>JAACJT020000001.1:26225670-26240567 GCA_009936485.2 Gymnarchus niloticus | reverse complement strand
GGGGGGGGGGGGGGGGGGTGGGGGGGGGGGGGGCGGGGGGGGGGGGGGGGGGGGGGGGGGGGGGGGGGGGTTGGTCACCCAGACCCACCTGCATGAGGGGGAGAGGTGAAGGTGGAACTGTCGCTGTCCTGGGTGTTCATGGGAAAATTCAGAACGTGCAGCAGAACCATTTGTGGGTAACAGTCATCGCTATGTTATGTCATACGAGAACAACGTCCAGCATGCCGGTAAGAAAAAGTGATAAATGTTAATTAAATGTACTGCTTGTATATACCAAACCACAAAGCTAATCAAAAAACAAATGACCAAATTAGATAAAAACAAATCTAATAAAAATGCTGAGTTATTGGTGCGAGGTGTTGTTTCTTGTTACTGGCGGGTCGGTGACGGCGGTCAGCTACCCCTTGATATGTCACCGTTCGAATGGGAGATGGGAGATGGCTCTGCATGGACGTTTATCTGACTGGGGGGAAAATATCGGCTTTCTCATCGGACATGGTGATAAAATACTACTGATCCCAGATCAGAATATTCTATGTTGATACACAATATTGAAGTTTCACTTAATATTAGCATTCTTTAATTTATCTACCTAACAGAAATTACAGAATTTAAAAACTGTCAAAATTTTGTATAAATTAACCACATTTTTTCATTGACCATCTTAAAATCGGCCATGGAATAAAGTTACTGATGTAAATTTCCTCACTTCCCTAAGAAAATGATTTATTCATTGCTTTCGGGTTCAGAGATCATTTAAGATACCCCAGTGAGTGAAAATATTCAAATGAATCAAAATGTCCTTTGATAAATGTAGCTGTATGCGTTGCGATTCAGTAAAATAAAATATTACACAGTTAATTTGACGTTCCCAGTGTGTCGCTTGACTTTGACTTTTAGCAATAAGATTTCAGACAAATAGAGAATATGCTATTTTTTGCAGGATAAATGGAGTGTGTGTCTTAGACAAACAGTTCCTACTGTTATTTACGGTGATAAATAAATCACAAGGCGTGCTCCAGTTGTAGGCCTGACCATACAGAGACCAGGCAGAGATGTTCGGTATTTTCACTAAAAACGATGACTGGAAGCCAGTTTCCATGGCGCCGCCGATGGCTCCACGGCGGTATGACCGTACGGCTGCCGCAGCTGTTCACATCTGGAGGGAATTACGTGGCCGGCGTCTGCCGACCGCAACGGCGACAGCAGCCCTGTGGGGGCGTGGTTGGCTCACGGTTTTGGGCCGGACGGGGCGGGGCGGAGCGGGGCTGGCAGCGGCCCATGCTCCGGGAATTTCTCTTCCAAGCTTCGTGACCCTGACCCGAAACACGCTGGGTATCGCTTGGTTAAACTGTGACGATAAAGTGACGCACATAAAATAAGATATCCAACACGCAAATTAAATATATTTTATGTTGTTTACATTTCGATCTTAAAATACGTCAGCTATAACGGAATATTGGTATCATTTAATGAGAAATCTTGACTTTTCGTAAGTCTTATTATTTATATAATATGCAGACCCTGCAGTGAAACTGTTTGCGTTTCGCCCCCTTTAGGAGCTGCAAAGAGTCCATCATCCTGACTGTGGTTCAGCCCTACCCAGTAAGTTCCCTGGACTTCTCATGGTTTCTCTGGAGGACATCCTTAGTGCCCCCAATGGCAGTTCAGTTCAATTCAATTCAATTCAAATTTATTTATATAGCGCTTTTAACACGGAAGCGCGGTCACAAAGCGCTTTACATAGTCCCGGGCCCACAGTCCCCAGAGAGTAAGCCAAAGACGACAGTGGCAAGGAAAAACTCCCTCAAGAGGAAGAAACCTTGGGAGGAGCCAGACAGAAACCTTGGGAGGAGCTTGGGAGAGTTCAGTTGGGGGATAAAAACCGTGTTCCACCAAATAAGGATGGCAGGACGCTTCCAAAAACCCCAAAGGATGGCTTTAGATTAAAGCATCAGTTTGGAGACTCAAAGTTAAAATACTGCTCTGGTGTCTGCTGTTGTCTATCAGGACTTCCCAAATCTGCCTTCTGCCCTGTTTCAGTGAGGTAGCCCACGCAAACTCCACACACACATAGTCTCCTGGGGTGGCAGTGAGATTACGGTGACAGCCGATGTAGCTCTCTTCTCTTTAAAACACATCATTCCATTAACATTCTCCGACTGTTTTCTAACTCTGTGGGGAATTCAGGAGAGTGGGTTTGACCTTCCAAGTTCTTCCAAGTGAGACGAGGTTCCACTTCTGATTAAAGCATTTTTTAATAATCTGGAACAAGCCGGGGCTTCACTTTCAAAATTCGGATTCCAGTTGTACTCATTCATCGGGTCGAGTGCTGCTGATGTAATTGGAGATGGAGAGGGTTGGAGAGGAAGGGTACCCATGGGAGCATTAAGGAGACGCCTAGAAACGTGGGCAATGCGCTGTGATAAATGCGAGCTGAAGGGTAGATACTGTATGAGAACACAGTTAAAAGCATGCTCTTCTTCCATCGATCATCCACTCCTTCAAGGAAAAGTGACATCATGGCTACTAGTATATAAATCTGATCTATGAAATCTTGACAATCTGTTACATGGGTACAAATGTGGAGATGTCAACGTTTGATGGTCAGTTGAGTGCTTTGCCTTTATTACAGTCTTTGTGTAAGATCTCAGCATCACTTTGATGGGTCGTTGGTACTCGTTCCCAGAAAATGCAGATGTGAATCAGTATGGAACACGGCCCCGGTCAACTACACAATGAGTGATCTTCGTTATGAACTATGTCTTTCTGCTGTTATCTCTCAGACCCAGAACTGTGTTGGCCAACTGAGTGGCACTACTATCAAGGCCAAACAAGACCAAGCGGGCAGAATTCAGCCATCAACTGGCAATTTATACGTTTACAACGGAGTCTCGTTCTCGTAATGGAAAGTGTTCCAAATTTGACTGGATGTTTATTTTTTGCTTGAAGTCGGATCATTCATACAATGAAGGTCCCCACAGCCCATCATTTGTAGCCATAGCAACCATGTACCTGTTTTACACAAAAGCTTATACAACAAGCAGAGTAAGATCTAGGAAGACGTAGAAAAGGAAATAATAAATTGCGACAATCATTTCATCGCTCTGAAGCATACTTGTGTTTCAGTAGTCTACCTCGAAATCTACCCTTTCTCCCAGCTGACAGCTGTCACACCCACCACTGTCATCTGGGCCCAATGAAGTGTCTTATTGCCAGCAGTAAACAGGTTTTTGAACAGAACTTGACCGAAGTAGGTGACCGTTTTCCTGGTGGAAAGTGGGTCGTGGCACTTTGTGCCGTCCTACTGGCCTCTCCTCTGGGTCGAAAATGACTTGTCTGCTATTCTTTTTCAGTGCCCCAAATCAGCGTTCATCAGCGCTGCGAAGAAAGCCAAGTTAAAGTCAAACCCGGTGAAAGTGCGCTTTGCTGAGGAGGTCATCGTCAACGGTCAGGTTCCGGTATGTAACCAGAGAGCTGTGCTTTACCTCTCTGAAAATGTGTCTTTTACATGAAGTTCTCTGAAAATCCAGCCACTCTCGTATTACTAACTGCCCATAAATGCATGCATTGTAGTACAGCCGCGTGTCTATTTCTATGTGTAGTACCGTGCAAAAGGCTTGGGCAGTCAAAGAAAATGGTGATGAAATGATGTTCATGTTAGAATGAAATCAGGCTTGTTAACGTCTCATTTTACATTTTTCAAAACATCATTTGTCACCTCAGAATTTGCATTTACCATCCAATATGGCCATGCATTGAACTCACCTACGATTACGCCTTGTTTGGCTGATGAAGAACTCGTAAAATTAATTACCCAGTCTAAACTTAACCAATTAAGTGATGAAATTTAGCAAATGCGTGGAATGGCTGGGGTGCCCTTGAGGGGAGGTTTGGCAACCAAACCTGTTCTTTTAACCATCCAAGCAGACATCAGTGACACTTTGAGGCCCTTTAGAAGAAATTCATTGTACTTTTTAATGTATCACTGTTCATTTGTATATATTTTAATGGCAAATCATTTTTTGAGGAAATATATCCTTATTGCCCAGATAAATAACCTAAAACATATTCTATGTCTGCCTGAGAGTTTTGCACAGTTCTCTGTACAGGGTCGTCTCTGTGCTGGGACGTCAGGCTTCCTTTGCTAAAATATGGCTGAATGCAGATGAATTGTAGACAAAGGCAGTAGTCATTAGTTTGGGGCCCATATTTCCTCTCGCTCCCAGGAAACCGTCAAGGACAACTTACTTCTGTTCATGCCAAATGTCCTGAAGGTGTATCTGGAGAATGGACAGACCAAATCCTTTCGCTTTGACAATAACACTTCCATAAAAGTGAGTGTCGTATTCCAGGAGCGGAGGATTTAGATGGAAAGGCCTTATCACGCCTCTGAAATCATTGGTTCATTTGCATGTTTAATTATGACAACAATCCAGGTGATAAAGTCAGGATTTCAAGTTGGAAATGGCTGGTTTTTTGGTATTTTTAATTAATTGGAATTGTAACTTTCAATGTACAACAGTCCGTTAAAGAAAAGCTCCATGTGTTTGTATCTAGACAGAATAATAATGTTACACAGTTGAAATTATTATTTGCCATATGAAATGTAAAAGCATGTTTCAGCCTGTGTTCTAATTAGATGATTATGAGTCATTAATTGTTTTTGTTCATTAGTTTAAAGTAGAAATTAGTGTACGGTTCGAAGGAAAATTGTTTGTGAAGAAATTCAGCAATACATGACATATTCTGAATGAGACACCCTTAGCTGAAGACTGGACTAAAGGATGCCCCCTACTGTGGCAGGATGTTATCCTGACTCTGCAAGAAAAGCTGTCTATAAGGTGCATAGAGCACTTCTCCCTGGTCTTGGAACAGCGTGGAGAGGGGGTCCACAGCAAACTCCAGCTCCTTCATGAGCAGGAGATGCTGTCTCAGGTGAGCACTTCAGCCTGCGGTCCGAGAGAGTTTCTGCTCGCTCTTCCTCCTCCTGTAGGGGGCGATGTTATCTCAAGTGAGTTCTCCAGATGTTGGCCATAACCTTAAAGCTCTGCTTCCTCACGATACGTCACGCAAGGGTTCAGTGTGACAGGTTAGTGAATGACCTGAAAATGTAACGAGTATTAAATAACGGGCAACACTTGTTTTATGCTGTAGGTATAATTACCCTTCTTTTTTCCCCAGAGTAATTTTCTTTCCAGTCATGACAAGACGTTTGAGAATGTTTTTAATAAACGTTTAATAGCACTTAAGATGGTATCCATACAGGGAATTGCTAAATGCACATGCTCTCCACTGAGGTGACAATCCATGGTCAAGTAGAACAGGGATTTCTGTTCACACTTCATATATATTGAAAGACCTCTAATAAAAACACGACAAGATGAGGACTGTGCCACTGTCAAGCTAAAGAATACCTCTTTAACTGGGAAACAGGCTCGATCATTTCAATTACATCGAGCTGTCTTCAGTAATAGGTAGAGCAGTGAGACCTTCCTGCCTTGTGCTGCTTTTCTATCGAAATGAGCATATTTTGAAGAGCAGATTTGCAGGATGGATCGGCGGACGGTGCTGTCACCTTCAGAGTTGATGGTTTAAGCTGGACCTGTGTTCTGTGTGTGAAATGTTTCCATCTTTTCCCCCTGTCGTGTGAACATCCTCCCACAGTCCAGAGACGGGCAGCTGGGACACCTGGTGTCTCAGAATTGCCGGTAGGGTGTGAGTGTGTATGTGTCCTGTAATGAATTGGCATCCTGCCTAGGGTGTCTTCCTGCTTTGCACTCTATGCCTCCTGAAAGAAGCTCTAAACAGCTGTCCAGGATAATCAGCTGGAAGATGGATGGACATGTGTCTGAAGTCTGTCACTCATAGATATTGTCCCACAGGTGACTTTTTAACCCAGTGTAATTTCATCTTGTTGTCTCTTGGCCAGGTGACACAGCGGCCAGGCTCTCACAAGATGAAATGCTTCTTCCGCCTCAGCTTCGTGCCCAAAGACCCTATTGACCTTCTAAGAAGGGATGCGGTAGCTTTTGAGTACCTCTACGTTCAGGTAATATTCAGTAGAACGTACTCTCGGCTGAAGACGTGTGCTTGGCTTTAACAGAAAGCACCCCATTTATGGGAATTTTACAGTTCTTCCAAGTTTGGTGACATTTTTCCCTACAAATGACTGCTATTACTGTAGTAGCAAAACAGTTAGGTAAGTATGAGGAACGAGAGTGAACGGACATGAGCTTCACGTCTCGCCCGTTAGAGCTGCAACGACGTGGTGCTGGAGCGTTTCGGACCCGAGCTGAAGTATGACATGGCTCTGAGGCTGGCTGCTCTGCAGATGTACGTCCTCACCGTGAGCACCAAGCAGACACAGAAGGTCTCCATCAAGTACATCGAGTGAGTTTCTCTGCGCTTCTCTCAGCTCTCGTCATTCACTGTCTCCTCTTCCGTGGACAAAGATGACGTTCAGAGCACTTTTAAATCGCGCTTGGAAACGAACACCTGGGAAACATCCAGATACCTCTCAGTTACGATTAGGTTCGATCGTAATGTGTTTACGATAACGTCGCCAGTCCAATTCATTAATAGGTATACATTTGAATGGATGTTTTATGCTACCATAAAGATACTCCAAACAAAGATAATGTGTACATGCCAACTCAATCAGGAATGTAACCAAAGTCACACTGAAAAACCATTAAAAGCTTTGCAGAAACCTGGAGTTGGGGAGGGGGGGGGGGGCTGATTAAATTGCCCAGTGGGGGGGTGCATTTTTGTCATTTTGGGCTTGTAGAAAGGGATTATGGTTATGATTTTCTATGTTTTCACTCAACTCACAAACCCGCGAGGAAGTAATTTCACGGCCACGAGTCTCAGTGATGTGACTCTCACAGGAAGATCCCATCTCTAGAAATGTTACAAAAATAATAATTTGAAAATAATAATAATAATGTCAACAGCCAGTAAGAGTCGCTTTGTCGCTCGTCAGGAAGGAATGGGGTTTAGGTCTCTTCCTGCCTCCTGCCGTGCTGTCCAGCGTGAAGGAGAAGAACATCAAGAAAGCTTTGGCACACATCCTCAAGGCCAACCAGAACCTTGTCCCTCCAGGCAAGAAGGTAGCCGTTCTCTGTTGGTCTACCATGTTCCTCTCTGGATTAAATTTGGCTCGATTTGAAAAGCTTTATTGCTATGGGACACAATTTTCTTTGTCGAAACCCTGATATTTACACACATCACAAACGGACATATCGAATACATTTGGAAATGAAAGTAGCACACTAAAGAAGAATCTTTTCCCTCGCACAATGGCTGCCATCGAGTTGTGGTGCATGCCTTTTCCTCCGTATGGAGGATAGATTATTCCTAAGTTTCTGGAACGTTCTTGGTCACACAGTGACAGTGCTGGAGTTCTGTCACTGTGCCAAGGCAGAAGCTTTGAACATCTGGCATTATGTCATTTGATTTTATGGGTCTAGGCTGCAGCTCAATGCACTCCCATTAGATAAGCAGATGGATGGATGGATGGCTGGATGGATGGATGGATGGATGGATGGATGAAATCTGGGAGTTATTCATTTCTAGTCTGAAGGCAAAGTGAGCAGGTGCCTTGGGCTCCTTCTGACTATACCTGTGAGCTCATCAGGCTGTACTCAGAAGGCTGTCAGCAGTCATGGTAGTTTGCTGGCTCTCTCAGTGTGGCGCGTCACCACTCAGATCGCACTGCCCATCACTCAGCAACTCTCACACCATCAGTGGGATGCTTACCGTGAATCACCAGTGTCACCTCAGCCACTTACCGCTATAGTAATCCACCATAAATAATCCACGTGTAACTATGTTTAAAATATGCTCAGTTCATATATTTGAATTAATGCAATACTGGCTGAATCAGTTACTTAAGCTAAATGGAATTATGTTCATTGATTTCATCTTTTATTTTGTAATTCATATCCTTGTATACTAATAATAGTATTCTACATCCCCCTTAAATGTACAGTGAGTTGTTATATGATATGGTTCTGAAAATGTAACGTTTATATGTCTTTGCAACGAGAACAAGCCTTCAAGCTCATTTCACGTTAAAATTCCACCGCTTAAATGACAAGGTTGCCCCCTTGTGGAAATGACTTGTATCTACAGCCAATCATCTTTCAGTAACGTCATTACGAACCCTCGCTGGGCGTCTTGGTAGGTTTGTCCCTTCGGTTCTAAATAGTTTTGTTTGCTTTTTCAGTTAAGTGCTTTGCAAGCAAAGGTGCAGTTCGTGAAGTACCTCAGCGATCTCAGACTGTATGGCGGACGCGTGTTCAAATCCACTCTTCTAGTAAGTATGCATCCTCTCGCTCTCGATCACGCCACGTTTAATTGGGCCTTTCAGTTCTGACCTAACTGTTGGCAGTTGTCCCCGTACCTAAAAGATACCTTCTGCCAGATGCCCAGGTTCGAGTGTCCCAGCGACACCAAATAAACTGTTCCCGGTGGATCGCTCTTCTCTCTTAGCAGGGGGAGAAGCCCACCGAAGTCACACTGCTTGTCGGACCCCGGTATGGCATCAGTCATGTCATCAACACCAAGACCAACCTTGTGGCTCTGCTGGCCGACTTCAGTCATGTCAACCGCATCGAGATGTTCACGGAGGATGAGAAGAACGTCAGGGTGGAGCTCCACGTTCTTGACGTCAAGGTGACCGACTCTGTCCCAATTGCTAATCAGAAAGTTTAAACGGAATGCAGTTAGCCGTCATCAAGACGCAGTTTTATGTTTTCTGAATAGACCACATGTCAATGCAGGGCCAATCACACCACTGTACACCTGCTGTGTGAAGGCCAAGCTGTATAAGATCACCATACACATCCGCAGTGAGTAGCACCCCAGGCCCTGCCTTGGCTGCTTGCTAACCCACACTGTTTACATTGCAGCCCATCACCCTCTTAATGGATTCCAGTGATGCTATGAATTTAGCCTGCCTGACAGCCGGATACTACAGACTGCTTGTGGACTCTAGACGCTCGATATTTAACGTGGCAAACAGAAATAACACGGGGAGTGTGGATTCTGGTAGGTCAGCAGTACATTCTGTTATATGCGGTATTAAATTCGTGCATTTCTAGATGGTGTCATCGATGCTTACTGAATAGGTTGGTGAGATCATTTATTTGAAATTTCTTCACATTTTAGACCAAGATCCACGGGGCAAGATTAACCTTCAAGCAGTCGAGTGGACATATACCACCTCGTTTACAGGCAGCGAGGACCCCAGTTTAACCAAGAGACAGTCATACATCAAAGACTCTGAGCTTCAAGGCTGCACAGGCAGTGAAAATGACCTCACTCCCCTTTATGCCAGAGATATCCACCAGTCAGCACAGGCCGCACAGATGGGAGAGAGAGGAAGCAGAACATGTCACACTCAGCCTTTCCTTTCTGTTCCAAAAAACAAAGTCCAGGAGTCTCCCAGGAGCGCCAAAGTTTCCTTCATTTTCGGAGATCCCCCTTTAGATAGCATAAACCCCCAGAACCTGGGATATGAGCGTTTATTGGACGAAAGTCCGGAAATTCTAGACGAGCACAGACCCATGTACTTCCAAAATGAGGAAGACTTTAAGACTATGGATCCCTCTAGGGAGGAATTAGGCTTTCATTACGGTACCCACTCGGTCTACAGCAACATCGGCGATGGAAAAATCTTCGGGAATGCCGAGGGAATCGAGGAGCCCCTGCTGCGTGACATCTGCTACGCGGAAACCACAGATGATGCAGAGGATGAAGACGATGCCAGCTGCGAGGAAGACAGCGTGGTTGGTGAAGTGAGCAAGACGACACTCCTCAAACTGTCAGGCTCCAGCGACGACATCATCGACTTAACCAGCTTGCCTCCACCAGACGGCGACGACGAGGAAGAAAATGATGCTCTCCTGCATTCTCTCAATCTAGCCATCGCCGCTCCTCCCCCTGGGTTCAGGGACAGTTCAGATGAAGAGGAGCATCAGGCTGTACTGATTTCCGAATCAAAGGGACCGGGTGCTAGCGACGACATTCCCGTGTCCCTGATCGATGCCGTTCCGACACAGGTGGAAGGGGGCAGCGAGGCAGCCCTGGACCAAGCCGTCGTTTCCACCCTGCAGGCATTGGAGGCGCTTGCTGCGTCCGAGGAACAATCACTCCAGCAGTCAGGCAATAGTTCAGGTTCTTACATCATTGTGACTTTTATTCATTGATGGCTTCCAGAATCCACCTTGTTTGCATTCATTTTGTTTTCAATCGATATCTGTTGTCCTGTGTTCTGCTTTTCTCCTGTCCACGCATCCTGTTGTTTTCAGTATTGTAACTTATGGTTTACTACATTTTGTCAGATTTTATTTCGTTCGCTTTTGTTCGTCATGTTTTGTTCGACTGTTATGTAAAAATGCATTGCAGTCGACAGCCCTCACTATTTTTGTTAAATAAAATATGTATTGTTTCAAAACCATGGGCTAAGGTGCCTCGAATGTGGTTATTAATGAGCTGTCTGTCTCTCTGTGGCATGCAGGTATAGCGATATCTCGGGCCTTTAGCCCAGAGTCGTCTTCAGATTCTGGGAATGAGACAAACTCTTCGGAAATGACAGAAAACTCCGAACTTGCCGCGGCCCAGAAGCATTCAGAGAGCTCCGTTCGCTTATTTGCGAGCACCGCTGAGGGCTACCAGCCTCTCCTCGAAGAAAAAACGGAGTCCCCCATTTCATCTTCCGAGCAAGACTCCGGCCTAAAAATGAGCGATACGTTTAGAGGCTGCCAGGAGGAAGAGCAGCAGTCCACAGGTGGGCCTTCGAAACAGATCCTTCACTCGGATGACATCGAGATGGAGCCTGAAACTATGGAAACCAAATCTGTGACAGATTATTTCAGTCAAATGCACATGGGTACGCTGGTGAATTCCTGCAATGCAAAACGAAAGGGGAAACTGGGTGAGGGAGATGTAAGGAGGCACTTTGATACAAACACTGCCGGCAAGAGACAGGTAAAGACGGTCGACCCCAGCAGCGACGGACACCACAAGACGGGGAAGTTCAACACCTTCAGTGTGAGAGAATCTCACCCCAAGAGCCTCTTTGATCTCGAACGCAGCTCGTTCCGTGAGAAAGGTCAGAGGTGGCAAGCATTTTCTGAGAACAAGATGGCCAACATTGGCGTCTCGGGGTCCGTGAGCATCTACAGCGTGCTGCGGACTAGGATAGGCCTTAAAGACAGCAAAAAAGAAGTGGATAAAAGCAGCACCTCCGAGACCGGAAAGGGAGACAGCTTCCCCTTAGACGGGGTGCACGACCCCCTAGACAAGGAGCTCAAAGTTAAGCAAGCCGCCGTGGTGGGTGAGGAGCAGCAGGAGATTGGCAGACCCCCAGCTGAGCCGCACTTGAGCCAACTGTGCGAGTACCACCTAGCCAAACGCATGTCTTCGCTGCAAAGCGAGGGCAGCTACTCCCTCCAGGGCTCGCAGTGCAGTTCCCTCGACATGGGCTGCAACACGGGCAGTGGGCCCACCCCCATGGATTCGGCCCATTGTGCCGCCGACACCAACAAAGGCCTCGGTTACGCGGTATCTGAGGAGAAGGCACACAGCACATCAAGCCAAATACCTCAAGGAAAGGACATCCATCCCAATATGGATCCTTCACTTCTGCAGAAGAAGCTGCCCAGCACACACACGTCGTCTGCCTCGGAGCCTACGGTTGGCTCTTTACAAGACGGTTGTCACCGGATGCCTCGGATTAAAGAAACTACAGGTACAGCCGTAAGGATAATCTTCTGTCTGACCTACATGTGAAGGAGCGTTGTGTTAAGTCAACATGACGGTAGGGAGAGGGGCGTGAAGGCACTGTATGTTGATCTGTAAGTCAGGCGAAAGAAGGTGCCAGCGTATGTGATGGTTAAGAAGCATCTTGGTTATAACACGGTACTATCTGACGAGTAGTACCAACACGCGATAGCCCCGCATACTGCCCCCTGCCATGCCGTTCGAGAGCTCAGATCCAGCACTCTGCTGGAGCTGCATTAAGCACAGCTGATGGGCCCAAAATGTACCGATCTACTACTCTTCCCACTAAGTTGAAGAGAAGTTCTAGTTTGCATGCTCTGAAATACATGAACAGTCTCGGAAGTTAAGCTCTGTGTCGAGAGGAGAAGCTCGACTTTTGGCGTTGAAGGTGAATTAGAGCAAGGCGTCAATGCCAAACAGATACGATACAGGTGTAAGAGGAGCGTAAGCAAAGGTGTTGGCGTCCGCTCAGAAAATGTAGACAGCAGTCAACCGTGCTGATTGCAGATCACAGCGTGTTGTCAGGGAGATGCCTAATGATTTTCTGTGTTCTTCTACTACCCCTAGTGTAGCTTGCACAGAGCCTGAGATGGCACCAAGAGGAGGTTCTCTCTCAAAACAGGCCAAAGGCAAGCCAGCCCAGCTGCTGTCTAACATTAGTGCAGATTCCAATGTGCCAAAACTGGAGTCTACCGACTTCCCACGAAGAAACCATAGCCAGGCAACACCGTCCAGCTTACTTGTGTGTGATTCTGCCATGGACCAGCCCAAGAAGGAATGGATGCTCAAGAGGAGCTCCGGCAGCACCGAAGCCATGGGATCAGAAAAAACCAAAGCCTTGACCGGCAGCAGGAGCTTGCAGTTGACCCAGACGCCTACCGCCAAACCACAAAAGAGCCCTGCAGCCTGGAGGCTTTTCAAGAGTCACTCTCAGTGCTCAGTCACCTCACATCTCACCAACTCCACGGACAGCGAGGACGACCGGAGGTCTTCGCTCACACTTCCCGTGCCAAAGGGTGCCAAGCAGTTGGCATCTTTACCAAAGCTGGACACCAGCAAGTGGAGGTGCCACGCACCCTTCAGCTACTGCTTCCTCAAGAATCGGCACGCAGTAGACGAGGACGAGGACGGCGGAGGGACACGCGTGCAGATTTACACCTCTCGGAGAACAGTGTCGTCCTCCAGCAGATCGCCGGACGTTGCCTCCCTGACAGATGGAGAGCAGCACCGCCTGGAGGTCAGCCCAGACGACATGAGCTTCAGCGCCCGGCTAGCCCGCATCAACGCACTGAAGGACATGATGTACAGTTTCCCCATGGGCTTTGTGGATGCACAGAGGGACGCCAAGGAGCTGCTCGATCTGCTTCACTCCGGCGTCGGGCGCACCGAAAGCATGCTGCCTGGGATCCTAGGGGCCGACCTGGCCCAATACGTACAGCTGCTGGTGATGGAGTCCAAGGAGCTGGGAGGCAGCTGCAGGAAGATGGCTCTGACCCACAAGAACGTGCAGGAAATGGTCCTGGCCATGACATGCAGCTTCCAGGTGCTCTGCTGCCTGACGGAGACCTGCATGTGCCTGGTGAGGAGGATGACCAACGTGGCACAGCGGCGTGCAGTGACGGCTAAGGTCGATGAAGTAGTCAGGAACTACATCTCCCTGCTTCGGGCCGCGGAGGCGGCTTCAGCCGGTATCCCAGACAACCAAGACGCCAAAGCTCTGGCACGGCAGTCCACCTCCATGTCCACCATTATCAACGCGCTGACGCGTTCGCTCAAAGCACTCCTCAATAAGTAGTCGCTCTTTCGAAGATATTTTGCAAGCCATAAACCGCAGTGTGGGGTGGTCCCAGCCCACAGTGTGAACTGTCCAACTTTGCCCTGTAAATATTTTGGTTTATTTGTAAATTAATGATATGAATTATTAAATTATGTAGAACATGAGATAGGCATAAAAGAAATAAAGTATTCATCCTCCGTTAGAGAGTAAGGTAAACGGTAAGAAGATGAAGTAATATAATCCTTCATGTGTTTACTCCTATGATTTTTTCCATGACGACACTTCCTTGGACAGTAAGGAAAATCCTGGAGAAATTTGGACTGGAAATGGATTTATTCTGAATATAATACTGCTTTGTACTGTAAAGTATAAAATTATTTAAAATTATAAATTCACGATTTTTTAAAGAAATGCAAAATGATGTAAAGACAGTACCAAATCTTAATTACTTGAAAAATAAAAACACTAAAAAGCTTTTATTCATAGAAATCATTATTTAAATGATATATATATTTTTTGTATTCATAACAGTCCAGTTATAGACATCAACACAAACACTGTCCCCCGGCTGACACACGTGTGGTGTTACATACATACCACACACTATTCACATATCTTGTTAAGTGTAAAATCTTCTATGACAAACTTTGGTCACAATAAACAAATGAACTCTGAATTATAAATCCTCTTTCTATCTTAATGCTTAAATATTAAAATACTTGAGGCACTGCAAGCTGTCCATGCTGTATTTATTCTTGTCTTTCTTTTATACTTTGTAACAATAGTTTTACTCTCCTTTGAATTATATCAAACCATCCATCTGCCCACTGTCAGCTTCATACTGTAGACCAATCAGGAGCCCTGTCAGAATTATCCTCTCAGGTTCATCCCCAACAGTCAGCTTCATACTGTAGACCAATCAGGAGCCCTGTCAGAATTATCCTCTCAGGTTCATCCCCAACGGTCAGCTTCATACTGTAGACCTATCGGGAGCCCTGTCAGAATTATCCTCTCAGGTTCATCCCCAACGGTCAGCTTCATACTGCAGACCTATCGGGAGCCCTGTCAGAATTATCCTCTCAGGTTCATCCCCAATGGTCAGCTTCATACTGCAGACCTATCGGGACCCCAGTCAGAGTTATCCTCTCAGGTTCATCCCCAACGGTCAGCTTCATACTGCAGACCTATCAGGACCCCAGTCAGAGTTATCCTCTCAGGTTCATCCCCAACGGTCAGCTTCATACTGCAGACCAATCAGGACCCCAGTCAGAGTTATCCTCTCAGGTTCATCCCCAACGGTCAGCTTCATACTGCAGACCTATCAGGAGCC
>JAACJT020000001.1:26197967-26225570 GCA_009936485.2 Gymnarchus niloticus | reverse complement strand
ATCAGGACCCCAGTCAGAGTTATCCTCTCAGGTTCATCCCCAACGGTCAGCTTCATACTGCAGACCTATCAGGAGCCCTGTCAGAGTTGTCCTCTCAGGTTCATCCCCAACGGTCAGCTTCATACTGCAGACCTTTCAGGACCCTGGAAATCAGCAATACTGGAAAGGACCCTTCTTACAATAAGCAGGTACTCATAAATTGGGGTACGACTGTAACTGTTTGGTGATGAAGACAATTTGCTTGGTTGTCACACCCTTCAGGACCAAGAGAATGCTGTTGATGTCTCAGTAGCTTAGCAACAACGACGTGTATGTAAGCGAATCTTCTACCATCTGACTCAGTCCAAGGGGCAAAAACCAGTACAATACAAGCACTTTGCTGGAGTTTGGAACGCTATATCAGTTCTGTACTTATTACACCATTCAGTGCAGCTGAAATCATAGGTATCTCCTGGAGAAGGAGATGACTGATCCTGACCCCTTGATCTTCAAGAACCAAAGAACATTATATTGACAGGAGCCAAAGGTCTTCATGGTTAGACCTCTGTAGATCTTCACCAAGAACAAAACAAAACAGAGACTTTACCTTTTAACAGTGAATGACAAGTTTTATACCTTACCCTGTCACTATCTGGGCTTATTTTCATTGCATTCTAAACACGTTACTAATATTGTTCCATAAACTAGATAAATAAATCTCTTAGCTTTCGAACTGATGTGTTACAGCAGAGGGCCCATGCAGCACTGCTTATAATAATAGGTAACACATGACGTTACACAAGAGGCAAGAAATCAAAATAAACAAACATAGTTTTATAGATATTTACGCCAATGAACAAAGAGCCAAAACAGATAAGAGCACGACATGAAGGCCCGAATCCTCTGCATTAATGCGGAAGTTCAAAGGGCAAAACCTCGAAAATAAAATCAGTTGCGTCCATAATAGTGTTATTATGGTAGCAGCTGAGCTGTCATGCGTTAATGTTATAATAAGCAGAAAAATAAGCCAGACACAAAAGATGGCATTTTGTTAATGTCATCATTTGGAATATTTATTTTTTACAACGTTCCTATTGTAACCTTAAAGCTACTGACAAGAAACTGAAGCATGGCAGGCAAGTACTGGATTCTTCTCATGTATTATTTAGCATTTTTGTTTCTGTATTATTTGCATTTTAGTGACTTGTTTCTTTCGTTTATATAATAAAAACGCAGGTCAATATCGCAGCATGAAGCGAGTGTCACATTAGACAATGTAGTAAGGAAGCCCGAAGCAATCGTGTCCGTTTCAGCTTCATTACTGACCTCTAATTGTTTCTGATTGCAAATGCAGTCAGCCTGGAGCTTTCATTCTAGCACTGCGCCCTGTGTAGCCGTCATCAGCCACTTATGGCCCGACATGAGGAGGTGCATCTATGAAGATCACACGGCCAGAAAGCCCAGTGGAGCCTTCACGACGTCTGGTTTTAAAACTTTAAAAAAAATCCTTTCTTTACATACAGTGATCATTGCGTATGCCTTCATTTAAATAATTTGAAAATTCATCTACGACCAGACGTTTAAATGTATTGCTTCTGAGAAAGATCAAAATATGAACATATAATGTAAATACAGAAAAACGTGTCTAGACATTTCAAGACCCGCGAAAATGGAGGTGGGTGGAGAGTGGGCAGGTCTGAGCACATCATTTCCTCTCGGCGTGAGAAAGTCTTCCTTCTGAAGCAGAGCAGGAAAGGCCGGAGGGGTTAGCATGTTTATGTCATCCTGTGCAGTAGAAACGGGCCTGCTCCACTAGTGCTACCTTACGTTTATCATTTACGTCATGCCAAATATCGTTCTGTTCAGTGGGAGCTCTCATCATGATCTCTCACAAAAAGTGGCAGACAGACTCGGTCTGGAACTCGGGAAAGTCATCACGAAGAAATTCAGCAATCAAGAAACCTGGTGAGTCTTTTCAAGTGTGTAGGCGACGGTGCATGTTCCGCGTTCACGCTGCTCCCTAGCTGACGTGAAACATGTCAAGTGTCTGTAGGTGGATGCATGAATGCATGCAGTCGCAGATCGCAGGCAGCTCTGCATTCAGAAGGCACTCGCATGGCCGCGCTGTCACCTTGCTGTCAGCGAAGGCGCGCTCGCGCCCAGACACGTGACCGGCGCGGTGGCTACTTTACTCTGTTACAATGTTACAATGTTACACTACACGTGACCGGCGCGGTGGCTACTTTGCTTTGTTACAGCGTTACAATGTTACACGACACGTGACCGGCGCGGTGGCTACTTTACTCTGTTACAGTGTTACAATGTTACACGACACGTGACCGGCGCGGTGGCTACTTTACTCTGTTACAATGTTACAATGTTACACGACACGTGACCGGCCCGGTGGCTACTTTACTCTGTTACAGCGTTACAATGTTACACGACACGTGACCGGCGCGGTGGCTACTTTACTTTGTTACAGCGTTACATGTTATATGTTTCGCGAGACCCCAGCGATCCTTAGACGTACAGAGGGCCACCTTTCATTGCCTGCTTACTTCGAGTAATCGGACTGAGGAAATAGTCAGCATACCACAGGACCTGATCCGTGGTCGGGGGGAAGCGACCACCCGAGATGGACGGGTACTGTGAAGAAGCCTTCATTTATGGGACGACAGCCGATCCTGATGACATTCCTGTATTAAGTGCCGCATGTGTGAAGTGAGTTGGTACATGTGACTCCATAATGCATGTTAAGTAACAGAGAACCTGGAAAACAAGGTTGTACTGGCATTCCCATAAAAAGCTAAGCTCTTTAAACTTCATCAGTCCCTCTAAAACACAGATAGTGGAAAGAGGCTGAAAATGATTGTAATAATGAGGCCTTGCATGATAACATAAATGTATTTTGTTTGGAGATGGTGTGATCAATTATACTGTACTTTCAAAGAGCATCTTAAATACACTTTGATACACCAAGCAGGGGTTACTGTATTATACAGTCTCTAAAGATTGCTTGGTCAGCTCGTTTCTGTGCAGTAGACTGTCTGATCAATGACATCACTAGTGGCTGGCCAATGCGGTGGTGTGAGGTGTGCGTGTGGCCTCTGATTGACTGGGACCCCTGTGTTACGGTGGCCACCCTCCGCGCAGCGTGGAGATCGGCGAGAGCGTACGTGGCGAGGACGTCTACATCGTACAGAGTGGCTGCGGCGAGATCAATGACAACCTGATGGAGCTGCTGATCATGATTAATGCCTGCAAGATCGCCTCGTCATCCCGCGTCACTGCCGTCATCCCCTGCTTCCCCTATGCTCGTCAGGACAAGAAGGACAAGGTGAGCCCCCCCCCCCCCCATCCCACAATGAAGGTCTTTTCCAAAACCAGACCAAGTAACATAAGACACCACAAACACATCGAACCGGGTTCGAGGGGACAGTCCTCAAAAGACGCACGCGCCCACGTTCTGCAGCTTCTAAAGCTTCATAAGAATGCCATCGTTCTACGTGAGCGTTCCCGAATTCTTTCAGTGACTGTAAGCATGGCTGAAGAGTGGCTGCCATGAGCCGGTTGTTACGGATAGTAAACGATGACAGACCCTTTTCCCTCCAAATCAGTGTATCCCCTGCTGCTGAACGCTGAGGAGCACTATCAGGGAACCTAATTAAAAATACCAGCCGGTTCCCACAGGAACCTCACAACACCACAGATAATAGTATATATTCCGTTTAACACACTTATCAAAGATCCGGTGTAGTTTTTAGTGTGCATTCTCAATCTGGTATTTAGCAGTAAGTTCAGCACATTCCTAAGCGGAATCTGAATGCTGGAGTAGCACGGTGACCCGGTCAAGGTTAATGTGTGTATCAGAGTTTGTCAGTTTGTGAGGACACGCCTCCATAAGCTAGCCAGCAGGTGCTAAACGACAAGCGTTGCATGACAAAGTGTATCCTTGCAGGCGAGAATTTTGTCACAATTGTGCTTTTTTTTTTTTTTTTTTTATTAGCTGTGAAAACTGTTTATGGGCTGGTCTGGTTAACTGGATCACACAAAACACGGCATTTAAACATGGTAACCTGTAAGGTTTACCTGCCTTGTAAGTAGAGTGAGTATGCATGTTTGTTAGAATCAGTCATAATTTGACTGGCAGGAGGGCCTGGTCATCTCACTGTTCCCAGATCAGTGTAACCACCCTTTTTTCTGTCGCTCAGTAACCCCCTGACTATGCTCGTTCCGGGGGACTGACTCCTTTGCTGTTTGTTCTCTGTGAACCTCTTATGACATCGAGCGCTGCGTTCGTGTCTGACACAGTGGCTCTGTCACCCGCCTGCTGTGTTCCCCCCCCCCATTTATAACACATTACATGCTGTGAACCTGGGTGAGCACGTTTGAGATTTTAGGTTAATGGGACAATAGACTGCTGGGTTGGGGGGGTGGTCCCACACAGGGGTGTAAGATGCAGTGGTCTTAGCAGGCTGATGCCTTGCAGATTTCAGCTGATAAATACTGAGGGCTGGCCAGCTGGTCTGTAATCTCTCACCTTTTTCACTGGTTATTTTTGTAATCTGACCCCCTCCAGAGTCGGGCTCCCATCTCAGCCAAGCTGGTGGCCAACATGCTGTCCGTGGCAGGTGCTGATCACATCATCACCATGGACCTCCACGCCTCGCAGATTCAGGTCAGGCCCTGGGTGCAGCTTTGGGCCCACAGGCTTGTCGAATCATTCCATCGCTCACGGGCACGTATCTGTGTGTCATGCCTAAAACAGTCACGGTACTTTGCCACCCCCTTCTTTTTTTTTTTCCTTGCAATCGCCTGACTGAACAGTTTTCAATTGATCTGAGTCGAAATGCAGCCAAGCAGCTGACAGCTTGAACCGAGGGTCCAACAGAAGTCACGGCTTTTCAGCTGTGAGAACAGCGGTGTTCAGAACTGCTTACTGCTCAATAAAGGATATGGCATATTGAGATAGAAACTGCCTTTGCTTATACACCGCTGCTGTATAAGGTGAAGGAAATGCTTCCATAAAATTTTGGTACACTTATCAGGAAAGGAAAAAGATAACATTTAATGCAAGACATTTGGCGTAACTAAAGAACTGCCAGCAATGATTTTTTATTGTTGTTTTTCTGTTGTGCGTTTGGTTACGAGATTACGGATAATTCTAAAAGAATTGTAATTTGTAGTAATGTCTGCTAAAGGTCACTTATGAGGGCCATGCCTGCATTACCTTGCCCACTATCTGCAGGGTTTCTTCGATATTGCTGTGGACAATCTGTACGCAGAGCCTGCAGTTCTCCAGTGGATCAGGGAGAACATTCCAGAATGGAAGAACTGCATTATCGTGTCACCTGATGCAGGGGGGGCCAAGCGGTATGTCTGACCACAGAGACTGGGGCAGCTGTTTTGAGTCTTTTCATGATCTTTAAGAAGGGTTTTAGATCTGACAAAGGTGCAGTATTCACATGTAATTTGTTTTTGGGGTTTGCCCTTGAATAAGAAACTTTGTGTTTTGCCATGATGTCAATTACTTGTAACCATGGAGCTCCCCTAGTCAGCAGTTTTCCAAAAAATTTCATCTGGAGCAGGTCAGCCTAGATAAGACGTTACGGTTCACTGTGCTCTGCTTACTCAGGCCAAGAAGGGTCATGTACACAGGGCACAGCCTCGTCCCGAAAACGGCTCGCATTGGACTTCTCTTCATTTGCGTCAAAGCGTAGAGCGGTGGTTCCCAAATGAGAGGGGCGTGGGGTATCGTGTGTGTGTGTGTGTGTGTGTGTGTGTGTGTGTGCATGCTAATCTACTGGGTGTGTGTGTTGGGAGGTGATTGTGGGGGCCTTTAAAATACTCTTATCTGCAAAGTTTGGGGTCCAGTGGTGTCGAGGATACCCTTATTTCTGTCACTGTACGTTTATGTGTCATTAACACATGCGTTTAATATCACGTCACTCTGATAGAGTGTCTACTTGTTTTTTTGAGTAATTGCATTGCTTGTCCTTGTTAGTCCGGCTTGGGTGGTTTCACAAGTGTAAGACCCTGGTAACCAGGGTAACCCCGATCGGGGGGGAGGGGGGGGTTCAGCAGTTAGTTCCCGCCTCATAACAGATTGCTTTCAGTTTTCTTAAGCTTAAAATGACAGACAACTGGTTAATTTATTATCTGTTGTTTAAATATTTCGTTGCAGGCCATGACATTTATAAAATACAAACCAAGGTTATATCAATCTATGCCCATGCGTCACACACCTGTGTGTTATCTCTGAAAAACAAGCATTGCCTTATATGGCATCTCTCTGTTGGTTGGCAGTGGTTGCTGCTGTATTTTGGGAAACCACAGTTACGTTTGTCCCTTTAACAGAAATAAAGTCAGCTGCATACTCACTAATGGTGCCTCTGTTTGCAGCCTTCCTGCACGCTGGACGGTCCACAAACCTCGTGCGGCTGAAGCGTTCCGTGTAACTGTCAGCAAATGGCGAGATAGCATTCCTCGGAAGCACCGTGTTGTGAAACGGAGGATAACGGGTTTTTTTTTTTTTTTTCCCCCCTCCATGATGCATCATTCTCTTAGAGTCACGTCAATCGCCGATCGCCTGAATGTGGAGTTTGCCCTGATCCACAAGGAGAGGAAGAAAGCCAATGAAGTTGACCGAATGGTTCTGGTTGGGGACGTGAAGGAACGAGTGGCAATCCTGGTCGACGACATGGCCGACACCTGTGGTACCATCTGCCATGCTGCGGACAAGTGAGTCCTTAGCCGAGGCCTGTGGGACGGACGGGCAGGCAGGTGGTGTGGGAGATGGAAAGGAATCTAGCTTCATCTTCAGGTTCCATTGGAGCCTGACTGTAGCCGTGTTTGAAGAGACGCTCTAAAGTTGTAGATCATGAAGTAGCCTAGAGCCACTATCACGGTTTAAGCTGTGATAATGGCTGTGCCTGCAAATTGTTTTTCTTTGCTATCAACTGCATCCCAAAAGCATCTTCAGGGCAGTTGACCCGAAGGCGTTCATGTTGACCGGAGCACGGGGGACTCCGGGAGCGGAATTGAAACGTCTCTACTTAGAAGCGAGATGTTGTGGATGCTGTCTGATGGCACATTTGATTTGCCCCCCTTCCAGACTGATCTCCGCCGGGGCCATCAAGGTGTACGCCATCCTGAGCCATGGCATCTTCTCAGGCCCGGCCATTTCACGGATTAACAACGCCCCCTTCGAGGCTGTGGTGGTCACTAACACCATCCCCCAGGAAGAGAAGATAAAGCAATGTCCCAAAATCCAGGTAGAGTTACTGGTTGGCCACCCATAGAGAGTGGACAGCTTTGCCAAACCTCTCTGGTATCAGGGTACACATTAGGCCACCAAAGAAAATGACTCTTAAATGATGTTTATGTTAGTGTAAAGCTTTGATTCAGTGGCTCTTAAAGTGTCATCTTCGCTCTCCTCCAGTCACCTCAGTATTTACAGTTGCCCTCCAGAAAAGCCATGTTTGTGTTGAGTTCATCATTAACGTCATACTCCAGTTCAAGAATGGAGTTAATTTATTATGTGAGCTGGTGATGAAATTTACCAGAAAAGGAATGACTGGGAAGATCAGCGGATGGATGGATGGATGGATGGATGGATGGATGGATGGATGGATGGATGGATGGGGTGCTTTGAACACAAAGCTCTGTTCTTCTACCCATGCAACAACTTAACAGTAAAACTTAAGCTCTCAATTTTTTTTGTATTATTGTATTACTGTTTATCTGAATTTTTTTTCTTCTTTTCCTGTGCAAATATGCACTTACTCTTAAGATAAATTCATTTCTATTTGTATTTATTTTTCTCTTTCCGCTGAAGACTTTCACCCAGTAGTGTGACTTTGCTGTTGGGGTAGCAACTCATTTGAAGTTGCATGAAAAGCCAAAAGTCCATCAGATTTGGAGGGAATTTCGCTACAGCCATTTGTTGTTAACGATGAGTAAAATGCAGAAAGTGTGATCCCTGCAATGGCTCCCCCTGCAGGTCATCGATATATCCATGATTCTGGCTGAAGCCATCCGGAGGACCCACAACGGGGAGTCTGTCTCCTACCTCTTCAGTCACGTCCCCCTGTGACGGAAGAGCTGCTGGTGCTGTTGGCCCCGATCCAGAGTGCGCTCCTCGAAGGGTGGAAAGCCGCTGGGCTTGACCGTACCAGTTGGCTCATCCTGCTTTCACTGACATTTCACCTCAACAGTCATGTTTCTATTTGTATACAAATGTAACTTTCGTAGTCTTCTGAATGTCTGCAGGACATTTGTATCCCCCCTCGTTTTCTGCAGTGAATGGAACATTCCAACAGAATAGCATTTATATACAGCTGTCCTCAATAAAACCAAATCCATGTCAGACTACAGGCCAGGTTAGGGAATTTTCACAGATATGAATGAGCAAGACCTATTTTGAAATAAGTTACATTTTTGGTCTAAGAACGCATGCTTTTTTTAACCCTGAATGCTTCTGTTCAAAACTTTCTACTGCATTTGGTCATGAAACAAATATCATAAACTACAAAACAAACGCTGTGGTCTTTCTCAGTTTGAGGTCTGTCTGCTGCTTCTTCTTGGTTAACGCCTTGAATCGTCATCCTCTCGGTCAAAACAAAAATTCCTTGCAAACATGATTGTTCGTCCATCTTGAATTGCTAGCCAAAGATCTCGCACCTTTAGAAGCAGATGGGTGAAGATGCTGTTACTCTGTGTTGGCCAGTAAAACATTGGCTTTGAAGGTGGCTTTAGCCATCATGGATGCTCTTTAAAAAAGCAAAATGTCAGAAAGTGTGGGCTTTTAGTTTTCATACTTTTTTTAATCTGAGGGTCATGGGATTGTTCATTGTTAAAATAGCCACTGTAAAACATGTTTTTAGAGTTACTATCCAAGGGTAATTTGGCATAATGCTTCTTTAAAAAGCCAAGGTACGTATTGGACGGAAGAAGGTTCAGTTCTTTATTCAGCCATAAGAGGACGTGTGTTTCACATCCATTAGAAGCTGAGAAGAACCGCTGGGTAAGCACAACGTTTCTCAAAATTAACTTGTGTCTTGGAGTTAAGTACTAAGATGTGTAGGCCATACTTTTCTAATCCATTCTTCTGCAGCCAAAACTGGAACCTACTGAATACACAGCCATTAATCTGGATACTGGGTATTCAAATATGACAAATCCATGCTATATATTAGACGTGTATATGTTTTCTACGTTGGAAATTTCACTTCAGTAGTTGTACGTACGTTACACAAAAAACACCTTAAATCCTTCAGATTCTAACTATTAATAGATTTTTGAATTTTGTAGACACTAAATGACTTTCGCTAGATAGCACAGTCAACACACAATGGCTATTGCATAAACAAATTTTATTATACATAGCAATTTAAAGATTCCTCTATACTCCTACTTGGAACGTTTCCCCCTAAAAGCTGACAATGCAATTTCTAGTGAAATTATTTTCGCTTTTAGGAAATGAATAAATCACTGAAGGAGATATTAAACATCGGCATGTAAGGATAGTACAACAATTCCATGAAAAAGTACATTTTATTTCAGACATTGTCGAATTGTATTGGCAGTTTCAGCCAACCAATTGTTTCTCCCCTTTATCCTTCGGTACATCAGATAATGTTCAAAGTGTATTTCTTCGCCATCTCCTTTCTGATACATCTCAGTCCTGCCTTCTCATCTCAGGAGAGACTGCCATGTGATGCATCCTCTTTCAATACATCAGTCATTGTTGACTGCAGAGGAAGAAAACTCTCGTCTGTACCTCCTGAGATGGTCTGGAACGTAACATGGCTTGAACTCGCCAACAATCAAATAGAAAAGCTCTCCAGTGAATCCTTGTGTCATTTTAAAAATTTGACCTTTTTAGACATCAGTTGGAACGGCCAAAACCATACTCTAGAAATAGGAAGGCCTTTGAGAAAGTTAAAAGAGCTGCATCTTGATGGGAATTCTCCCATCCTGCAGTCCCCACAAATCTGCCCCCTGCACTGAGAGTTCTATCATTAAACTCGAAGAGAATAAAGTCTATTGGAAGAGAATTTCAAAGGCATGCTGTTCCTGAATGTGATCTGGCTGAGTAATAACTGTTACACTCGCAGTGTTTGCAACAGTTCCTTGTTTATTGATCATCTTACATTTTCCAGTCTTTCTAATCTGACAAGTCTGTCATTAACTTATAACCACTTGACTGTAATCCAAGCAAATCTCTCCTGTACATTAACTAAACTTAGGCTGCACTTGAATACAATCCAGTACATTCGCAGAGATGACTTAAAGTTCTCGACCTCTCAGGAAATTGAGCAAAGTGTTCCAGCACCCCGTTCCCATGCCAACCATGTCAGACCAAGTCTGGCTCTATGGAGATCGAGCCGGATGCTTTCAGAGACCTCTGGGATCTTGAAGAACTGCTCCTCTCTGGGAATTCACTCAGAAGTGTCAACCCCACATGGTTTCACAACTGTTGCCACTTGAAGTATCTTTACTTGTCTTTCAACTTTTTGATGAACAAAATCGCTACAGGGGATTTTCTCCCCTTTTTACCACATGTGGAAGTTTTAGACTTGTCTTTTAACAATAACTTAGAATCACATTCTCCCAAAATAAAGCTCTCAAGTAATTTCTCGAAGTTGGTATCACTTAGGACATTGCATATGGAGAGTTACATCTTTCAAAACCTTGATACATTTGACCTTGGCTCCCTTTTCAGTTCAAAAAATCTCTCTGTGCTGAATTTAGGAACTAATCTTCTCGAGAATGTCAATCTTGCTTTGTTTATGAACTTCTACAAGCTTTCCATTATATACTTGTCTGAAAACAAGCCAACATTATCATTACAGCATTGGTGCAATCAGGGTGAATTGGCAGGATCTTCAGGGCAGGTAGAAAATCTGGGCATTGTCATTCACAAAGACAAAGATTATCGTCTTTACCTTCCGTTAGTTAAGAAGGAATGTTGTGACTATGGACCCATTCTTGATCTCAATAAAAACAATATATTTTATTTTAATCCACAATTTTTCCAAGGTCCAAAAAGTATTGTTTGTCTTAATCTTTCTGCTAATTCCATCGCCGTTGCTCTTAATGGTACTGAATTTCTCCGTTTTCCAAATCTTAAATATTTAGATTTATCATATAATAAAATGTATCTCAGTCAGAACTTTGCATTTTCTGAATTGAAAAAACTGGAGGTTCTGGATTTAAGTTACAACAAACACTATTTTCAGGTGACGGGTATAAGGCATAATCTAGCCTTCCTCAAATACCTTCAGTTTTTGAAAGTGTTGAATTTAAGTTGGAATGAAACCTCTGTTCTTACCCATGAAGAAATCAAAAGTAGATCCCTGCAGGAGTTACAATTTCAAGGGAATCGGCTGGATGTCACGTGGAAAGCAAAACGATATTTGGCTCTTTTCCAAAGTCTTGTAAATCTAACACACCTGGACAATATCCTACAATACGCTCCACTTCATTCCAGCTGAAGTTTATTGCAATTTCCCCAAAACTCTGAGAAACTTGAGCCTCAGCAGAAATGAACTTCAAATTTTCGACTGGAACAAACTCACCTGTTTCCCCGAACTTGAAGAACTCGATTTAAGCAAGAACCTTTTAGATGTTGTTTCTGACAGTTTGTGTGCAAAAAAGCTCAGAGTGCTGATGCTTGGCCACAATCGAATTGTTCAGCTCACAGATGGCTTTCTCTAAGATGCCAGAAGCCTGCAGATGCTTGATCTGAGCTACAATAAGATGGACGTCGTAAATGATCACATTCTCACTTGTGGATTGGACAGCTGCGTGAAGGAGTTACACCTTGAAGGAAATCCATTTTACTGTACATGTGAGACATTTGACTTCATCCTGTGGCTGGAGTGTAGCACTATCAGGATTCCCTCAGCTGGCTACAGCTGTGACCTGTGAGAAACCTACTGAGAGAACAGACAAACCTGTCATGTATTTGACGTAAGCGAATGTATGACTGACAACAAAGCCCTAACGTGTCATCTAATCTCGGCAGTTATTATTATTTCTTCTGCCACCTTAGCCATCACTTTGCATTTGCTTTATTGGGACACCACCTACTTCTTTCACTACTGGAAAGCCAAGATGATGGGGTATCGTCATTCCAGGACCAAAGATAGCGCCTTCGACGTCTTTGTGACGTATGATACCAAAGACCCGCACGTCTCAGACTGGGTCGTGAACCATCTGAGGATACGGCTGGAGGAGTATGGAGACAGGATGGTACCAGTCTGCCTGGAAGAGCGCGACTGGACCCCCAGGACCCCCGTGATTGAGAGCCTCTCGCAGAGCATACGGCAGAGTCGCAAGACCATCTTCGTGCTGACGGAGGCCTATGTGCACAGCGGAGCCTTCAAGATGGCCGTCTACCTGGCCCACCAGAGGCTGCTGGATGACGATGCAGACGTGATGGTGCTGCTGATGTTAGAGCCCGTGGTGCGGCACTCATGCTTCCTCCGTCTGAGCAGGAGGCTGTGCGGGGACACTGTGCTGGAGCGGCCCCAGAACCCATCAGCGGAACGCTGGTTCTGGCAACACCTGAGGAACATCATCAGGGCTGACAACCAGGCCATGTACAGCAAGCTCTACCACAGCCACTTTACCACCCTTTAGGGGCCCTCAGTCCCCCCCGTCTGTCTTCAATCTGCACCTCATGTACAGCAAGCTCTACCACAGCTACTTTGATGATGATGATGGTCTGCTGTAAACCAATCTCCCACTGGTACTCCAGACTATTTCGCTGCCCGCTGGACATGTCAACCCTTAGCTTATGATGCCTTTGTCTGTTCTGTTCACAAAGTTATTCCGTCATTATCTCAATTATCTCATCTAAGTCTAACTTGATCAAGGAAGAAAGTATTTATACGATAAAACATTCGATAAACAGGCTGTTTATCTTGCCGTTTTTGCTTATTGCCCTTTTTAAGTTGGTATTATTAGTAACATGATTGTATTTCGCGTAACAAAACCGCGTTCTGTGGAGACAACGGGGAAACGTGAAACGTGTTACGTGCCGTGGGATTTTCTGGGTCTGGGGTGTGTGTGTGTGTGTGTGTGAGAGTTTGATCCGGTGTGTAGGGAGTGACTGCGATTTTTGTTTTGCGTGTAGTTTTGGTTCTGTTTTTTGATAGGGAGTCAGGGAGAGGAGTTATCTTTTGTTTCCTTTTTGTTGTAGGTCAGGTTAGCTTTGGGATTCATTTGTTAGTTCGTTTTGTTTATTATTTTGGCCTGGGTCACTCCTGACGATATTTATCACCGGTGTAAAAATCACATTTTGTTATTGTTTGTCTGTTCACCAGAAATATATAAAGCCACCATTATATCGCTACTCATTTGTGTGCCGTTGTCATTCAGCATTTTCACATCCATTCTGCTACAACCCAACCCTAGACTGGGGGATCGGGCTGACTTCCCGTTCATCAGGTTATAGCCAATGCAGGCTGACTTCCTGTCCATGAGGTGATAGCCAATGCAGGCTGACTTCCTGTCCATGAGGTGATAGCCAATGCAGGCTGACTTCCTGTCTATGAGGTGATAGCCAATGCAGGCTGACTTCCTGTCCATGAGGTTATAGCCAATGCAGGCTGACTTCCCGTTCATCAGGTTATAGTCAATGCAGGTTGACTTTCTGTCCATCAGCTATATCTATCCATTCATCTTATAACTGCTGCATTCTGTTAAAATTACCTGCTTGTGCCAAATGTCATAGATTTTTCGATTGCTTATAAATTTAACTTTTGACTCTTGTTAAAATCAATCGGTTTAGGCAGATTGTGCTTCAGATTCATCATCAGAGAAAACGGAACTCTTCGTGTGCACAGCCACCAATGAAGAACTGGAATTTACTCATGGCCTGTGAAATTTACCTTAATTTGACCTTCTGAATGGTGAATGGAAGAATTGATGTTAGTTTTACATATTGTATGTCCAGTAGGTGTCAGTAAAGCACCAAACTACAGCCTATAAAACGACTCAAAATGCAACAGCCTACCAGATGTAATGTACTCGCTCGATTTCCAGAGAATATTTCCTATACAAATTATATATATTTCTAGCTTAAATAGTCCATATTGTACTTATTTTTATAAGTCGTTGGAGACATTTTAATACAGCTCTACAGTAAACTGTGTACGATTTTTACAGTGCAGCCCTACAATAAACGAATTTCATGTCTCACTGATAGGAAAATAATCTCAAAATGGCAGATAATAGGCAAGTGGCCAACGTTATGCCTGGAATGAACAGTCTGACCTGTGATTAAAAAAGACTTATAGAGCCTGGGTGAGAAAGAAAGGATTCTAGAGAAAATTCAGGCTCTAAAAGACATTTTTGAGAAATTTTTAGATGTTTTATATTTTCTGTGGTCCTGAAGTATAAGATGACTTTTCTCTTCTGTACCACCATGTTAAACAAGCAGCCGTTTGAGCACTACCAAGAGGCCTTGTCAGGCAGTGTTACTGATGTTGCTTTCATTTCCGCTTGTGATATTTATTCAACTAAAACCCTTCCATTTGAAACTTGGGTAGTGTATCTGCATTTGTAACTCTCAAAGTTTGCTCTGTTCTAAGTATGAGTAGGATTTTTTTCATTCTTCATCAAAGTGCAGTATAATTATCACACATTCCTATGAAGTGCCTTGGGGAAACTGCAGTGCTGTGGAAGGCGCTATAAAATTTAATGGAATTGATGAAGAGACCAACAGTACTGAGGAAGACAGCCAGTAGAATTCCAGCATGCCAAATAGAGCACTCACGTAGATGTGGACGCTGTCCTGAGACAAAAGACGATTGTTCAGCAGTGGTGACACTGCAGTTATCTAGGACATACACAGTAACTTTGCCAAAAACACTCCCAGATTACAAGCACATGTCCTTAACAAATGGCAAAAGAATTTCATAATCATTAACCACGTGCTTTGAGATATCAGTCAAACGTTCTTGGTGCCAGTACTTTTCCTTTGCAAAGAGACCTCGAATTTAATTGAATATAATGACGTTCACCTTACTTGACCCCTGGGAGGGATTCACACAATGATATAAATTTTATGACCTATATTCAATTTGGTTCCAGTTGCTACAGCAAAATGAAGCATTGAAGCATGTGACTGGACTTTCCTCTATTGTTAATACAGATAGCGCGACGTAAACAGTCGAGTAAATGTACCATCAGCAACCACAAGATGTCGTCATTAACACTTTGATGAAACAATCGCTGTAAAAAGCATGCTAACGGATCAAAGCATCTATAAACTAGATTATATATACACACACACAAACACACAGACACACACCACACACAGACGCACACACCCTACATATATATATTCAATTATAGGAAAGCGCGCCTTCCCGAGCCTCCAAACTGAAATCATGATTATGACGTCACGCGGCTCATTTGCATAGCCCTTCGTATATTCTGTAGGCGCGAGCCGCCGCATCTCAGTCCGCTGCTGCGAAGTGCGTGAAGTCCGTGTTTGTGCACCAGCTCTGGTGAGTAATGAACGATTTACGCATGAGAGATAAACACATATAGCCATTACGCTCACTGAGATTTACAGTTTTTATTGCTGTAAAACGTTGCGGCTTGGTCATTATGCGTATTTTCTCGAGGGTGAAAATATAACGTCTCGTTGGAACAAAAGTCGTATCTGCACATAAAGGTAAATGTGGTGATAAATGGGTGAATGTCACGGTGAAACGTAAACGTGGTAGTGTACGGCGTGTGTAGGTGCTGTGTTCTACACACTGTGCTCTACACAATAGAAGTGCCGTTAGAAAGCTGGGCGGTGGTCCGGCTCACTGCAGGAGTCTTTCGGTTTAAAGGGAGCCCCCCCACTCTGCAAGAGATTTTTCATTTTTCATCCATGCATGCCAATCGAGTGTTATTATATCTGTCAAGATTAATGTCTACTTTTGCCTTTTTTGAGTCTATGATAAAAAGACGCATTTGCTGTACCCCATTCTCGCCACAGCTTTTCCTTCTCAGCATGTGAACTTGAATTGTTATGTAAATGATCTTTCTGTCTCAGAAACACGACCATTCCTTTGTTCTTTGTTCTCCTGTCCCCCTTCCTACATAAATGGCTGGACTCATGCTGCAGTTCCCACAGGCTGCGGTGCACCTGGAGGTCTGGACGATGGACGAACATGTTTCATGTAAATCTGTGTTTCTAACATTCTTCATCAGATACTCAGCCAGAATGTCTGACAAACCCAATCTGGAGGAGGTCACCAGCTTCGACAAGAGCAAGCTGAAAAAGACCCAGACCCAGGAGAAAAATCCCTTGCCCTCAAAAGAAAGTAAGATTGCACAATACACCCAATTTTCACGGTCGCACACTGTTTCTTTTGTTCCCGCTGTACCGCTGTGTTGTTTCGCTGTCACTTTCACTTGCCAGCTTACGGCAGCGTCTTAAAAACCTGCTAACATTTGCATCAGACTGAGTTTTGAAGGCTTTGATAATGGTTTTGTGTAGACCTTCTGGAGAAACTAATGCCATCATGTACTCCTTCCAGCCATTGAACAGGAGAAGAAGGCCGACTCGTCATGAGGACAGGGAGCTTCACCATGCCCTGTACATTCCACGAGCATTGCCTTCTTTTTCACTTATTTTAGCTGTATAACTTTGTTAAAAATAAAAAAAAAAAATGCAGTTTACCCCATTTTTAAGCAACGATGAACGAAACCTCCTGACTAGCAGTCTGTACGGAGGGGTCACTCCCCTTGCTCGTAACTTCACTGGCTTTCATTTTTGCCAGATTCGGTCATGGTGTCCTTTTTGAGCACCTCCACATGGCCATGGTGGGTAAAGCGAGGGTGTGCCCAAAACCTCCAGGGACCCACACTTTGTAAATCCACATCCTGAGGCTTTTGGCTGCCTCCACAATGCTTTCAGTACAACTTCCATGCAGAGTGTAGTTTTTTATTATTTTTTTTTTTTTACCATTCTTTTTGCAACTTTTTTTTCTTTCGATATGCAAATAAAATTAACGCCCATGAGTGTGGTTCTGTCAGTGGATGTCGATCTCCAACTCAAAAAAATGGGACAGAAGACAAAGGATTCCTGGCTACTTGTCACAATCCCTCAGCACGAACATTTGCCATCTGCTTAAACGAAATTGCTCCCCTTTGATAGTGTATGATCTGGAAATATTTTGTTCCGTTATCGTGGTTCAATCTGACTGGAGTTGTTGTGGTGTGATAAGAAGTTCCTGGAATTGTAACAGATTTATCCTTTGAATTTGTCTCGGAGTACAGTAACTCGTCTTTTATTATTAAGACTCAGCAGGTGTGTTGTTCTGGCACTCACTATTAAGAATAATGGAAACCAAAAAGTTTTAATAAAAAACTTGGTTATTTGCAGCAGTACTGTATATTTCCTTACTTTGTAAGAGAGTACATATTATAAAGTTTCTTTAGCGAATTTTTGTGAAGGAGATACATCTTGTTTGTGACACCGTACATCCAGATGATTATTGGCTGGAAAATAGACTTCGGATTTAAATGTCTGTTATTTAATAGCACTTTTTATCACAGAAACATTAACTGGCTGTAGCATGTTGTTCTTATCGATGCATCATTATGACTATTTCTGAGACTAGTTAAGCATACAGGAAACAGCTAGCATTACTGGGAAATGTGTTTGAGGAAGTGAGTTTCATCTTTTAAGAAGTGTAAGCAGCTTATAAAACAGGCTCTTCCATACAGCCTCCGGTCTCCCAGGTTCCTCTCTAATGTTCCAGCCGGAAATGGACATGCAGACACACCGTGGGAGTGCTGACCATCCAGTGCACTCTCAGTGTGCCACTGTGTTCGATTCCAGCTGTCTGAGATGAACAGATGGAATTTTTCCACGCTAAAGCTTAACGCTGTGCATCCGCAGCCTGGAGGGATATTGCAAAACAAATGGTTTCAGATGTTTCAAACTACTGAGCTGCTGGCATTTTGCATGGAGATTTTTACAAGGTCGACTCTCCAGAAAGGTTCAGGCTATTAATGAAGTTTTAGCATTGTGCTCCTGGTTTTCCATGAACGAAGACGGCCTGACTTACATACAGGTTGACTGTTCAGTGTTCAATTTTGTTTGAAATTTTAAAAGAATGAGTGGCTAGAATAAAACGGACGAGGAAACAGTGGGATATAGTGGCATTAATTCGATAATCCTAGGTACTTTCTGGCATGAGATGCGGTCACTGCCACAGTCACCATCTTCTACAAAAGCATGAGGTATTTGGTGATGCCAAGGAATGGGGAGATTATTAATATCATGATAAAGTGAAGGAGAATCAGCTGTCAAACGGATCCAGCAGGCCGATCTATTTTTGGCCTGCTTTTGTAGGTTTTAATTTTACGGTGTTTAATTCTGTCAGTAAAAAAATGTACGCAATATTAGTTCAATAAATAATTTACACAATAATTCTAGTGTGGAACCTCCCCACAAAAGGTTTTCTTTTTCTTCACATTCAGATATGAGTTTGATGTAATTTACCGAAAAGGTCTGGTTTTGTTTTGTCTGTCCAAAGGACATTCGTCTAGAAGGACTCTCGCTAATCAACATGCATTTTGGCAAACTCCAGTGTAGCTTTTCTGTGTTTTTGTCTTAGAAGTTATTTTTTTTCCTGGGTCTTCTAGCATGGAGCCCGTTTTCATTCAGGCTATGTCACATGTTGTGAGTTGAGCTTGAAGGTCAGCTTGGATCTGTTCTCAGTTTACGCTGATTCTTCTTCCACCATTCAAACAGTACTCCTCGTCAGTCTCATGTCAATTTTCCTCCTGTAGCCACTACTGGGATGTTGGCTACAGGCCTCTTATGGGCCACAAACTTCTTGAAAACGTGGTCATAGGAACATCAAACTCTTTGGAGATGATCTTGCAGCCTGTACCTTAATCGTGCCTCACTACTGCCTTCTTTCTCACCTCCTCAGACGACTCTCCGCTTTTCCTTCTGTTATCCACACTTAGTATGGCACAATCAAAAGAGCAGAGTGGGTCCTTCTCTCTATTTGAACGGGTTGAAGGCGTGATCACATGATTGACAACACCTGAGATGCTAATTGAACAAGAATTGTCTGCTGAAAGTATATCACTACAATGCAATGATATCTTTTCACTTCTGAAGGATATCAAAATATTAGAATATTTAATATTTAGTCTTTTGTAGAACAGGTAAGGATTAAAGGTCTTTTCAAAGCTATATTTGTATATTTGATAAATGATCTTTTAATTTCAATACTTTTCAGGATAAATGGATAAAGGATTAAGGTGTACTCATTGAATAAAGTGCAAAGGTACTGATAATTTCAACCATGTGCGTAGAGGTATTTAAGTTTGAAAGATTAGGTCTTGTGCAGTTTTTTTTTTTATTTTTGGGGGTGGCATTTATTCACTGTTTGTAGCTGGTTTTCATTGAGGATGCTGTCAATTTTTTCATCTTTAAAGCATTTCAGTTTTCCTCAAATTTCCACAATTAACCAAATGTGTTCATCCAAACTGACCTGACCAGGATTCAGGGAATGTCCCCTCCCAGAAGCTGCCCCCCGTGCTGTTGCTCAGCCAATGTGTATTTGTCCGTAGATATATCCGGGTCCAATGACTCTGGCACTATGGGTCGTGGCCCTGGTACAGCCAGACCTGAGGTCCGGTCTTCCTGCAGAAGCTGAAAGGGCCTCTTTTAATGACGGCCATCCTGTAGGAAGAGGGAGTTAGCCAGTGCTCTTTCTCTTGATATCAGAATGAAGCCGCCTGTGAGGAACGTCCTGTTGTGCTATGTCATCCGTCTGGTAGTGCACTGCCTCGGCTCTGGGGACACTGGAAGAAGGACTCCATTTTCGGCTCTCGTTTTGGTAGAGTGGGTTATTGCTGGGGTTTCTGCCTTCCTAAAACTAGGGACCAGCAATCTAAGATAGACCAGAGCTTGGGACCCCCACCACTAACGTATAAACTATGGACCAGAGGGGTTTAATATTTAAACCATTTCATTATTAATGCTACAGACTCCGGGGTGCGGGGTACTTAGCCTGGCTTACACCCAAGATAATTATGTAGATCAAGCAGTACGTCTGTTACCCTTTCAACTTTAACTGATATCCATTCTCTTGGATTTATTTATTTGCTGTCCTTTAAAGTAAAAAAAGAATCATACGTCGATCGCACAGAGGACTCAAGAAATAGGAGGAATTGACTACATGACCCGGTGGACTTCCTCCAGAGAAGAGCAACTTTTTTTTCTGCCACGTCACCTAAAATAGGAAGCAGAGGTCCTTGACAGAGATGGTAATCTATGTTGAAGTGTTTTTCTGGAGTTTAAGAACAGGACGATTTTTTGAGCTGCCTGTGTCTGCTTATCATGCCTCCTGGGTATTTTACATTAGAAGTGCGGTCCTCGATCTCGGACAGCATGCTGCAATATAAATATAATTTAAGTTCCTTCATTTCACAACCTGAGCTGCTCTGACAGCTAGGCAGCAGTTCCTCTAGCTAATTCCAGAGCTCTGTTACGTCTCCCCGGTGGGTCAGTGGTCAAAGCAGGGTGTGTCCTACCATAGGGACCCCGGTTAGCGTGCTGCTGTGCTACATTAGCCGTCTAATGCCGGAGATTCCATGGCGGAAAGGTGACTCCTGTTCCATCCGATTTCTCTCTGTTTCTCCATAGTCACGTCTACTATCGACCGGGCAGTAAAGTGTGCTGTATGATGGCTTTCCTGACAATTAGAAATAAGTAAAACACATTACCCAAGTGACCTACCGCAGTCATTCTAAACTGGTCTCATGCTTTCGATGTCTATTAGCTCCTCTTGATAGCTATTTAACCCCGCCACCGCCGATACACTATCAAAGTGCACCTGTTCTGGGATCTGTGGGCACCAGCAGGGGACGACGAGGGAGACCCATGTGTCTTCGCCCTCCGGGATTGAATTAACCCTGACTATCCTTAGTTATCTATAGCTATCAGTGATTACACTGGAATATGGGTGAAAGTATTCTTCAGATTTAAACGTCTTTTGAAACCAAAGGGAAGCTTTACGAATTCAAAATTTTGGCATGTTTAAATTATGTGTAATATAAACAGATATTTATCACTTGCTAGCACTGTTAGACTTGTATTCATTGCTGCTCCAAGGAGAGTGTCTGAGTAGTACACATTTTCTGAAGGCTGGCTCTGTGGCCTGTTCAGGCTCTACAGCAAAGTGAAACCCAGTTCAGCCTCTCCTTTAATAACGTCCCCACGCCTCCCCATCCTCCTCTACCCACTAAACACGTTAGAGGAAGCAGATTATGATGGGGGCCCTTTGGTTTCTGTGTATTGAAACTCGTGTTGTGGTCTCAAAGCTTCAGCGGCAGTCATATATGCTTAAATTGCTTCTGTTTTGGCTTCAGGGTTCGATGTCAGAGCTCACCCCCCCTCTTTCTGTGGCCATCCTGCTTCTGTAGCTTTTTGCTGAAATGAGACCTCGGAGGAGGGGAATCCCTTTTAGCTAATTAGCTTTGAGTGCCCAGCTGTGGCCATTCGTAAGGCTTTTAAAGGGCCAGTCCTGTCTCTTTGCTCTGGGTGTTAAGTGTTCCTGTAGTTACCACAGTGCCCACTGGCCAGTTGAGGGAAAGTAGACACATGCTATGGGGGGGGGGGGGGTTAACTGTATCTCCACGGCTTACAGCACTATCATGATGCATGTTTCAAGGGGTTCCATAGCATTACATAGCATTCCGACAGCGGATGGTATGCGTTACGTGTACCGTTAGTCAATAAGTTAGCGGCACCATTAGCTTATTGACGAACGGTACAGACGTCCTTTCATTCATGGACTACTGAGCAGCTCCACAACTCTTTTGGTTACAACCTGGAAAGAGAATGAAAAAATACCATTCAATGTTCAGCAAATTATAGATTAAGGTTTTTTCTTCAGGCTGGAGAGGTCTTTGCACCAAACTGCCACAGTGATTAACATTGTTATGAGTTTGTGAGCATTTATGCCGTTGCAGAAGTGATGCAAGCATGAGAGGGATTGATGGCTTTGTGTATAACAGCACAACCTCACCGAGGTCTATGGTTCCTATCCTGCCCCGGACTCTCTATGTGGAGAGCCTCTAGTTCTCTATGTGGAGAGCCTCTGGTTCTGTCTGTGTAGAGCCTCTAGTTCTCTATGTGGAGAGCCTCTAGTTCTCTATGTGGAGAGCCTCTAGTTCTCTCTGTTCAGAGGCTCTAGGTCTCTCTGTGTAGAGCCTCTAGTTCTCTCTGTGTAGAGCCTCTGGTTCTGTCTGTGTAGAGCCTCTAGTTCTCTATGTGGAGAGCCTCTAGTTCTCTCTGTGTAGAGCCTCTGGTTCTGTCTCTGTAGATCCTCTAGTTCTCTATGTGGAGAGCCTCTAGTTCTCTATGTGTAGAGCCTCTAGTTCTCTCTGTGCAGAGCCTCTAGTTCTCTCTGTGTAGAGCCTCTGGTTCTGTCCATGTAGAGCCTCTAGTTCTCTGTGTGTAAAGCCTCTAGGTCTCTCTGTGTAGAGCCCCTAGTTCTGTATGTGGAGAGCCTCTAGTTCTCTATGTGTAGAGCCTCTACTTCGCTCTGTGTAGAGCCTCTAGGTCGCTCTGTGTAGCTTTCCCGCAGGCTTCCTTTGCTTTCTGGGATATCTCCAAGCTCATCATGGCCCTGTACTAGATGAGCAATAAGATGGACGAACGAAACGTCTAAGAGGAGTTTCAAGATGATGTGTTAGAAGCTTTAGGTTCCTAAAAAACATATATATAATAAGAAGCTGTCATTTGTTCCTGATACACTGCCCTTCACTACATTGCATTACTCTTTCCGTTCAGCTGCAGTGCAACGCTTGTAACTCACATGAACCCGACAGGCTTACTTGTTTCAACACAATAATAATAACTCTACATGCAGGAACACTACCTTAGGTAAAGCCAAATTCTTTGGAGAACCATCAAACCGACATTATTACGAAATCCCCCAATCGCTTGATGATATTCATCAGCTCCGAATTTCTCCTTTACACTCGTCTCTCTGTCTTTTATTTTCCGTCCTACTCTCCCTCTTCACTGTCTGCTATTTGCCCTACAAAATCTCTAGTCTGAAACATGACACAGGATATTAGACTGGTGACCCTTAACAAAAGTAAATAAATCAATAAAAAGCTGTACTGGGAGGCTTCCAAGAAATTGTAAATTAATCTTCCATTAATATCTTCAATAAAATATGTGGGTGTGTGTCAGTCACATTGTTGCTGTTTTCTGCAACTGAAATTCTCCCTGTTCTTGTGACAAATCAGCAGAAAATGTCTGACAGGCTGCTGTTTAATACAGAGACAAAATTAATCACCCCATTAGCCATCTCTACCATCCCCTATGGGTGAAGTGCTTTCCTCGACGGGTGAAGTGTTAATTATGCCGGTATATTTAGCTTTCGGTACTGGTCCGAGGGTACTGTGACACCCACGTGCAGATTCCCGGGGCCCCCCAAAGCCATGACGACCAGCTCTGGGCCTGAAGAGTTCCCGTCGGCCAACTGCAGCGTGCTGGAACAGACCACCTCCATCAGTGGCCGTATGTTTTGGTTGGGAAGATTGTGGGTTGGGTTCGGTCCTGTGGGACCTCTTTGGTTGTTAGTCTTCACGATTTAGTTATGTTATCCATGCATATCAGAAGACGGTATCTAGGGTGTCCTTCAGTCAAAGTGGTGTCATGCATTCATTTGTCACTGGTTTACAATAACAATAGCTGTCATTCACACCCTAAACAATAAACAATCAAGTGGCAATTAAGCCTGAGCAGTCAAGATGGCTTCCAAGTCGTGTATCGTCAGGTATATTATCAGATGTGGAGGAATGCGGATATTTTTTTTAATGCATCTATGTTTGGTTGTGAGGAGAAGTCTAAACAGGCATATTGGGGCTTTAACTCTCCTTTCAGTAAGGAATGCTCAGATGCTTTGCCTACACATTCTTGCCGTGTTGGTCTGAGCTACTCTGCAGGAAAGACTATTCAGGGTGAAACAATGAAAGAGTGATATTTCATTCAGACACAAAGAGGCCTTGCAGTGGCTTAAAGCTTTCTTAACCTGTCAGGGTAGAGCATATCTGAGGCAACTCACCTTCAGCTGCATTTCGCGGGATCAGAGAAACCACAGGCCAGTACTTCAACCCTGATGTTTGGTTTTCTAAAAACAGACATGACCCAGAGCAGGGCTGAAGCTGCCGGCTAATTATGGGCTTCCTGTACCTACAACAGCATAATGATTTAGCATTACTGCATCATGTAACAGAGCATCTGCGGTATCCAGGCAAAAGATGCCTATAAATATCTCAGTCTGAAGCCAGACATGATCATCATAGAATTCTTTCCTTCTTACAGATCTCATAAACTCTCAGCAGAATTTGTAAGTAAAAAGTACTGTTTTGTGTGGGTTTGTGCATGAAAACTCTTTTGAAACATTAAGCATTGAGCCCTGGGAAGCTAAAATAGGGTTTAACCCAATTCACCGTTCGAAGGACGCAGACACAGAAAAATACCATATTTCCACAAAACTCTAAGCAGGAAGCAGTTGTATTATTTCCACACATAGACAGAGACGTGTGGGTATAATTGGTGATGCCTTGAGTGGAGGTTGTGAGGAGGACAGTCTCTGAAACAGACATAACAAAAACCTTTTGATGTCTGCTCGATTCATAACTTCACAATCGGGACGCTGCTCACTCTTCGTATCTTTGTCAGAAGCAAAGCCACGGTTGTTTTCAGGGTTTTAATCACAAGCAAGGGTTAAGAATCTCTGAGTCGCATCACCATTTCTAGTAGAAGGAAACCAGCCATCATGCGATGAGGTCATTATGGTCGACGAAGAAGGAACTGATAAACTATGACTCTCAGTTGTAATTTAAGCCATAATACTTGCAGTGTTCTAGGGTGTATCAAAGTTTATATGTCAAAGGTACACTTTTGTAACTTTGACCTGTTTATGTGATCCAGTGGAGAAAATGACTCAAGTGGCAGCAGATAGGTATTAGTGTTTAGCAAATTATTTACTTAATTCCTTTTCGGCTTGGCAAGCACAAACATCTTTAATGGTCTACTTTAGTATGCTATGATTTCTTTTATCAAGGTCTGACTGAAGTTTACTATTCTAGTTCAAGATCTCCCGACTTTAAAATAATTACCATCCGAGCCTCAATGTCCTGCTCACGGTGTCTGGGAGTCCCCACAGGACACCAGGTTCCTGTCCTCCAAATGCTGGTCACCTTTTCACCCACCGGCATCCTGAGGCTCGTCACCTTCCCACGGCGCCAGAGCAGGCAGACCCGAAAGATCCGGCACCCCTCTCCGTACCTCCTCTTCCTGCATTTGCCCCGCCAGCTACCTGTTGCTTTCCAGAGTGGTCTGCTTTTTGTTTAGTGCTCACAGAGAAAGAACCAGTCTAGACACATACAGCAGTCTCCCAGGGAATGAACCTACTTCTACACTGTATTGTCTATGACTGTTATGATTGGAAAACGTGTTCGAGTGATTTATCAAACTGAACCAGAAGCCAGGCTGAGTTTGCTGAGAAAAAATATTGTTTACAGACTCCAAGTTAGTGCCTGTGCACAACTATGGATCCTCGCATTTAAAAGGAACTCAAAGTCAACACCTTGTGTGTGACCAAATGAGTGGGCGAGGCTATACTGTTTTACTCTTTGTTACTGTGTTAAAACTCTCTGCCCACTTACTAATGTCCAGAAAGCGTCATAATCTACACAAGGCATTTGCTACTCAACACATTCAAATTTTATATAAATGAACTCAGGAGATCAAGTGACTGGGCATGGCCGTTTCTTCATTTTGCTAAATTCTTGCCTTCTTTGGTCAATGCCTGACTTTGAAGAGGCAAAATGGTATTTTTCCGAGACTAGCAATCTATCTTCCTGTGGAAGCCTGAGGATCTTCTCGACTCGGCCTTTCTTTCGCATGTTCCCCAGTTCTGTTTACTTTTCAACATCGCCGTTCTTTGAAACGTGAGCTACTCTGATAGCATGTCCATCTTACTCTACTGAGGAGATGCTTCATGAAAGTCATATCTAGTGTGAAATCTGTCACTAAATGCTAAAATGCTGAGTCATTCCCTCCCCCGGTCCATAAGGTCTCCTAAGCCGAATGCAATGTGTCCTTCATACCCATTTTTGTACCGATTTTAGCAATCTCTGAAGTGGCGGTGACCCCATTTTACAGTGCCATGCCATAGCAGTCACTAACAGACCGAACTGTGGCAAGTGAGAGCGATTGTAATGAAGGCTGTACTGAGCGGCCATTGTGAGACAGATTTGGCCCATGTTGCTGACGAAACCATCTGCCAGTGTTTTGACGGACATTCATGGAGGCTGCTTCGGAGAGTGGCGCTCGAGGGGAACAAAGATATCTTACAGCCAAGGCTTCAAGCAGGAAAAATGTAAACAATGCACTTCAGATTATAATTCAAAAAATACACATGTATTTATCCAATATTAAGCAGTGTCCCTGTGGTCCTCTGACAAGCTTTTAAACATTTTAAAGCTACATGCATCCATTTTCCGTAACTGCTTGCCAAGTGCATGCTGACTGTAAGCATGGAGACCATCCCAGGAAACACAGGTCATGTTAATCCGTCATCACAGACCATATACACTAGGAGGATGCTGTAGGACACAGGACACGTCATGCATGTATTTGTCCAGTACTCTTTCCCACGGGATCTTCCCCAAATGAGCACCCATCGAAAGGCCTGCCGTTCACAGCTCCTGGTCCGCTTCCTGCAACCGAAGCCACTATCACCTATGAAACCTTGGTGGTGGCACAGACGTCACAAACAAGAATGAGGCTGACATCAGCAGCCACAGCCTCCGAGGTCACGGTGGCGTGTGTCATGACATTGTCTGATGTCACCCTGAAAGGCTGGATTTCCATGGTTCTGTGGGTCTCTGATTCCCCTGATACTGAGAATCCTTCCGCTCCTAAAGAGCCCTTCCAAAGCCGTCCATTCAAACTGCACTTCTGCTTCAGTCTGGGGTTTGTGATGCTTAAACTTTATCTTGTACTTGGTATATTTTCACTCAAGATTATTTATATCTAAACTCATCTCTACTGTAACTGCTCATAACTTGGAAGTTACTTTAGATCATAACAAATTATTGCAAATGTGAATGAAACATGATAATACACGGCATCGAAACCACACGCCTCCAAGGTGGACTTTGGAGTTCTGCCCATTGTTCTGTGTGGCATTTGTATGTTCTCCCCGTGTTTGTATGGATTTTCTCTGGGTCTTTCAGCCTCTTCCCTCAATCCACAAATGTAGTCAGGGATCTCTTAAATGCCCGTGTGTGTGAGTGCCCTGAAATTAACTGGCTTCCAATCTTGGGTGCACCCCAGCCTCATGCCCTGTTACGGAGTAGCATCCCATCCAGGGAGTTCCCCTCACACCCTGTGATGGACTGGCATCCTGTCCAGGGTGTACCCCAGCCTCGTGCCCTGTGATGGACTGGCATCTCATCCAGGGTATACCCCAGCCTTGTGCCCTGTGATGGACTGGAATCCCATCCAGGGTGTACCCCAGCCTCGTGCCCTGTGATGGACTGGAATCCCATCCA
>JAACJT020000001.1:26156917-26181149 GCA_009936485.2 Gymnarchus niloticus | reverse complement strand
GATGGACTGGCATCCCATCCAGGGTGTACCCCAGCCTCGTGCCCTGTGATGGACTGGCATCCCATCCAGGGTGTACCGCAGCCTCGTGCCCTGTGATGGACTGGCATCCCATCCAGGGTGTACCCCAGCCTAGTGCCCCGTGATGGACCGGTATCCCATCCAGGGTGTACCCCAGCCTAGTGCCCTGTGATGGACCGGCATCCCATCCAGGGTGTACCCCAGGCTCGTGCCCCGTGATGGGCCGGCATCCCATCCAGGGTGTACCCCAGCCTCGTGCCCTATGCTGCCTGAGATAGCATCCAGGCAACCCTCATCAGGACATAGAAAATGCATACATTTACACGTTCTTTTTATGTTCTAAAATTTTGTGCAGCCACACCATTCATAATTGCAGCTTTTTTGTATATAATAAGAGTCCAGTTTTGTAGAGGTTGATTGGTAACAGTGGAGCCCCAATGCACATCTTTCACTGTTGTACACAGGTGGAATCCTCCACCCTCCATTATTGGCACCAACAGCTGTACACCTTCAGGCTGGTGTCTGTCATCGTTGGTGTTCGGTGGAAGCAGCACTATTGAGGATGGGGGGGGGGGTCACTCCCATGTGTAGCAGTAAGTCGCTGTGACACTCTTCTTGCCTTTGAGAATGACACAGAGCTCCAGACTGAATAAGACCATCTTTATGCCACCCCCTGCCAAACCAAGGAATTGCCCGTCACTGTCAGTTTTATGCATAATCCTCCACAGATGATATTGGAGTATTCAGGTGCTGTTTCAAACACTCATTTTTAGGCGTGATCAAGGGTTGTGTGCATTCATGTCTACAAAGATACATTTTTACACCTGAAAGCCCTCAATAATTATAGAATTTTAAAAATGTAACCTTCTATGGAGTTACCTGTAGAAGGTGTCTGACATTTAAAACCATTTTATCTTTGTTTTGTTGTTGTTGTTGTTTTTGAAACAGCACAGCCCCATGGGTAAATAAGAAGCCAGGAGTATTAATCCTTACCGAGGCTGAGAAGCGTGTAGGGGAATTGCCAGCCATGTGTCTGAGGTTTCTCTCTTAGCCCAGATCACCCAAGGTGCTGCATCAATACAACATCCTTGCTTGAAACAGGCAGTAGGGCACCGTGAGCCTGCTGGGCCGGGCTCCCCGCTGACCATCGCCACACTCCAGTGGTCGGCCGCCGTGAGCCTGCTGGGCCGGGCTCCCCGCTGACCATCGCCACACTCCAGTGTCTCTGTGGCCCCCAGTTCTGACTACCTATTACACTTTCTTCTTGTTAACAAAGCAGTGACCTCTCTCTTGATTCCATGTCTGTGTTGACTTTCTTTGCTCCTCCTACTTCCTGTCCATTTTGAATACAGGGCGTGGTCACACCTTCTCCTCCGTGTCCCTCCCTTGCGAGTCTTTAGTCACCGACTGACAGAGGGAGTGTCCAGCTGGTGTTTAAGCTAAACCATTAAAACAGCACTTGTTCTTTTCCTTGGCTGGATGTGAAGGCAGAACTATCCATCACCGCATTTGCCATTGGAAAACAGTTTGATCTCCCCGCTCTTTCTACACCAGTCCAGGAATATGTTAGTTTTCTTTTTAATCTCCCTTGTTTGGTGACAAGTTGACCTTTATGAAGATACAGATATCGTTTTAATGACTTAGCTATTTGTGTAACCCACAATGCAACACTGCATCTGCCTTTGTACCCTGTGAGCTAAGGGTAATTGCACAGCTGCGGTATGGGGATGAAAGGCAGCGATTGTGCCGTTAATGCGACGGGAGAACGCTCACCTCATTATGATCCAGTTTGCTTTTCTAGAAGCTGTCATGTTCGTTCAGATCAACTGCCAGGAGACAGCCTGTGAGAGACTCACGAATGACAAGAGGCCAAAACACCGGGCTAGATCTGATTCCGGAGAGCTTTGGAAGGTGAAGCTCAATCTACCTGCCATGCCCTTGTATTAATTAGTTTAAGTATTATTTTATGCACTCTGTCAATGATTCAAGACAGCTCCTAGTGTTCTTAAAAATACTCACATAGTGAAACTGTCACATTCGACTGGATCTTGAAAAAGACATTTCAAGCAGCTTGACCTTTCCAGGGTACTCCAGTAGGCAACACTATTGCCTTGTACCTTCAGGGTCACGGCTCCAGATTCCAACCCCCAGCTATGTGTGTTTATGTGAAATTGGCAATTTCTACCCATGTTTTCCTCTAGTTGCTCCGGTTTCCTTCCAGAGTGCAGTTAAACATTCATTTAAAGCGCTCTTGAGTGTGCTTCTCCTGCAGTAGACCATCACAGTCCTTGTACCATCTTCTTCCTTGGAAGAGCCTCAGGCCCACTGCATCCTTGTACAGGTCAGACTGACAGCAAAACCAGGCTCAGGGCTCCTGCTGGGGTAAAAATTCCAAACTGTGATTTATGTATGAAGACTGAAATTGTAGCCTGGTGACCCACCTCCACCATGATGTAACCTATCCCTGCACAGTTAAAGTGACAGCTTCTCAGTTTCTTTTCAGTTGTCAGATGTTTACGTTGGATTGTTAACAAGACAACAGTGAAAATGAGAATGAGGCTAGGGGTCAGAAGTCCAGGAATACTCCCTTAAATTAAAAGTCCCCTTAGCTCTCCTTAACAAGGCTCTCATGATATACCACTAGATGTCACATCACACAGGGTCCATGGGAAGACTTCAAATGGACTCGGACTGCTGATTGGAGCATGCTCTAGCATTTCATCTGTAATGATTTAGAACGCTGTAGGATCCAGTCACAGAATCAGACAGTTTAATCGGAGTCAAAACAGGCAGGATCAAGACCAGAACAGGTAGGATTTCCAAAAGCCAGTGGTTCTTCTAAAGCATAGTCAAAACAGGCAGGGCCAAGACCAGAACAGATAGGATTTCCAAAAGCCAGGGGAGTATAGGAAACATAGTCATGGTCACAGGCAATAGATCAATTCCAAGGCAGCAACAGACGCAGCAAACAGAACCGAGAAGGAGAAGGAGTCAACCAGGGTCATACAATGACAGGCTACTAGCAATTCAGAAATGCTTAATAATGATCTAGGAAACACAATACCTCACAAGGAGGCAACAAAACTGCAGGGCTTCTAGAAGGATGAACAAGGCACGGCTGGAAGCTACTAAATGATAATTAACAAGGCACAGCTGGTTAGTATTCAGGGGATGATGAACAGGAGTAAGTTGGGCTTGGCCGGTCCGATGTAGGCTGGCTTGGTGTGGGCGTGACATCATCCGATAACTGAGACATCCGCAAACATAAAAATACACGTTAAAGATCAGCTTTTCCATCGGGGGTAAATTGAAAAACAAAAAGTCAATTTTTACGTGGAACTTTTCAGCTGATGTTGGTGTTCCATTATGATTGTTGTTGTCCTCTTCCACTAGAGTTGCAGTTAAATGAGTTTTATACGTTAAAAAGACATTGATTTATATAGAACGCACAACATGCTGGAACATCACAGTGCAGTGTTGCAGTAAATGCCAAAGACTCATATTTTCTAATCCAAAAAACACTTTTAGCCCAGTGCCCCAAAAGTAGAGGGAGTAGTTTTTGAAAGTTCTGTAATAGTAGAACAGATGTTTTCCTTCATTATGGGTGTCAAGCTGAGCTCAGAGTGTGTAGCAAATTGTCATGTAAAATATTACGGAATCAGGCACTGATTTGGCATTTATTTGATTTTCAGCATGAAGGAGGCATGAGACCAGCAAGCCCACTCTGTTCCATAATATTAGTTCTTAAACAGATCTGTGATTTTAGTGCTTGGACAACTCCATGATATTAATTATTTAATAGATCTATGATTTCAGTACTTTGATAACTATATGATATGAGTTCTTTAAAAGATCTGCGATTTCAGTGCTTTGATAACTACAATATATGATATGAGTTCTTTAAAAGATCTGCGATTTCAGTGCTTTGACAGCTCTATGAAAATAGTTCTCCCATTCAGAAGACGTGAACACCGCCCTTTGTCGAAGGGGATTGTGCGATTCCTCCTAGCCTGACCTAGTCAATCTTACAATTACCCTAAGCTTTGCTCCAGGGCTGTGAGCGCTCAACATTTTCAATGATGTGGAGAGAAATTCTGTTTCCAGGGCAACCAAAGTGTAAGATACCTTCCATCGGCATCTTTCCTCTCTGCCTTTAATTTCCACTATTTAATGACACAGTAGGGGAATCAAATGTATTTTACACACACCAAGAATACAACAAAAATGATAATTACTTCTATTTAAAAATTCCAATAATAACCGTGGTTCTACTGATTAAATCAATAAGTGATGTTTTTCCCACCGTGGGGACTTGATAGATTGTGCACATTTGAAAGGATGCCAGCATTTTGCATAAAACATTGAACAACTGAAACAGATTTAACCTCCCCAGACGCTCTTGATGATGATGCATGAACATCTTGTGTTTCAGATACACGTCAGCAATGTGAAAAGGAGTTCTGCAGCTGAACGTAATGAGTGCTGCGGTCGTTTTGCCTTTTGTACGATTAACTTCTTAAATAAACTAATGAAGTTTCTGCACGTGTCACTGTTGATATGTGTTGGTATTTCACAAACAGTACAGCACACTATAATCTAGAAGTCACACCACAAATGTAGTTTGTGCTGGTAGAGCTGGAAATGGTGACTTGACAAGAAGCATCGAATTCAAAGTCCTCAAAATTCACACGCACAGCAAGAATCCTGGCTGGATTTATTTCAGTAAACGGACCTACCTGCCAAAGTCACAATACCAATGAGGACCACAGTGAAGGCTAATAATAGGGACATTTCTCCCTATTAATTGTTTCTTGTAAAAAGGCTATAATTTGCATCCATTCTCAGACATGGTATATTAAACCCCTCTCCAGGTTGGTTTTATATGCGCAGTCCCTAACTCCTGAGTACTTCTTGCATTGGTAGTTATTTTAGGACCACAGACCCTACAGACAGAGAGGCACCGACGCCTTACAGCAGGCAGCAGCTCTGCGGGTCTCTCTTTCTAATAAGCTGAAAGTCTCCTTTTTAAATGTAAATGTTGGCGTGTTCTCGTAGGAATTCCTAGTTAATGGATCACCTCTCTTTGGTCATCTCCTTTTATCGCGCCACTAGAGGATTTTCCAAAAGACAAGGCTTTTTTTATACCTAGTGACCCAATAAAATATCATCAGCATCCACTGTAGCTCGGCATGAGCGTTTCATAAAGACCACATTATGATGCCAAGGACCGGCGTGGTCCTCCTGTGGTTGAAGAGATGGTCAGACTGGAAGATGCGCTGCTCTCCTGCGCTCCTGGAAGAAGACAGAGAAGAATAAAGAGGATCCAGAGGAAAGGAGAGGAATGACTCGCCTGCCTGTCAACCTCCTCACACCGATATTTGTGTGTTTCTTAGAGACCAACAACTTCAGGTATGAGAAACTCACTCTTTGCTGCTGATTTCCAGTTTCTTTTACCGAACGCACGGGGAAAAAAAAAAACGCGCCTCTGCGCTCCTCCGCACAATTTATAGCGCAATTGCATTCATGAAGGTGGGACATGGAAATGTGTTGGCAAAGTTGCTGGTAAAATCAATATACCTTCTGTCGACGCCAAACACCTTCACTATTTTGACATTGTCTTTCTCATTCCGTCCTTTAATATGCTTTTATGTAAATGAAAGTACCTGTGAAATGTACCTGTACAATTCGTGGTCGTTTCTGACAATGTGCCTAACCCTTTCAGATTAAGGGAAAAAAGAACTGGAAATTATCATGATTTATATGTCCTACATATGAAAGTGTGATATTTTAAAAGATGGGAATGTAAAACTGGGTTTTTGATTGGGGTAGGATAGACTGGAGTTAAGATTATTTTGTCCAGCAAAAGAAATAAACTAGGAATATATAATAATGAAACATAAGAGTTTCTGTGAACCTCAGCAAAATTAGTTGGCTTAAAGAGGAACAAACGCATTGTATATTGCTGGTATATATATTACGATTATGGTTAATTCTGTTCTGAAGCCTGTAAATTTCTGAATAAAAAATTGCTAGGCTCTGAAAAATGTATATCAAATGTATATTTGCTGGGTTATTGCGAAACATTTTATTGGTACAGGAACATTTGAGAATAAGCATGCCATCAGTTTGACAAAACAACAGCTACTGCAAATTATATGTTTGACTTCAAAAGACGATACACAGAGCAAAGCCTGTCTTTATAAAGGGAAGACCTTCTGAACATGCGTGTTCAAATCTGAAATTAAAAACAACACTCAGAAATGTCATAGATTGTGGTGGATCAGTATGCCCAAAAGAGTCCGTTCATTTCTCCATAAACCATAAATTGTGCTTACTATTCCCTCATTCTGTGGTGTTTACTGCTTGCAGTTCAATGAAGAGATGTACTTGTTAGTTTTTTCATTGGTACCCATGACACTGAGTCCTTAAACAGTCCGGTAATGTTTATCTATTTGCAGCTTTCATAGCCGCACATCTATCTGAGCACTAATGAAATCTTCCACCTGCTCTCTCCTTCCCAGGGTGGTAGGCGCTAAAGAGCATGGCTCCCGAGGCCCAGGAAGAGCTGGAGTCTTGCTTACGATGTCACCCTCTGATTTCTTGGACAAACTGATGGGAAAAACATCCGGATATGACGCTCGAATAAGACCAAACTTCAAAGGTATTTCAGCAAATAACTGGTATACAGTTATTTAGCTTTTCATATGTTTATGATAACAAGCTTATGCATTTGAAAGACGTTCACGTAGAGGCACTGAGACGATGCCTACAAACTTATTTTCTAATCGAATAGTCAAAGAATATAAATTAATAACATAAAATCTAGGGAGATGGCAACTGATATGTATGACATATGTTCATGCTATCTCATGGGAAATGGAATTGCTAATAATTTACCATGTTGTGCATCGTGGATTTTTTATGAAAGATATGACAAAACAGTACTACATGTGAAATGTAGACCACGATGCATCAGCAAGGTCTGAGGTGCATCCATATTTTCACGAGTGTCCCAGAAGGAACACATAATCAGATCTGGTGTTGTGAATGTAGCATGAGGATATGACGTTACCACCCAAAGGCTACCTTTCACGTATGAGGAAGCTCTGGTCTGTTATGTCCCTGACTAAATACAGTTACTAGGGAAACTAGAAAACAGAAAGTTAAATGAATTAATAAACTAAAACATCTACATGCAGAGACCATTATGAACAAAACAAACCAAGTAGATATTTAATTAAATTGGCCAAGATGGTTACAGTGATATGTTGATGAGCAGGGTTAACAGACGTACACAGAACCCATCAGAAATGTAAATTTTTTCATAACTTTATCTCTTCATAAGGAAACTGTACTACAGGCATTCTGAGAGTATGTGTGCCGATTGGTTAGAAACTGGAAAAGACAATCTAGACGGGTGGATATCTGAGGCCAGACCAAGACCCTGATTGCTGAAACACGGTTTACGGTGATGCGGAGTGTGTACAGTGTAAACGGTTTTGTGTGAATCCAGGTGTCACTGTGCTCGTTATTTAATTATCTTGCATGTTTTCTTTACCACTGATCCCTTGATTGTTTCAGGTTTGATTGATGTTTAGTCCAAGATTGTCTGTTTTATGTTGACTTTATAGTTCAGGTGGGCAGAACGAACGTTGTTTCAAGGTGTTACACTGACATGATAGTGATTCTTAGAAAGGAAACAAGCTTGGTGGGGGGTAACAAATAAAAGACTGGACGTGGAGCTGTGAGCCACTACATACGTACCTGGTCGATGCACATTGATGTCCTTTAACCTAAACTGAAGCTTTTTTCCTGAAGAACCAGAGGTCAAACGGCCAGAGTTTGTACGCCCCTCATTCTGCTCCGAAGCTTTGGCCTTCCCCCTAACACCAGCTCTGTATCTCTAGTGCCACCTGCTGATCGCATTTGTCTAACATAGCTTATTGTTCCTGGCATATAAGTTCATTTTTCTAAATACTTTATAATGCAAGCCAGGTTAGCCACCTTGCTAATGACTGGCTTTTCTCAATGTCAGGTTGAAAGTACTACATTTGGGTCAAACATCTGATTCCTTAACTCGACCACCTGTCCTGATTCTGCTGACTGACCCACATTTACAGTATATGCGTGTTTTTCTGCATGTAGCCCCTTCATGTGGGCTAATACTAAAGATTACCATTTGGTTATCCATCCATCCATCCATCCATCCATCCATCCATCCATCCATCCATCCATCCATCCTTTATTGTCCATGCAATATGACATAAATCACTAAACAAAGGTGGACTTAGGATTGGACTTAGATACACAATCAGCATATGGTCACACACTCCAGGTACGAAGATTGAAAGCAGTCTAGAGACAGATTCCACCTAAGCAGAAAGTGAGTGTATCAAGGAAACACAATCAGAGAGGATTTGCAATTCTGCTTAAAATGCAAGCTATTTTTGGCCATCTCTTCACTTTTCCAGATGGCTGATTTTTAAAATTTTAATTGTTAAACAGCTCCAGAATAACATTTTAGCAGGTTAGCCTGTTGTTTTTCTTAAAAAATAAGCCAATCATCTCCAGTTTAAAAATGATATATATTTAAGTCCCATCGCAAGTTTGTAAAAATTCAGCTAATCTTACTTTGACCCCATGATACGGAGCAGGATAAGTTGTTAGAAGATGGATGGATGGATGGATGGATGGATGGATGGATGGATGGATGGATGGATGGCTTTATATTGACCAGTAATTTGTGGTGAACCCAGAGCTCCTGCAGAACTGCCCTATTCTGTCATCTCTCGCCATATGGCCACACGTCATTCTGCTTTGTGGTGCATTTTTTAGATATAAACAGAGCTGTGTTCATATGTTCTGTTAATAACAGAAAAGAGTAATGCAGCTATGGCAAGCTGTTTCTTTGGAAATGATCAGTAATTAAAGTTACTATAAAGAAAGACAGGTTAATTACATAATGCACTACCTGACTTTTTGTTATTGGTATTTAGAAACGTGTACATATTATAACAGGGACTGTTTGGTTGTTGATTTTGATAGCACTAAATGAACAAATACAAAATTCTGCATCTTAAGCATTCAGTGTATTTTAATACCTCATTTTCATTTAAAACTCTTCATCTTGTATTGTGGAAAAGTTCATTTCATGATTGTATTGAAAACCAGCCAGACAAGTTTCTATAATGAATTTCTGGACTCCAGATATGTTTAATTTTCCAGTACGTTAGCTACTTAGTTAGAAATCTACTGTCTTATCAAATCAAAACTGAATCAGAAAATAATGTTCTTTTTTATTGGAAGTCACTTTCAGGAAAAGCGTATTAAACATGCTCAGCCAAACAGCTTTTAGTCTGTAGAGGAAACAATCTGGTCATCATATCGAACCTGGCACTGGTCACTTGTCCACCATCATGGATAGCTGGCTCACTTTTTCCCTGGCTGACAATGACTACACAGGACAAAATAAGCCTTTTTAAAATCATCTCCTCCTTCTCTCCTCTTTTCCTGATCCTCCTTGTCTCCCCCACTCCTGATCCTCCCTCTCCCCTCCTCTTCTGATCCTCCCTCTCCCCTCCTCTCCTGATCCTCCTTCTCCCCTCCTGTCCCGATCTGCTCCTTCACCCCTCCTGTCCTGATCCCCCTTCTCTCCTCCTGCCCTGATCCTCCTTCACCCTCCTCTCCTGATCCTCCTTGTCTCCTCCACTCCTGATCCTCCCTCTCCTCTCCTCTTCTGATCCTCCCTCTCCCCTCCTCTCCTGATCCTCCTTCTCCCCTCCTGTCCTGATCCTCTCCTTCACCCCTCCCCTCCTGATCCTCCTTGTCTCCTCCACTCCCGATCCTCCCTCTCCCCTCCTCTCCTGATCCTCCTTCTCTCCTCCTCTCCTGATCCTCCTTCTCTCCTTCTGCTCTGTGCTTCTGTGCTGTTCTTCTTGTAGTGTTTGCTGATCCATGCAAGCATATCAGACTGAAATGTGAAGCGTGATGTTAACATGCTGATGTAACATGCAGTCCTCGGTTCGACCTCTATTTGTTTAATAATAATGAATTCTATTAGAGTATGGAGTCTGATAATTTTACCTTTAAAAATGAGTTTTAGTCATAGATTTATCTAATGTGCAAAAGTCTTGAGCCACCCCTCATTTCTTTATATTTTGTTAGGAAAATGGGACAATAGGTACGGTGATTTATTACGACATCATCTGATCATCTGTAATCATCTGCACCTGTTTCTTCACTGGTTCACGCCTTAAGTTAGATGGCTTTGTTAAGCTTGAATGATTCATACGTGGGTCACTGTGTGGCTTAACAAACAAAAAACGTTCCTCTGAAACTGGTCAGGTACAGAGACTGGGCTGAAAATGAGACCCAGAAACTTTGAACGTCCTTCAGGAAGCCTGGAGAGCTATTCCTCAAGACTACATTAAAAAATACAAGTCTGGATCTTCGGAAGCAAAATATGGAGAAATGAGGGGTGACACAAGACTTTTGCACAGTGCTGTATATGCGTAATAATTTCTGTTTAAAGCTTGCAAATTCAGTGGAACGTTAAGTTGAACTGAAACTGAAGTTTTAGTTACCTAAATACCCAGCTGAGCTGCATTCGAACCCTTTGCCAGGTATTCATGCAGATTTTGAGCCATTCACCATATAATCGATATTGTCTGCTCCTGAATGATTATTAAAGTAGGCCCTCTGAGTACTGTGAAGCACAAAATACAACAATACTAAGTTACTGAAATGAGGTAGAGTGCATTTCATACTTAGCCAATGGACAGCTAGTATGCATTACGAACGATTTTGCTGGTCCTGCTTTGTTTTTCAGAAGCTCATTCTCATTACATCCTGCAGGTCCCCCGGTAAACGTTACGTGCAATATTTTCATCAACAGTTTCGGCTCCGTGACGGAGACCACCATGGTAAGTCACCTTCATCTCTCTCGCTGCGTCAAGCAGAGAAATGTGAACGTATGTGTTTGTGCATTACCCAGACTGCATGGTTAGGACTTAAGGTGGACCAATCTAGCAGAACTCCTGGAATGTTCTGGCTCTCTTAGTTTTACTTAATTCAGACTGAGAATACCAAATAACTCTTTGCTTTAACTGACAATGGTAAACGGTAGTTTAGTGTTAGATAACGACATTGTATAAAACACCACTATGATTAGATTGTATGATGTGTTCCATAATATGGCTGTATATGCAAACAGGATGCTGTTAATCATAATCGCTGCACTTGTGTTAATAAAAAAAAGCACTGAATGTTTCTCACAAAGTTAATTATATTGGCAAAAATATATACGTACATACTGAAGAGAATATCGGATGCTGTTGCTTTAAAAGTGATTCATTAATTTCTTTCCAGCTGCTAAGAATAAATTAGTACTGTAGACCCAGTAGTTATTATGATAATCATAGTCCTCTGCAATCAGCTGCATCATTTTCCATTAGCTTTGTCAATGTGACTTTCAGAAGTAACCTTGAGTAATGTGTCAGTTAACCATTTTAAACAAAAAGTTAACCTGTATTTGATTTCACGTAATCTTTGTTTCGTGGACGTCCCGCCCCTCTGACCTTTGTCGCATCTCCTAGGACTACAGGGTCAACATCTTCCTGCGACAGCAGTGGAACGACCCGCGTCTGGCGTACAGTGAGTACCCTGACGACTCGCTGGACCTGGACCCCTCCATGCTGGACTCCATTTGGAAGCCCGACCTGTTCTTCGCCAACGAGAAGGGAGCCAACTTCCATGATGTCACCACGGACAACAAATTGCTGAGGATCTTTAAGGATGGGAACGTGTTGTATAGCATTCGGTAAGCCGCTGAAAATCATCGGGATAACATTTCATGTGCTGGTCCAGTCTTTCACGAAGGATGACCAGGATCCCACCATTGTTTTGGGTCATTGGGGTCCTGTCTGTCGTTTAATTCATCATCGAATGACTCTATCGAAGACAGACCTGGGTTTGGGCTCCACATCAGATCATGGAAACATGGAGTAACATAAAGATTTCACTGTCTTAATAGAGAATAAATGACAAAATCGAGGATGAATAAATCTGGACAAATTTGAAATTAGGTTAGAGGCCAGCTGAGGAATAACTGAGGAATAATAATTTACCTTTGGGGATTAATAGTGTGTGTGTGTGTCTGTCTGTCTGTCTGTCTGTAACTTGCTCAGTCAGTCCTGCTGTGCATGAAATTCTGTCTCGTTTATTAACACCTGAGTTTCGTCTGCAGCTGTATGTCTGACTTAACTCGTATTCATTACGACTGTCCCTCTTTATGTCAAAAACGCTTCCTGAGTGACACACATCAACCGAGCACCATAAACAGTACATGTCCAGTCCTCCACAACTCTGCGTATTTAAAACATGATTAGCCCGCTATACTGAAGGCATAATTATCCCTAAAACAGACGAAAAACAATTCAGCCTCATCAAAGGCGTTTTGTCTGGAGTGCCTACACTTGAATAGAGTTTGTGTTACTCCCTTTGCACCTGCAAACTGATCCCTTGACTGTTTCATTGCCCGAGAATATCAATGAGTTACACGATAAAAACTTGATGTAAGGAATTGTCGCTCTGCAATGATTCGGTTATTGGGAGCAGGAAAACGGACTCCCGAGAGGTGAGGTCCTCCTCATGAGCTCTCCTTTGAATGACAGATTCAGTAGCCAATAATCAGTTACTGTAGAGATCGATTTGACATGGAGGCGTTACCAGCATTCATGTGATCCTTACCGTGATTAATAGCTCCTACGTAAACATCAGCTGAACGCACGAGATTTTGTCAACGCACAATAGCATATAAAAAAGCTTCGAAAGTGTTATCCCATAAAAAATACTCGTTATGCATTTGCGAAGACTTATCCATTTTGGTGAATGCATTTCATTCCTTGAACAGATGTTGTCATTTTAATTAGTCAGACCCCAAGCCCAGCCCAGTAAGAGGCTTGCTTCTGCTGAAGTGTGTGAAAACACGCTGCTTCCAGGGATGGTAATTAACACATGAAGGGAGGCTCTTATCACAGCGTTTCAACCGACGATGTCGCCACGTGAAAATGAGCCGTTGTGTGTTTGTTTGTTCGTTTTTTTCCTCTCCGCTTCTGCTGGACGTTCGCGACGTATCTCAGAGTTTGGCTCTGACGGTAGATCGACGAGTTTAACACGCGTTAGACGTACGAGATCAACATCAACAACAACCTTGTAAACTACAGCAGGGGCGACCCGGCAGCATTGAGCGTACCTGTGACCTCTGACCTCCAGGGTCTGGGGTTCACTTCCTCCCCTCAGAAAGATTGTATAGATGGACTGTCTGGTTAGTGCATGTTTATTATGAGCTCCTGCTGCTTTATTTGACCATTCTGCCCGTTCCTGATTGTAGCTACTCTGCCCACTGTGTTGTGTCCATTTCTGTCTTCATTCTTATTCTATTGTAATTTCTTGTTGTTCTGTGATTTATTGTGCTCCCGATGATGCTTATCGACCTCTTACTTTATTATTCTGTTTACGCTGTCTGCAGGTTCATACGTGAGTCAGACTTTCACAGTACCGGCTTCTCAAAGAAAGCTGGACTTAGGTGCAGATGCAACTCCAAACAGCATTAAATTTTAGGTATTTAATTATGCGATTTTTTTTCAGGTAGGAACACAAATGGTACGGAGGTGCATAACAGACCAAAGTCATATGAAAATTACGTCTGTAAGTGGAAAATCACGAGTCTGCTTGAGAGAAACTTAAACGATGAATGCGTTCTTGAATGTTGGCTAAAAAAGCAAGAAAAGATCAGGGTGTGAGCATTTAAGTTCAAGGCTCTTTAAGAACCAGCCATGAAACAATGTAACTGTTTTTAAATAATTATGCTTTACTGTCTGTGTATGTTTATAAAGTATATCCATCTTCCAACTGATTTTCTGGAATAGTGGGGGGAAGAATGAAGTTGATGACAGGGCACAAGGCTGGGGTACACCCTCGATGGGATGCCAATCCATCAGAGGGCACACAGAGATTATAGGCAATTCAGACACCAATTCACCTAACTGGATGTCTTTAGACCTTGTGAGGAGACCCACAAGACTTGGGCAGAACCTGGAGACTGAAAGCCCCAACCTTGTCCAGCCACTGAGCCACCATATCCTCCTGACAGGGAGCCGATACAGAGAATACACACAGCAGGCCATCCTGACTAATCATTATTCACAATGTCGTCTTTCAGGCTGACATTAACCCTGTCCTGTCCAATGGACCTGAAGAACTTCCCAATGGATGTGCAGACGTGTAGCATGCAGCTGGAGAGCTGTGAGTCATGTCTGAGCCACACCGTCGCTCCGTCTGCGCAGAAACTCCAGCCTCATGTCATGTACAAGCTCAGTGCACAGCAGAGTTGGCCGCCTTAAAAGGATCAAAGATCAAACTTTTAGAAGAGCCCTTGTATTATTGCAATAAACACTCATTCTTTCGTGGCAAACGAGAGGTGAGGCACAACAACTGACAGTTTTTAAATGACTTGCTTATGGTTCATAGCAAACCGGATAAAAGACTCAGTCCCACCGGACACAGCCCACGTTTTCATGGATCTGACAGTGAATCTACTGCAGTTTCATTTTTCTGTTCAAATACCATTTAATTCCTATTTACAGCCTAAGGCTTTCATCAAACGGCCATTAGTCATTTTAAAAGCATTTTAAAAACAGTCACCAAGATAATTAAGATTGATGTCAGCACTATTCTGTGATGCTTGCTACTAATTTTCTACCCTTCCACAGTTAGTCGAAATTAAGCCAGAAACAGTAAGGGCCAGTTTCTAAGACACAGATTAAATCTAATCTTAGACTAAACCACCATCTTAAAGGGATATTCTGGTGAAAAATAAAATTTAGACAAGCAGAGTAAACAAGTATTTACACCCAGTACATTCGGTGTAGAACTGCGGCTAAGTTTTGCTCTTTTGAGTTTGTACGTAAACAGCTAAACACATGTAAACACATGTTGAAAGGTAGGAGTTGATCTCAGATTTCGTTCTTCACCAGACTTTCCCTTGAAGAAGACGATTAGTCTAAGGTTAGGTTTAATCAGAGTTTTAGGAGCTGACTCTAAGTGCTTTGACTTGAATGATTCAACCATATAAACAAAGCCATTTTATGTGCAATGTATGAGTTTGGGGCAAAATTATTAAGAGTGTTCTGATCCTGATGGGTAATGTTGTTGCTGTTCTTTAAACCTCATGACAACAATTTTATGAGTCTGTTTCTTCAGAAAAGGTCTTCTAGCTGATGTCCGTTTGGTTTCCCCCAGTCGGCTACACGATGAACGACTTGATCTTCGAATGGCTTCAGGAAGGTGCCCTGCAGGTGGCTGAGGGTTTGACTTTGCCCCAGTTCATCCTGAGAGACAAGAAGGAGCTGGGATACTGTACCAAGCACTACAACACGGGTGAGGGCGAGCAGAGAGCTTATGAGGTTCCTGGAGTATCTTCTACGGTTGTGACCATCTTGATGGGGTCGCTTAAATACGCATTGGAATATGCTACTGCTTTCAAGAGGACCAGCACGTCTCGACTATGCTGCACCAAACAAGACTGGATGCCTCAGTTTTGGATGAAAAATGGGAAAGTTAGGTAGCGTCCGAGAACTGGGGACACACGGCATGTGCTAAAATGGAGTTCTCCTTCTCATTGTACCACTAAGGCAAGTTCACCTGTATTGAGGTGAAGTTCCACCTGGAGAGACAGATGGGCTACTACCTGATCCAGATGTACATCCCCAGCCTGCTCATCGTCATCCTATCCTGGGTCTCCTTCTGGATCAACATGGATGCCGCGCCGGCCAGGGTGGCCCTGGGCATCACCACCGTGCTCACCATGACAACGCAGAGCTCCGGCTCTCGTGCCTCCCTGCCCAAGGTATGTCCGCAATTCCCGTGGAGACTGTATCTGGTCCAGATGGTCATGCCAGCCCAGCCCAGATATTCCCCCATCACTCGACTCCATATTTCTGCAGAACAGGGATTTAGCTGATAAACATTTTCTAGGCTCTAAGTAAATGTCGATTCTTGTTTGTTTTTATATTTCTTTGCTTTGTCTCTGTGTAACATAGATATGGCCTCTGTGGGACCTGCAGCAGCCTGACATTTAGATTTGGATGTGCCTTTATGTTGCCGTCATTCTTTTCAGCTCCAGGTGTAGAATCTGCATGCTCTCCCCATTGCCATGGCAGTGCCCATAGTGGGGGTTCGTGTGTGCCCTGTGGTACCTGGCATCTCATTCATGACGTTCCCTGCTTGAGATACAGGAGGCTCTGGGTCCTCCGTGACCCAGTGCTGGTTAAACATATTGCTGTTGATCCCTCCCTGCCACGGGAATGCGGACTAATATGTGTGTTTAACATGACCTGAATGCATCAATCTGGATGCGGACTTTCCTGCATTTTCATGTTTCCTAGCATTTCCTAAAAGCTGAATTCAGACAGCAAAACAAAGACTTAGAAACCATCATAAGACCCACCAAAGACCGTTGAGATATGTTACATTAGCATTGTCTGAAAGGAATGTCAGATTGTTTACTTTTTACGTAATGTAAAGCAGTTGATCAGATGATGCAGTGCTGAGACGAAAGACCACAAATTAACAACTCACTTTGGTAAGAGTCAGTACCGCTGCAAGTCAGTCGTCTGTCAGTAAGAAGCCGGAACGTAACATGGGGGCTACAGCTATGGCACGAAACTATACATAGAGAAAATTTGTCTATATGCAAAATGAAGCTCAGTGTGTACTGTGTGGGGTGGATATCAGACTCCCAAAATATTATTAAGAATACCAGTGTTGCATTAATTGTAATAGGTTTTGGCAATATTCCTCCACCTTTTAATGAGAAACCCTTTTTCAGAGGCACTTGTGTTCCAAAGTTATTTATGAAATATGGTAATAAGTCCTGTAGTAAATGGCTTGCAAGGGATTTCAAGACCTGCATAATTGTCTGAGAGGATAGATGTTGTGTGTTGGTATAAACAGCACATTTTCACTGACGATTCTGCCAGGCCTTTGAATGATCTTTTAGACTTCACTAAAGTGGCAGTAATCTCTCAGAGAGTTCTTATCACTAATATGAATCACCCTGTATGATATGAGGCCACTCAGTTGAACATACAGATTATTGCTGAAACACTGAGCTTGCAATTGTCATTTTTTGCCCGATGTGCTTGTTAACAGGTTTCCTATGTGAAGGCTATAGACATCTGGATGGCTGTTTGCCTCCTGTTTGTCTTTGCTGCTCTCTTGGAGTACGCAGGGGTTAACTTCGTCTCCAGGCAACAGAAGGAGTTTCTTCGCTTGAGACGGAGACAGCAGCAACATCACAAGGTTGGTCCCATGGCAGCCCATCCTGTTCAGTGGAACGTACCCTTGGAGAAAGATGCTGGGCATTTGCAGAGGCAGGATTTTGGAGGAGACTCTAACTTGGTAACAGAAAGCTCCTCATGGGAAGTGACCTATATTTTACTCAGTTTATGTAGCTACACAGATAACTTAAGCAATTCAGATAATGTGCATTTCTGTACAAGACCTCGTGTTCAATGTTCCTACCCACCTGATTTTATGACAGATGATGTACTGGGCGGTTTGAGACCGTGGGGCAGCTGGAAAGTCTTCAGTGATGAGAGTATATCATATACCAGTATAACATATTTTGTGAATATTGACTATTGAAAGTTTTTAAGTTTACTATAATGTCGACTCATTACGCTAGTTCATTAGTATGAGGCTGGTCACAGGGTAGAGAATTTGATAAAAGCAGATGGGAAGGTTTGTGACTTCATCCCCCAAGACTCTCGAACCATAGCAGAGCAAGTAGAGGAGGTGGATGAGAAGAAGACTTAGCCATGGGCAGCCAGGACGGGTTCTCCTGGTGTTGACAGTTCCTGGGCTGACCGTCAGTCTTAGCCACACGGGGAACAACAAGGCTGCCATCTTTTTATCGGGCATTTTAGCAGACAGCAGTGTGCGTGGGGTCCTTCCACAGTTCAGACTCTTTAACATGTGAGCAAGCTCCGCCCACAGTCACTGCTCCTTCAGGCTAGGTGACTCTTTATAATAGTAACTCAAAAAGAGTCAGATGGGCTCTATATTTACCTTTGTCCTTGTCTTTAACTCTCATATTACAGCTGTGAGTGAAGCCCATCATTTGTCTAACCTGAGCCGTTTTAGCTCACACTTTAGTCGATTTCCATAAAACTGCATATTTAAAAGCCAGTATGACAGAGTACCGCAATGTCCGGCATGATTTAGGTAAGAAGAAAGCCCTGAATCTTGCCTCTCCTCCTCCAGGAAGATGACCTAGGGGGCAGTCACGTCAAGTTCCCCAGCTATGGCACAGGCCTGCAGATAAAGGACAGCGCAGCTGCCAAGAAGCCTCCGTCCAATCAGCTGGGCCCGCTGCAGACGCCCAGAGACATGGAGGGCATGAAGAGAAAGTTTGTGGACCGGGCAAAGAGGATCGACACCATATCGAGAGCTGCCTTTCCCTTGGCGTTTCTGACTTTCAATGTCTTTTACTGGATCATCTACAGGATCATTTGACATGAGAATATTCACAGAGACTAGCTGGGCAGAATAACTTTCTGTGCGTGTGCATGTGTGTGTGTGTGTGTGTGTGTGTGTGTGTGTGTGTGTGTGTGTGTGTGTGCGTTCACCACTGCTCTTCCATTTCAAAGACTCAAGTGTGGGGTGGACACATTTAATGCTGCATGACGCTTGATTCTTCACGAATTAAGGGATGGACATAAAAGTACATTTTATTGACATACAGATTTTTTTAACTACCTGAGGACATTTTTCCTACGTGTGATGCTACTTACACTTTTGAGACATGGCTGTGTAACGGATGGCCCAAATTCTCTGAAACAACGCTGTCTTTACATTTCTGTAACTTTCCCTCTGTAAGTAGAAGTCCAGTGGTTGATATGAAAGGAAGATTTTGAGGATCTCTCAAGGAGGGACATTTTCATACAAAGGAGGAAGAAAGGGTCGCGTCTTAGAAAAAAAACGAAAGATTACCGTTGGTGAGGTGCCATCGATTTCTTACGTGAGCCACCTAGGAATGCAGACACATGCACACCTGCTGTAATTGTGTGTGGGCTGAGTACAGTTCGGATATGAAGCTTGTGTTTGTATCTGCTACCTAAATGCCTTATTGAGCAGGTAGTTAAAATGCTGATAGTTTGATTTAGCAGTTACTCTTGCAAAGTTTTTTTGACTGCTGTTTGCAATTGTTATATACATGTATGCCTTTTTTCTATTTCTTTTGAAATGTATTTGTTGTCTTCTTAAATGCAGCTTGAATCCTCTCATTGTGTAGAAATACACGCTTTTATGCCAGTTTAACGTTTGATACGTCGATCATAACAAAACTTTCTTCACCTGTAGTATAAAAGCACATTCTCAGAGCTGATTGGTGCATCTACAGAAGTACGAACAGGAAGTATAGGGTGGTAAATGTCACCTGCAGGCAACGGAACAAGAGACACAAAGAAAGAGCAACTCATCTCCAGGGTTCATCCTGCTGAACTCAGCTGCCAGGGGCATCGAACCTGCAGCCTCACGTGAGAGCAATGACCGCCATGCAGTCGCTAAGTCCAAGCGGATCCTTACACATCACTGGGCAGCACAACTCACCCAAAGCCCTACAGGACCCAGTTATAGCGATTATATAAGTAATATGTTTGCGTTGACTGATATCAGACCCCATAACTTCCTGGGGTCATGGGGTGAGACACCAGGCAATGGTACCAGCTTCACTTTAGAACTGCAATAAAGGAAGATTTAATAAACTGTCTGATTTGTTTTCCTGTGCAATACATCAGCATGGCATCAAACGATTGCTTGCGGGGTCTAGCTGGGAATGGACGCCGTTTCTCGTTAATGGCAGGTACCGAGACCCCTGCATTGAAGACGCCACGGCAGGCTGTGCACCACCTAATGTCAGCCGGTTTAAAACATGCCACTGTAGCCTGGACGACCACATCAAACATTAAAGCACTGTGGCCTCTACTGTAGATCATTCTGGATCTCTGAGGAAGTACCGCCATCAGTGATGACGTGATTGTGGGAATTTGCTGTAGGTCTAGCTGGGCAGTTGCTGAAAACGGCATAGAGCTCCATGCTGATCGCTTTGACTAAAGCACCCTACAGTGCATTTGGAGCAGTCTTTGAAGCACAAATTGTCAATTTGTATTCGCAGTCACCATTTCTCCTCTTTTAGAATCGTGTATGCTTTGCTAACTCATGGCAAAGCAGGATATTTGTTCCTTCCTGCTTAATACAGGACTCTGTGAAGACATTCAAAGAGGTTTTTGAGAAATGCTCGCTTCACGTCTGGCCTGCCAAAACAGAACCTTCAGTATCCTGTCGTAGAATAACATGGAATCTTTCATGCCTCTGAGATAAAGCCTCCTGTCCACAAAGACCACCATCAGGAAAGAAGACCCAGTGATTAAAAAAAAAAACAATCAAATTCATTGTCAAATAAGAACGGGCTTCAACTCTATAAAATATTTTTCTATTCAGAATTGAAGGGCAATTCTTAAATTCAGGGGGGCACGATGGCTAAGTGGTTAGCACTGTTTCCTCACACATTCAGGGTTGGGGATTTGAATCTCAACTCCCCCCTGAGTGCATGGAGTTGGTATGTTCTCCCTGTGCTTCACTAGTGCCGTCCCGCAGACCGAAGTGATTGCACCCTGCAATGGGATCACAGCCCATCCAGGGTGTCTTCATCCTTATGCCCTAAGCTGCCTGGGACAGGCTCCAGCCCCATGACCCCCAATAGGATGAAACAGTTTAGAAAACAGATGATTTTTTTTTAAATTAGCATGACCTAGATAGTGATAAACAAAAACGAAAAAGTCCAATTTTACATAATACTGGCAATTCTGATAGATATAATGAGCTAAAAAAAAATGCTGCTTTCTTTTTATTAAGCACTGCTTTGTCAGTCAGGGAAATTCAAAGTCAATATAGTTATAAAGAAACGAAATGTAAAATATGCATTTTACAGTAAATGTAGGCAGTCAGAGATTTGCAGAATTTTACTGTTCCAGTAAACACCATGCATGCATTATCTTCTTTTAGTCAGATTATAAGGAAGTCATTTAACTTAACAGCGATCGTTAAGAGATAGCAGATTTAATCAGCCCCATGAGGTTACGACTGCTGTTTCCACACAAGTCGTTCTGATCATTTCTAATCCTGCTCTTTCTCGAACACAGCAACATGGCTTTCCGTTTATGCATTTTGCTTACTACATTTACTTGTTTGCTTGTAAACAGTGAAGACACGGTCTATTATTGTTTTATTTCTGCTTTCCTTGTTACTGTACGTGTATCTTTAACGTTCTAAAAATTGCATGGCTTTTACTTTACAGCCTGCCTGGGGAGAACAGGCATACTCTGGCATGTGTAAATTAAGAAACGCGACATGCTGCCACTGTAAAATTAACTAATAAACAAGCGACAGGCAGTGTGTCAAAAAAGACGAAACAGGGGAACACACGGGACATTTCAAACATCAGTTCTGAGGTCCCACAAGCAAAACTTATGGCTACCATTAAAGCCAAAAAGCCTCACACTTAACAAGCCACAATAGATTATTTAGGAATCCCTTATGCTAAGTACAGGGACATGATGAGCATGGAGGCAGGGGACATCCTGGATGGGGTGGTGGTCAGTCTCGGGGGACATCCTGGATGGGGTGGTGGTCAGTCTCGGGGGATGTGGCCACACACTCACCTAGTCACATAAAATTTCCTAGTCTGAAGTTCTCATTCCAGAGGTCAGATAATCACATGATGGTTCACATGACACACAGTTAATGAGACGTGTGTATATCTGTGTGTCACAACAGCATATGTTTACAGGAAACACACAAAATGCAGCTTGCATTAACGGCCAGAGTGTGCCGCACATTGACTGCCATACTGACTCAAGATGTCCCTGGAAACGTCGCTCTTCTGATCACAACACAGTACTGCATATGGAGCAAGAATCAACACACTACACACCCCGTAAGGAGCAGGTCTGGGCAGCCCTGATAGGAACCATTACTGAGCACATTTTAACCATGAATATGAGGAGAAAATACATATTCTCACAGCAGCATGTATCACTGACTCAACGATCATAACCATAGGAGTAACTGATGGAAATGAAATATCGCTATCTGAGTTCATCGTTTGTTTTCCAGTTAAGGTAGGGCCAGTGTGAAAGAACAGTGTGAGGGGAGGCGGGAGGGGAAAAAGCTCACAGCCAATCAGTCTGAGTCACATGGAACCAGGACATCTGGGAAAAAGCAGCCGTGACCTACCGTGGACAGATTTCGCAAGCAGACATCCAAAAGGTACTTCAACAGGAAGTCCAGCCCCTACTAAGCCTTTAGTGTGTTATTGCTGGTGTACACAATTTAAATGAGCAACTGATAACTTATTTTTTGCTTTTAGTTGTTTGTTGTAATCCTGAGAATTTTAAGTCAAATACACGGAGAATAATTGATTACCCAAAGCAACAACTCAGGTGAACTCTGATTATGGGTGTGTTTAAATGTTGCATATACACACATGTTGCAGACAGGCTATAGGAGGTTCCATAAAGAGCCAGTGAACTCCAAGATCCCACCGTGCCATGCACAGATTTTGAAAAAAAACATTGTCGTAGAGCAGCAGGACTAAACATTGACCCGTGGTTCTTCAGAATAGCTCAGAAATATCAAAGTTATTCCCTGCTTGAATTAGGCTTGACTACAAATCAGGAATTTAGCGGTAATGCTGTCAGCTCACAGTATTAGCACCATATTGCCAATAGGGAGCCGACTCCTGCTGCCTTAACAGAGCTTCTAACTGAAAGGATTACTTTATCATCCTGCATTCTCTCTTTTTGGAGGAACACATCAGTTAGATACAATCCCGTACTTCCTGGACCTCTTAGCATGTAGAGGAAGGAAGGAAAGAAGGAAGGAAAGGAAAGGAAAACATGTTGGAAAATAACTAATTATTTCATGACCATATGACCACATCCAGGTCTGTTGTGTTACCTGGTTAATGTAAATATTACATGACTTGTACACCTTGAGCCCACATGGGGTTTGCCTGTCTGCCGGGTATAGATCCAGCTGTTACCCAGGCCAGGCATACCCAAGGATGTGTTAAGAAGGAGCTCCTTGGCATAGCTGTCTGTCGCTATGGTGACCAGAGCTGTGCCAACATTGCTGTCTCTTGACGTCAAGTGCAATTTCTGAAATAAGAAAAATGCTTTTCTGCAAATCACTTAAAAGCACCAGATATGGTGTCATGGAATCAAAGTTGGACGGCTGCCTGGCTTTCTGCTGATTAGTACACCTGCTTTCAAGACAGCTGCTAAAGTATAGCTGGAACAAAGGTTATGGGTGTTATCTGGGAAAACATGCAAAAACAAAAAAAGAGGGCAATGAACACCTTAATTGCTGATATGCATATGAATTTGACATTTATGTTAATCACAGAGTTTGGGGTGACAGGCTGGTAGCAGCACTGATTCTTGGGTTAGGCTCCAGGTTTGCTGAGACCTTGCATTGCACAAGCAATTAGGAAAATCACACACTTTTACGTCTCTTTTATAAGATTCATATATGGAAAGCATAAACGTCTATCAGTTAAGTTACAATCTCCAGGCGGCGTAGCAGGTAGGACACGGGTGCTAGACTATAAATAAATAAGGAACCGTGAAGAACCTGCAGATCGCCTGCATACAGAGCAAAGATGTGATCCCAACCCCACATGTCACAGATAGCTTTAGAGGAACAGAGCTAACTGAGGCCACATGAACATATACACCTGAACATTACTGTGACAAGGAGACAATGCTGCATGCACCTTACATCTTTCAAAGATTTTCAGCAAATTAACAAAAAAAAACTGGATACTAGAGAGAATTAGAAATATGGCGTGCAGAAGATCACAGATAATTCAGGGAATCAAGGACCTAAGTAATCAATGAAGTTCTGCATTAACCTTTCGAATAATGCATTTGACACCCAGCGAACTTTTGGTTTCTCAGAGCCAACATGGCGGCCAAAGCGAAGGCAGTTTCTCGCCTTGCAGCGTTTACTTCGGCTCAGGCGAACTTTCGGCTTCTCAGAGCCAACATGGCGGCCAAAGCGAAGGCAGTTTCTCGCCTTCCAGCGTTTACTT
>JAACJT020000001.1:26138636-26153724 GCA_009936485.2 Gymnarchus niloticus | reverse complement strand
CCGGTGAGACCATTCAACATAGTTAGCTCCCAGAGTACCCTTACTCAACCTTCCGGTGAGACCATTCAACATAGTTAGCTCCCAGAGTACCCTTACTCAACCTTCCGGTGAGACCATTCAACATAGTTACTTCCCAGAGTACCCTTACTCAACCTTCCGGTGAGAACATTCAACATAGTGACTACCCAGAGTACCCTTACTCAGCCTTCCGGTGAGACCATTCATCCCCACCAGTGATATTACAGATGAATTGAGTTCAATTAAATAGAGGTTCTGCAATTATCATTTAGGAATTAGGAGATTATACTGGCCTTACATGGTTTAGTTATTCATTGTTAAGGTGTGTATTTTGGGTTTGGTGAGCTCACACATGCCTCTGCTGAACTTGTATCAGTTACTATTTGACTGCCTACCCCAATTGTAAGTGCTTGTAATATTTATTAAGGAACCACTCCATAAACAAATGATAAAGGAAATCCAAAGCCCTCCAAATAAATGGCAACAAGCCTTCATTCATGCTAGATGCAAGTCTGCGTTCACAGTAAAAATCAGGCGAGAAAAGGAACTCATGTATTTGATAGCTTGCCGACAATTCAGCTTCTGATTAATAATTTATTCTCCAAGGAGAGTGCAAAATGAGAGATTGGAGGATTCACAGAAGCATTTAAAGCCTGTAGAGTTTAGCATCTTTTGTGTGCTTTATGGTTGACGTATTTTGGGTTGTTGGCCTTCTATTGGGGCCAGATTAAATATTAATTGTGATTTTATTTTAACTTGCATCAAGGTGGCCTGTGGAGGTAAGCCTTTCGTTGCTGTGTGTATTTTGCTGATAGTTTTCTAAAGTGTGTGCCCCATTCATCTTTCTCTTTGAGGTTTTGAGAAATTTCACACCGGTGGTTCTGAATTTCAGACAGCGTGTGAGCTGGTGTGAGGTTTGTTTTGCGGCCCCATCAGACACTGAGTGGACGGCTCTGTCACCTGGTCTGTCGCGAGGGTCCGTGGGTCATAAGGTCCTGCTGGTTCTCTTGGACACAGAGCTTGGCTGTCTGATGACGTGTGTGTTCCAATAAACCTGCACAAGTCAACCTTCGTTTCTAACTCTTGCATGGCGTGTGCAGAACAGCAGAATGTCCTCCATTTCCCCTTAATGAAGACATGTCCATCTTCCGTTATTAGGTTGCCGGAAATAGAAAATAATTTACAGCAATGTTAGAGCGGTGTGTGTCACTTTCAAGCTTTTTACTGGCATCGCCTCAGTTCTTTACTGTCCAAAGGGGTACATTATCAAGATGAGGATTTTTCTCTTCTGTATTCAGATTTACATGCTTGGCTTTTCTCTTTTATTCAGGACATGGAGTTTGTGAAATACGTAATTAATTGCTTCAAAACATATTATCCAAAGTTTTTATGTAAGTATGTTGTCACGCTTAAGAGAATCACATATGACCAGTCATCTAAGATTACTTTAACTCTACTTTTCAGTTTTACACCCCTATTAATTGTAGTATTCATGCCTATATTCTAATTTAATTTTCTGCATGTAATGTGTCACTAATCAGAATCTAAACTGTTCGACTCCCCCCCCTTTAGCTAAGATGATCATGTATGAAATGCCTTGGATCATGAACGGTGAGTGAGTCTGGGTGGGGTCCCGCGGGGGGCGGGGTGTCTTTTATACGGCCATCCAGACAAAAATGGGTTCAAACAAAATACCGATTTTTATTTCAAAACCAAATGCAAACGTTGGGGTGCAGGCCTTTAAGAAAGGGAAACTTTGATAACAGAAAATAAGACAGACAGACGTCACACAGCAAGTGAACGGAATAACTTCTGACCTAGCTTTTGTTGTTATGACCAGCCGGTGGTAGCTTGGAGTTCAAGGACACTCTGATGCACAAACACACATCTTTGTCAATGTCGGCCCAGGTTCGAACCCAGGACCCTGGAAATGTGAAGATTGTCTAATGATTTATATGCAGGGAATAAGTACACCCAGTTACTCAGTCAGGGTTCTGGAGGGTTGGCTGTGGCAGGCTTTTGTTTTAGGTGGGTACTGGACTGATTAACGTTATTGTTTGTTAGAATTTAATATTTTGAGTTGAAAAATGTCCTGTATCTCCACAGGGTCGTACCAAATAGCTGTACTCTAAATGAAATCTCATTAAAACTACACCAGTCTTTGACAACAGACTGCCCTTCCTCTCTACCCCCGTAGTGTCCCCCATTTATCCGTTCACCAGACCCCTTTCACCCCCTCAAATTCACTGATTGAGACCATCAGTGCCAGGTAGCATTTTGATTTCTGGGAAATCTGCGTGACTTTCTAGACTTGGACTGTGTTGGTTCAGCCCAATTTGTTGCTGGCTCATGGTATGAAGACCAGTGGTAAGTGATGACACAACCCTGCCACGATGGCGTGACGCCCATTCTCTCGAGTGACTGAAACAGTGCTTTGTTCTCTCAGCGGCCTGGAGGATTGTGAAGACATGGCTGGGTCCAGAGGCCATCAGCAAGCTGAAGTTTGTGACCAAGAATGACATCCAGACTTACATCGACGAGGAATACCTTCCACCTCACATGGGAGGAACTGTATGTAATTATATTTGGATTAACTGTTACTGTCACAGAACCGCTTGATTTGAGAGATTTATACTTGCTTCAAAAATGTGCAGGGCGTGGACAAAAAAAATAATTTGAATATTTAATGGACCTAATGAGTAGTGTGGTGACTTCTTGCCTTGTTCACTCTGGATTGCTGTCGTGTAAGTCCCGAACGATGTGTAGTCAGAAATTGGACCATTGAACAAGAACTGCCGGGTAGTAGAAATTCACTTTGCAGCCTAGCACTCCTTCTACAGGGTTGATGATGTTTAGATCTCCAGTTCAAGGTGTTTGACTACATCCTGATGTTCATGAAGCCTCTCCCAAATATGCGTTTAGCAGTGTACACGGGGCAATTATTGTCTCATGATTTGGAAACGATATAAGGGAAGACCGGGTCCTGTAAAATGGCCTTCTATTCCTGGGCTATTATACAACCATGCAGATCTGTCATCGTACCTAACGACTCCCACGAGATGGCTGTCCCTAGCCGCCGATCGTGTGGGTTGAAGACATCCTTTAGGCCGTCTCCAAGTGCTAACTTAGTAAAAAGGGTGAAAGATGACTCCCTCTCTCCTTTCTCCCTCTCTTTTGAGTCTCGCATCAGGTTTTGCGTCGATTTGCATTGACCTTGGATACAAGTGGAATCTCGACCATAGTGCTGATATAATCTCCAGCTTAATGAGGCTGGACTTTTCTGGTGTTTAGCAGTCTGTTTGTCTGTCCCTGTCCTAGAATGTCGACTTGTGACTGCTGTTTACCCGTGCTTTGGTATTTACGGTCATTTTTTTTAGGCCGTTTCCCTCGACATATTATATTACAGCTGTCCTTGTAATCGTGATATAGCTGCTTTGAAGATGAAGTCCGTTTTTATGGGGTGGTTCTGTTATTCTGTCCGTCCCCCGTATTCGTCTTGTTTTACCGAGTAGGTGTGGATACTACCTGTACGGTATTTATACATCCAAACAAATCGTTAGCTTCAGTTGTTATAGTCTTGGATGGTTTACCTATTGTGGATTAATCAGAAAATCAGCATTTGTATTTAGTTACATATGTGCAGATGCTCAGGCCTGTGTAAAAGCATCCATTATTGCAACGTTTTTGGTGTGTTCCAGGATCCCTTTAAATATAGCTATCCGCCACTCCCCGATGATGATTTCCAAAGCCCTCTCTGCGAGAACGGTGGACAGATCGTCAGTGAAGATGAAAAAGAAAGCAAGGATGGTGACGTGGAGCAGCTGGAGCTCAGCTTTAGCTCTGATCAGTTCCCTCGGCCTCGCAAGGTACTGGGGGTCAAGGCCTCACGTCGCCACCACTGTCATGCAGATATGACTTGATTGTGATCCTTCAGTGCCTCTAAGCCGATCCTTTCCAACAGCAGCCGGTCTTACCCAAAGACACCGAGTTTCCTCAAGGGTTATCACTAACTAGAAGCTGATTCCTAATGGTTCAGCTTCTGCCTCAACAAAAAGTCCTTGATGTGAAGGAGCACATGTCATCCTGAGCTGGCCTCACGCTGGCTTCAGCTTCTTTGAAATGACGTAGCAGTTCCTCATCATCGTCACGTTTCTTTGATGCCTGGTGATGATCCCCTGACCCTAACCTTCTCTCTAACCCAGCAGTCTGTATGCCCCGACCTCCAGCAGGCTCTTTATCGGTGCCTGGACCACTGCATCACACCGTGAGCGTTTATATGCCCCAGAGAAGAATTTGCTCCTCTTTATATGAATGCAAGACAGAAGAGAAAACAACAGACACGTGTGTCAGATGGAAATATTTCTCTCTGGCAGTCAGAGATGATTTTTAGCCAGCTGGGGTTTGTTTTAGCGTGCGGTGATGGGTAAAAATTGGGCAGCTCATGTTCATACAGGTTATATAAGCCCATTGCACCCCATAGTGCTACAGATAATGAGACCCAATTAATGAGGAGACGGCTTAGATAAAACTCTCAGTGTGATCGGTCATAGCCCCTGGAATCAGTATGGACATAACCACTGGCATTTCTGTAGGGCTGGCCTGTGCGCCATAGTTAACCTGAACTGCCTTGTCCATTGGTGGTCAGGGTGCCCAGTGCATCTCAGGACAGCGACCAGGGGTCTGTCCAGAAGGAGCCCCTTTTGCGTGTGATGGAGACGGCCGGAGGGTGCCCGAATCCCAGACTTCCTGTCATGTGTGTCAGAGGACCGACACAGATAAGGCCGGCTAGTGTGGCTGCCGGATAATGATGGGGACCCTTTCATTTGCCAGGTTAAATTCTAAAAATACGTTTGAGTAACGGTGCTCATAATCTTGTCACAGTCCTGCCATTTTCTGGGGGAAAGTTGTCTGGTTTAAAATATGGTAAAAAGGAGTAGTTTAATCTGTATAAGAGAAACTCAGGTTTTTTGCGACCATCACCAACATAGTTAATTTACTCGATACGTGTGGCTGTGAAAGTTATCAGTCTTAGACGACAGATAAACCTGATTGTGTTTGGCCTTCACGTGTGTACAGGAGTGAAGTATGGCTCTGTGGAGAGTGAAGTGGTGTGTGGCTTCGCTGCTAAACTTGGTGAGACTAGGAAAGAGAGAATTAGGGATTAGCTGAGGACAACGGGAGCCTGAATGGCAATATGGCATGTGGAAATCTGCTGTTTAGACTCTGTTACGTTATATATGCATATTTGAGACATCCTGTGCAGTGAATGATACTCCATTGCAGTATCTGTATTCATTTGGTTGTAATTGCAGTAATCTATATCTAATTTAAAAAAAAATTAAGCAGCCGTGGTCCTTCGGTGTTCAGAGCTGATGTTTGCGATCAGCAGTCCTGCTGCCACATGACTGCCTGTGAGCTAGAGCCTCTCAGAAAACGGAAATGAGAGAGAGCTGGTAAGCATCACAGTGCTGACCAGTCCCAACCCGTCACGTGACTTCTGAGCTCTCACCTTGGGTCGGTGTCATTTTCTCTAAAACTCCCACCCTGTGGCTACAGGGCTGCCCTTTAGTCACGTCCGTGAGTTTAAAAATGAAACGCGCCCCCTAGAAGATTAGCTTCCTGTTCTCACACAGCTCTTTGTCTTTAGGTGAACTTTGCAGAGGATGGCGTCAAAATGGAGGAGGCCGACCGGGGAGACGCAGTCAGTCGGACGAGAGGGGTCCGTAGGCCGTCAACCACCTTTAGGGGGCAGCTTCTTCACATCAGGTACCTGGGAGTGTGCGTGTGTGTGCCCTGTACCCTGTGGCAGCTGCAGTATGGTAACGGATCCATCTCTCGCATTATTCACCCATCGGGTTGCCTACTGAGCACCACGACCTGAAAAGCTGAGCTGAAGATGTTGAAGGTGGAGGGCTGGCATGTTGAGGCAGCTGGGATGGGCATTCTCCACATACTTAACCTGACACCTCATCAGAAGTACATCCTGGTGTGCGATTTTGGAACGCGGATAACGTGCATCGCCTCAATTGCTATGTCCCGCACGGGGTTCGTTGTCGTTGTTCAAGTATGAAAAGAATTCCTCCCACTACACGCATTCATTTGTATTTGAACATGTAATTCGGTAAGGTCAGTTTGGTACACCCTGAGCTTCTTCCCATAACTCGATCCTTTCAGGAAGTAATGAGTGAAAAATCTTTGTTTGCAGTCTTGTTTGGGTTGGTGTAGAATAACAAACCTCTGAGTAAAGATTAGATATATTGATTGTTTTTCAGATGCTTGAAAAGTCAACAAATCATCAGGACTTGTGAGCTTTGGGAGTCGTGCATCTCTGTAGATGAATGTGGGTCAAAGGTTTCAACAGAAACTGTCCTGGACTTTCCGGACAGCTTCTCTCGGTTATGAAACATGTCATGCTCTTGGGAGAAGAAGGATCTATAAAGTCACCCTCGCCTTCCTGTCACGCTTGATCTTTATTTTACAGCCGTGTCGCTTGGCACGGAAAATCCCCCCACTTCGCCTGTAGTAAACTTCAGACGCGAATCTTTTCAAGGGGGTTGAGATGAAACCTGACAGAAGCAGGAATTCAGGATGGAGGGTGAAACGGTGAAATACTGCAGTTTGCCCGGGTTGGTGGGCTAGCTGAGGGCCTATGGGGTAGGCTAGAGAGGTTTTGGGCCAGAGGAGGATGGGCTTCCCCCTAGAGTCTGGGTCCTCCCAAGGTTTCTTCCTCCTGAGGGAGTTTTTCCTTGCCTCTGTCACCCTTGGCTTACTATCTGGGGACCTTGGGCCTGGAAAAGCACCTTGTTCAAGGCACTATATATATATATAAAAAAAAAAAGTTAACTGAAATCAATTTCCCCTTTAAAATCAGTGGCTCTAGATCGTCTTCTGACGAGTCCAGCCAAGAGTCAGTGGCCTCAATCTGTGATTCACTTCTGAAGGTGGCTGAGATGTTTCTAGCAAATCATCCCTGAATGGGTTAATAATGTGACATTATTTTTGCTAATATAAAATTCTGGCATTTTTACAAATTTAATTGGAGGAGTCATCCAGGCCAGGGTTGTGTGAATCTCTGATTTTCGAATCCTCAGTCCAGCAGAAGAGCTATATTTTGGATCAAAGGACAGCGAGCGGCGATGTCTGATCATCCTGAACAACGTGACCAAAAACCACGTAGCCTTTAAGGTGTGTTCTTTCTGTCCTCTTCTGCAGTGTGTGCTCATGACAAATAGTGAGACAACTTGTACAACTAATACCAAACTGAGGTGTTAAATTAAAGCACCCTCCAGATATTTGTAGTACCAACTCGCGATGGGGAAAAATGATATTTTACCGTGGGTGAGGTGTCAGTCAGGATTAATGAAGTAACAGATGAGATATCAGATATTTGTATATGTAATGATGTGCCCTTTGGGTTATGTCACACCCTGGGCTGTTCAGTAACAGAACCTCGCACCAAACTGCCAGCTCTTCATTTCTGTTTTCTAAGGTCCGGACGACGGCGCCAGAAAAGTACAGAGTGAAACCCAGCAACACCACGTGTGAGCCAGGAACCGCTATGGAAATCGTGGTGTCTCTGCACGGAGGTAGGGGGTGCTGTTGAGCCGTGATGTTTCAAAACGGATTATTCAATGCCAGAAAGAGGAACATGTCCGGCCTGTTAATTTCTGTAAGTGCTGACAAGGTGCCATTTCCTCTTTCCTGATGTAGACATTTTAACAGTGATTAGATCCTTCATCAGCCGTGATGATGGGTCTGACTATTGGAATGCTTACTCTGAAGAACGAAACAGGAAGCTGTATTTATCCTCTCGAGCCTGGCATGGGTTAGAAACATTCCAATCGATATTGTTCCCTTTTAGTACTCAGGCCTGGTTTTCAATGTCATTTCCGGTTGACTCCTGCCTTGTTCACCCTCTCTTCATAGTTTCACACCATTTTCTCAGCACCGTTTGTGATGGTCACTCTCATCAGCTCTGTAACTCTGCCTTTACATGACCCCCCCGTTTACCTTGGCATCCCCGTTGTCCCACAGGCTACCAGGTCTCGCCCCAGGACCGCTTCCTGGTCATGGCTGCCGAGATGGAGCTTAGCCCAGGGGCCAGCTCTCCAGAGCTTTCTCAGTTCTGGAAGGAAGTTCCCAAAACCAAGATAATGGAGCACAGGTAAACTCGGAGCCCTGTATGCCCCAGCCTGAAGTCCTATGCTAACGTGCTCACTGCAGCCAAGCATTGGATATGTCATTCTGGAAAATGGATTTCCCAGTTACAGAGATTCCTGACAGTTGAGTTCCTTGGAAACCTTTCTGGAGGTTTTGTGTCATGTTATCAAGATGGTCCACCTAAGTCCCCGGCAGGTTGGCTTCAAGTGACTGTGGGGGGGTGGGAACAGATGCCTGTCATTCACCAGTGTCCCCGGGTCATGACTAGACTGCTCCAACAGGGGCTTCATTGACGTCCACGTGTGGCCATCAGACTCTTCTGCATGCCACTCTCATGTCCCGAGGACAGTGAAGATCTTACCCCAGGCCCCCGTTGACCCTGCCTCGACTTCCATGTCCCTCCCCTTAGGAAAATGCTATTTTGTCTTATCAGGTTACGATGCCATGTTTTCGAGAACAGCAGACCTGTTCTGGCCATACTAAACGACAGCCCCCCCACTGGGGTGGGAACAAAAAGCCACCTGGACCTTCACAGCACAGTGAGTTCTGTCTCTCTGTTCCACTCTATTTGCATTTCTGATGTTCTGTGATGTTTACCTCTGACATTTTTGTTGTTTTTTTGTTTACCCAGCTCACACGTGTCTTTGCCAGTAATTCCAGACTGGAACAGAAGCTTGACCAGTATCTGTGGCTTCAGAAGGTCCTTATACTTCTGGTGTCCGTCCTGACGGCCTTCAGCTTCTCCTCCTTCTATCTTTTATATACTGGTGGGCCTGACCAGAACGGCCCTGTCTGAGAAGTATTGTCTCAGCCTCCTGGACACCATCTTCACACGCCACGTAGAGACCGACGCTGAGCAGCCAGTCACCGTGTCCTGAGGGTGGAGTCGGAAAGAAATGGTGTACCTTCATTTTGAGCCACATGTGAAGTCTGACCGTGGAAGTATGCATCCTGCAGAGACTCGTCTCTCTCGTGAGGGTCTGACTGATGCTCAGGATTTAAAACATCTCAATTATGTATTTTTTTTAGTACTTACTGTAAAATTACAGAAAGCCAGTATTTATTGATGTGATAATAATTGAATAATTACTGTACATAATTTGACTAAATTTCCTTTTATGAAATTAATAAAATTACACTTTTTATCTGTGGCTTAGATATTTTAATAGGTTTAATGGTTTCTTTGATTTGTTTAAGACTTTGTCACGTGTTTTTTTTTTTCCCCTTATCACACTGATCATATCAAACAACTCAAATTTCATTATTAAGCTCTTCAGGCTTCAGATGTAATGTCTGCGATGAAATATGTTTTATGGGCAGTTTCCAGTAAAAAAGAAAAAAAAATCTCCTGACATCACTGGAGTGGGCCTCCTCAAGGGCCAATCTCGTTAAGCACAGAGTTTCTTCCTGGCTGTGTATATCTGTGGTGATTATCCAGCACTTACACCTAAAAATGCTAAAGCAATTACTTGATGTTGTTCCCTGGAAGAAGACGACCGCTTTCCCCAGCCATTCCCGTGTAGGAGGACCTAGGTACCTGACAGTCAGCGCCTGCCACTGTCATGCCAGCATTTACAGGATTTGTTTACATCATTTATTTGTTTACCAACACTTTTATCCAAAGCATCGCATACATTTTAAGGGTCTGTCCTGTTATTTAGCTGTTTACTGAAGTATTCCACATGATTGCTGGTGTACTACAGCTGTGGGGTTACCCATCGTGATCACGTGAACCCCTTCGTTTTCACCTCTCTCACTCCTGGAGGGATGAAACCGAGGGAGACTGGGACTGCCTTTCGTTAGTCACCTCATCTTAATTCGGTGTCCAGTTTTGGTTCATCTGGGTTCTCCACTAAAAGTCCCGTGTAGCTCAGCTAGTGTACCACACACCCCAAGCACGGCTGGGCGCTGTAGTGAAGAACTTGCAGCGGAGATTACCAGTCGTACTTCCCGTAGGGCTACTCTTACTGCGGCTTGCTGTTAGTGCACATTGTGGGTGGGATTAGTCAGATAAGAGGCTGCTTGAGTGATGAGATTAAATTCCTGACGATTCTCTGGACCAAGGTCACATTTTGGGACGATGTGTCACCATCTGCCAGGCATTTGCTGGGGTGAATTTTCCCAGGTCTTAATTAGAGTTAGAGCTGGTCTTTTCCTGACAGGCTTCTGTGAGGCCCTGAAAGCTGTCCCCCCGAAAATGCCCGATATCGTTCAGAAGATTTGAATCTCCCCAGCACATTGATCCACTGCTAAAACCCACAGTAGCAGCAAATGGTAGCGGATCTAGTTAGAGCCGACCAACTCTAAGGTGACGTTGATTTACTGTGTCCTGAACCTGGAAGAGGGGGTCGATACAAAATTAATGAGTGCTTCTACGAATATAGATCGCCTCCCCGTTAGCTGGTCTAGCACTGTTCTCAGAGTTCTACCTCGGCAATTGTGGCCAGCTTCTTCTGCCTTTATATTTTGTTTGTTTTTTCCTCTTTGAAGGGCAGGCATATTGTAGTGGACTGGTACAAATCGTGTCAAGGCACGCCATGCAAGCCTCTGTCTTCGAAGGCATCTGACCAAAGTGGTCTAAGGAGAGGAGGCGGGGAAAGTAGCTGTTTCTCGGCATCGTTGTACGTGGAAAGCCATCATGATGCTTGAAGGTGCCTGCTAATGTATCAAGCTATGATTATCCTTCTCAGAAATTAATTTCCCTTTGTTAGCATACTTTGATATTGTGTGTGATAAGGACATATCAAGTGATATACTGAATTAACTAAGTTATTACATTATGGCTCCAAAACCTATTCAGATGAAATAGCAGGTAATTGGTTTCGTTCCCCGTCATTATTGGAGTCACCGAGTGGCCCTCCGGGCCTTCCGCTGCTTTCCATTCGTCTGGGACCCGTGTCGATATTCGACAGTAGAGCAATTGGCCAAACATGTCGGCTGGTTGCCAAGGTGATGTTCCCGGGCACGGCGGCGGCAGTCGTCATGACGGAGGTCTCCGCCTGTCTTAATCCTTTCACTTCCACGTAACCTTATCACACAGAGGGCTCTATCCAGAGTCATCTTGTAGAACAGGGTACTTTCTGATTTCCCGTCTTGTAGAATAAGACGGCATTGTTATTATTTATTATTATTATTATTATTATTACTATGAGTTTGTTCTGTAAGCAAAATCCCCTCTGAAATGACAGGACTGCTGTAGCTTGTGAATGGGAGACCTTACAGCTATCTACTCCTGTTGATCTCATCACAGTTTATTTGCCAGAGCCAAAAATATGGGCTTTATTGAATCAGTTAACCCTAACAGAACATTCATGTAATTTCAATACCTGTTCAGCACATTTTAGGTCCTGTTTAAAGACACATTCATAACCCAACCATCCTTGCAAATGGCCTATTATTTTTCTTTGCAAAGATAAATTGCCAAAAGCAGCATTTCCCCCAAATTAACGATGGAGTTATATTGTCTGGCACTCCATTGTATATCAGAGTAGAAAAATAATGGAGAATTTTGTAGTGTGAGGTGCTATCATGCCCCCTTGTGGCTGCTAAGTGAAGCGCAGCTCTATCAGCAAGTGGAATTGATGAGGGAATTTAGGCTTCCGTATGCAGCGGAGGCCACTGCAGCCTCAGAGCTGCTGCATGAACAACATGTTGGCGTTACTGCTTCATGCAGCCGATTGCTTGGGGCCGTGCAAATTGTTTCCGCAAATCGCAAGAGTCAGACATTCACTACATAAACAGATAGCAACAGGCCATTCGTGAAAGATGGAGACTTCTGAATTGCAGTTTTTTTTTCCCTAACCTTGACTTCCACTTTTTCCCTCATCCGCATAGCTACAATGGATGCTGAGAACCGGGTTATTTTTCCCCTGTCACTAAAGTGGGACAGCTGCCTTCGTGTGAGGTTTTCAGGAGAGCTCGAGGAGGGTCTAACGGCAACTTCCTCTTCATGCCTCTGTATCCTGGTCCAACAGAGCTGTCTGCGAGATGTCAGGCTGTCGGCTGCATCTTCTATTTTCCCTCTGCAGTGCCAGTGTTCAAATGAATCAAAATGCTTGTCAGTACAGATATGACTGCAGGCCGAAGTGTGACTCATACAGCATGTGACATTTCCTGTCCTGAAAATATCGACTTGTGAGCCTTGCAGAGCTATACCCAGGGCTGCATATACCCAGCTTTATCAACAGTACATCATTAATGGTCATCACTAAGTGGACCATTGACTGTCCATAAGAGGTGACACACGTTACTGCATGTTGGTCAGCCTCTTAGAGCAAAGGTTCAGAAGTGACCTATTAAACTGGTAAAGACCTGCTATCTGTTTTCTGAGAATTTTGCTCTGTCTCTTTTGACATCATTGAGGGCTTCATGGTTCATCACTGCATCAATGCCTTGCCATGTGAGGCTCACTCCATGCCCTCTGTGACATGTGACTGTGAGTCGATGGTAACCCTGGTTACCACTATCTGTAGATAATCTCTGTAGCACCAGGCAAACAAAGCCTGAGTTCACAGGAAAGTTCACTCAAAGTGACTTTTCAAATCTCCCAGAAGCAATAAGAAATTTGTCGGTTTATTTTGGGGACGCGGTGGCTCGGGGGTTCGCACTGTTGCCTCACTCCTCTGGAGTTGGGGCCTCAGATCCCACCTCTGTTGTGGATGTGTGGAGCTTGCATGTTCTCCCTGTGCTTTGTGGGTTTCCTCTGGCTATTCCAGTTTCCTCCCACGGTCGAAAGACATGCAGTTTTGCCTGACAGCATTTCGAAATTCATAGCTCATAGTGAACGTGCTCTGCAATGGGCTGGCACCCCATCAGGGCTGTGCTCTAAGCTATCTGGGTTAGGCCTGATTTATGCATGATGCTTGCTCTTGCTGCTCCTACGCAAGTGACATTGGTGTAGCCTACATACTTGTTTTGAAGTTGAATTTATGTCAATGTGGAGGACTAAAAGCTTCATCCACCAGGGGGCACTGGTGCAAACGACGTGCCGCATCCATCCCAGATGTTTTATTATCTCAGGACAAAAGACTGAATCCCCGTTCTGCTTTTCTGCCGATTTCCTCCATCTAGGGACGTTTTATTTATTTTTTTTGTCTAACTTGCCGTCACCTGCTTTTGCAAATATCCATATCTACGTTTGATGTGCTGCTGACTTGACGCCATTCAGACACACCTGCGTGTCACTGTGCAGAAGTCGTGTAACATGTAAAGATGCACATAATTTCTCACGTGTTCAGTGAGCTTCTCAGAAGTTTGAGACATGGTGAAAAGTTTGAGCAAATTTGCTGCTGTCAAAGTTGACAATGCTGCCCCCTGGATTTCTACTGGTATTGCAACACGTGTAGCATTTATTTTTTATTTTTTTTTAATAAGCTTTATAGTACAGCGGATCAGCACACAAAGGCAGAACACAAGATTAATAATAAATAAAAAAAAATGAAAAAGAACAATGAAGAATAATGTAGGGGCTTAATTTACAAAAGCGAAAAATTAAATTCTCGACAGATATTGATAGTCTTTATGGCTTTAGAATTATCAGAGCAGCATATAGTTTGGAGGTATTGTTGAAATTTGTTTTCAAAAATAAATGTAGGTGTTCTGTTGCGATATTTGCTTTTATGTATGTGAAACTTTGCCAGAATGATAAGCGAGCTTGCAAACTGGGGTGGCACGGTGGCTGAGTGGTTAGCCTGTCTGCCTCCTAGTGAGAAAGTTCTGGGTTTGATCCTTGCTGCTGGCAGGGGCCTTTCTGTGTGGAGCTTGCATGGTCTTGCTATACCGGTGTGGGTTTCCTTCTGGTATTCTAGTTCCTTCCCACAGACATGCAGGATAGGTCAAGTGGCTACTCTGAATTGTCCAAAGGTATGGTTATGGGTGTCGGCCCTGTGGTTGATTAGTACCCTGCCTTTCACCCGAAGTCAGCTGGGATTCACAACCCTGGCAGAATCAGATGAACTCCTTTAAACAGCATAATGACACACACATGTTCTGCAATTGTGTTCATCACGATAGCAGATTCTCCAGGAGTAACAGGGATTGCATAAGAGGATAAGAACTCGCTATGAGTTATAAGGGAACCATCAGAATTGAATAACTGCTTCACCAGGATAATGCTGCTGTTAAAATATATATATAGAAAAATAAAGATTTGCTTTTGAATAATATGCCACGACTATTCCAAATGAAATACCTGTGTGGAGAGAACTTATGTTTAAAGAGACCAAGCTAATAACATCTGTTTGTGAAAGTTCACCAGTTTCAGAGGTAATTTATCAATTTTGTAAAGAATAGTAAGCCTCCTAATTTAGAAAAAATGCATTTTGGAATAAAGTTCCAAATAGATTCAGGGTAAGACTAGCTTTTATTATGTTGAGTGACCTGTACAAATGAGGCATCAAATGAACGCTGGATACTCGAGGTGGTGATCTTAATGTACGAGTGTCAAGTAGTCAGTCCATAGGCTCCAAGCCCCCTGCATAGGATGAGGTTTGGAAAAATGTATGGATATTTTATGCATTTTTCTTTTGACAGATTAAGATGGCTGATTCCAGTGGAACGTTTTGTGTAACTGTTTCCATTTGAGTAAGACCTTTTAATAAAATTTTAATTCTGGAAACACCAAGATGACATTTATCCTCAGTACCCAATTGTTACTTTCCCCTGCAATGCTGGTATTTTGCTAGCTGTACAAGTTTAATAAACACTCTAAACCTTTGCAGAGAAAATTATCTTCTTCAAAAACAATGTCAGTTGCAAATATATTTGTGTAAGACCCCGTGTACATGACACCAAGATCAATATAAGTCATCATTCCCTTTCGGCTGCTCCCATCGGGGGTCGCCACAGCGGATCAACCTTCTCCATCTCCTCCTGTCCTCCGCATCCCGCTCTGTCACACCAACCACCTGAA
>JAACJT020000001.1:26121825-26138536 GCA_009936485.2 Gymnarchus niloticus | reverse complement strand
AAGAGGAAGGCCAAAGAGGAGGTTTATGGATGTAGTGAGAGAGGACATGTAGGTGGTTGGTGTGACAGAGCGGGATGTGGAGGACAGGAGGAGATAGAGAAGGTTGATCTGCTGTGGCGATCCCTGATGGGAGCAGCCGAAGGTGAATGATGATGATGAATAATTTTGGGCTTAACTTGTAGGTTATAGTTGCCCGGTGATTGACGTTCAGCAAGAATACTACAGCAACATTTAAATTGATCCCAATTAGGTGTTGCTTTTAAACTATCCCAACTGGCTGCTGCTTTTAAGTCATCTCGATTGGTTTCTGCATTTAAATCTCCCCATTTGGCTGCTCCTTTGCTGTACAAAAAATAATCAACTGAACTATTTAAGTGATTGACAGCTTATTGATAAAAAGCATGACTGATCAAATGAGTATTAGTGGTAATTAATTAAATGTATCATCCAGCAGCCCGTGGCAACTGATAAATGATTTATTAATGGCACAAATCTATTCAGGTCTCTGAAATTGTGTATGATTAGGATGATTCAATGTGATAATTCATTTACAATGATGAAATATTGCACTATAAACACATCTTGCTACTGTTTGATAGAAAAAAAATATAAATATGCTGTGTATTTTATCAACAAAATTTAAATAAAATGGCACAGAAATGGCCCTCACTTTTTCTCAATCATTGCTGCAAATATATCATTTTTACACTTTAGCAAACCGTATTATTTCTCAGTCTGACTGTTTGCTTGATTATAAGGTGGAAAAACAGATTTCCATGTGGTTAAGTAGGAAAAAGGGAATAATATTTTCAGAATCTGAAGTGAATGAGGTTGAGCAGTGATAAATCATAGCATTTCCTTCTGGGCAGAGAAAAAAACCCTGAACCTGTATTTGTGTCGTTACCGAGTGTCCATTACTCAAACCCTACAAGCATTAAACAGGCTTCAAAGGCTCTAATATGTCCAACGTGTATTACAATTCAGGTCTTTCAGAAGCAGTCGACAGAGGGAAAGGTTTTGATGACAAAGCTAAATTCATCTGGATTAGACTCCTTCTTCATGTGGCTTTGCCTACGACACAGGACGCTTACAGTCTTGCCCAACAGGGTACACACGTGCTGACTTATCTCAACATGGAGCACTGAATGAGACATGGTACTACAAAACACAAATCCCTCACCTTCAAATGATTGAAAAAATGACTGACATACAGTATACTGTAAACGTGTCTGAACAGTTGTGTATATTCTTACAATATAGAATATTTACAGTACTGTATGCACAATAAAACCTCAAATAATGTTATGTGACAGGTAAACAAAAACTCAATCAACATTATTTGGCCACATTCTCATCAACATCATATACTATGTACTTTTGCTGAACATCAAGAGGGAAGTAGCATCTAGAATGATGATTCTATTTTTGATATGCTTCTGGTGTAATGTTGTTATAGGCTGCATCCATTGCTTCATGAAGACTCATTGGCTGGAATGGGTTTTCAGTCACATACCTCCACTGCCAAGTGTAAAATAATTATTCTCTTGGATTTAGGAATGGGCAGTGTGGTGGAAAGAAAATATTTTGTATGTGTGGATGGTTGTTGAACCATTCTTGGATGACTGTTGCATGGTGGAGGCTGACTTTACCCATTATACAGTTTTTCAAAATTGTTAACACAACGTTATCAGACACAGGCACACGATTCTCAAAACTCAAAGTTCAGGTGTCTTTTGTCTAAGGCATTGGTACAAAACTCTAAACATATGTCCTGCAGTTGACTCTCATTACAAATTCATTAAGGACACACAGGTCACCATCTCTAAGCATAATTTTCATGATAAACTCCCATGAAAATGCATACATTTGGAAATCAGTGAGAGAAATGTGGCATCATAAGGATAAACACTGCATAACTTTTCCTACACTTCTGTTTCAGTGCTGAAAAGAGCAGTAAATTAAGTCAAAATGTCATTTCTCTAAGACAATATAATGGAAAGAGGCATAAAAAGACCACAATGTCTAAGGAAAGGTAATACAATAATTGGATTTACATTTTTTGTCACTGCTTTGACATTTTTTGAAGCTAGGTTTCCTTTGTCAAAACTCAACCCACAAATCCAAAAATTCCACACACAAAATGCAAGATGCCTCATATCTCCTGCAAAATCAAACACTGCATTCAGAATACTACACTATTAACACGTCTCAAATCAAGCATTTGCATCAAGTGGCAGACACTTTTTTCATAATAGTACATTTTTGGATATATCACATGCATAATGTAGTTCTAAATCTAAAGCTCTTCTGTCTTTCATAGGCTTATATCTACATTTCAATACAATGTTCTAGAGTGAAAGTGAGGTTAAAAAATACACAGTAAACACAAATGCAGTGTTGAAATAGAATATATTTTCCAAAACATTGCTGTAGATACTGTATTACAGTGTTGTACAGTATACAAGCAGAAAATATGTACCATATCGGAATTTGTACAAAAACCATATGTAAACAAAAAGTAGAATTTTTTGAGGAAAGAAAAAAAATTGGGGAGGGGGAGTAACTGCCAAATCAGCAGTGCTAAGCTAAATCCCTCTTCCAGGCTGGGTCTGCTCGCAACCATCATACACTTTCCTGTGCCACGTAGAGAAATTCCTCCATAAGATTTAGAAAAGGTGACTATGGAGGGAGCTATTCAACTGTGAACAATAATTTCTTCAGAAATTATGGCTCGTGCTCATCCTCCTTCTCTTCCTCTTCTATGGCTGTGCTCCATTGCTGAAGTCACAGTTCAGCTCACCTCTGCCACTTGTGTTTGTACTGCCTTATATCCCATTCACTAATTGGGTTCATCACACATTTAGAAACAAGTCTGAACAGTTTTGAAATGTGTGTAAACGCTAAAACTTCTGCTGTAATTGTGTTCAACTTCTGCAGCCTGTGTTTACCATTTTGCATCACAAATGCATCATAAGCCAAAATGTGTTTTACTTAGTGAGATTATGTTCAGGGTTCTGTAAAAAGAGTGTTCAATCCGATTATTGGGTTCACTCCACTGACCATTCAGTTCAGAGGGTGGGGTTTGGCGTTTTAGCAATTCAAAAAACTAATCTTATGGCACTACTTGCCAGCATCATGTTAACTATTTTTGCTTCATGTTCTTCATTGAAGAGATGGTTTCTTCTACCATTAAAGATGGTCCACTACATATTTTACATTGTCATATTTTACACTGACATTGTCAATACTGTGCCTCCTAAAGCCATTGAAAAGCTGGATTGTGCACTTTAGTAAGACTTACCTGCTCTCAGTGCAAAATGCCCTAAAGATTCCAGCAACAGCCTAACAAATCTGGCTGCACTCAAAGCCTAGTTTTTCATACTCATGCTGAGGTTGATACTGTAAGATTGTCAACCTCAAGAGTTCTTTCACCAGAAATATTTCTTTGTCTTCCACATCCTCCGCATCTTCCCCTTTGTGCTCATTCTTGTTCCATTTTTTGTTACTTCCTTGTGCCATTCTGTGACCTTTCAATACTCAAGACAGTATTTTGGTTAAAAGGAGACAGGTGTGGTGATGGTGAGACCCGGGCTACCACAATGATATGTATGTACACAGAGTTCTGATAAATGAATGCAGCAGAATTGCAAATTGTGTTGTAGCATTCAGAATGTGTTTAGAGATGTGACAAAACAGTGTCTAATTCTGGAAAATTAGCATGAGCAATCGCATACTAAGTGTATGATTTTGGTCACAGTGCGTATCCAATAGAGAACAACAGCAAACTGAACAGTTATCATATAGCTATCATTTAGCTATGTCATATAGCTATCTTACAGTGTTTTCTGATTGCCTAGGCACTGTCTTTGAAAGTATAGGTTATTTTTGCAAAACTCTACACACTAACCACAAAACCTTACACCAAACCAGCAAAACATTATGCATCTCTTGAAAAAACAAACAGTTCTTGCAAAACTCTTCAAACTCTTTTGAAAACTTGTGTTGTTGCATCAATACAGTGCAGACAAACCATCATTTAAATTTTCACACGAAGCACCAACTACACACTGACAGTATAAATGAAAATACTTGTGGCTTTAGTTTTTCCTGTGTGCAGGGCATAGCAGTTTGTGAAAAACTGCTGTCATACATGTAGCAAACACACATACACACAGGTATCCCAGTGTGTAAAGTATGGACGTGTATTCTATCAATACAAATAAGGCGATAAAGGTATTTTTTTTTTAAATTTTTCTAACACTTGCCAAACAACAAAAGTGCAGTAGATGAAAACAAAAACATTTGTGCTAAAAAAAAAAGAACAGAAATAAACTAGGCTGAATCTCATCTTATTTGTGGGTCTGGCCATAAGACGTCATCCACATGTGATGTTTTCTTGAGCTAAACAGCAAATCACTTGGAGTGCCGTATCCAGGTCTGGTATGACCCCTGATCGATGTCTCCACAAGCCTCCTCCATTGCCTGTAGAAGGGGTATGTGTTGGTGGGGCTGGCGATCATACACCTTCCAATGCCTTTCAGAGAAGAATTCCTCAATGGGATTCAAGAACGGAGAGTATGGAGAGAGACTGAGTGCCATGAAAAGTGGGTGACCTGTGAACCAATTGCGGGCCACAGCAGTCTGGTGAAAACTAACATTGTCCCAGATGATAACGTACCTGGGCTGCTCTAGCCCCTGGTCATTAGGAATGAGTCTGTTGTGGAGGGTCTCCAGAAAGGTGATAATGTGTGTAGTGTTGTATGGGCCTAGGACTGTATGATGGTGAAGGACATTGTTTTGACTGATAGCCGCACACATTGTTATGTTGCCACCACGTTGTCCCTGGACGTTGATAATGGCATGGTGTCCCATGATATTTCTGCCACCGGCCCTTGTTTTTACGAGGCTGAAACCTGCCTCGTCCACATACCGTATAGTAGCTCATGATGCACTGCATCTGCTTCTAGCTCCATGACTGTCTGAAAGGGACAAGACAAAACAATGTAGCACAGTAAGAAAAGACGGGGATCAGTCAATATGATGTAGCACCATACACTTCCAGATCCAGCAGCAATGATAGGATAGTATAGCTTACCTGCACATATTCATATCTCAGCTGTTTTACATGGTCTGGCTTTCTTTGAAAAGGGACTCTGTACGGCTGCTTCATCCTAATTCTATTGTGTTTCAGTAGACGAGACAGAGAAGAGAGACCCACTCTGTTGACGTATTGGAATATGGTGTTATCTGCTATTATGAGGTTCTGCAGTTCTCTGAGTCTGATGCAGTTATTTATAATGACCATATTTACAATGTGGGTCTCCTGCTCTGCGGTGAACAGTAGACCTCTTCCACCAGATGCTGGTTTTCATGCAGTTCGGTGACAACATTTGAATGGATTTAGTGATAGATCCATCTCATTATGAAAGTACAGTGCATATTACTATACCAGTAAGACTACAATACTTACAGTAACTTATCGGTTCTCATTTCAAAATATGTGGATGGTACCTGCAACAGTATAGGAGCTCAGATTTGGTTGAACCCGCTGCCCAGCCTCCTTCATGCTCATCCCATGGTTGACAACATGGTCAGCCACAGTCACTCTGATGTCATCAGTTATTGTGTTCCTAACTCCCCTTCCTCTTCCTCTTCCCCATCCTACTTCACCTCTTCCTTCTACTCCTCCTCCTCCTCTTACTTCCTCACCTCCTCCTATTTCCCCTTCCTTGTCTTCCTCTAGTTCTCACCCCCTTACCCTCTGTCCAATGTTGACCTCCATTGTTGTCTAAACCAAATGTTTGCCTGTGGCCTATTTATAGTGCTCAAGGTCTGATTTGTAAGTGAACTCAATATTTAAAAGTGTTTTCACATGTGTTAATGTGGAAAGACACTTGGAAAAATAGTGTAGGAATGTAGAGACCAACGTTTACAGTCTTGCTAGAAGTGTGTTATAAAATTACAAACTGAGTATAAAGCAGTGTGTTGTGTGTGCAGTTTTACAGACAGTGTGTTGTAAAATTATAAACTGAGTGTAAAGCAGAGAACACGCATTCAGTTTGGCACACTTGGTAAATGCATTGGCTACGCATGTCAATGGTTTCAGAGATGGTGCTTCAAGAATCACTGATAGTGTTTAAGCATTCAGAAAAAACTGTAATGTAGCCCTCCAAAGTGGCCTTCCACAGGTCTAATATATCAGGAGAATACATTATATCGCTATTGTCTGGCTCCTCCCAAGGTTTCTTCCTCTTGAGGGAGTTTTTCCTTGCCACTATGGCCTTTGGCTTACTCTCTGGGACTGTGGGCCCGGGACTATGTAAAACGCTTTGAGACCACGCTTCGTGTTAAAAGCGCTATGTAAATAAAATTGAATTGAATTGAATTGAATATCACTCAAGCGGTAGAATTTTAGCATATATATTTTCTGTGCATACTGTTTTGGTGTAGCGGTGGCATGACTGAATAGAACTGTTATCTCACATCAACAGAGTTGTGGGTTCACATCCAACTTCTGCTCTGCGTAATTTGAGTTTCCACGTTCTCCCTGTATCATACAAGTTTCCTCCCAGTACTCTGATTAATCCTTGCCATTAGGCTAATTGTGTGTGTGTCTTGTTGTGAAGAAGCATTCTGTGTAAAGTGAACCCCAGCCTTCTGCTGCAGTTTGCCTGAGATAGACTTCCGGCCCCCCACAACCCTGATCATGAAAGGTAGTCCAAAGATGGATTTTTGGTATAGGGCAGCATATGATCTCAGTGAGTTGGATTAAGGCCTCACACCTCCAGGTTTGGATTGGTGCCTCAGGTCTGTTTATGACAATTTCACTGGTCCTCTCTGTGTTATGGGTTTTCTTTGGGCTCTCTGGTTTATTCCCACAGTCAAAAGGCAGGCCGTTGTGTGAATTGTTACCCCTAAACTGCCCTTGATGGTATTATATGAATTCTACAGAGCACTTTTGGTGCTCTTGGTCTCTTAGATAGAAAAAAATCATAACTGTCCAGCTCTACTATGTGAGCCACTGTCCGTGTTCCGTGCGAAATGTTCAAGTCAGACAATGATTCAAGTCAGACAATATGCTTCCCACATGGTCATCTCAAATCTCTCATCTCAATTTGATATTTGTCTGTTTCTTCCTCATCCTCAGCACCTTCCTCTTCCCGTTCCCCTCTGCCCATTCTCTTGGTCCTCATTGTTCCCTGGCTCTTTGTATCATGTTTACAGAAGAATATAGAGGGTTCTAAGTTACTCATCCTGGCTGATTGTGTTGCGATGCATGTTTTCATGCTTAATGTCTTCCGATCACTGACTAAGATGTTCCTACAAAAGGAGCCGGTATGCTCACTGTGATGTACTGTGCTGGGATGTGCATGTAGAGTTTAGCAAAATGTGTGTGCCGGAATTGCAGACTGCGTTGGAGGAGCAGTAATGAATTTATGGGTGTGGAGAAAGGGTAGATGGATCTGCAGCATTAGCATGCGCAGATGTCTACTAGGTGAATTCAGTCAAACAATGTGTGTAAACAGCTGAGAAAAACTATAAGATTATTTAGGCTGCTTTTTATGCAAAATGCAACATAAATAAACAACATAATGACAGATGTTAGGTGTCACATTCATGGTGAGGGGAGTCAGACAGACATGCTGTGTTTTTAGTGCAGATGTTTATGCCGAGTGCACTTTGAGCTGCAGTTAGTGTTTATAGCAGGCCACAGATCATATCCCATCTCCTCCCAACTGGCTTTCTGGGGCTGTGTGGGCCTGTGGTGTAATTACACCTGGAGGAAAAGCTGCGTAAAAGTCAGTTGCATAGCTGAGGAGGACCCAATGAGCTTTCAGTCCACAGATGGGAGAGCTGGCAAATAGCACAGCTGTCAGAAAAAAAATATTGTCTGGAAACATCTCCTAAAATCTGAAGTTCCCAAAATTAAAAGTCATCTGCCCTAGGGTATGGGGTGATAAAGAAGTCTTGTAGGTCCCATTTTTTTCTTTAAATCTCAGCTGTAATATTACAGTGGTTGTATAAAATATGGCATGCCTCTCAAAGGACCCACATCAGCTATCTAGAAAAGCGGGTATTTAAAACCAAAATGAGTGAGCACTTGGGGAAAATGATGATCATTTAAACAAGAATCTGGGGGAATCTGGATTAATTGCTGTTTACTCCTAACACAATACCACACTTTGATATAGGCAAGTGTTAATCTGCTGACCGACGACATAATGGAAGTTTCCACATGAGGGTGGGATGGGGGTGATGTGGCAAAAGAATCATTGCAGCTCACGTGTACCCCATCAAAAGAGCTACCAGGGACCATAAATCAACCCCTCCCCCCAAACAAAGTGGTCTGGCTCTTTGCAGGCCTTCAGGCTTTATTACTGCAGCTGCAGTGACATCCAGTGGCAAAGAACAGAATGAGACTGATGGTCAACGGGAATCAGAAATCAGGGGGATTTGCAGCTTCTAATGCTACATCTCTATCCTAGCAGAATATACACTGAATTCTGACTAAGTATTGTGATATTCTGAGGTGTCCAATTGGAGCAAGTGTGTATGATCCTTTTGAAAGATCTATAATTTTTATTAACTGCACTATTTGGCAAAAGTAAGTGGACACCAATTACAGTTTTTCCTCAGCCACTTTGGCATAAATTAACGAGAATGATTTAAAAAAAAAATTTTATTGAACATACATGCAATTACACTTTATCCCCTTCAAAATAGGCTCCGTGTGATCGAATACAGCGATTCCAGCATTGCTGCTGCTCTTCATAGCAGTGGAGAAAGTCTTCACTTGAGATGTTGCTCAAAGCCCTCGTCGCAGCTGCCTGGACATTTTCAACTGTCCCAAAATGATGTCCTTTGAGGTGGGTTTTGAGCTTGGGGAATAAAAAGAAATCGCACAGAGCCAAGTCAGGGCTGTACAGTAGGTGGGGAAGCGTTGTGATATTATTTTGAGCCAAAAATTCCCTCGCAGCGAATGATGTGTGACTTGGCGCATTGTGGTGGTGAAGGAACCATGTGTTTGCAATTTCACGGCGGACACGCACAACTCTGTTTCTCAAACGCTCAAGTACCTGTAGGTATAATGTTTGATTCACAGTCTGTCCGAGTGGCACAAACTCCTTGTGAACAACTCCCTTTGAATAAAAAAAAATAAGCATGGATTTCACTCTTGATTTGCTCATTCAGGCCTTCTTTGGTCGAGGTGACTGGGAAGTGTGCCACTCTGAACTGTTGTGGGATCGTACTCGAAAACCCAAGTTTCATCTCCGGTTATCACTTGCTGCAGAAAGTCAGGTTCACTTGTCACACGATCCAAGAGTTCCTGAGAAACCAACACACGATTGTCCTTTTGTTCATCGGACAAATTCTTTGGGACCAGCTTCACACAAATTTTTCTCTAGTGCAGATCTTCTCTAATGATTCGGTGGACATCCGTTTTCGGTAGTCCTACCTCCTCTGCAATTAACCGCACATTCAAACATCGGCCCCTATCCAGAACAGCCTCCAGACGTCGATCCCTATCCAGAACAGCCTTCAGACGAGCCACATTGTTCTCAGTTCTTGAAGTTGAAGGACGTCCTGCGTTCTGTTTGTCTTCAACGCTCTCCCTTCCGTACTTGAACGCCTTGTGCCACCTGAAGACTTGGGCCGAAGACAAAACAGCATCCCCATAAGCTGTCCTCAACAACTGCAATGTTTCGGAACCAGATTTTCCGAGTTTCGCGCAGAACTTGATCACATAACGCTGCTCCAGACTCTTCTGCATTTTCGCCCATGACAAGACACAAAAACTACTACGCATTTTGCTAATGCACCGACCAAAGGCGCGGATTCAACTGAGGAAGGTCAAATTGTATACCTGGGTTCCCCCTCCACCTGCCTCGACCCCTGGCCCTTCTGTGCAGCGCAAAGAAAATCATTCTCATTACTTTTGGGACAGACCATGTATTTCCTAGAACTGTCATTCCAAAACAGCAAGGCACCTGTGCAGACGAACCTGAAACACTTGAAATGTTTAGCACATGAACCAAAATATACAAAATTGGTTAACCATTACCATCACCACATAGATGTAATCCTTTCATCTTTGCCTTCACACTAAAATAAAGCACTACATATTTCCATCAACACTGTACTACCTGTGGATAGAGTATAGTAGTCAACACAAATATGAAAGACACATTCAGACATATGTAACAACATTAGAATAGCCATGCAATTAAATGTCTGAAAAATACATTAGCGTGATAGAGAAATGAAAACGGGAATGTAAGCATAACAAAATAAAGCTAACAATATTATAAAGGTAGGAGTGTAAATCTACTTTTAAACTGTGGGTAAAGCAGCCTGAAATAGCACAATGTGAGGGGGCATCCATTCTCTCCTCACTGTCAGGTAGCATGAATATGTCGCTCCTGATGTCATGTTCTGTATTATCATCCTGCTTCAAGACACGCTGGACAACTTCACACCGTCCAACATCGCCACCCCACCCTTCTCTTCCATCAATACCCACTTCTCTTAGTCATCTAAGTAATGAACCAGTCAAAGGTGATGGAAAAAAGTATTTTCAAATCTGTTACCATCATTCTCCTGAGTGAGTAGGAGGACGTAAAGAAAATGTATACTTTCCTCACCTTGTGTCTGCATTTGGATGTCACCCCTCAAACCTCCTGAAATCCATTCATGATTAGGTCTCTAACAAACAATGGACTTTATTATCCTACTGGGGTAGCCCAATCATATAATAAACATGCTGTATAACTGCTGCAAAGCACCCCTGACCGTGAAATAGCTGGCTTTTTTTGGAAGGTATTGCAGCCCATCAATTTCACTAGGCAGACTCATAATTGCATTCATAATTACATTTTTTATTGAGGACAAGCTTTTTTTGGATGCATTTTTGATTGCATTATCTGAGTGGATTTGTAATTTTGAGATATCTACTGAGGCCCAGAAAGTATCAGAATCTATTTAGTATTACTAATATTTTGGTTGCATAACATTTGTGCTGTTCAGTTACATTAATCAACTGAATAGTTTCATATACTGTATTTACTTTGTATATCAAGAAAGGGTACCACTGGTATTTGATAGGCACAAACCTGCAGGTATTAAAAAAAACATTTCAAGAAATGCTTGACTGACATGAAAACCAGGTTCACAAATGCACAACCCTGAAGGTATGAGACAACATGCTACTCACTAGTGACCCCCCCCCACACACACACACACACAGGTTTTGAAGCCTCATTTAAAACCAGCATTGATTGGTTAGTTCAGAAAACTCCCACCCACCATGGGTTTTAAAGGCTCATTTGTCCCATCACTACTGAATACTCTGCGGCTCTTCATCAATGTACAATACTACGTCAATGTACAGTACTACGAAGCCTTCAAGTCCATATTTACATATATTAACTGGCCTGCCACCTGGTGTCCATTTTGAGTAACATACCTAACCTGAGAAAAGACTGGAAATGTAATACTAAAAACCTGATTTTAAAACCAGATTTTAAAGGCCAGGCCAAAACCAAGCTCTGCAAGGAATTAGGAGGTCCCAATATGGATGGATGGATGGATGGAATACATAATTTCATTTATAGTTACTTGTAATAGTGGAAATTTCCACTGTGCAATATCCAGAAATTTCTTCACACTGAGAGCTAAGAGGCCCGGGGTAGGTTGAACAAGAGAAAACAGGAAGATGCCGCCATTCAGCAGAAGAGAATGTGCATGCTTCCCTGGTGTAAGATGAGAAAGCAATTAGCGGGGTAATTAATTCCATTCTTACAATAACTACCCTCTAGAATGACCCCCGGGTCTCTTGACAAGTACCCCCAGGGGTCCAGGGACTCTTTTCATAATGGCAGGAGAGAGGCACTAAACACCAGACAAAGCCACCCTACCTGCAGGGAGGGACCCCTGCTATCTAATGTACCGGCAGGGCAATTATGTTATTACATGTTTTCTCTGTTTTGGATGTAACGAATCCTGCTAACCTATTTTACATTTTGGTCAGCTTGATATTTTAAACCTTTGGAACAGCAGCTTGGAAAATTTTATACTGGCAACCTGTCAATCATAAGTCAATTTGATCTCGTCAAACATTAAACATGCTTTTTCTCCATGGAGGCCTGACCACAAACACAATGTAAACATCAAGTCATTGTTCAGTAAGGTTATCCAGTGAAGGGAAATTACTGATGAATGGATTACAAGTGATGGACAATTATATGTGATTTACATATTTAATGTCTAGTGAAAAGCAATTTCAAATGATGGATGTGTGAACAGGTGAATGGTGCTAAATGATCAAAGGGCATGTTCATTAGAAAGTGAGATTTTGCCAGGGGCCTACAGCAGCTCATTAAATGCAGAGCATGGGAAGTCCTGGAGAAGCTTCATCTCTAGGCCACATGCTCAGTGAACTGCTTTTGGCTTAGCTAAATCATGCTATGAGCCTGAGGGATATAGAGTAATGGAAAGTGGTTGAGTTAAATTGACCACAGATGGCCCCATACCTATCGAACTCTGGCCTCAGTGTCTCAGGTAAGAAAACCCAACTGACCCTTTTTAAAAATGAATGCAGATCACAGTTTAATAAGACTCACCTGGGTGGATTTATGGAGTGCCTGGAATACAGCACCAGGTGAGGGACAAAGCATTTACTAAGGCTAGTGGATATCAGCTAGTGGCAGTTAACCCTTACAGGGATCTTGCAAATATTATTTCTACTTTTTCTATTAAAGTATTTTATTTGTGCAAAACCTCCTCTCATGTGCCTCTGTCCTGATATTGTGGCAGACTTTGCCCCACAGTCTGCATACTTCCATAAACCAAAGGCATGAGGTTGTGGTATTGCGGCTAAAAAAGGTTGTTGTGGAAGTTTCGAGCACCGGAAGGGGTTACTGCTATTGCCCTGAGAAAGATACTTAAAATGAACTGATAATGAAATATCTTGCTATGAGGAGAAATTTTCATTTTTGACAAAGTGACACAATAATACTTAATTCCATTATTTGATAAAATGTGTCAGTGGAACATACAGTACATACTGTATCTGCAGGTATGGAGAATGTGTTAAAGGGGTCTTATTGCATTACTGTATATCCTGAAATACTCCATCCATCCATCCTTCCTCCAGATCACATACAGGGTTGTAATGAGCCTGGCGCCAATCCCAAGAAGCACAGGGAACCAAGCAGTGGATACCCTGGATGGAATGCCAGGAAATGTACATTTACTTTCATTTATAGAAAAATAGTATTTTTTAAACTATAACTTTTCTTGACTCAAAATAATTTTGTCTATAAATCCTCTTACAGTAAAAAACTGATTTAATTCTCAAGGGAATACACGAATAAACATAAGATTAAAACAATTTAATATTTTTGTGAAATAGAAACTAATTTAAAGCCAGGCTATGCTATTCATTACAAGACATGAATCTCTGTTTCCCAAGGTGTTGTAGGTACAGCAATAATCCAGCTGAACATTCGTGATGTTAAGCTGCCCTCCATGCACCTAAGATGGCATCTATGAATATAAATGTTTTCTACCTTGCATTAGCTGTAACTATGCAGTAAATTACAAGATCAATGAGGAGCCTTCCAGGGCTCAGCATCTCTGATCAGCAGGATGGATGAGGTTATTAACATCTGCTTTTTGAGTCTGTTGATTCATGAACCCTAGTGGGATCAGAATGCTAAATGTGCCCAATAAGCAATATGCTGCCCCAACACTGTTTTCCTCCCACCACGTCAACCCAATGCTTAGCTGACAGTTTTGCAACGTTGTTGTGACATTATAGCAGGCAGAGAGCTGGAAATATGGCCACGTGTTTCACATTTTATTTGACATATTAGCACCTTTTAGCATGTCAGTCAAGAGCCTCTTCCTTTAACCCAGCAATGTCTTCAGTGCCCTGTCACACCATGTGAACTGAAGCAGATGGTTCAGATGTGAAAAGATTATTTAATAGTTTCTGGTGCCATCACAGAATAGGGGAGTTATTAAAGCATCCTGTGATGCCTGAGCCACAGCCATTAGCATCGTGAAGTTGAAGCTGGCCAGCCGGTAACAACATCAGTTTATATAGTCCTATAGCTGTGCCAAGCCACTAGTTATGAAGGCATGGGGATTATTAGGTCCTGTGATGGGAATGTTGTGGGGTCTTATGCTGGCTGTTTTCTACAGCTGGGGCTGATCATTCTTTGCAATGATTGACATTATTGTTGTATGAGTCTGGCTTAATTCCAGGGTTGCCATGGTATCAAGCCCCATCTTCACTATCTATGACAGATTTGCAAAGGCTCTTTCAAAAGACTTAAATATTGCAATTAAAGAGTTTTAAACCAAATGTGGCAAAGTCTCTTTTTTTTTTTTTTTCCAGTTTTCACTTTCTATAACATTATTAATTTCAGTCAACCTTAGGGATGCAGAGACACAACCTAATTACAACTTTAAAAACAACAACATCTGCAGAAATGTATAACAAAAGACAATACAAATACAATATAGGTCAGGTTTATACAGACCCAATTTCCAGAAAAGTTGGGATATTCTCTGAAACGCAATAAAAACAAAAATCTGCAAACTGTACATTTTCTTGAACCTTTATTTAAATGACAAAAGTACAAAGAAATGACTTTAATGTTTTGGGTGACCAACTTGATTTTGTAAATATAAACAAATGAAGAAATTGATGCCTGCAACACACACACACACACACACACACAAAAAGCTGGGACAGGGGAAAAATTAGAGTGAAAAGTTTATAGAATATTCATCACCATTTTGGAAGATTCCACAATTAGCAGGTTACCTGGTAAAAGGTGAGGGTCTGATGGTTGGATATAAAATTACCATTAACAAAGGCTCAATCTTTGCAAGCAAGGGTGAGCAGTGGTTCACCACTTTGTGCCAAGCTTCATGAGAGAACAATCAATCAGTTCAAAAAGAACATTTCTCAATGCAAGATTGCAAAAAATTTAGGTCTTGCACCATCAACACTACATGATTCACTAAATCTGGAGAAATCTCAGGGCTGTAATCACTTAAGTCAAAAATGCTTAGCTGCATGCGTTTTTCACTAAAGAATAGTCTCATAACTGACTTAAGTGTGGACATTGGAATACCTGGAAGAAACCCAGACAAAGACGGGGAGAACATGCAAACTCCACACAAAGAGCTGGGGATAGGAATTGAACCCACAACCCATGGAGGTGTAAGACAAGAAAAGTAACAGATTTAACCTGGCTAATGTAAAGTCTGACAAAAAAAAATATTCTGTACGACAAAGATAAAAATTGCTTTTGGGTAATTGTGTCCGTGGCAGACCTTTTATATCGGACAATGTTTCTGAAATGAGATGACATCATACCCAACCCAATGATGCCAATCAATATCAGACACATCAGAAAGAGATGTGAAATGAGATGAGAAATGTCACTTTTTTTTTTTTGCACTTGCATTTCTGCATTCAGAAAAATCAATGGGAACAACCATTTAAGTGTAGTGAAAAGCAACCCATCTGCTTTGTTTAGGATCAACCTATATGGCAGATGGTACAATAAGGAGCTGGCCTTCAGACCAACGATTGCCTGTACAAACTTCTGTTCTTGTACCACCAGCCATAGAGTCCTGTTCTGCAAATTGAAATAACTGGTATGCAATCTCTAAAAAGGCCAGTTACATTTCACACATGGCATGAAATATTTACTGGGTTTTATTGTAACCTATGGCCACAAGAAACTACCAGACAACTGCTTTCATAGACGAACTACTTTAAAATACAGTACCTTGCCTCCGCAATTCACCTGTTTAATTTTGCATGTTAAAAAGCAACTCATGTTTGTACAGAAATTGTAAATGTGCATGATTCCCCACAGAAAAGGGAAGGGGAAAAAAAAACCTCCCAAGAAATAATGGAACAAAAGACTGCATCTGAAGAGGTTTTTAGGAGCTTGGCAAGGGTCTGTTAGCATTTCAAAAGGCTTCCTTAAAAACAAGATGTCACGTTGAAGCAAGCACCCACATATTATACAACTCTTTATGAACAGATAATCAGAGAGAGTAGCATGAATATAATATATTCTCTCTTCAATGCCAAGTGGTTTTAAATAATTATGTAAAAATCGTATTTCTAAGCTTCGCTCACATTTAAAATCTCCTCTAAACACCTGTCCTTTCGCTAGAAATGACATGGACGAATGCCCTCTGGTGGTCACACTGTGCAAGGACGCAGATAAATGTCCGCTCAGCAGGGTTAGGAAATATACCAAAAGAGCAGTATTTGAATAAAAGATACAGTACATTTGAGCTTATATTGAAGGAAATGTACACATTCATAGACACATAAACAGCTAAAAGCTCCTTGGGACTAAGCGCGTATAACACAGGCAGGTTCAAAAATCTTTTCCATGTTTGTGTCTATATTTTATCCATTTACTGGTACAAAAAATATACAGACTACTATTAAAATTACACCAATAAAATGGTCTCAGATTGTCACACTTTTTCGCCAACAATGCGTAATTTTTGCCAACAATGTCACCTATAAAACCAACAAATTATGGCGATGGCATTTTAAAAGTTGGCTTTCTCATGGGAATTCTATGAACTCCTTGTTGTTGTTTAGTCACACAGTCGTGTCCGACTCTTCGCAACTCCATGGACCACAGCACGCCAGGCCGCCCTGTCC
>JAACJT020000001.1:26052566-26080373 GCA_009936485.2 Gymnarchus niloticus | reverse complement strand
CTTCATGCTGTGGCTAATCAGTTTTATCCCTCTGTAGTTACTACAGCTCTGCACATCACCCTTATTCTTAAAAATCGTTACTAGCACACTTCTTCTAAACTCCTCAGCCATCCTCTCACTTTCCAAGATTGCATTAAACAATCTGGTTAGAAACTCCACGGCCATCTCTCCTAAACATCTCCATGCTTCCACAGGTATATCATCCGGACCAACAGTCTTTCCATTCTTCATCCTCTTCATAGCTGAGTGATGTCCTTTTACCAAACACTGTAAATTGGTCAACAAAAAGCAGTTTATCTATTTACTATCAATATAAAAATGACGGATTTGAAGAATTGTTAGCTGTGTAATTATGTTGCTTCTCCGTGAAAACCTCTGGGAATGATTGTTCTCACCAAATCCTGAGCAGGTCTTTATACGAAACAGCAGGACCACCACTAGCTCTGAGAACCTGGCTGGAGGTGCCCTTTGGGTCATGAGGTAGTACAGCGGGGTGTGGCAGAAGCAGAGCTCATACCATGTGACGAGCCGAGCAACTATGGCGTTTTCCTCACTGTCCATGATGTAAAGGGTCAGATGGTTTATATTATATCCCGCTGTTTCACTTGTCACTTAATCAAACTGATCTAACCTTGGACTGCAGGCCGACTAACATTCTGAAATACGTTTCATGGTGTTGGTCCGTTGATTGTGTTATATTGCATTGTTGAAAGCAGTCGATGGTGACGATGATGTACATGCTGAAACTGCACAGTTCGGAAACGGGCTGCTGACACGATCTTCTGTGTGTTTCCATTCTAGGGAAACGGATCTCTGGTGTGGTGTGAGAGTCATAAACAGTGTTCAAAGGTAACGTACGTGCCGAGAAAATCAACTTTCGGAACATCCCTACCATGTAACTAGATGGTCATTAAATGCATGGTTAACTTCTACAGAGCAGAAATCTGATATAATCACAAGTTAATTAGGGTACTTTCAGACATAATGGTTTATTGAGCATTAAGTGGCTGTGATTGAGAAACACTCTTAATCACAGTCTCTGCAGCCCATAATGTCCTTCTGGATGCCTCCACGGTAACGGAATTTGCTTAAAATCATAAATGGCTACAGCCTCACGACCCCCACTTTAAAATGTTATAATCAAAAATGAATCAGTGGCTACGGGAGATTGATAGATGGATTTATCATTGTGATTATTAATGGCAAATTGCTGTTTTATTAAACTTATTACTGTGAGTAAAGTATGTTTTCTAATGTCATTTCGCCTAGAATGAGAATGCACTGCATTACAATCTCAATGAAACTTTTCAAAGTTGAACACAAACCGCTCTATGATTCAGTTTGTAAGGATGGATTACAGGAGGATGCAGGAATGTCTGTTTTTCAAAAACAATGACTCCGCCATTTGTTCTGCGGTAACTGATCTACTCCTGTTGCTACAGCGTCATGTCCTGTCGGCCAGCTCGGCCGTCCGCGATAATCCGGTGGCCGTCTCGACCTCAGCAATTTACGCCGCAGGACTTTGAGACATCAGGGGTTGGGATTACGCTGCAGAAATCGTCTCCTGCTTCCCCAGGGTCTTAGATTCAGGACCACGTCAATGAACCGTGCCTGAGTCAGGTCACGGGAAAATACAGCAGTACCCAGTTTCTGAGTCAGGAAGAAAAGGCATCATGTTGTCATCAGAGTGAAGTAAATGGTAGAGGTGGAGGCGGTATGTACGTTGTCAGAGCGATGACAAATCGAGCCCTGATTTCATCTGTGTCTGTGTTTACTGGAAACACGGCAATTTCAGCATCGCAGTTCCGTACCTAGTTCTATTGTAGGCCACACTATAAATCATGTCCCAATAGTAAAACATTATTCCTGGAGCACGCTGCGTGCTTATGAAAGCTGTCCGCTATATGAAATTCATCACGGCTCCTTTGATGCAGAAACATTTTGTTCACGCATGCCTGAATAAATAGCGTTCGACATTGAAACCGCAGGCTTTGTCAAGTAAGCCTTGTTTTCAAACTATTCTCGATTACTTCTGGAAAATCTCAAGAATAAAAATGTATCCTCAGCTATACAGTAAAAACATATTCTCTTTTTCTTAAATATGTGATTCTTTTAGAGAGGACGGTGTATTTAGGAAATCATCCATTGAATATTTTTGGAACTTGAGGCTTACCCAATGAGATTAAAGGGTTCATTTGTTTTTTTTATTTTCAGAAAGTGGACTGTGACAGCATTTCAGGTTACTTAAAACAGAATGCTGGAGATCTAGGAAAGGTAGGTAGTAATTTAGGCACAAAGGGAACTGTCCCTTTGAGATTTTTTTCTGGCTAATGCCAACAAGTACAAAATTCATAAATATTTTAAAAATCTAAATGATTTTTAAAGAGATTGCAAGGAGACATGAAAGTGAGAGAGGGTGGAGGCTATGAAAGGGTCATTTCCTCTTATTTGCATTACAAATACCCTTGATACCTTTTCATTAACGTGACAAGAGCCATTTGTAGCACTTAGCATTAGCCTGTCCATCTGGGTTTCAGTTCAGAACGGACAGGAACACCTGCATGATCACACCCAGCAGAGGGACACCTGCAGGATCACACCCAGCACAGGAACACCTGCATGATCACACCCAGCACAGGGACACCTGCATGATCACACCCAGCAGAGGGACACCTGCAGGATCACACCCAGCACAGGGACACCTGCAGGATCACACCCAGCACAGGAACACCTGCATGATCACACCCAGCAGAGGGACACCTGCAGGATCACACCCAGCACAGGGACACCTACATGATCACACCCAGCACAGAGACACCTACATGATCACACCCAGCACAGGGACACCTGCATGATCACACCCAGCACAGAGACACCTACATGATCACACCCAGCACAGGGACACCTACATGATCACACCCAGCAGAGGGTCACCTGCAGGATCACACCCAGCACAGGAACACCTGCATGATCACACCCAGCACAGGAACACCTGCAGGATCACACCCAGCAGAGGGACACCTGCATGATCACATCCAGCACAGGGACACCTGCAGGATCACACCCAGCAGAGGGACACCTGCATGATCACATCCAGCACAGGGACACCTGCAGGATAACACCCAGCACAGAGACACCTGCATGATCACACCCAGCAGAGGGACACCTGCAGGATCACACCCAGCACAGGGACACCTGCATGATCACACCCAGCAGAGGGACACCTGCAGGATAACACCCAGCACAGAGACACCTGCATGATCACACCCAGCAGAGGGACACCTGCAGGATCCCACCCAGCACAGGGACACCTGCATGATCACACCCAGCACAGGGACACCTACATGATCACACCCAGCAGAGGGTTTCTATAACCGTCTGCACTAACAGAGCTAAATAGATGCCCGTGATCTTCTTCTGCTTAAACAACCATGTCATTTATCAGATGTCTCTCGAGATAAGGGTGTTCCTGTATTTTTATTTCCAAGGTGATAAAACTGACAGTAGTATAGGAAAACAATTGTTTTCCTTATGATTATTTTGAAGGATTTGCATTCTGTAAAGGGAACATTATTTATATGCTATAATGTTATATTTAGCAGACACCGTGACAGATATTTTCAGTTATGGTTTGTATGGATCAATTTCGTAGCGACTAAGTGCAGCTTTTTCAAGGGTCAAACAAAAACAACAGACCTACTCAGTGTGAACTTCTCCAGCTCCACTCAGCCATATAATGGAGTAAAGTGTTTACCGAGCCACTCTGTCAAGCTCACAGTTGCTCTGCCTTCATTCCAACAATTTGTCCGCAGTGCTACATCTCACACGGTTCCTCGTCCCGATTGACTCTGCGGTGCCTTATTAGTCTGCTCTGGAAAGCGAACGGGAGAACGTGGAAGTAAAACACAAAGAAGAAAGGAGGTCGTCACATGGTTTCAAGCCACGTGAGCTTGCTCTGTGGGCCTCATCAGACACTCCTCCTGGGGTTCTTCTGCAGACAATGGACTAGGAAAGGTTACTTAATGACTCCGACAAAGGGGGCCCTGACCTCTTCCATCTGTCAGCCTCGGAGGAAATCAAAGCATTCCAATTTAATTTGTAACTGTTGTGGTGATCTCGACCTCTCGTGCACAGCAGCCAGGCCTGGCCCTTCTGCCAGCAACCCCATTGTCATCATAATTAAACCCTGCTACCCTCTTACTTCTGTGGACAGAGGGGGCATTTGGAACTGCCAAGGAGTCATTAGCATGCCATAGCAAGTCCTGCCTGAGTGCAGAACAGAGACTCGAGAAGCCTAGGAATCCGAACCTTTGTGGCAGAAGTGTAAGCAGGACTGCATCCGTTCTTTGCCTTTGGAGAGAAGACACTCTTCTTCTCCAAAACAACTCAGAATTAACAGCTAGAATTGACTTTAAATGGCCAAAACTCCCAGTGCAATCAGGAAGTAAGCTTTTCTGCTGGGTCAAGATGGTCTAGTGAAGTTGATCCTGCTGGTTGGTAGCCTGGATAACGTTCTTAAAGAAAAGCATCATTTAGAAAAAACAAATAAAAATACTGTTTTATGAACTATGGTTTTCAGAAATGTATTTGCATCAGGCTGAGCTTCTCACGTTCAGCACTCTTTGGAATGACCCTATCTTTAATCTGTGAAATGCGCTTTGCGAGAAACTCCTAAGTAAGGAAGAACAATTCCTGTTCATTTAAAGTATGTCAGCATTGAAAATGGACCTCACTTAAATTGATCATCATGGGAAAATGGCCTCCAGTTCAGCTATGTCTTTCAAAGCCGACTCCCTCCCTTTCTCATGCAAAGAAAGGCTGACTTCCCTAACAATAGTCAATTTTCTAGGTCAATCAGTCCAATGAAAGTCAGACTGGGAGCTGAGGAGCAGCCGCGAGTGAGCATTAATCTTCATCGAAAAGGAGCGGCTCTCCTTCCGGTCCACAGAGTCAATGTGTCTGTGTCAGCGTCGGGGTTTCGCCGCAAAGATTTCTTATTATTGCCATCACATAGGCTCCAAATTTCTCTCGTCATTCTGCTGATATTACAGACGTGTAACAATTTGCTGATACGTGAGGTTGAACCTGTTTGTCTACTAGGACATGCTCTGGAATGCCTTTTGTTGATGTCAATAGAACCCAAACAGGACGTGCCGAACACCCTGCCTTACCCCCGCGAGGCAGACTGCTCTAACACAAAAGCCCGGATTCCCTGCATTAGCTTCACAAAGCAGTGCGATACCTCAGTACACAGCCCTGGGCTTAAAAGCTGAGAAACTAGACCCAGGAGGGTTCAAAGCCATCCTGTCACATCACTGGGATGGTGTACACTGAGATGTTTCTGGGAGGGAACAGACTTTTTATGCTGCAGTAAAGTCTGTACACCCTTCTGTATCAGAACAACACGCATCTGTGGTGTTTAGCTTATTATTGCACTTTAAGGGCTCTTTTCTTCGGCACCTCCAACATACATATGAATTCATGACTGTGTTTACATGTATGTATGTATGCTGGTTGGCTCTATGAAGCTCCAGCCCAGGAACCCAGTGTGGGTGGCAGTGAAAGAAAGAGAAGACGCTGGTGCCCAGCGGGAGGAGTCTGCTTCCGTCACAGTTGTTAAGTTGCGTCTGCACTGCTGTCCCAAAGTCTGAAGCTCATTACGTGTCTGCTGGCTGGCAGCGGAAAGCTGCAGGCTGACGTGAAATAGCAGACTATCAGCTAGCTTGACGCTGTCGTCTATCCGAGCGCATCGAATTCTGAAAAATCATCAAGCGCTAACTGAGGCCCACGTATCCTTGAGGGAGTGGCTGCTGAAGCCAAGGTCAACCCCAGAAGGTTTATCGCTCATAGTTTACTCACTTGTAAGCCATCAGATGAATTATTTATTGAGAGCACAGTGAGATGTAGATACCACTTCTGTTTTTAATTAACACAGTGAAGGAATGACCTCAAGCATTCCCCAGACTCCACTCGCATACCCAACAAATAGCAGACATTTTGCTTTGTGTTATTACTCTCTATACTTCTCAGCTCAGCGGGGATTTTCTTCATCAGTAGAACTTGTAAGAACCCCATTGGATAATCACCATCTGCTACATAGTGATAGATACAGATACTATCTGGTTAGTCTGTTTTTCTTTGGGTCTTCGGTGATCTGGCAGGACTTACTACCATAAGTCACGCTTACTGTGGAGCAACCCGCCACTTTCTGCTTGGCCACTGAGAATGAGGGAGTTGACATGAAGGACATCCCACTACAGGATTTGCTGTCATCTGATTTCAAGAGACTGCTGAACTCCTTGATGTCTGACAATGTCACGCCTTTATTAAGGAGTGTTTGTGAGAGACGAAAGACAGCAAAGGTAGTAACCGTGTTGATGTCATGCTTCTGTGTGCGACAATGTTTTCTTGCCGTTTCTCCGGTGACTGAATGCGTTTTGACGTTGACGTTAACCAGGTCTTAACTTTTGGGCAACCGCGGTCTTGTCACTGGCCAAGTAGCACATGCTAATTCCTTATCTGGATATTTATTCTGGAAGTTTATTAAATTAATCCCTGTTTGTTGTTAGTCTACTATTAAAATGTCTCAGTGACTGGTAAAAGGGAAAACTGTTTGTTTTGCAAATTGCTTACAGATGAAGTTTAGCACAAAACTGTCGATTGTTGTCTAGTGTGAGTAAAACTGCAGAGGAGCCTGAAACCTGCAGCTGGTCAGTGATCGTGATGACGTCATGAGAGCGCACGGTGGCCACAGATGCCAGGATCACTGTTGATCGACGGGGGCGGATCGCACAGGCCATTGTCATGGCATTCCCGGGGAAAGTCGGGCTGACAGCACACATCCTCCCCGAACACGCAGACGAATGGGCGATTTGTGGGATGTGAGTTTACCCACAAGCACGTCTACCCCCGCTGGAGAACCGCCCAAAATCACATTGACTATGCTCTTCTCAGACTGAGTTACATTTATTTGACGTTAACAGACTTCATGTGTGCTCACTGATGGATCAATAGAATTGCGTGTGAATGAATGAATGAATATGTATGAATAAATGAACACAATGTAATGTAAATTGCCAATTTGGTGCTCTGGTCCAGAATTTTGTTAGTGATGATTATTATTGATCGAGATCTACGAAAGGGTTTTTCTGTGTTGTTAAAAATATGTGGGAAGGGCCTGGTTATGGAACAAAACGGTATAAGATAAGCATTCAGGTCAGCCTAGATAATACAGTCAGTGGTACAGCTTGAGCTGCTGAAATCTCGAATTCTGCTCGTCTGTTAGTTTAAATAACTAATAACTCCTCATTCAATCAGATCTCTCCATTTTGTTTTTAATTCAGGCCTTAATCCCAGCTATCCTGACAGGCTACAATTAGCTCGCACCGCGTAGCCTGAAATGGTTCACCCTGAGGTTATGTTGTTTAAATGCATGTTGATACAGTCGGAAAATTTCATTTGCTAAGTGGAAGGGGAATTGGGAGTTAGACTGAAGTCTTGGAAAAGTACCTTTCAGCGCTGATAGCCTCTTCTCGCTATCATAAACTTTGCGGCAATTATAAAATGTTTATGTCAAAATGGATTGATATTGCCGAACAATGAGGGGACTATTCAAGACTTCTCAGTTTCTCCTATTTCTTCTTACAATAATAATAATAATAATTATTATTAATAATATTTTATCGTAGATTCTGGTTAGAGATGGCGGCCGGAATGGTCGCTCTGGAAGAAATCTGCCTCTAATGATACAGTTCCTGGTGGTTCAACAGCTAAGCCTGTATACTAAACCACTGCACCACCTACTGGCCATAAGGAGCAAGAGGCTGGCACATGCCAGGCTCAGACGTCTCTCTCTGAATATGTTCCACCATGAGTCCAAGCTCCACCAGAGATCGTGAGTGTAGAAACCGTGTCATCTGTCTTTGTTTTTCTCCTCGGCTTGCTCAGACTCAGCGGGAGACACTCAGCATGGTCCAATTGAACTTAATTGCCCGTAATCCCTTCAATCCACAAGTGTACACAAGTGGTACTTATATTTAAACACAAATGGCAGTTAGCGAAGCACAGCTTTCCTTTTAATGGAGGAATGAGTTAGATCACAAGATGAGGGCACTGAGGCAGCCATTTTAAGTGAGTCTTGATCTGAATTCCAGTATATTCTGAGATCAGAGATAATACAGAAATCACATTCTTGCATATGCCTATCATTTCAAATTGAAATATTATGCTGCAGTCACAATAATCAATCTTAAAAGGTTTAATCTTTGGCCAGCATGTCTTTTCTTTAAAATGAAAAATGTATGAATTATCACAAGAAATGATGTTCCATTTAAGATCAATTTGGAATGAAAGAATACATTTTCTAATTGTCATTTCCCCCAGATTATTTTACGTATTCCAAGAAAATATGCAATGTTGAATCTTTTACCATTAAACACAGTTCTGCATAATTGTTTTCAAACACATAACAATGAAAAAGATGCATGGAAGGGAGGGGAAATTGATAAATATCTCTGATTTGTTACAGAGTCTGTGGTAGAGCAGATTACACACATGAACAGCGAGAGGAGTTCAGAGCCTACAGGCAGACGGCTAAGGCATTGTGGCCCCGCATGACAGATGTATCCCGTTGAGTCTCACGGTTTTGCAAATTTAAAACTGGTGTCTTTTCGTGTTAAAAAGCGATATATTCAGCCAGAAGCAGTTCGAGCGTTTCTCGCCTGTAGATTGCTATCCGGGTCCCAAAAAGCATGCGAGCGGCGGCCTCTCTGTCTCGACGGAACGCCATGGCCACCGGCGAGAAAAGACTCGCTGTCGGAGTCGCTATGGAGATAAACATGTTTCATTCCACAGCAGAATGAGCTCAAGTGTCTACCGGGAGTGAGTCCTCTTTCAGAAGGTCATGAATAAGGCAAGCCGCCCTGATCATACAGTGGTGTATAATTCATGAGCCCTCCCCTGCTGGGGGATATTTCTCCGAGGCTCTTTGTTGTCTGTTCCTCTAACCGCACTCTGATAAATAATTAAAGTCAACTCCAAGATTCCCTCTACGTATTCCCACCTGCTGCGTCTTCAACGCGGAATCGCTTCTGTCATATTGGCTACACGGAGCACAGAAAGGGCCAGCTGCTTGTTTACAGTAGCGGCACCAGAAACTATACCCAGCGTGACTTTTCAATCCGCTCAGCGAAAACAGCCCTTATGACACGCTCACTTCTCTTAGGCCTTGTCCATTGTCTGTAATTACACAAACCCTCTAAGCACAGCGCACAACAGAGCTTATGTAACCGAGAAAACCTGAGAACAGAACCCGTCTTGAATCGTTTCGCACATAAAGCAAGCTTCTTTTAAAGGCCATTTAGTCAGACAGCTACAAGAAAAATGGCTGCAATTTTCTGCCTGCTTCTCCTGACAAGCTGCGGTAGCATTTCTCGTGCTTCAGACAAGGTGCCGTCGTTGAAGGTCTTATTTGGCCATTGCTGGATGTCCACAGAAGTCATAGTGTGTAATGTCTGCTGCTTTTTAAACTGCGGAATCGGCATCTGTCTGTCTAGCAAGCTGTCCGTCTGTGGCAGGATTCAGCTGGACAGGTGATATCTGTCTCAGTCGGTAAAACTCGTGCCAATTCATATCCATTCCACGCTGAAAAACATGGTAGGTTCCAACCACTAGATGTGGCGTGAGGTATCAGTCATTTGCCAGATCTCTTGGTGGGGTACTAGTCAGTGGAACAGCAGCAAAACAGTTCAAATACAATATAATGAAACAAACAAACGTATATGTAACAGACAACATATTAACGAAGGGTGCAATGGAAGCAGATCAACTCATACAATAAGAACAAATTAAGGTACAGTGACACACTGCAGTCTCAGCGTCTCTGTGTTCCGACACTCACGGAAGCGTCCCCTGACCGGCGCTCACAAATGACATCAGATCTATCCAGGTCCACCTAGGACAAGAGGATGATAGGTGAAACAAGGCTTGCCCTTTGCGTAACTTTATAACTTTATTTCTTTCGGAAACCAATCCAGTGTTTTTGGGCAGGATATCAGATCAGCACATCCCTAATTCAGACGTGAAAACAGGAGTACGGGTTGGGAACCGAGAACGTGGTCTGCTACGTTTGTTTCGAGTTGCCTTCTGGAGCAGGTCACTGGTGTAGCTGCTACTTCGTCATGTCAAATTTGGTCCGGAAGGCGATGGAAACGTGGGCTGGATCACAGTAGTTTAGGTTCCAGCACAGGTTCCAGTGGAAAAGAGGCAACGATTAAAGTAAAAATGTTCACTCGTTCTGGAATAGAAAAATGTTCCCGTCCTGTGCCCAGATTGCCAGCCCCAATACAGCCAGGGTGTCTCCCCTGGCCTCCCCAAAGTAGGTCTTGCTGTGCCCCAGCAACAACCTAAAGTGTTTACTCAAGTCTGAGTACCACAACCTGCAGGCCCAGAGCATGCTGGGAGCTCACCTTCAATGTCTTAAGGCTTGAATACTGTCCATTGAATGTGGGCTAGCCATGCTTGCCTAGCTGTCGTTCAATATCCACCATGTGACCGGAATGGTTGAACCACACGGTGAAACATTTGCAGTTGGCGTTCCACGTTATGACATTATACGCACATAATTTGTGTTTTCAACTCCATTAACATTACAGTAGCAATGCAGTGATGTCCACATCGTTGACATTCAGAGTCTGCCAACACATCCTAGTGTGTGTGTGTGTTAAACAGAGGAAAATAGGAGAGAAAAGACCTATTAACTCATTAATATGTATGAACAGATGTATGGGAAATATTTTACATACTGGTGTCAGATTCTGGAAAAATGGAATAAAAGTAAATCAATAAAAACTGAATTGCTGCATGGAATTGAAGAATTTTGTACTTCTTTTCAATAAAACAGCCGTTCTCCGTCTTCATTCAGAATATTCCTTATGAAGAGCATTGAGTAGTGAACTTAAGTCTGATTTGCTATCCCCCCAGGGCACTAAAGTCAAAGCGAAGCTTTCATCCTCTGCGGCAGCCACAGAACTTATAGTCCTGCGATCTCAAGGCGTCTTCTCGCTTTGTTTTCTCTAAACCAGTTTTTACTGCCGTACCGGATGGGGGCTGAAATGAAAAGCTCAATTTTATTGTTCGCTGGAAGCAAAATGAAGCTGACTGAATGTGATGATGATGAGATGTGAGGGGCCGATTCCGTGAGTGAGACGGGGCCCTCGCGGCAGCAGTATTTATGGGATGGCAGCATACACAGGGGTGATGTGGCTGAACAGGGAGACTCGGGCACCAGTGGGATGTCGGTCATAGCTGAGAGGAGGATGATGTCGGTAAATATAACCGCACAGTGAAATCTGGTGTAAATCACTGGACATTATTATTATTTTTTTTGGGAAACTGTGAACACGAAAGAAGCAGGTCCTGGTTTGGATTAGGGTTATGATTCAGTAGGGTTACTATTTGCATTTCGTAATCAGCCACTTAAATCATTGAGTATCCTCTGCCCCCACAGGAACTGTAAGGTCATTTTCCCTCCCGTTCGATTAAAAAGAAAACAATAAAAAAAACATAAATCTGTCAGTTGCCACAAAATCTTTTTGTACTGGTCACAGACAGAAACATACAAGGGACGTCAATAGATTGGCTTAAGCCAATGAGTGTCAAGCACAATTATGGGTGTTTGAAATATGCTTTATCAAAATTAGAAATATCAGATTTATAATTTACAAAAATCTAAACTTAAAACTGAACACATGAATCCTAATTTTTAAAAATTCTTACAAAGACGTCACCGTGGAGTAGAGGTGTGGATCTAGACCGTCCGTCATCGAATGCACTGGTCATATCGCCCTCACACCTCCAGATCAGCCCATTGCTATGGTTTACAGGAATTTACCCCGTGTGTCTGGGAATGCTTCTCTCCTCTATAACATTAGGCATGTGTGTTCATCTCTCTCCATTTGTGTTGTGTTGCCCACGGCGATCTCCACCGGTAGCGTCTCCAAGTCCATAAAGTAACACTTGGGCACCATTCATCCATATGTACTTGTTTACATTGCCTCAGTTCCCATTATTCATAGTTTCCGTTGTTCCAGCCCTTCCCTCTGGGGCTGTATAATGATGGTGCCCCCTTCCCATGGGCAAATTTACTCCAGAAAGTTCCCCTCCCAAAACTCTTCCATTGCCCTCTGAGAACCCACGCTACTCTCATAATTTAATGTGAAGGCTAACGAGCTGGTTGGCCAGACCTCGATGTTGATGACATTCCTCACAAAGGGATTCTCCAGTGTGAAATGGGAACAGTCCTTAAACTTCACTGGCATGACGCCATGCGGTGTATTCCGGTGGTTCAGGGATATCGAAAACGTTTAATGGTCATTGTTGAAGCTATATTCAATCGATACGGCAGATTTCTGCGTATTCTCTAATGTTCTTTCGCTGTCTGGGAGTTAAGGAAAAATAAATGATTGTTTCTCATGTATTTTGTGCCAATTGGCTATCCTTAGTTTGACATTGTATTGCATTATGAGATCGGTACCCCGCCGTTGTGCGGATAGGCAGCGTGATAGTTGGAAAATAAAAGGCAAGCTACGTTTAACGTCATCTTCATCTCCTGAGCTCCCTTTCTGCTTGCACTATAAATTAATAATAGTCATCACATGATGTCTTCTGTACCACCTGTAGTGAGGCCTTATTAACCTGATGCTCTTCTCTGGGCTAGTAAGATGTCTGCACACCCTAAAATGAAAGATTGCATGCTTTCTGTTCCAGGAGAGATGATGAGAGATCATGTTTTGAATAATGCAGTAGATGCAGTGGCTTTTCTTTCTGCTGGGAAAGCCTCTGGCTTCATCCGAATCATCCACAGCGTTGCCAGATGGGAGGTGTGGTGCCTGTCAGTTCTCTTTATTTCAGCGGCATCACTCATCTCTATAATTCTGAGTTGTCTGTGTCTATGAGCTGCATTGGATGGTCTTCTAGGTAGAAAAGGAGCTTGTGAATCAATTCTGCTGCATTCCAGCCCAAGACTTGGCTTCATGCAGCTGATAGCCGTCCACTTCCAAAGGATCCAGCTCAGTGGAGCCCTAACTCTTCTCATCACACTGAAGGTGTCTCTCTTTCTCTCTTTGGACTGTGGACTGATGGACTGTGGTCTACCTACCTCATTTTACCTACCTCATTTTACACTACAATTCATATTTTGGTATTTTGTGTACATATACTACCTCCCATATTTTATATTTCCTTATTTATATATTTCTCCTTATTTATTTTCATGTACATATCTCTCTGACACAGGGACTGCACTTGATTTCGTTGTACTCGTTACAATGACAATAAAGATATTCTGATTCTGATTCTTTGCTTCATATCACTTTTGGTGGGGCTTCTTATTCTCCGCCCTCTTCTTGGGAACAGCCCAGTTACTTCCTCAGTGCCATAATACAATGTCATATCTCGTTAATATCTTACAAATGAATTCCAGTGAGTGAGAACGACACCTTCCTCACTTGAAGGGTAATTTGACTCAGGCAGAAAACATTTGCTTAGGCAAGTGAATATCACGTCATTCAATATGCAAATAAGCATGAAGTCACGGCTCCGTTTGGTGGCAGGACTATATCAGTCCAAAATAGCCACAACTGTGAATTTGGCTTAGCCCTTTGTGGCGACGAGGCGGGTCAAACGGTAATTCAACAGCCACAATCCCTGCTGTGAAAGGCCAGCAGGCAAGACCAGAGTCTGTGAGTAGCTTACAGGAGCTGGGCTATTTCCTTTGCCCTGAGCATGTCCCAGACACTGCACACTGCACACTGCAGTACACCTGCCGTAGAAAGCTGTGGATTTGCTACAACGCGTCCCAAAGAGGAAATGACTGCACCGGAAATAGAGTGGTGGGTGTCTATCAGTTTGAACACTGCTTTGTCTGGTGCACTTGGCCATGAATCATAAACAGACTGTTACATTTCACTAATTACCCTTTCTTAATTATGCAACGCAATGCGGTCGATCGAGAGCTTACGCAGTACCAGTAAAGCATCAGTAATTGTAAGTTTGGATGATTTCCCTGCAGGAAACAGATATGACTGGAAAGCTTACTGTAATATTGCTGGTTTATATGCAAATTTAATTAGTTTCTCTTGCCTTTACTTCAAGATTCTGTGAGGATCCGTGATTGTCAAGGTTTGGAAAAAAGTTAAGAAGAGCTAGCCTTTAAGGTCAAATTGTGCTGGTCAAAGCAGCCATTTATATTTATTTTACTAGAACGATGAATTTATTTTTCTAGGCAGTACTGGAAGGACAGCCAAGCATACGGGTGGCTGAGGTGCACAAGTTACAGGTTCTCAGATGACATCACTGATACCAAATAATAAACTCACCCATCTATTTACCTAATCCAGCCTCGTCATTTTCTACAAGGACCTGAAGGATGCTTCATTTCCCTCTCAAAAACAAAGTGATCATAACACGTGCAAGTTGTTATGTGTTATAAAGATATTTACTGAATCAGATTCATGCTAAACTGTGTAATTATAGGTTACTGTGGTGCTATCCCATATCTTACTGAGGTGCTATCCCATATCTTATTGAGGTGCTATCCCATATCTTTTTGAGGTGCTATCCCATATCTTTTTGAGGTGCTATCCCATATCTTATTGAGGTGCTATCCCATATCTTACTGAGGTGCTATCCCATATCTTACTGAGGTGCTATCCCATATCTTACTGAGGTGCTATCCCATATCTTATTGAGGTGCTATCCCATATCTTATTGAGGTGCTATCCCATATCTTTTTGAGGTGCTATCCCATATCTTATTGAGGTGCTATCCCATATCTTATTGAGGTGCTATCCCATATCTTACTGAGGTGCTATCCCATATCTTACTGAGGTGGTACCCCTATTCCTTACGATGATGGCATCTACATATACTCTCTTTAAACCATCTTCATTTCCAAAGGTTCTGTCAACTCACTTGAAATGATCTAACTAAATTCTTAGTGAGGATGTCCCAGACTAGAAATAATGTTTCTTCCTTTTTACCCTTGCGAACTTTTAATGTCCTTGACAGGAAACTTCTAGTGATTTTGTTTGTCTGCTTTGTTTGTATTAAGCTATATATGCAACAAAAAGTTTGATTTACCCCTTTGTACACCGATCCTGGAACAATTTCCTGTCCATGTTTGCTGAATAATCCACTTAAGTTGCTAAGTTTGCAGCTGAGTTGTGTTATTAAGCCCCACTTTGATCCTTTGCCAAGTAACAATTTTAATAAATACGTTCCATGTACTCTAAGAGGGAATCCCACAAAACAAATAATAAAATTCACAGGGTCATCATTCATCATCCAGTATGTTTGTAGATGACACGACTGTATAAAGCTAGAGTGAAAATGGTGATGTCTGTACCAGACAGTACCCTGTCTAGACACGATGGTTAGTCGATGCGCCATAAATGGGATCTTCAAAGGGGAACTGAGGCACAAACCTGTTAACAATGCGGGGCTGTGCAGTATCTGTACCTTCCATTGTCATTTTCTACTCCATCACTTAGCCAGAGGCAATGCCTAAGCCTAACCCCTTGCCCAAGGTGGGGGTATTTCTGCTCTGGGGTGGCATTCCAGAGCAGTGAGATTCCTCTGGACTTGGGGCTTGGACATGTGGTGGACCAAGCGGACGAGATCTTTGCGCCTCCCACAGCAGGGTTCTGGACTTTATAGCAGCTTGGCACTCAAAGCGCGACACCCTTTTCCCATTTTTTTTAGTGCCTAGAGCCCTGCAAGGAATCATGGGATCTGAAGGAGAACCAGTGCCAGGACTTATGTGAGGTACGTTACCTTATGGTGCTGATGAGGAGTGCTGTTAAGGAGACCTTGACAAACAGCGAATCCAGGAACAGCCAGATAAAGTTAGGACAGCTCCATTTGGGATTTGATCAGGGAAGCACAGTCTTCTTAAAGGGTAAACAAACTCTGACTTGCCTTCATTCTGGCCCATCCACCCACAGCCCCTGTTCCCCAAGAAGCACTACGAGTGTCTGACGAGCTGCGAGTTCCTGAAGTCAGTAGAAGTTGTGAAGCAGGGTGACTGTCCTGCTCCTGAGAGAGCCAGCGGCTTCGCAGCAGCCTGTGTGGAGAGCTGCGAGGAAGACAAGGAGTGTGCCTCCGTCAAGAAATGCTGCTCGAATAGTTGTGGCCACACCTGTCAGCTGCCTCGGAACCTCTACAAAGGTAGAGATAGAGGTGGCCTTGGCAAGACCCTGCCTCATTTCATTACACGTATGACCAACTCAACTCATTTAAGAGTAGCTCATTGTTTTGACATGATTATATCATATAATGGTTTACAGTACATGTCTACTTTCTACCAGGTCTGCTTTTATTTAGGTTTTATTTGAGCCCAAAACAGAAAGCTTTTTTTCAATGTTACAGATGTGATTACATCTCAGTGGTTTCTGTGTGTGTAGTTTTATAAATGTGACTTTGGGATGATCTCCTGTGCATTGTTCTGGAAACGATTAGGCAGAGCTAGTACCGTTTAATTTAGCGTGTGGCTTGTGAGTTCAGTCTCACAGGTCTTCGCAGGTACCAGCGAACATCTCGCCAGAGGGTGACACCGTAAAACATCCTCTAATGTTTGGAAATCACAACAAATTGGAAAATGGAGCATGCAGTACTTGTATGCAAGAGCAGATTATTGTTCCAGATTTTTCTGTGTCTGTTTAAGCTCGGATAATGATACATCATTCATTTGTCACATGTAACAGAGGTGTTTTCATCTAATCATTACAGTAAAGTCATACAAGATATAAAATCTCAGAAAAATCCATGTTAAAAGGGATTGTATTAAAATGATAAGAATATTCCCTTTTTTGAAGATACATGCATTAAATTACGAATAACCGGCTTTTGACTTATTTACATTTCTTATGGTAGCTCTTCCCCCGTCGATGTGTCGGCGTGGCGAACAATGTGCTGTAATTTAAGGGCATCCAGCACAGTTATTTGTAAGCAGTCTCATCTGTCTGTTTTCGGAGAACTCCAATAACTTCTACGCAGAAGCCCGAGTTCTAGAAGTTATTTTACCAGTTTTTTTAGGTGGGAGTGCCACTTCTTGTATGTCAGGATTTTGAAGTAGGATGAAGAATCTTATACAGAAAGATAGGTGGAGTGTAGGGTGGAGGTCTGTGGGTCTTGAGTTGGGGGTTTACATCTGCAGCCTCCAGTTCCAGCTGCACAGAAATAATTCCAACTAATTGCTTTGATTAACTTTTGGAAACTTTGAATCTTTTCACTGGAGGATTTGCATTGCCCAAAATCAGTGCTAACCCTGCCCTGGAACTCAGTAACTTATCCAGGGAGAACAGATGGATGCTACAAAGACCTCTATAAAGAACGTTCCCCAGGGAGCCACAAGCATAATTAGAAGGATGGGAGAAAGAGTTACTACTGTTTTTGTTGGAATGTAAAAAGCCCCGGTCATGATAGCGGCAATGCCAGCACCGCGGAGCAGTACCAGCATTCAGGGGAAGCTGAGCGGATGGCCATGGGGATGAGGTATGGCTGTGATCACTGGAAGCTAAGTAGGAATTATTGTCAATGGAGATGGAGATGAGAGGCTCACCGAGAGGGGACTACCGCTGTGTGTGTGTCTGGGCCTAGACATACATTAGCCTCAGCGGCAGGGACTCCCTGAAGGGGGCTCGTGTGTCAGGGACTCACTGAGAGGGGCCTACATGTGTCAGGGACTCAATGAGAGGGGCCTACGTGTGTCAGGGACTCCCTGAAGGGGGCTCGTGTGTCAGGGACTCAATGAGAGGGGCCTACGTGTGTCAGGGACTCAATGAACGGGGCCTACATGTGTCAGGGACTCAATGAGAGGGGCCTACGTGTGTCAGGGACTCAATGAGAGGGGCCTACGTGTGTCAGGGACTCAATGAGAGGGGCCTACATGTGTCAGGGACTCAATGAACGGGGCCTATGTGTGTCAGGGACTCAGTGAGAGGGGCCTACGTGTGTCAGGGACTCAATGAGAGGGGCCTACGTGTGTCAGGGACTCAGTGAAAGGAGCCTATGTGTGTCAGAGACTCAATGAGAGGGGCCTATGTGTGTCAGGGACTCAATGAGAGGGGCCTACGTGTGTCAGGGACTCAATGAGAGGGGCCTACGTGTTTCAGGGACTCAGTGAAAGGAGCCTACGTGTGTGTGTGTCTAGGTCTAGCTGCACCTTGGCCTCAATGGCGGGACAGGCTATCTGGGAGAATGTATTGCAGCAGGTCTGTCTGCCATGCCGAGGGTGCAGCACCACAAAAAGCAGGCAGGCCACTGTTTGGTGTGAGGTATAATTATGACATCAATATAACAATGCCTGTGCATGACTTAGGATATCGGTTTAAGAATGTCTGTGAATGGAATAATCCATGTACAGGAGTTCCACTGAAGCCACGAAAGGAGCTAAGCTTCTCAGAGCTCCCGTCGGGTGAGCTGGAGATCAGCTGGTCCTCTAAGTTCAACATCTCGGTGGAGCCGGTTCTCTACGTGGTGCAGCGGAGGTGGAACCATGGCATACACCCCAGCGAGGATGACAGTACCCAGTGGCGGACTGTTGGCCAGGTACACCCAGAGGCGCTTGGCAGTGTGCTGCACTCAACTTGCTCCAGTGAAGCCTTATCGAAAGGCTACTGTTTAGCTCGTTTGCGGCTTCAGTTTAGAGTAGCTTACTCAGTACTTGGAATACACTGTTTATTGTGGATTGGATTATGTGTGTTTGCTTAGATATTCTGTGTATATTAAATTTGACAGGGAAATTTTCTCTGGCTGTTACATCAGGGATCATTTTTAAGAGCAGCATACCGCTAGTGAGGTGCATACAAGCCAACCATGACTGTGTGACCCCTGACCCCTGCTTCTTTCTCCCCCCTTCTCTGTCAGACTGCGGAGGAGCGACTCCAGTTGGCCGACATCCGAGCCAGCCGCTGGTACCAGTTTCGAGTGGCCGCCGTCAACGTGCACGGGACCCGTGGCTTCACTGCACCCAGCAAGCACTTCCGGTCCTCCAGAGGTCTGTCCCCCAGGTGGCCCTGCTTTGATGATGCTGGTGTCCTTCGTAGTGCCCACACCGTGTCCCTTCGATTCGCTGAGGCGATCACCCTCGGCCAAGGAGTTCGGCATATATACATTGCATCAATAACCTGTAGTACAGTGGTGTGGTGTAAAAACTATTAAACTATTTCAGAAACGTAAAACATATGTATCCACTCTAGGTTTTTGCCTTAATCGATTTCTGACGAGTAGGATCAGACACTATGACTAGCAGACGAAGGCAGAATGAAGGCAGGGCAAGCTGCTGACTGTAGAAAAAAGCTTTTAATATTTCTCACTCCCTCGTACAGCCATCATCAATTAGAGCTGTGCATTCAGCCTTTTTTAAAGCAATAACAGCTTTGTACGGAGCTTGTTAAAGAACGTCTCCCTCACACTAATGTTCCAGAGAAGTGATCAGAGTTCAACATGGAGACTGTTAACGGGAGAATAATTTAACCTCACAGTGGGATGGCTTTACGTTTTTTGCTCATGCAAAACGTGTTTTAATTAGCTTGAAATTGCAGGTTACAAATGCCCATGAGTGCTGCTCAGCCGCTAGGCGGTGGCAGGACACTCCCTGTGCTCCCTGCAAAAGATTAAGAGTTTAGAGTAGCTTGACAGCTTGCTGTTTATTGTTTATTTACCTATTCTAAATTATTCCCCATTAGGGTTGCAATAACCTCAGAATTCCCATAACATGAGCAGTTGTTAAGTCTGATTTCTGAATCTGGTTTAATGAAGTCGAGAAACTGTGGGTGGGCAGAGCCGTCGTTATTAAATGACATGTATGTTTCACAATTCACACGGGCATCGCAGAACTAGCAGAGAAGGTCACTTACCAGATTTATTCCCACTGTAGTGTGTTCTGTACATCTCCTAAATGAAGGAGTGACTTCATTGATTTTTGTTATCAGCTCTATAGTAGGTAATTATTAGAGGACACTGAAGCTTAAAAACTTCTCTAATAAATCAGCAAAGCCCAAATATGTGTCTGGCACAGTACTTGCCACCAAAAAATGGATATGTTAAAATAATGAAGGAGCTGTTACATTTCTGTGGGTTGTTTACAGGTAGCTAGGCTTCATTCCCTGGCTGAAATGCCTTCTCTCTGTCATCTGTGTAGAGCAGTCCATGAAAGGAAGAGGAAGCCTATTTCTTTCACTTGCCTAACTGCATTCGGTGTAACAGTTAACTATCGTGATGGCTTCCTGACTTGATGCATTGCCTGAAGGTAGATGTGTTTCAGGTGGAGAAACACAAGCTGACAGTCAGCCCTTTTCCCCGTTGAATCGTCTTTGTCTCGATTCTGTTGGTTTTGGCTCAGCCCAACTGACATCACTCAAAAAACAATGCAAAAAAAACATTGCAGGGAACGTATGGCTCTCCGGATCAAGCCCCATCCGCCACTGTCTAGCGGTAATGAGCCATGTTCTGAGAAATGGTTCCACCTGAAAGATGTATGAAACGCTCTAGTAGCGTTTACTCAGAGAGCTGAGGGATGGGATTTGTAGTCCATTTCACTGGAGAATTTGGCTCAGTTATTCTTTTCTAAAGTACAATAAAAAAGTAGAAAAAACGTTTGAATAGATTTAAGCTGTTTACGAAAAGAACATCCATCAGTCCCATCCATCTTCTAACTGCTTATCCATGGTCACTAGGTCTGGAACCTGTATCCCAGTCCATAATAAGGCACGAGGCAGGGGTACACCCTGGATGGGATGGCAGGCCATCACAGGGGACAAAGCTGGGGTACACCCTGGATGGGATGGCAGTCCATCACAGAGCCCAAGACTGTGGTAAACCCTGGATGGGATGCCAGCCCATCACGGGGCACGAGCCTGGGGTACACCCTGGATGGGGTGCCAGTCCATCACAGGGCACAAGACTGGGGTACACCCTGGATGGGGTGCCAGTCCATCACAGGGCACAAGGCTGGGGTACACCCCGGATGGGATGCCAGTCTATCACAGGGCACTAGGCTGGGGTACACCCTGGATGGGATGCCAGTCCATCACAGGGCACTAGGCTGCGGTACACCCTGGATGGGAGACTAGTCTTTTAGTACACACACACAGAATCATAAATATTTTACGTCTCATTGAAATCTCTTTAAGAGTAGCAGATAGATATGTTGCCTAGTTAAGTCATGTATTAGCTTGTAAATAAGGAAATAAAAGTGATCTGTCTTGCAGATTTTTCATCTTAAAACACCAAATAATACGTAACGTCTCTTCAAACTTTCAGGTCCGGCTTCACCATAAACATGGTGTTGTTTCGGAGACTATGGCATTTCCATGCTTATGTTCATTTTGGGATTACACTTCCAGATCCTTCCCTGCCTTCTGCCCCTACGGATCTGAGGATTATAAACATGACCGTCACTTCAGACCGGACCGTGGTGGCCAGACTTAGCTGGAGCCTACCGGACGAGCCAGACATCCCAGTCCACCACTACAAGATCTTCTGGAGCTGGAAGGCCAGCTCCAAGTCCCCGGTGCCTGCCAGAAAGAAGAGGAGGAAGACGGTTAATGGGGTAATTATCTGCCTTCCTCTCCAAAGCCTTGACAGGCTGTGATGCTGGGTATGGTGAACGCATTTCAGACTCTTGCTACAAATAAAAGCCACAGCATGGTATTGACAAGGCAAACAGTGGTAACTCGGATAGACTCTTAGATCGATGGCTAGCACTGACAGTGTCAAGGATCCAATGGTTACTCTGGACTAGTAAAACCTTTTAAAACAGTTAAGAGTGATCTTTCTTTATCTATTTTGCTGAAATAGACATTCTGTCATGTTAAATTAGCGTGCATGTGAGAAAAAACATGGTGATGTGAACTTGATTTCTTTGGCCGTACTATTTTTCATGCAATTATTTTGGTAATTCATGTACCTATATCTCTCTGGCATTTACTTAGCGAGCCATAAGAAAGGAATAAAAACAAAAAACCTTTTTATTTCAATGCTTTTCAGGTAGTGAGCGACGGTGAAAATCTGTTTGAGAGATGGTATAAATTCTGAAGAAGATTTCAGTTATACAAATAGCTAGAAGTAAATGAAATGGAATGGCAGTGAAATACAGGACTGACATTTCATCATTGGAAAACAGTACATCATCAAAGTATCATTACTTAATTTCTTCTCTATTGCAGGTCAGTATAGCGAGTGATTCTTACTAAAGGGACGTTCAAGTTCCCGTATTCTAAAACAATGAGCTTTGTGACAAACAGTAGCTTTTCATGCTTCTAAATGTGAGCTTAATCTCTTTGGATGTTTTATCCACATGGAGCTCACCTGTATGCAGCACACTTTAAAAGCAACTTTGGTTTTCAGCAGCGGGAAATATCGTGTGTCCAGCCGAGTACCAATGTAACTCCCCGGGCTCCTTGTTAAGGACAATGACCAAGCTCTTGTTTTAAGACAGGGCGACTGCTGTTCATGGCATACGCCGGTAAACTTCTTTCCCCTTCTCACGTTAACATCGGGGGCAGGTGTTTATGGTGTATTCTGGTAAACTTCCAAGGCTGAAACTCCACTGTACTGTTCACGTCTATCAGCAGTGTAAACAGGACAATCCTACAGGACCAACTTGGCCTTCAGGAGTATGAGACCATCCACACGTGTGTTTATTAACGGTGCGTCTTCTGTCTCAAGAACCAACGGCGACGTTCCAAAGCTCGATAGCCTCGGTTTCGCAGACAGCGTGCAGGTTGGCCGGTTTGCCGTCGGTGAGCATCGCTGTCTTTTCAGGCTCAGAGTCACGTGGACCTGGAGGGTCTCCAGATGAACAGCCACTACACAGTGGAGGTTCAGGCGCTGACATACTGGGCTCAGGTGCGGCTGAAGAGCCCCAAAGCCTCACTGCAGTTCAGCACGGTCAACAGCACACGTACGTCCATCAAACCCGTCACGCCTGCACTCAGAGACCCTGGTTTTAGGGAATTTTATGGGTACGATCATTTTCAGATCAGCTGCGGGGACGTTCCTAACAGTGAGGGAGCCTCTTTGAACGCTAACTACTGCTTGGTGAATATCCGTAGACAGAAGCGAGAATCACATCTTTGGTCTGGCTTTTTATTTGGATTTTTTATGTTAGCTTTAGTTTCAGTTGGCTTATTTCAAATCTCATATAATGCAACAAAATGAATATTTAAATTTGTCCTCTCCTGTCCTCTTGGTCCTCATCCACATCATCATAACATCCATCATGTATAATACTGTAGCTATAATATGCAGCTTGATGGCCCCCGTAACACTTCTCGGTTTGTAAGTAGCACACTCATGCTATTTAAAATTGATATTCTCCTTGTTCTCTCCCTGATGTCTGTTTGCCCACGAAGAGCCACTGTTTAACTCAAAGAAGGGTGAGCTGCTGGCTGATGGCCGAAACCCAGGAAAGCGACCTCCCTCTGGTCTGGAGGTGGGGACGCCCTTCTACCAGGACGGCCAACTGCAAGTCCGAATCTACTGGAAGAGAACAGCCGGTATGAAGGACTTCGGAAGGCAGCCACATGTCGTCGTCCATTTGTTTAAACGACCAGAGCATTCTTACGTGCTTCCCAAGTGCGCTTTTCATACAGCACGATAAATGCTGCCCCTTTGGCTCTGTGAATCTAAGTAAATTTTTTCAAGTGAATTCGAACGAGTTGAGATGAGTCAACGTTAATCACAACGGCAGCTGGATGAGCGCAAGTGTGACGTAGAGCCTGTGTTTGACAATGACAGCACGTACAGGGGTGTGTCACAGCACTCAGAAAAACATGCTTTCATTGGCGCCTTCTGCAGAGCAGCACACTGCTACTGAAGCAGTCAATTTAACTTCACCACCGTCAACATCGCTCCAAAAAAAAGAGGTGGACGCTTAAAGCGTGGACGCGAGCGTGTAGGTATCCCTGTCTACAATCTGGATCCGAGTGGAAATTCCGAAAGCCAAACCCCAAGAGTGGCCTGTCAGGTCTCATTCGGTGGTTTATGTTATACTCCTAAGACACATCACGAGCGAAGCCAAGCTCTACATAACTAGCTGAGGTATGCCTCTGCTTCAGGAGAGCCCGCTTTCTGTGATCCTGTGAGGAGCCTTTTGCTGAATCATAAAAAGGCTGATTCTTCTTTCTCCTTAGCAGTTATTGGAAACAGCCTGGTCTTTGGTACTTGACTAACCTCAGGACTGGAACATACAGGACCTAAACGCTTATCTAATCTTGCCATGATCCATGGATTGTGCAATGACTGACCACCCAGCTTACGGTGCCAGTGTGAGGAAAGTGTGAAAAGGACAGTTACGTATCTGTGTTTAGCTCAATCCTTGTAAAAATGAAACAGACTAGAGCAAATGAATTCTTTCTTTCCTCCTCCTTTTCATTCATGAATGGAAAGTGATATAAAGTGTACATAAATCTTTGATTTCACTGATTTTACATCAGGATAAAATATGCATCAAGTAATTTTTTTAATTAGCAGATGTGAATTTTAGTTAAAAATGTTTCTGCAATAATCATGCTTGATTTTGATGCAGGACAGTTTAGATGGAATTCCTTACAAACAATTGCGATGGTGCATTACGACTGAATATTACTCTCCATGGCTGAGCAACGCTTTACATTGCAGGATATAAACATGATTTACGCGTGGTCACTTCTCTTATGATTGTCATTAAAGATCAGTTAAGTAAATGCATTAAACAGGTTATGGTGAAAAAATCGATCAGGTTTTGAATTCCCATGAATTATCCCCAGGGTTGTGTATTGGTCTCATGGAGATGCTAAATCTCTCTTAGCAGAAGGTTTTATTTTCATCCCTTTTCCCAGTTCCTCCAGCCCACCATTACAAACACCTTGGCTGCCATTTCCTCAGATCACGCTCCTGGTCTCTTAAGCCTTGTTCATACTTCATTTTTCCGTGCTTCATCACGTCCATGTGCAGTCAAGCATGAGGACCTTTGTGTCAGGGCTGTATTTGAGTATGTGAACATTGGCAGTCAGCAGTGATGATATTCCACCAGACCAGTTTAGGGAATATTGACCTCGTGGTCTGAATGAAGCTTTTTAATAGGCTAAAATAAAGCTTAAACTAAAGTGGGAGTAGACTACACCCACACAATAGCAATTGAGAGCGATCGGCTTTTACTTCCTTTTTCTTGAGAGATGAGTTTGAAATGTATGGGCACCCCCACACTTCCTCACAGAGCCGCTCATGACGAATACTCTCTTCTTCTACTCCTTCTACGTTGACGTCTGTTCATTTCATTTGGCACTGCCATCTACTGGAGATTCCCAGCAGTGCACCAATCTGTTCCTTGCACACGCATTGACGACGTGCAAGATGTGTGCAAGATATAAAATCTGGGCTGGACGTGCATAGTGCACCTGGACACCCTTGATGGCAAAATTTACATCACGCGCACCACACATGGACCGTAACGGAGCACAGAAAAGTGAAGTATGAATTATAGGCTTTAGATCACCTCACATTTTTACCGCATTTCCCAGGTCCTCCAGCCCACCATTACAAACTCCCTGCCTGTCATTTCCACAGGTTTCTCTCCTGCTCTCTTACTTCCTGACTAATTCAGGGACCAAAGGAGTGCCGTTTAATTATCAATGCAAGGATGATAATTTCCTTCCAAAGGACAGTGTGATGGCTAGTGGCTAGGGCCTTAGCATCATGTGGGGCAATGTTAATGTAAACACTGCTGATTGTCTACATGGAATGCTTCTGTGCAGCAATCAGAGAGCTGCTTTGAAGACTCAGCTCAGTGTAATTTGACTCTGTTCTCAGTAGATATCTTGACCTAGTTCCTCTTATGGTTAAGATCTGCATGCTTTCCTGTTAATAGTGTTTTGGTAAAAACGGCTGACACCAGTCAACACTAACCTTTGGCATAACACATGAATCCAGAAAGTTTGTATATGAGCCAATTATGTTGTATACTTTACTGACAATGCTGTTCAAAAAGCCAGGAATGTTTGACGCCAATGGCATGTCATCTCAGGAGTGTGTGGAGTGAATTAGGCAGTAATGTATTGGTTTTCTGTCTCTCTGGAAGCAGACCAGGTTGTTAGTCTCCACACCGTTCAGTGGACGCCAGAGTTCTGCAGCTACAACAAGACCGCGGTAACAGGAAAGTCCGTCACCCAGGTGATTTGCTGTTTTTGCATGTGGACATATGGAAACGATCATCTGTAAGGAAAACGTGTGGATGAAGCGGTGGAAAATGGATGGATGGATGGATGGATGGATGGATGGATGGATGGATGGATGGATGACAACGCTGCTTTCCCTGGTCGCTTATCGAAGCGCTTCCCTCTGAAAGGCAGAAACATAGATGAAATTGTGCCAAACACTGTCCATTAAGTGATGTTCAGACGAGTCTTTCTGGGAACTTTCGAGTTCAGGTCGTCGGCTAGGAGACGAGGCTCCAGGTTTGACTCAGGCCTTGACGGCTGCTCAGTCCCTACATGTCTGAAGGCAGTAACTCTGCGAATCAACACCCTGTTTGGTACTATTGTTCTTGTTGCTAGGGAATCATTTCTTTCTTCTCCCTACATCAGGCAACATTTCAATAAAGTCCTTGTTCATTTCCAATAGTTTGTATAAAGCTTGGTAAAGAGACACCCTGTGTGGTTTTAATCAGGCCCACGTCAACTTTGACTATGATAAATCCATCATCAGTAGCATAACATAAATCTTTTGGTTTGCATTTTTTGGGGCAGAAAACATCTCGTCTCCAGAACAAATAATGTACCGTAGTAAAATGGACAATAGATTATATTTTGGTTATGCTTTGGGTTCCGGTGAGCAACATGAAGATCACAGGTTCTGACTAAAGGCTTCTCGGTCTAGGAGAACTACATCAACCTCCCTGGCTTGTCGTTCTCCTGCAAATACAAAGTCAGCGTCTACACGACGACATCCAAAGGCCGCTCAAGGACAGAGACCACCACCTTTATGACCCCACCTTGTTCCGCTGTCCAGGCGAGGAGCCACCGACCGATCCACTGCCCTGGAGCTCGGGGTGAGCTGAAATGAGCCGCTGAGTTCTTTCATGATCCTTTGCTGTCATTTGGTTTGAACAAACCGGCCTTCTGTCATGTGATGTCATGCCCAATATGTCATGTCTTCTTTTTCAGAAACGGTTCATCCAAAAGCGTCGGTAAAGCCAGAGAACCTGACCGCATCTTTTTCCATCCATGAGGGAAATATCACGGGGAATTTCTTCTGGAGGGTGCCGAGACCCTTTCCACTCCAGCAAATCACAGGGTTCCAGGTCACGTGGGCCGAAGTTACCACGGAGAGTCGACAGAACAGCTTACCGAACAGTGTCATTTCTCAGTCTCAGATACTTCCACCAGTATGTACTGTATGTTCTCACGGCATGACCGGCTGTCAAACTATTCACTTCATAAGGAGCATATGAAACGTTACCGTTAACTCTAGAGACAAACAAATGAAAAAGTGCATGAACAAGTACACACATCTATTAACGTACTCCATTCATAGCCACCAAATGGGAAGCTTTGGCATTGAAATGACAGCATTTTACATGTTTTACAAAAGAAAAACGAGAAGAGATAAGACAGCGTGTCATACATAAGTCACAGTGTGCACAGTTACAGGGAAACTAGACGTAGTGACTTTGTTACATGGTGACTGTTACACAGTGACTTTGTTACACAGTGACTTTGTTATGCGGTGACTGTTACACAGTGACTTTGTTACACAGTGACTTTGTTA
>JAACJT020000001.1:26036586-26047335 GCA_009936485.2 Gymnarchus niloticus | reverse complement strand
TTTTCCCGCCAACCACAATCGTAACATCCACTTCCCCTCCCCCCCCCCCCCCCCCAGCTAGGGAAACATTATCCAGCCGGCGTGTGTGTAGAGTGGGATCATGCAGACGATTTCTGGATAGAACCAATGAAATACGGGAAAAATGTGCATTTTTTTCTAGAGAAAACGAGACACCCAAATGGAATTACAGGGCTGTCTGGGAAAACACAGGATGTCTGTTCAGTTTACGTTACACTAAAGAGCAGAATACGGAGGACTGGTACGGCGGACTGCTGAGTTCAGGCTCAATTTTAAAAGTAGAATAACTGCTGGTGCTTCAAAGTGTAAAGTTTGGAGCTGAGCACCACCCCAATTCCAGTGCTGGATAGTAGAAAGATATCCATTTAATTAAGAAGTTGCTCATTTTACTGGAGAAAGCCAAGGCATACAACCGGGAAGCAGAAATTTCACTGGGCCGCTCGGTATGATGTATCACACATTCCAGTGCAAGAAATTACCATTAAAAACACCAGTAACCATTACAGTTGGCACCTTGTCCTGTGAACCCCCGCCTTGCGCCCTAAGCTGCCAGGGATAGGCTCCAGGCCCCCTGCGACCCTGCATAGGATGAAGCGGCTTGGCAAATGAATGGATGGATTAACCAGTACTGCAGTCATGGCATATTAATACAGGCGGACATAAGGAGCGATGTTAAAATATAGAACTGTCCAGGAACCAAATCCAAATAATGGAAGAAACCATTCAGGTGTTCCCCTATAGGAGCTCGAAGGTCTGATGTAGCTGAATGTTTTATTCCAAACCCCATTCCAACCACATATGAGCATCGAAACATTCCCAGACGTGAGTGGTCCAAATGTACAAAATGAGGTATGTTTCCCCTCCGAATCAGGCCTGTCTGCTTCAATTGCTTTCCTCCCGGTCAATGTTCGTTACAAATCCTTTTACAGTGAGACTCGGAGCCGAGCCCTAATAAAAAACCATTATGTGTTGGAATCTCCACATGTGTCCCGCTCTACACACGGCACAGTTATCGGAAACATGATACAAAGAACATCATGATGCACAATCAAGCCAGTTCACATCAGAAGTACAGGCTCAATCAAATTAAAGCTAATTAGTCTAAATGAAATTAACCGGACTGGGCTGAGAAAGACATGTCCCGTCACACAGCAGGGCATCTGTGCATTTTACTGATGATCAAAGCTAGTAGGCATGTTGTGTATCGTGCCAATGACATCTGCATTGTCACAAGAAGTGACACATCCATGTGGAGCTGATAGATCATTATATTTCAGTTTCATGTCAGCTGAGTGCCCCTGCACTCTGGCTAAGGGCCCCCATCTTCTTCCGCATCCAGAGGAATCTGAACATCTTTAACATTCAGTGTCCTCTTTGTTACCCTCAAACACAGGAACAGACGTCTTTAATTGTATAAAAATTAATGCTGATGAGGAGGCTGGCTGACGAAGACAAGCTGCGTTTGCTTTCTGCTCTGTTGGGGTCTGATTGATGCTCGCTGTGTCCCTTGCAATGTAAGCAATTTATCAGAGATGCTTTGTGTTACGTCTTGATTACCATCCTTCTGAGCGCCTAGCTTAATTTACTCCCTACTCCAGACTCGGATCTAGGTGGGGCTTTTTGTATCTGTAGTCTTTGCCTCACTTGTAGATGGTTTTAGAGGTAAGGTCCAACAGTGAATGAGTGGACAAACAAACGAATGAATAAACCATAAAATGAATGAATGAATCCATCAATCAATCAATGAGATAGGCAAACTCTTTATTTTTCTCCAGCCATTCTGCTCTTATGTTTACTCTCACACTGAACAGCGTATAACCCCGACCGCCGAAACCTGGTCTCATACCAGTGCCATATAACCCCGACCGCCAAAACCTGGTCTCATACCAGTGCCATGTAACCCCGACCGCCAAAACCTGGTCTCATACCAGTGCCATATAACCCCGACCGCCAAAACCTGGTCTCAAACCAATGCCATTTAACCCCGACTGCCGAAACCTAGTCTCAAACCAATGCCATATAAGCCCACTGGCTGAAGCCTGGTCTCGTAATGAATGCTATATAATCCAGAGTGCTGAAGCCTGGTCTAATAACCCAGCAGCCATATATTCTGATAGCTAGCAACCCAAAACTGTCAGACGCCATCAATCTGAGTAGAGTTATTGCAAAATCAATCTTTTGCAGTGTTCCCTATCACTTGAAATGTAGACGTTGATGCTGTTGTGTAGGAGCCATAAACCCTGGACTCTTCAGCTTTAATACCATCCCCTTTGGACTGAAACGAATAAACCTGCCGTTGCGAGGTTCTTAAATTAACCTATCATGTGAATGAAAGTGACTTCAGCCTCTCTGGAGAACAGACCTGCATAAGGTGCTTGGCAACAGTCTGCCTAAGGTAGCTTTCTTAATAACTTAAGATGATCTGACAAAATCGTAGTGTGGCAGGGATGAATTTTCTTTCATGCAAGACAATCCTGATATATTTTGTACTCTTTTAGTCTTTCATGTGTGTTTTAGAGCTAATTAAACTAAGACAACTCTGCTGATTTAACAGGAACATTCAGAGGATAAGCTATAAATTATGCATAAAATATAAGAAAAGAGTAATGAGAGATTAATGTTAATATTCTATTATTTCAGAAAAAAAATACATCAAAGACCAAAAATAATGAAACAGATTAATATTCAGTGCCACTTTTGAAACAGGAGTGTACAATGTGTAACTTTTACTCCCAACTAAAGATTCAAACCATTACAAGTTGGTGTTTTTAATGATAAATAATAATTTCCAGATTTTATTGGGGCTGCCATCAAAACACTTTTGTGCGGTATTATAACTTTTTTTTTTTTTACCCGGTGGTTAGAATAGCTGTATGAACCGGGGAAAGAAATTTGACTCTATTCTAAACCTGACAATTCTGAAATCGCCCTGTCATTCCAAAATGAGTATTACATGAACTATTACAGCTGCATTTGCATATCTGGATTACACAGATGGGCAGTAAAAATGGCCCAGTATAATTAGAAAAGATATACGTTTCTTGAACTGTTTTAAATTTCATTTATTCAAACTGAAAGTAATAATTCTTTAGAGAGCCTTTTTTAATGTTGAGAAATCGGTTGTTTTTTTCCACTTGACTCGTTTTGATTTGTTGTTATTAATACAATATTGGACTATTTTCCCCCTAATGACCCCATACTGGATAAGGAGATGAAAAATTGATGGATGGATGGATGGATGGATGGATGGATGGATGGATGGATGACCTCCCTACCACCTGGTTCAAAAATGGGTATCTCAGATCCAAACAGATGAAGACCAACAAAGACCAACACTTGATTCAAGGGCTTTGATTAGTAGCATCACTCAACTGGTTTACATGTCAGAGTCACATGTGGAGCCTCTCCTGATTAAGCACAACAAGGTAGCATGTACTGCAAAGGATGATGAGGAGCTAAAGTGCTTAAAGAAAATGGGAACCAGGCCTGTGATACATGCAACAGCATCATATGAAACCCAGACATGAAGAGAAGTTCGAGCTTGGTAGCAGACCGGTGATCCAGCTCTTGGATCTTTGGTAAACACTGACAGAGAGCCACCAGAAGCGTGTTCTCTGTTCAGTGTTGGCCTTAATGCCAGTGGACGGGTCTCTCAGCGAATGGTCCCTGTTCCCTGTCGCTACATGCAGTGTGCCACCATTCCAACGTTCAAAATCGGGATCGTATTAAATCATTCAAAATCTGAAAACACATCTCAGACTTGTGACGAAACGTACAGTTTTGTCAATGTCACCTTTGTTTGTAGGCATTTTCTTAGAATAATTGATGGAAAATTTCCTTAAACCAAAAGCAATCTAACTTCCCTCAGAGCCATTTTTGTGTATTCTTAAAAAGTACGTTTCACTGCTGATGCAACCGAAGCGACATAAGAGAGTTTCCCCTATGGTATAGATTAATTTCATATTGAAAATCACAAAATAACCTCTCACAGCGACAGGTCAAAAACATAGCTTTGGTATAACTGCTGTATGCCAGACCGGAGTGACTGAACTTGTCAAACAAAGGGAACACCCACTTCCCCACCTTCGTGCCCTTGCACTGGGGTCAAGGGTCGAGGGGAGGGGCTGCCTGTTTCTCTAGGGCCCCCTCACCATAGGTGGCATCCCCTCCCTTTGCTCCCAGGTTGAGCAATAAGGAATAATTTCATCAGACCCGACTCCCGGTCCTCACTATGGAGTATAAAGAAGCCTTGGTCTATCCCCCAGTAGCTGTCACTAATATCCACCACCTCTACCATGCCCTTGACCCGATTGAATTACTTTCTCATGTTTTTTTCCTCTCTCTCTCACGGTCATGATGCCGGCTTCCGTGCTGTGGTGAGCCAGGTGACTGGGATGCCATGCATTTTGATGGTAAGTAGCAATGGTGAGCTCAAGCCAGGCTTTGGGGACTCCTTCTAGGTAGATCAGTTCAGAAGAACCTTTAAAGGTCTATAGGACTCTTTTAGGGAAAGAATTCAGCGGTTTTTACATTGGGTTTTTGCACAATTTCCTCCCAATTTAGATTATTTTACTGGCATTCAAATAGTGAGACTTTAATCAATTCATCATATATCAATCACTGATGATTGCTTAAAAAAAGATGCCTGTAATGAAAAGGCAATTTAAAAATGAAGAGGGCTCTACCATTGCAGACTCAATTTTGTTTTCAACATAAAAGACACAATTGCAGAAAATGCTTGCAGATCATGAGCGAACGCGGTCAGAGAAGTTTCAACAAAGGATGCTTTAGGCTCTAATGTTTTAAGGGTCCTGGAAGTCGAGGACAGTCTCATACAGCCCCCAGTAGTCTGCCACTGGCTGTTAAATGGGCTGTGAGTCTTACGGGAAAGCTGTGCTTTAATATACCACAACTGCTTCAGAACTGCTAACTATTCTGGATCAGAAGTAGACTCTTCAAACCAACGTCTGTACAGCCTATCAAATCCGTGGCTTGGGAGAAAGAATTGGCCTGCATTTTAGGTGCACACGGCACCGAAGCAGATTTTGGGTAATTTGGGATCCAGCTCCCTTCCCTTAGTCTGAGGGCCTTGGCTGACTGGCCTGTAGTGGACTCAGAGCCAACCCAGTTATTAATGTTTTAATATAACTACTCACTACTGTACACTCATCAGCTACTCCGCCATTCAAATTTAGCGAAATGTAAGAATTTAAAGAATATGAACATTCAATAAATATGCGAAAATATAGACCTGTAAAAAGATGACACAGCAATCCTCCACAGATAAAACAATATCAGCTTTAAATGCTTGCCAGAGTCAGTCGTTTCTTGTGAGAGGAGACTGAGAAAAGTGGAAACTGCTCTATTTTGAACATCCCCATGCAAAGGAAAAGATAAAAATTCACAGGAGAAATCGTTTTAAATTTCTGCCTATAACATTCGAGTATGTGAAAATTTCGACAGCCTGCCTCTGCACAGATAGTACATTTCTATGTGTATTTAATTAACAAGGCAGATGAAAACCTCGGTACTTTAAAATGGCAGGCTAAAACCCTTAGGGTACCATTAGCAGTGTATAAATAGAATAAAAAAATATGCCATTTCGATGACTCCCAGTGCAAAGCCACTCGTCATTAAAATGACAGGTGAAGGTCACGGACTAGATCAAGGCACAGCAAAACAAAAAGACCTCCTTAAAGACGTTAATTAACGAGTGTGACTTCGTCTGAGAAGTTGAGGCATGCTGCATGACAACAACAGCAAAGCGATTTCGTTTCCCGCCACAGGGTCTGATCGGCGGGATGTTAAGTGCGGTCTACGCTGCTTTACGCCGTCGTGCATAATTTGGATCAACATATTTATTTTTAAGTCTGTAGGTAGGAGGCCAGCCAGACGCTCTCTGACAATGATGCAAAATAAAGACGATAGAATCGGGCCGACACCTTAGCTCTGAAATAGTCTGGTTAATGTAATCTGAAGAAAAGCAGCTACGTTAAAGTGATGTGTTCAAAAACATTCTTGTATCGATCTGTTTATCAAATATACTTTATGATCAGGAGGTGAACGTCTTCTTGTGACGTGCGTGTCTGTAAGATGATCTTATTAGTCAAAATGATTCAGGCTGAATTTGACCGGTAATTCAGATCATAGAGCACTATTCAGACGTGGCCAAAATTATTGGTACCCTTCCACTCCTCCATCCATCCATCCATAAGACAGGTATCAGTCGATTGTCAGCTGTCAGTTTGTACGAGAATGCCATGGCGATTCAGCCAAAAACGTCCCTCCCTGTTACTGAGAGGCCCCGACAGCTGTCATTTTGCCTGTTATTAACAAGTGTGTTTGTTTTCTCGGGGAACGATCTACCTGTGCCAGCAGTATAAAATATTAAGCCCTCATCTCCATGATTTCAGACTGAGTTGTGCAGCCGGCTCCAGTGGATAACAACATGGATACCTCGCCTTATCACACAGGCTTCCATCTGTCAGGTTCGCCGGCAGAGAGACCCTTTTCGCCAGTCTGGCAACAGAGCAAGCAGAACCCATTCAAAGTATTACCTTTGAAGTCCAAAATAAACTGGGGGGAGCCATAACATCCTCAGGGCCACGTTTAATATTTAAAAAAATAAACAGCGATAGAACAAGCCCCATCTTGTGTGACAGGCTCCCAGGATTCAAGTCTGGGAGGTCAGAGTACAATTTGAATGAAGACTGTTCTACCCTAGCTTTTAAAACCTGCTTTCCATCAGTGCACCTTGGTTACTTAAGAGTCATGGCGATAACTAGGCTGACAGCTCGATGAAAATGTATGAAGATCACCTTCAGAAGGTTGTGGTCTCGGGTTTTTTTGGTAAGTGACTTTACAGCGAAACATGAGTAACCACACAGCATGTTTCTGCTGTTCTGCTGGGTTGCCTGACGCTAACACATAAACTGGCCATCGCCGAGGCTGAAAATGTAAGTCATGTCCGCTCTCTCTCTCAGCTGGCAGATTATACATTCTGTGGTTTATTGCAGAGATATTGTCATTCTGCCCAGGGACAACACTGGTGGTCAACTGAATTTTCTGTTTTCCGTGTTCTCCCATGATCCTTAAGCACAGATGAAGGCCAGGGATGTTTGGATTGCAACCAAACTCAGTTTGGGACTGGGGAGAAAAATGACAACATTAAAACACTGGACCATCACCAGTGCCAAAATGTAACTCTCCAATGGACGTAGTCTAGAGACTTGGAAATTCGTGGACAGGGCTAATCGGGCCACTACCCATCTATCCTTAGCAATGATGGTGAGTTAAGAGGGCATAAGAAGTGAAAATATTCAAGATCAGATAGACAAATTATTATTTGCATAAACTGATAAACATTGAAACTGTGTTGCACAGAGCAATACTACTTTACCCCAAAATCAACTGCTGCGGCAAATGTTCTAATAACCACAGCTTTTTAAACAAGGCTGCATAATCTGACAGAGACACTAAGCTGTGCGACACAGATCCAAGAGAATGCTTTGGTCTGAGAATCTTAGGTTTAGAACCACCTTGACTTTGAGGCTAAATAAAATACAGAAATTCATGCCCTGTTAATATAGCCATTTAATACATTTGCTGCATCTGAGATAAATTTAGAAGGAATTTATATGCATAAATTTACCGGCAATTGCCTGTTGTTGGCTGACAAATGACGTGTTCCGTGTCAGACATTATGGTCAGTGTAATATAAGACAATAATTTATACAATGGCAATTTAAAAACACAAAATGAAGAGTGAGTGAGGGAGAAAAAAATTTGAGCCTTTAAGAAATACCATCAGAAGAATATTTTATTTAGTGTATTTTCTGTTATGTCTGCATTATGTTGGGCCCATAGGCAGGCTCTAAAGACCACAAGTCTATGACCAATGACTAGTACTAGGCAAAGTCACCCGCTCTTTGCAGTAACATAACCTGCCTGTTGTTTGTATGGGAATGAAGCTGTAAAGAAATTGCTCACCTCCACCCCGTAAGGGTCTTTCATCGTTCTCCTTACCCCTCAAGAGACTATAACATGACACACGTATGCTGCAGTTATGCAGGAAATGCCCCCCGTCTTCAAAACCTCACAAGTCCGTCGTTGTAGGTGTCCATGGACACTGCCCGAATTTGGATGTCAGGTCCTTGTAGATTCATGTCTCATTATGAAGGATGCTACCATAGGTTTGTGTGAGCCACTGGACCTGGATTTCTACAGAAGATCAAGTCGCTGAATAAATGGGTTAAAGCACACAGTTCATATCCGGTGCTGGCAGATGAAACAGAAGTGAAACTGTAGACGGTTTTTCATCTGGGAGTTTCGAAGATCTAAAGCGGTCTGGGAATGTATGAAGAAAATTGGTTTTACCGTATGTATCAGAATGCCGATCTGTTTGCTGTGGTATGTTTCAACACAAAGGCGAACGGTTTGTTTTGGCTTGTGATCTGCGTTGGGAGTCTGTGGACAGCAAGGTGGAGGGTAATCAGATTTCCTCCAGCTGAAGCTGGTTTTGAACCAATACGAACTAAGAAATAACTGATGGAAATGACTGTCCACGGAAGACCAAACAGCTTGGTAACTGGACGCATTCAAAGTGACTAAGAAAATTAATGTTGCTATATAATTATTGTATATAGCATTTGATAAAAAATAATAAAGGGAAACATTTAGTATACCGTGACCTGGATCAGGAAAATCAGTTGAGAAAATGGTAATGATTTTGATAACAATAGCAATGATGATGATTCTGCTGATGATGCCTCCATATATTTGATTTAGCTGGCCTTTGTTTCTGTTGCGATTTCTGCTTTGTTTGTTTCTTATCTTGTTAAAATTCATCATTTAGGGAAATGGGTTGGACTGTCTGCAGAAACACCCTTTAGCAGGATGATTAACCAGAATATTCACAATCAGTACCGCACATGTTCAAATGGACAACATTTTAAACTCCTTACAAAGGAGGTCAACACAAACAAACTATCAAACAAACAAGGAAAGAAACCGATTCATAATCGTTAAATGGGGTATGCCATCTTTAATAAAAGGCTAAATGTTTCAGATGCCCAGAAACCAGCATTTTTATTTTTCTCAGTTACACAGCAAACTGATCCTCCATAAGACTCAGCTTCCCTGGACAAAATGATCTGCAGACCGCACTACTTAGGTCACGGTGGAAAAATGTCATCTTTTACTGTGTCACTGTGCTTCTCCGCTCCTCCGTATCGACAAACGAGAATCCATGCCTGCATTTACACCCTAGGGAATACAGTTCAAAATATTTTCTAGTACTATTTCATTAGTTTAGTAAAAATATTCCAGTAATCACATGGTGTGGTTAAACCCAAATACAAAAAGGCAAATTTATAGAAGTGGAAACATTTTAAGTTAAATAATTGGCAGTTCACCAACATGCTAGTAAGAGTTGTAGGGACAAATCATTGTCACCCTACTCCCCATCTCTCTTTAAAACCTCCAGTGACCCCGTGATGTCAGAATTATTACAGCAACGAGCTCCGAGTTTGCCTGCTAATGCCCCAAGTCTTTGCCGTGATTCAGGAACTGTTCAGCTGTCTAAGTGAACGCATCAGCACACGTGTTGCCATGACGCAGAACACATTTCGAATGACCTTTCTTATGACAGCAGCGGGTCCTCGTTCACAGGACACACGGTGACGATAAAGACAGTACCGGGGTGTGAATAAACATTTTGAGTGACAAACTTTCGTCTGCAGAGCATCTGTTTTCATTTATCAACTATGCGTCTGGGAAAAGCCGCAAAGACATGCAGAGAGCAGTGTTCAGCCTGGATCTGGAACTGCGGATGTCAAATAAACAGTCCAGAAGAACGTGATGGACATGCATCACTGTACGAACTGGAACACAAAGCTCTGGGAGAGAGACGGCTCCCCTGCCAACACACTTCCTCAGAGGCCTGAACTGGCCGGCACTGGACATCAGCGTCTTGAAGAATAATCGCTAGCTTCTGGTGGAGTTTATGAGAGCCGCATGGCCTCCTTGGGTGATACTTGTCAAACAAGTTGTGAAAAAGACACGGCAGCTGAACACAGCTGGGCTTAATATCATGCTTAATGTAAATCTTTGAACCAGACCATAATAAAATGACATAGCGGCACAGGGTGTCTGCAGGGCTCTAGGAAAACGAACGTCGACAAACAAACATACTGAAAATGGAACCAGCGACACGAAAAGCTACAGAAAGATATACCAGCAAAAATGACGGAGGAGGGTATGTTCAGTTCAGTGACAGTTCATTATAAAGACCACAGGAAAACCCTGTGACGTCTCATCAGAATGCCTTCCGTAACACAGCAGGAATGAACTCTGCTGTCCAATTTGGTTAATTATTCCAGATTTTTCAACAGATTGGAAAAATAAACATGAAATAAGTTGAAGGGCAAAGGAGCAAATTAGGTACTCCAAGTCGACTCACATATAAAAAAGGGAAAAAAACTTTACATTTTTGACAACTCATTTGTATAAAAAATATATAACAATAAAACTCTTTTTGTTCCTATACTGATAGGAATTAAAAGCTTTCATGTTAAGCAGGGGGTCTCAAATCTCACACTGGGTACCACAACTATTGTGTGTTTTCCTCATCTCCTTAAATTGACACAAATATTAGTTTCTGATTTTAATCATATCGTCTGGGAGTGGAAGACAACAAATCTTTGAACCAACCGAGGATCCCAGTCGAGTGGT
>JAACJT020000001.1:26000994-26036486 GCA_009936485.2 Gymnarchus niloticus | reverse complement strand
CGGGGATCCACCAGTGTGACATTCACGATGCAGCCACCAGCCGGGGATCCGAGTCCAGGGGTTGTGGAACCCCGGTGCAACATTCACGATGCAGCCACCAGCCGGGGATCCGAGTCCAGGGGTTGTGGAACCCCGGTGTGACATTCACGAGGCAGCCACCAACCGAGGATCCCAGTCGAGTGGTCGGGGATCCACCAGTGTGACATTCACGATGCAGCCACCAGCCGGGGATCCGAGTCCAGGGGTTGTGGAACCCCGGTGTGACATTCACGATGCAGCCACCAGCCGGGGATCCGAGTCCAGGGGTTGGGGGACCACCAGTGTGACATTCACAATGCACCCAGTCAGAATATAACTCATTTCATCTTGAAATGAGTGCACATATTGGCTGCTTTCTTTGAATCTTTAATAACATTACATCATGATTCTATAAATGTGGCCCCACTGGAAAGAAATTCCCATTTGAAATATTTCTCTGCCTGTTTCATCAGTCACCACTTTGGGTGGAGCAACATTGCTCTTCGTTCCAGTAAAGTATAAGCTGGTTTCCAGTAAAGCCAATTTATGCATTTCTTAAATGATCATTGTTCAACATTCCCCTCATAATCATTCTAGTCATACGCAGTCTCCGGAAAAGAGAATAATTTGGCTTAAGAATAAAGAAAACAGTCAACCACATAAAAAAAAAAACGAGGTTCCATGCTCATGCAGATATCCATGTATGATCTCGCTGTATTTATTATAGGTCAGTACATAAGTAACAGCTAATTGTGAGTAGTGAAGTTCTTGCAGATTCCTGGGATCACCTTTTTTTTTTTTTAAATGCAGGATATTAAAGAGAAGTAGGAAATTTTGCTGTTTATTATTTATGCATATAGTTTAGGTACATATACACACCTCAAGAAACATTTCAGAGGTACTATTTTTGGAGCTATTATAAATAAAGGATACCCTGAAATATGGTGAAATAAGTAGCAGTATAGTCATAATTTTCAGTCAGAACTGTGGCATAATTTATATTTCTTTTGTTTGAATGTACTCCTTGTGCATTATCCCCAAAAACGGAAGCTGTTCACCTTATCTTAGACGTACTATTGCATCGAAACTTAAGTTAAAACTCTGAAAGGATTTTATATAGGTTTATGTCTTTTATTCTCTCTGCCCCCCCGGCAGCAAACATCCAACAAACGTTCACTGCTGACCCTTACAACAGCCGTGGTGCGTATGAGTGAGGTGTCCGTGTCCCGATGTCCTGCCTGTAGCATCACCTTACAGTGTCCCCGAGGTGGACGGTGCTCACAGAAGACCCCAGTGGACTGCTTCAGAACCAGCAATTCACTGGTTATAATTCATGGCCAGAAATCCAGATGTGGCTCCAGCCAATCCCATCTGACTCATATTCCGCTCATAAACTTCTCTTGGTTTTTAAGAAGCCAGAAAGTCACTGATCAAGCCACCAAACACCATGTGACACCACTGCTTCTAAGAATGGAACCTAAACTACAACTCAGACACCGTATTCCTGGGAGGAATTCCAGAAAGCGGGCTTAGTATATCCTGTAGTGAAACTGGAATTCTGATTGGAGAAAACTGAAAGCCTGACATCAGGATTTGAGCAAACATACATCATGCTATATTTGTTTCTTTCCAATACTTATATATACGTCAATGGGAGCCCTAATCCGAGATTAAACTTTTCCCACCAAAACCTTCATTTAATGTCTTTTTTTGGTCTTCCTTTTTTGACTAGGGCAGTATTTTTAAGCACATGAACATCTCACATTTGATGGAGAAATCTGAAGAAAAATTTATTAATGCTAACTAAGATAAACAAAGTAAACATCTTTCCTTACTAGACACCAAACTAGCCATCAGAGTCTTTTTTAAAGAATGACAACAGATGAGAGTCTACGAAACCAGCCATCTGTTCATTAACCCTAACGGAATTTGATGTCCTTCAACCTCCACAAGCTTCGTGGGCCTGAAATGGTATGAATCCCTAAATCCACCCTGCAGTTGTTGGACTCCTGGAGAATCACCGCGTCTGAAAAATAAATACCTGGGACTTCCCCGAACTGGCAAAAACCTCACGTAGGTTCCTCTGAGATCCCCACCTCCCAATGGATGGCTAACTTAACGTATTCATATTACTTACCAGGCCCCCATTCTGTTGACCTCTTCAGTCTTCCACATAAAGTGGTTCTGAGAAGATATGGCAATAAACAGAATCTACAAAAGCAATGACCCTGTTCTATAAAAAAAGATTTCTTCTTGAATTATGATACAAAATGTATCATTTGATATTTCTTCCCGTCACCATTATTATTCTTATATTAGTAAACCTATAGCATGGACCATGAACTTATTGAAGGTGTGGTTAGGAGAAGAGAAAGTCGTGATTAATGAAATCCGGACAGTGAGACAAATTCCCAACTAGTATGCTGAGTGAGGTTGTTTGTCAGTGATGTAGTGTGTTCTTTACTTTTTACACCATTTAATTGTGAAAAAAACTGTTCTGGGTATTGGTGTGTTTAACCAGATGTTCCTCTCCTTGTAAGATTCTGCCAAGAAAAGTAAAGCTATTGTGAACCACTCTGCGAGTGAACTCAAAATGTTTCGATAACGTCTCAAGGGCTTCGATCTGGAGGATCAATCATGACATGTCACTTTGCACATGCTGAGAATTACTCTGAAATGTCACCAAGTGTACAGTTCTGTTTTCACCCCCCCCCCATCCTTAACTTATATCTCTGGGTTCGTAGACTCTTCTCGACGTGTACCGTATTTTCTCTCAATAAAACATCTATACTCTTTGATAGGGTGCTTTTAAATTTTACACTTCTTCCAGAGATGAGTGACTAATTAAAGATAAAAACCAAACTCGCCTCTTTATTCACGTTCAAAAATGATAAAATGTGCAGATTTGCAACAATTTGCAGTATATAAATAAACTCAGCCTTTTTGTGGCTGATATGGTGAATTGGGTTCATATTTTTTCTATGAGAAACACAAATATGAGCATAAATCTCCAAACAATATCGTGAGGCATGGCTGGAGTTTAACACCATTGGGCGATAAAGGGACACTCCCACAAGGCAAACATGAAACGATATGCTTCTTGACAACTTCCTCCTCCGTTATGTTCGTTGTTTATTGTGCCTTTGACTTTGGGGGAGTCAAGTTATCCCCCTGTTCTTCCATTTCTGGGGACCCACACCTCTGGGGATTAACAAAGCAGCTAATTGTTTCTGTTCCATAAAAACCGAGACTGGGGCACAAAGTATCACTGGCATTGTAACTGCTACCCCCTCTGGAGGACAAAGTCTTGAAGAGGTGCTGGGTCAAATATAATGTGAGAGAAAACATCTGGGAAGACGTTTAGCCAAAATTCACAGCGTGACCCAGTGTTGGGACAGTTGGTCTGACATGTTCTCATTTCCCAGCATAAACTACATGAGTTCAAACACAAGGATACTCACAAGTCATGATTAAGGAATGACAGCACAATCATTTACTGACTGCCTGTACTGTAGCCACGATCTGAAATGATAACCTTCAAATGTCTTGTGAACATTCAGATTGCAACATTAAATTAAAGTCTAGTGATTATGATGATAGGCAGGGAGACACCGCAAACGAGGCCCCAGTCCATCACAGGATATGTACCCATTCACATACTGCGTCCAGTTTAGAGAAGCCCGTCCATCCAAGTCTATGGCTCTGGCCTGTGGGTGGAAACCAATGTGACACCACGGGGTGAATGTTCAAGCTGGACGTTAGCAGAGCAGTGGCTGGATTCAGACTCCCAGCCGTGGAGGTGTGAGGTGACAGTGTCACAGGCTGAAGCAGCCTGCCCCTGATAAATGCCCTCCAGTGAAGTATAAAATGCTCCAATTTACCACAAGTGCAACAGAATAGGTGTAGTTCAATCTGTCTTGTAAAGCCCATCTGTCTGGTCATCAGCACACTGCTTTAAACACTGACTGCCCTCTGGCAAAACTCTGTCATCGTATCATATTATTACAAAGCCATGCCATGCCGGAACAGTCCCTCTTCAGGCCAAACTGCTGATGCTAAAGATGCCAGGCAGCGGTGTGTACAGGATCGTAGGTCCTCCGCTAACCAGCCTAACCTGAACTTAACGACGTGCTCAGTGTCGACTATGAAGGACGTTCTCTGCCTGTTTGTTTAGTTATTTGAAAATGTAGTTATATGACTCAATTTTTTTATCTTTATTATACGTCAATTAAAAAAAAATACAAAACAACTGGAATCCATCGAAACCGAATTTCATCTTCAAGCAGATTAATACAGATTCCAGTTAGCTCACACCAACAGTGATGTCAATACTCAAAGAAAATCAATCTAGTACAACACATTCATTCAAATCCAATCTACATTACATGAAACAGACTTTAAAATGAAAAACCAAATATATTTAATATGACCAACAGTAAAAACTAGAATAAGTCTAATAACGCAATAACAATATAATCAAGCAAAAATTAATATCTTTCAGTGGCTCAACAATTAAAGCATTTTTATAATAGAAAGGAGCAGATTACCTGCAGGAAATGCTGAGATTATAAAGTACAGAGAGTCAAAATCTTTATCTTGCATATGGTGTAATAACTTCTTATACATGAATTCTTATTTTAGAGGATAAAGCCATGATGTCACAACGTGTTAGAAGGATTGGCATTTAATTAAACTTGAGCCGTATTGATATCCCTCACCCATTTCTCCAAGCCTGTGACATTTAACATCATGTGATATCAATCTCGTCCCATCGAATGATGGTCAGTGCGTGAGCGACCGGCTAATATACCCTGTTTGTGTAGCGTGCTACACCGTAGGGCTGTATATGAAATCAGTCTCTCTGAACGGGGCACATAAAGTGCTAGATGAGATTCCTCGACAGTACATTGTGAGTTCGACAAACATTCCTCTCAATGCTCCACTGGATGATTCCTCAATTCATCAACAAGCACAGCAGCCGGTTGATTAAAATATAAGGCAGTACAGCCAAAGAAAAATATTTCACTATGCTGTGAAATCAGCTTCGCCATGAAACATGACGCGTAAATGCCAAGGTTTTTGACCACTGTTTTTTAGATAGCAGTCGACGTACATCATGCATGGTATAAGTCACTTCATTTATTATCCAACAGGTGCCAAGGTTATTATTTCTAAATATAACGAAAGAGCAAGTAATGCACCACAATTATACTTCTGAATTCAATCAAAATTAACGTATTTTAAATCAGCTTACAGCAGGCCTCATAACAATCCATAAAGTGGCATGGTTAAAGCTCATATGCTTTACTTTTCAGGCTCAGTCATGATAACATTGACTTTTCTGATTAAAACAAGCTTTCTCCTTTGCCCGAGAGCTTCCTCTACTGAGAAGCTGTAAAGTTGGCCATCTGCAGCCTTCATACAACTGGATCCAGACACAACAAGGCAGCTGTCACCTTGATTACCACCAGTGAAACCATCCATCTGGCTGTTGGAAACCCGTTCAAATGTCAACTGCTCACCTGCCTCTGATTGGGTGCTGGGAAATATTACAGATCTCTATGCTCAATGCAAGGCCGGCATCTGGACTTGGCTGGAGAGCTATTCTGGGCCATCGCTGATACAACCTTATGATATGGCCCAGATTAGACAGGCACTCTGCAAGGGCCTGGCAGAAGAGACCGACAGCCTGCCATAACAATAAAAAAATAAGCAGAGGAAGACTGGAGTTTGATGGCCCATGCATGTAATTGTGTTTCACAGCATGACCAGAGGAGAAAAAGACCAGGATTCCAGAGTTTTCTACACTAATCCATGTTTTACTAAATGAACAGACACTGAAAGACAGACATTTTGGTGGAATTGACAACACTGTGACTGCTGTGTTGTAACAACATGTTTACCTGAAGTGTCTTTTCAAATAACTAAACAATACAGCAGTGCAACTCGATAATATGTTTTCTGTAGCTACCTCAAGATGAAGCAAAGATAGAAATTATACAATAAGTTTTTTTACCAAGATGGAGTGTTGTCAGCTCACATCTCCAGGGTTATGGGGTCAAGTCCCACCTCCAATTGTACGCAAGGTGTTTATCTGGGCTTTCTCTGGGTGCTCTGCTCTCAGGTCGGTCTACAGCTCTCTCGTTAGCGATGGTCTACCATTGCATTTAGCCAATATCCTGCCTGTTGCTTGGGAAACGTTTCAATGTCAATAAAAAACGTAATCTCGTAAGAATTACCTTTAGAGTGATGTAAGCACCTGGTCGCTAACAAGTTAATATATGCGGTAATGTGAATATTTAACGAAGACTATGATTTCTACACCAACTCCAGCTTGACGTCATGAGTCCTTGGGTTTGTGGATCTGCCCAACATGAGACCACGACAGATCAATGTCCTAGGAAGAGGATGGAGGGACGACGATATTCTGTTGTGAGCCTGAAAAAACTCGCAACATGTCACACATGAAGACAGTGCTGAGCAAATGATTGTTATGCGTTAATATTGCCATTCCAGCTGAGTGTGATGTTAAACCAAGGAGAATCCACACAGTCTCCCAAATTTGTTATGAAGGCACTTTCTACTTTAATGAGGCAGATTAAGTAGGCTTGTTATGTTTTTGGTCACACTGTGTGGGAAAGTAGTTTTGTTTTAAACGTTGTGTCTCCAGTGAGTTTTGTAAAAATAGGCCTGGTGATCGGTCTGATCTTCTATCCTCGAATTTAACAGATAAGAGTTATTAAAGGTCATCCAAAGAAAAGTGACAGAATATGAGAAATGCCAGTGCCTGAATCTATGAGTAGATGAACTCATATTTGTTCAGTTTAAGTCATGAGAACATTCAGAACCGGTGAGCCAAAACATAGTCATCTGTACTAGCAAAAAAAAAAAAAAAATCAGGTTCACCATTTTGGTCTAGTTCAGTCTCAAGTGTGGAAGTCAAAGCACATTTTGTCAGCTGTTAAATGAGACTGTCAGCACTGCAGGGTTTCCCTTACTGAGTGTTTTCCCACCATGTTGTGACTGTCATCAAATCGATAGCTTCGTAGCCCTATATATGGCTAACTAGGTGATTTAACTTCTTGCCCAATCTGAAGTAGTTAATCCATCCATCCTCTAACTGCTTATCCTGTTCAGGGTCATGGGGGGACCAGGCAGCATAGGCCACAAGGCTGGGGTACACCCCGGATGGGATACCAGTCCATCACAGGGCACAGGGCTGGGGTACAGCCTGGATGGGATGCCAGTCCATCACAGGGCACGAGGCTGGGGTACAGCCTGGATGGGATGTCAGTCCATCACAGGGCACGAGGCTGGGGTACACCCTGGATGGGATGTCAGTCCATCACAGGGCACAAGGCTGGGGTACACCCTGGATGGGATACCAGTCCATCACAGGGCACGAGGCTGGGGTACAGCCTGGATGGGATACCAGTCCATCACAGGGCACAAACATGCACACACGACAGGCTGTTTAGAGATTCCAGGTAGCCTATATTGCATGTCTTTAAGCTGCAGGAGGAAACCTGCAAAGCACAGACAGAACATGCAAAGCCCATGCATGCAGAGCGTTGGTGGAATTCAAACTCCTAGCCCAGGAGGTGTGAGGCAACGTACCTCCTGTAAAAACATTTTAATACTCTTAAAATTCACTGGTTTATTCATTGGTACAGAGTAATTCACGTTGCCACCTCACATCTCTGGGGTTATGGGCTGAATTCCAGATATTTCCCTCTGTGTGTAAAGCCTTCATGTGTTTTTTCTTTTTGTGCCCCAGATTTGGTATGCAAATCAGACACGTGCCGTTTGATGATTTGGTGACCCTGAATTTCCTGGAATGACTCAGAGAGACAGGCTGATTTCTCCATGTTCTCATCACTTGCTGTATGATCCTTTTGGCTGGGGTTAACCCAGACTTACAGCATGTGAAGACTTCACAGAAGCATCCGCTTCAAGTTACAAATCCTTGATTCGACTTGACAAATCCTAGAGAAAGTCTGAACTTTCGCAAACATTTTTTTCTTCTAACAAAAAAATAATAATTTAAGCATTAGGATGTATAAGAATAAAATAATTTTGAAGTTTAAAATACTCATGCTAATAAAGGTCAGACGTGCTGCGTCGAACTCTAATGAATGTTTAAATGTAACAACGATTACTTCACAATGATAAATGAAATTCATGTCAAATATGTCAACTGTTCAACGTAGGCTGAATCTATAGAAAACCAAAATCCAAGCATGGACAAGGAGCGAGATGGCAGGAAGAGGCGCTCAGTCCATCGCGGCATTGAAACAGCCTTAGAACACTGACTCTGCCATGAGTCCAAACTGTGTCCGTGCTGGTATATGCAGGGCAGGGAGATCAGCTGTGACTTCATAGTTACAGACTATGAAGTACCAAGTCAGAGAGTCAGTTATTCATCAACTTCTCATTAATACCTGTAGCTTGTCTTCTCCATTATTAATTTAAATATATGCACAGATTTGCAATGAGATTGGAATCCGTCTGTTAACAAAGCCAGCTGAGCCTGTACTGGATGACACCCAGATGGATACAGAGGAAGTCCTTCACTCATGTTCATGCCTGGATACTCAAAAAGAGTCAGCCTCTGAGGCCCGGCAGTAATTCTGAGCCCACATCTCCACAGGCTGATCTGCTAGTTAACATGCATTCATCCAGTTTGCTAAAAACCATTGCTTCAACAAGCATTCCCAGTGTCTGTTCAACTGATGGGAGGATATACTTCTCACGACACACTGATTCATTTAGTCTGGTAAGGTCCACACATATCCGTACAGCGCCGGACCTTTTGGGAACAACAATCATCCCTGAGCACCACTCCGTCGCCTCCTCTACTCTGCTGATCACTCCCAGACTCTCCATGTGAGACAGGTCCTCTTTGACTTTATCCATTAAAGGCAAAGGGATTCATGTTGGAGTCTTCAGAGAGAAAGGAATGACTCCAGATTTCAGCTTTATGGCATATGGCTGTCGAACCTCTCCCAGACCACTAAACAGCTTCGGATAGCGTGTTTTCAATGTCTCATTGTTAACACTGTGCAGTCTTGCAATCAACTCAAGCTTCATGATGGCTGGCCTTCCCTGCAGTGCAGTTTGAAGGTTCCTGATTGCATAAACATCTAACCTCTCTATCACCTCTCCTTAGTACTAGGGTGGCGACACTAATAACATCCTGTGGCATCTGCCCCGGGCCCAACAGGGGTTGCGTTGAGGTCCAAAGAACGGGTGGGATGGAGTTTCTGAAAATGTCTAAAAACTCCATGTGGAGTTACTGTGACATCTTTGCCAGTGTCGATTTTGAATGGAACAACCTCGTCCCTAATATTTATCTGAACCCTTCATGGCTCACCTTCCGCTGAAATGCTCCGAAGGAACACACCACCACCTTATTTGATTTCATGCACAGTTCCGGACGATGCACATGTACACCTGAAATTATCCTTCTTTCCACATGCGTGACAATTAACTCCCTCCGCAGGATAATCACGCTTTGGGTTCGATGGTGAACTACCACATCTGTGGCACTGTCCCCCCGATCTGCTTCTTTGGTTTGACACTAGTATCTTTTTGGATTTTAGCCTTATTATCATTTCTTTTCTAAACTCTATCAATTGAGCTGGCTTCTGTAGCTTTTCCTAATATGTTCCCGTGCAATCAGGTTTGTTGGCGCTTCATTTCCTCACTTTGTCTCACCATATTAATTGCTTTTTCCAGAGTTAGATCTTGATCTAGCTGCATGCGCTCAGAAAGCCGTCTATCCGTTAGTCCAACAAGTCTGTCGCGATTCAACTCGCATGCAATGTTCGATAATTGCAATGTTGTGCTAAGACATATAGAGAAGTAACGAGATAATCCACCGTTTCATTCTCTCCATCCTAGCACATATTAAATCGTGCACATTCATGTATAACGTTCTTTTTACCGGTGAAGTACACCTTGAATCCACCACACACGTCCTGGGACTTTACTCTCCGGGCATTTGATAAAGTCAGGCAACGCAGAACGTCATCCACTTCATCTCCCATACAGTAAATAAAAGTATTCACCTGGTTTTCTTCACAACTTTCATGCATGTTGTAACCCATTCAGAAACAATCAATCCTCCAAATCCCTTTCCCCCACTCCTGAGGTTTTAGAGAAATTAATACTCCTGTAGCTGTATGCTAAAAGTTAGCCTGGGACCTGAGGTCCTCTGTGAAGCTACCGCGTTCTGTCCGGCGTCCATTTTGCCTCATCGATCTTTTTTTTTTTTTTCAATCTGACCTCTCACAACACAGCTCCGCAAAAAGTCGTCTATCAGGTCAACTGCGCAACTGCGTCTACTTTTGACACCACGTCGTGTTAATGAAGTAAACCACCCTGAGCTCGAAGTGTATTTTACATAGGGCGTTTTACCAGAACTCGTGCACGCCCCGTCTTAACCGTTATGCTCTCGTCCGCCAACCCCCCATATCACTTCCGGGTCCCAAACGGCTCCCGACATTTACATATCTGGCTTAAAGATATACCACAGCTATGATACAAAAGACGTTTATTCAACTTTACCGTTTTGTTCCGCATGGATTCCCCCCTGTCTCAGGTTGGATATCAAAACAAAAAGCACAAAATACAACACTGGACACTGGTAATAGAATCTGGCAATTTTTAAATAAAACTTTTTCACACAGCCTGGCTACTAAAACGGTACAAAAAATGGTTACCAAAGTGCCCCTGCTTTTGGCCTAACCATTATGACCATGTATGCTGGTTAATTTTTAGTCATCTGAAGCCTGTGCGGTTTTCACTGTGGTACCACCAAGCCCTGGCTGGGAAATAACTTCAGGCAGCTGAATGGATCTACCGAGTGACATGCGGCCAAACAGTCTAAGGAACTGAGGTAGTCCTGAGTACCGCAGCTGAATACTGAGGTGTGTAATTCCCCAGTAACTCTGGTTCAAGACGCATCACATTTAAGTAGACTGAGAATCCCCATCATCAGTCAGGAGCACGAGCAACAGAGCAAAAGGTAATGGAGCTCATGTTTAAATGAAATTACCTTTAAAAAAAAAAAAATTAAAATGGATGTAACAGCACAAGGCTACAAGATCCTGTCAGATCTTTCACCTCCAAGTGTTAACTAAAACGGAATATCTTAAGGATAAGAAAAATTATCTTGGCAACCTGATGCATCGTTTCCAACAGTTGCTTACATAAAAATAAATATCTGCTTTTGTGGATTAGCTTTCATCTCCTATTTAAGTGACATGAAGGACATGACAGAATGCACGGTCTGTCTGTTCCATTGTCAGATGAAAACATCTGCATGCTGCACGTCTTAGCCGCCTTCTCAGATTCACGCCCTGAAGAGAAGTGAGTTCAGCATCTCAGCTGCCAGGCGAAGACTTCACTAGTAGGCTTTCCTAGAAACACATGACAAATCATTACCATTTACCAAGTTTTCTCACACACAGCAGGACATCTTTAAGTGACAGTGCTGAATATTCAACCACTCTTTTGTTCCTATCATCAAATCCAGGCTGTTGGACTGAGTCTTACAAGAGCTTAAAATATGAAAAAAAAAATAAAACACAAGTCCTCTGTTTCGCATTGAGTATTCACATTGAGATCATCTTCGTCAGGCCATGTGTAAAGGAAGCCAAACGGAATTGTTTATAGCAGAGCATATGGAAAAGTGTTAAGAAAACACATTACTGGTTTTCAAGGAACATGAATGTTTATTTGTAGTACGACGTGCACAGAAAAAAGTCGCTTTTCACGTCATGATACAGCATTCATCTCTGAATGAACAAATTCATTCTCAAAGCATATGCATGAAAAATAAATACATCTAATGCTCAATTTAATTCAGTGTAATTTAATTTTTCCTTAATTTAAGGATAAACATGTCAAATAAATATGTGTCCTTGTAGCCAAAAGCTGCCTGGATTTGGAATTTTGAACAAATTATATTTATCTTATTATAACATTTCTATTATGTTTCCTTTTGTTTGTTTTTTTAACATAATGGGAGCATTGTGGCAAGGCTGAGATTCCCTGGCGAAGCTTGAACTGGCTAAATGTAAGGCAGATCGGGACAGATTTTGCTGATGGACACAGCAGCCTCGTATTGTAAATTGTATTTATTTTCTTTACGGTTTACGGTAAATGTCCGCTGCATAAAATACTACGTGGAGTGCATGGAACAAAGAACGAGGGCAGACACCGAGGAGTCGACATCAAAGTGAAAAACATTAAAGATTGTTTTGGGAGATCAGAAAATGGGTTCAGTCTGCCCTGGAATGTAAAAGATCGGCCATAAAATGAACACAAAGCTGGTTTATCTGGGAGTGAGGCCACTGCTCATTGCTTTGTTTGTCCCGGAGGTCGTGTATTGTATGTGTCTTCTTTGAAGACAGACATGGTGCATAACACACACACACACACACACACACACACACACACACACACACACACATATGTAATATAAAACTGCAGTAGAATTCATAAACAACAGAACTGCTCACAGACATTCATGTATACTAATCATTTCAACCAACTGACTGTCTTCATCCTTATGAGTGTAAAAAATAAAGTTATTACACTCATAGATACAAATCGCAACTTACACGTCTAAATCTGGCATTTGCTGGGTTGAGTTTGCCTTCAGAACCACTCGGCTAATGAAATCCTAAGTCAGATGAAAAAGTTTCCGGAATGGTGAGTTGCTTCAGAAAGGCCGTTTTATCTAACTTCAGCCAAAGTTTCAATTCTCACAAAATCAGACTTGTGGTAGAGGGTTAGCGTTATTCTCCCAACAATTTCACATATGGGATTTAACGAGGGGTCAAAAAGATCAAAGTTAAATTCATTTGGAAAATATAAATTATACATTTTTACCCCAAGAGTGGAAAAGAAGAACTGTAATTTTTAAATTTTCCCGAGAATTTCCAGGATGCATTCTTTTTAAAGTGTCCCTGCGTTCTTGTATATTTCTGATAAAAACAAGAGCGGATAAATGCTTCCTGACATTGCTGTGTTACAAGCCATTAAAGTATTTGCAGCTAGGTGGATTAAATATCAAATGTGGTTAAACCTTTCAGACCACGAACCACAACGCAAACCAAAATTACGTGCTAGTATGTCAACAATGCCGACCCTTTCAGCCTCTCCCAAACGGAGGAAACAAAACAAGCTAACGATTTTCCTCACTCATCAAACTTTGCAACATGAGCACTGACAGCACAAAGTAGCACACGGGGTCAATTTTCAGGCCAAAACGAATGCATCTACTCTGTCATCAGGCAGGAGATGCTTTAATTACATACTTATGGCATGTGAAGAAGAAGGAGTGATAAAGATGACTTTAAGGTCGAAGAGCACTGGAATTCTTTGTGTCATAATTTATTAGAGAGATGGCACGTGTTTGTTTTTATTTAACTGATATCAAAAGGCTTGTCGTGCGCCTTGTGGATCGGCTTTACTGTGAGCCGCCTTTCTTATGAGGGAAAGGATGATAGTCAGCCCAGTTTTGGTCGTAACCATGCATCAAAATAAATGAAAAGCATTGTGACCCAACGTGAAAGCCAAAGGATATTGTTCCGCTCGAATCTGAAAACCAATTTAAACAACTGCATGCTAATCAAGCAAAAAAAAAAAAAAAATTGTATTATGGAAGCTGGCCCGTTCTTTAAGGAGCTAAGCCAAGCTGTGCTGAGCGCTGAAGCTGAAGGCACTGCTGGTTTTGAAGCCGGAACAAGTCAAAAAACAGCACAGAGTCCACATTTGGTGGAAGAGCTTTAGAAGAACATGCAGAGTGCAGCGCGTTTTCCATCGATATGCCGTCGCTGTTGTTGTGGCGGAATTTTTTATGCACATCAAGATGTATAATCAGAGCTTGAGTTCATAAGGTATAACACTCCATAAGTGTGTATTCTATGAACCAATCACAGAAGAATATACATCGTAAAGACGAAGCTGACAAGCAGGGGAAAAGAAAATTGCGTTATTCTGTGTCAATAATCTTTCAAGGGTATCCACATTTCTACAACTCAACAAGATACTTTTGGAAATTTTTGCTTTATGCCCATGGAGCTTGTGATTTTGAATGATTAGGGCTGCAAAATTGTGTTATGAAATATGGTAATTAAAGAAAAAAATTCACAACGTTAATTATCAGATAGAAAATTAACTTACTCATTTAAATGTAAAAAAAATCAAACTTTCATGAATTCAAATCATTATTATATGCAGTCTGAAACATTCTCTGGTAATTGGGTACATCATCTCTATCGATTACATCTAATAAGGATCAAAACAGTAAGTGTGTGATTTTCATAATGTGAGGAAAGTTATCAATATTTTCATTATTTCAGCAGGCTATCTTTTGTTTCAAAAGAAAAAAAAAGTGCAAGTATTCATTGATTTAAATGTTGAAGATATACGCATTAAGTCATGGCCTTCCTCTTCCTCACTGACTTGGGAGAGCCTTCAGCATGCGGCAGAGCTGTGATCACAGATGGAGTTCTGCAGTCTGGCTGCTGGGTGATCGTCTTCTCCATCTCAATGTTGCCTGTTACCCTCAGGAAGTGAATTCATTGATTCTTTTGGTCATAATGGCTTAAGATCTTCTGCTCCAGTTTTCTTTAAAAACAGAGGCTCCATATCTCTGACATTTAAGAGCCTTCTGGTTACACAGTGAACATGCCTCCTCCTTGACAGCCACAGTGATTCATGGGCAGAGAAACGAGATGGAGGCTTCGCAGTGTTGTCCTTGTCAAGTTAAACAAGTTAGAGATAAATAGGCTAAGACAGATGATTAACATCATATATTTATTATTAACAGATACTATCAAGTCAGTGTCAGGTCCTGGCATCCATTCTGACAACTTCAACTGCAACTTCTCCTCTTGACGAACAAATTTTCCAAACATTATGGTCTTTTACTGCAGTGGAAATCAGAATAGCTGTTCAAATCAATAAGATTCTAGTAGGAACTAAGTAGAAAATAGAACAGAATGTCAGGTAGTGCCAAGGAAAGCTTTTTGTGGCGACAGATAGCTGAGAGGGTCAAGTGGTTTGATGACCTTAATTGAGCTCCTGGTAGGTTTAAGGTATTTCTTCAAAGTCATGAGTGATTCTGCACACCGGATGTACTTGGGTAAGTTGTTCCACCATAGAAGAACCGAACCACACATGAAATACACTTAGTAGAATTCCGATACTCTTTCAAAAAGTGTACTGAATAAGCTGAAATCCGTTTCTCACCAAGCTTTAGGCTTTTACAATAGATCCCGAGCATTAATGAAACCCTTTTAATTCTAAACATCCTTCTGAATGCAAATGTGGATGTAATACATCATAGGTCATGTGGTGAACTTCATGTGTACGGCATTCATTTTGAATGCCGGTAACGACTCTCCTGTTGACAGTCAGCATTCCATTAATATGGATCCTTCTTCCTTTACTTCCCACAGAATAAAATGCTGGACCCAGTTTTGTTGACTAAGCTCTATGTACTTCTAAAATATTCACGATTTTTTTAGCTTTGGAATTTTTCTTCAACTAACCCATTTTTCCTCTTACTCTGAAGAGAAAATTAATTAGTTTAATATTTTATTTAATGTAATATGTTATCTAAAATAATAATAATAGGAGGTCATGTTGGCTCAGTGTGTAGCACTGTTGCATCATCTGTGGCTGAGGGTTTGAATCCCACCTGTATATATATGTGGGGTCTATATCCTTTCCCCATGGAGGGATCAGGCAACAAGCACGCTCTCTCTATTTGGTTTTCAAAGGCATATAGTAAGGCTAATTGGCGCCTGTAAATTACCTATAGTGGATGACTGGAGGTGCGAGTGTCTGCAAGTTAGTGCCCTGTGATGGACTGGCATCCCATCCAGGGTATTCCCCAGCCTTGTGCCCTCTGATGGACTGGCATCCCATCCAGGGTGTACCCCAGCCTTGTGCCCTGTGATGGACTGACATCCCATCCAGGGAGTCTAAGGACACAACACAGGGGACACCCTGGACAGGGTGCAAACCCATAACATGAGACACACATTCTCTCTCTGTATGAACAATTCAGCTTCACCAATTAGCATTTAATGCATGCCTTTGGACTACAGGAGAAAAGCAAATGCAAACTGCATGCATGGAGGGGCAGGATTCGAACCCCAAACCCTGAAAGGCGACAGTGCTAACCATTGAGCCATCATGCCCCAGATACTGTCCATATGAATATTATTTTGCCAACCTGCATGTACTTTAATTCTATGATTATCTCATTTGCAGAGATGTTTTCTGTGATTCTTGCTCAAATTAATTTCTTAAAGGATTTAAAGATTTTTTTTTTTTTCTCGGTTTTGGCAAATACTGTTTCTGTTTTCTTTTCCTTTTCATTAATTATGTAGTCATACACTCTAAAGGGCTTTGGATACAGGTTATGTTAGATATATGTTGATAGATACAGTTTCACTGTTAATTGATCTATACAAGAAACATTGACATATGTTTAATTTGTTTTATTTCAGACTGATTTCCTGAAAGGGATTAGCGGGAAGAGAGAGGTCGTAATCTGTCTCCAAATCTGAGCCATAATATATGCCGGCAGATATCAAGCACAAATTACCGTGCTCTGTAAATGTTCAGATTGCTCAGAAGGCTGTTCGGCTGCCATTTCAACACAGGGACACGATGGATCTGTTGAATGATAGTGGTAGCAAGGAGCAACAGCAGCTAATACACTGTATAGCTGACATGCCCCAGGCACCAGAAGAGCCCAGGAGATGCTGTAGCCCAGGATTTAAAGCGGCTCGGTGGTGATTTCATGGATTCTACCACAGGACGATCCGAATGAGATCCAGGCAGGGAAAAATTCTCCTGATGCAGGCTTTTGCAAATATATGCTGTCAAAGAGACGTAAAAGGAGCTGATTTTTACTATTATTATCAATCACATCTTGTATTATATGCAAGAATATTATTTTTCCCTTGTTTTTTTCTTTTAAAATTGTTTTTAAGATGCCCTCTAAGACAGGCAAGTATGCGGTGAAATACTGCCCTCTAGTGGCAGACTGTATTTTAATATCAATTGCCTGTTAAAAATCCTGCAAAACAAACGCGTAGCTGATACGAATGGACAGTGCAAATGAGTTTGAATGGACGTTCCATTAAGGAATCGAACGGGAGGGAAAATGCAATATAGGATGAACTTGATTTGTTGAAAGAATGTCATATACTAAGAAAAAGCTCCTGAAATTGATTAGATTGAAATTGATTTATCCACTGTAGCAGAATGAATATTCATTAATTTACCTGCAGTGTGAACTATTGGTGTCCAGTGGTTTTTAAAATGACACTGGGGCAGGCTGTGTGTGTGTGTGTGTGTGTGTGTGTGTGTGTGTGATTTAAGACCATTTGACCAGCGTGTTGTGATGAGGTGATGTGTGGTAAAATGCCTTCCTCCTGTTAGGGCGACGGGCAGCTTTGTGGCTCAGCATATTCAGCCAAAGCACGTCAGCACAGGACAGCCAGAGGGTGAGCTGAGTAAGGAAAAGGGATGTGCAGCATTTTCCACTGCAGCTTAATGACAGTCACGTATTTTACATCTGGTAGGAAATCCCGTCCTGTCTACAGGAGGTTCCCCAGTCTGGTGTTCTGTACTGGCTGCTCCCCTCATCACCTGGCTCAGCATGGCCAGCGAGAAGATAATCAGACAGATGGATGGGTGTTTTTATGGAATTAAGATGATCAATGGTTTTGCAATTCGCTATCATTCCACTAAGCTATTAACACCTTAATTGCCAGAACGACTCCCAAGGCGGCCGGACAGGATCTCCACACCATCACCGTGCGTCAGGGCCAAGCAATCACCTGTTGTGTGTCATCATCTGAGGCCTTTAATGTCATTGTGTTTGCTTTCCTCTCCGCCCTTCTGGACATCCTTGTTTCTATACGATATTTTTGAAAGCTCACCATATCAATAAAAGATCCACCGTTTTCCACAACTGCATATCCTGGTTCTTGATGTTATGCAAATTAAATATGCGAGATATAAAAAGCAAGCAATAAGATCAGTGTACAGTATATATTAATACCAGAACTCAAACCAGTGCAAGATGACCAATTTCAAGGAGTCCTTGAACCACGGACAGTGGAGCAGGAGTGAGCATCAGAACTAATTGGAAAGTTCTGTCACAGAGTTCCTCCTTGGTGTCCCCCCAAGCAGGTCACACGAGGGTCTTAAAAAACACAACAGCAGTGTGATTTTCCTGCCGGCTGGTAATGATTTACATAGAAATCTAATCGCCTCAGACGGCCTCCCTGCTCCATTATGAATTTTTCATGCCGCTCTATAATATGCTTCCACACTTTCATCAAGATCAGACAGTGGCTCCTTTCGCAAGCTCCAGCTTCTCCCAGGGCCAGACAAGAAGAAGAGAAAACAAGTGTTGAATCTTGTAGCACTGCCCATACCAAATATAATTATTTGCATCAAATTTACGTGTGGGTCTCTATCTTTATGTTAGTGTTGCATAGGTCGATACGCGCGTGAGTTTGGCGGTAGTCCTAGGGGCTGATGGGCATCATGGAAATGGTGTCCGTATCCATGGTACTTCTTCCCCTTTGCTGAGCTGAAGGTTTCCCAGTTCAGCAGACGAGGCGGATCGGGACCCTGCCGGGCATGAGCTCACCTAGATGGCAGCCAAAATACCACCATCACTCAAACAATAAATATTTGCATTTTTATTGAGAATAACGCAAATAAACTGGAATCCCATCCAGAGCATCATCTGCTTCATGGCCTGCAGTTCCTGGGATAGCTGCAGGCTAACCGTGACCCACCACTGAAAGGGTGGTACCGAGAGGCACAAGGATGAATCCATGGATGATATAAATAACATCCTTTTCTCTTTAAAAAAACAATAGCCATCATCATTTTCTGGGTTGTGATTTAACAGTGAAAAGGAGATTATGTGGATTCGATGCAGGTATTTACTGAGGCGGCTAGTTTAAGAATATTCCACTCTGGTACACAAACTTCACTGACTGCCTGTGGCAGTCTAAAAATGACAGATTTCCCCCTTGCTGGCAGAGAAACCGTGGATTCATCACACGGACTGGATAGCCTAAACAGTGAAACCTCGTGTGCAGTACGAGTCAAACAAATCCATCCCCCAGGCTGAATTTAAAGAGGGATGCTCCGGGCTGTGCCGGTGTTGAGGTCCGGGGAGAGTCTTTGAGGGCAGGCTGACATGGAGATTTAGCCCTCTGTCTCTATCGGCATCAGTGGAAACCGTGTGATTAATGTGGACGGGTAGCTTTCAAGCAGCGATGAGCGCACCTCTTGATGCGTACTCAGAGAACAAGCCATTATAAGTGTGCACTCTGTATAACTCACTCCTTTGTGAAGTGGTGAATGGGCTGGACATGAACAATGCTCAGCGGATGGGATGCTGGGAAACCACTAGCAACGATGGCTTCTCTTGTGCATCTTAATAGAACGTAAAGGGCAAACGAAAACGTGGGTCTGTTCTGCACGCAATGTGCCCACCATCACTGCCGCTGGTACTGCATCTTTATAAAGGTGGCCTGATCGGCACAGTCCAATGCGGTGTTTTCACAAAAACGTGGCTGTGTTTAGTAATCATCAGTAAAAAAGTGCAGCTATCCTTTATTGATTTTTAATGGACATGGCAATACAATGTAGTCCTGAGTGAGGCAACACGATGAACATGATGCTGCTCTCAAAACCATTATATACAGTACACAAATTGCAAAATGGTTTGACTTGATCCTCAACTGTCTGTTTATTCACACTGAAAAGCCTGGGTATATGTAGCTCAGATTGGTTTCCTGACCATATCTTTATTATGTGTTATAACTGTCTTCATCTGAGTGGGTAGGGATCTTGGGGAAATGGAAGCCACCTGCTCGAGTCCGATGACCATGAAGAGATGCTCAGACACTCATCCTGCTCTGTGGCGACATTCTACTGCGACCTTAAGAACCTGAGAAACTCTTTTTGCCTTGTCTTAATTGTTTTCTATAACAGCTTGATTCTGTTTCAGACTTTTCCATTTAGTTCAAACTTCTCGACATTCTTTTGACGTAAGGTCATCCATACTAGGCACTGGTTAGTACTATTGTCAGGTATCCAGCTGAAACCTTTCACTTTTTTCATAGAATTTATGCGATGAAAAATTTATTCTGCATAAATATATGAGGAAATATACTTACTCTTCACCACATCTAAGAGAATAAAATGTTTTATAATTTAAACTAAATCACTGTAAATAAGAGCGCACGCTAAAAGGACAACACTACATCACTCTTGCAGCATAGACTGATCAGTTATTTAGAGGCTGTCCTGAAACCCCTCTTCAACTCATTCCGTGAACTCATTCAAACTACGTCTTTCGGTTTGAAGTCTATTGACTTTCGGCGCAATTTCTTTTATACACAGCAGGTGGCACTGTACCTCCATTTCTTATCTTAATTTTCAAAGTAGAAGGAGGGCTTGACATTGAGGTGTCCTTATGTGACAGACATGCCCTACATGATGCCAGTCTATGAAAAATTCGGTAAACTGAAAGTCATACGTCGACATGTAAATGAGATCTAAATTTGCAGTGGCATGTCCTGTATACAATTAAACAGCACAGCAGTTGCAGGTGACTCGTTTTTTCATGTAACATGTTAAATGGGAGTTGTGGTAAAAATCATAATATTTATAGTCCATTTGACAAAAGAAAGAACACTTTTGTTTGTAGTCATGCATGGCTCTTTGTTGAATTGCGTCGTAGGGTGGGCAGTGATTTTCTCCTCGGTCTGGGGGTATCAGCATTCTAACAGAATCGTCATTATCCATTCAGATCGACGGAGGGGCTTCAAGAGCTACACCCAAGATGGACTGAATATGAGGTCATTTGAGATTCATTTCACTCGCGTTCATTTCTATCTACACCTGTGTTAAGCAACGATGTATGTTCCCGTTCCGTGTGCCGCAGAGATCTCTAGCAATTAATAGATCATTTAATTGCTGATTTATGTGCGTTAAACATGCGATGTCAAAGACGGTGTGCTGTGACAAACAGGTGCAACTACAGAAGTGCCTCCATACCCCCTGGGAGCTTTAGACAAAGTAGGAACGACAGAAAGTGAAAACAGTAACGTTTTGTTTCTTAAATGCATGTGTCATTTTAAGAAGCTTGGTCACCGTCAAACAATACAAAATTATTAAATCCAGTCAATTTAAGCAAAGCTCTGGCAGTTAACATAAAAGTACAATTCAAAATATTAGCTCAGATCAATGTGAGAAGTCATCTTATTTATCCTGTACAGTGGGACATCTGTCGGGCAACCATTGTCCTGAATTTGCACGTCTTGGTGCATTCGATACAGGAGACGGATGCTCATGGCATCAAGACCAGGTACTGACATTTACTTTAGAAGCAAACACATTTACATTTGACTTGGTGGAAAAGGCACACACATTTACCCTTCTGGTGATTCACAATGGAAATATAAGCCTCGGGACTGTCCTACAGTCTTATTTCAGAAAGCATTAAAGGCAATTCTGAGTAATAACCTCAAAACAGGGCAGAATGATATGAGATGAGCCTTTACGTGTACTGGCCTTATTTCCCAGCAAGTCTGCTCAGAGGGCCACATCCCTTGTTACAATTCTTAATTTACTCTGCACTGGGTTAGGAATAAGGAGAATGGAACAAACACCAACAAGCTTTATTACATTTCAGCCCGAATCCTACGGATTCCTTGGCTTCAGCGTGCTATAAATGGTAATAAATAAATGTCTTCGCGTTGTGCCTTGTGCAGTGATAAATGGCTTTAATTAACCATGTCACCGAGCCAAAGCACTGTACGGTACCATAATAAAGCGTGGGAGGGTTGCCTTTTATAGCAGCCGAATATGAGGTGCGGCCTTGTGGGGATTCTCAAAGTTTCAAGGTAGACGAGCCCATTACCGGCCTGTAACGAATCAAGCTCTTAATATAGATCATTTGAAGATGTTTGTAAAGCTTTGCCTTCCTGGGATGCTTAACGTGAGAGCTGTCGGCCAGGGCGCGAGGCGGCGCGAGGCGGCACGTGGCGGCACGTGGCTCCCAGGCCCGCCCTCTGCTGACACCTTCCAGTGTGAAAGGTAAGGGTGTTTATTACTCGCCACACATTCGCATAGTTTTACACACTGTGCCACCAAAGGCACGTTTAGCTGGCCTATTGATCCGCCTCAGTGCCGTCGATGAGCTTATTAAGTTATGAAACGTAGCCGAACTTCGGTATATGCGGTTTCATAAAACTGACGGCGTCGTGCGACGCATTCGAGCTAAATTTCTATATTAAAGCTACAGAAAAAAACATCGATGACTTTAGTGCGAAACCAGTCGGCAAGCTGTCAGTGTCACACGGAATATTCCGCAAATTCACTCCAGCCTCGCCTTTTCTGGACGGTAAAGTAAATCCAGTAGCGAACTACACGCCACGGCGCGCGCCCCTATCCCATAATAATCCCACACCAGTCCCGCCTACCCTCCACGTCACCATGGTGACGTAAGCGCGGGTCGGTCAAACAGGGAACGTACCCAAAACGTCCAGTGACGTTCTCGTTACGTTCCAAACGTTCCTGTAACGTTCCTGTAACGTTGCCTGTCTGCCCAACCGTTCAAAAGTTTAACTCTGACAGTAAAACACCACGCAGATAGTGGAAATCTTTACGATGATTGTGTATATAAGTGTAATATGCCACAATTTTGTGTCAGTGAATTAACTGTGTACACAAACATCTTCTCTGTCATCCAGCAGGAATATGAAACGTTCCTGGGTTCTCCTGATTTTGCTCGTCCCAACACTTCGTGCATCTCTGGATGGGAAACCACCAAACTTTGTTTTGATTATGGTGGATGATCTTGGGATTGGAGATTTGGGCTGCTATGGGAACACAACTTTAAGGTTGAAGCTTAAAATAATTATTTTTTTTAATTTTTTCCCTGTGGGAATTTTGAAGAGTGATCATCTTTTACACAACTCTTACATTTATTATTATTATTATTGTTGTTGTTGTTGTTGTTGTCAAATTGAGCATAGGACCTATAGGTGTTGTCTTTTATTCGGACTGGACTGCAGGACACCCAATATTGACCGACTGGCCCAGGAGGGCCTGAGGCTGACCCAGCACATTGCAGCCGCACCCCTGTGCACCCCAAGTCGAGCGGCCTTCCTAACAGGTCGATACCCAGTTAGATCAGGTGAGGCAGGAGGAAGGTTCTAAAGTCCATTTTGGTGGTGAAACCAGGCCACACCCACTACCGGGGCCAAACAAGCTGCTATCCACAGCGACCAACATAACTGTCACACTGATTTAGTTAGATGGGCATGAGTATCATGTACGGGAGTCTTGGGGGCCTGAGAACCTGCCCGGGTGGTTTTATTTCGGGTGGGTGCCTACCCTTCTAGTAGTCTGTCCACAGCCCTAGCTGATCATGTATATAATTGATTAGTCCGGGTCCTTAGACTGTGTAACAAACAATGCAATAAAACAGCTAACAGACGATGCCTCTTCAGTGATGGGCTCCCATTCGGCAGAGCCTGTGACCTTCACTTTCTTTACCAGGCATGGTCGGCCATGGGCTACTGGGAGTTTACATTTTCTCAGCTGCCTCTGGAGGCCTCCCTGCCACAGAGGTGACCTTCGCCAGACTGGCTAAGCAGCAGGGTTACTCCACAGCACTCATAGGTATGGCCGGTACTGTTTCTCGCTCGGGGGGATTTCAGCGGTGAAGCAGGAAATTCACCGTGATCCGTTACCTTTTGGATTTATTCTGTATGAAACACATTTAAAAAAATGGCTTTGCTTTTTCTGTCCTTGGTTTGTTAGCTCAGTAGGCACGTCTTTGGCACGTCTTTGGCTTGTGTCGTTGTAGAGTAATGGCCCTTCATCTGGGTTCCCTTTGGCTGTTTTATTCCTTTTCATTCATGTCGTGGGATTTCTGTTGCACGGCTCTTGGGTAGAACCTGTCCGTGCTTTAGAGAGGATTCAGGGAGGTGCTGACACCTGCCGTTCCTTCGTAGGCAAATGGCACCTGGGTTTAAACTGCAAACACAGCCGCGATTTCTGTCACCACCCGAACAGGCACGGGTTCGACCATTTCTACGGCATCCCGCTGACCAACCTGCGCGACTGTCAGCGTGGAAATGGCTCCATCTTCTCCAACGTCTTCTCGCACGTGCCATACCGTGGCCTGGGACTCGCCGTGGCCACCACGCTCCTTGTTCACTCTTTCGGGGTCAAAATCGTCACGCGTAAAGCCGTCCTGGGTGTGGCGCTGCTCCTGTGCGTGCTGCCGGTGCTCTTCGCCGTCTTTGTCTTCACGTTCCCCTCGTTTAACTGCTTACTCATGAGGAACGGCGAGGTCATGGAGCAGCCCTTCAAAGCTGAGCGTCTGACGCAGCGGATGACCCATGAGGCACTGCACTTCTTAAAAAGGTCAGCTGTGCTTCATTCCTCTTTCTTCTGGAAACGGTCACCAAAAGGCCTCAGCGCTGGTGACTTTGACGTATGTTTGGTTTTAACAAGAAACTAAGACAAGGTAACGCTGGGTATTTAACACGATGTTACCCATCTCCATTCCAAAGGCAGTGGCACTCGTTAGCCTGGTGATATGTGGTGAGATGTCAATGTTCCCTATGGTTGTGTCACTTTGACCCGGAATGGCGCCGACTGTCTTGTAGGAATGCCCATCGGCCCTTCCTGCTCTTCTTCTCCTTCATCCAAGTGCACACGGCTCTGTTTGCGTCCGAGCGCTACAGAGGGAGGAGCAGGCACGGTCTCTACGGAGATGCTGTGCAAGAGGTTGACTGGAGTGTAGGTTTGTGCGTACGTCCCTTATATTTATATCCGCTTCGTTGCCCAGCTGGCAGTTTAATGTAATGTGACACATTATTTACCAATTTCACTGCAGGATATGTTAGTGGGGTGGCTGTGGTGAAAAAACATTCCTGATCTTGGAACCAACAGCCGTTGTGTAACAAACCCATGTACATAACCACTATGCCATCTGCTGGGCTAAAGATGGTAACATCAACTGTCCAATGCTGTTGAGTACATGACTCAAGCCCAGAAAATAGTATAACTTAGACTTTTTTAATAACAATATCAAAAAACCCACTTACTCTTTCCTAAGCATTTACAGCTCGATCCACACTATTGTACTTCAGTGCTGTGTCTTGGTTGAGGGAGATCACATTTCCGGACTACACAAAGTACTGTGCTGTGACAGCATACACTGAACCTCCTGCATATGTAAGTCCATGGTGTTCTGGTTCTGTATTTGTCAGATGGGTTCATTTTTATTTGCCTTCTTTGATCCCAAGGGGAGATTCTGGAAACACTGGACTCGCTGAACCTGAGTGAGAAGACACTTCTGTACCTGACATCGGACCAGGGGGCTCACCTGGAGGAGATCTCCATCCAGGGGGAGGTCCACCGGGGATGGAATGGCATTTACAAAGGTAGCTATGCAGCTTAGTCTAAGGTTGACCAAAATCCCCCGGGAGGGTACGTTCGGCACATTCCGTTAATACTCACTTGGATTCGTATCAGTCATCTCAACAGCTGTTTTTGGAACTACAGCTTATTGTGTAAAGGATGACCTGATTGCCTGGAATGTTTGGCAGGAACAAAAGCTCTTTCTTTCTCAATGGGCTGAACGAGAGGTAAACGAGTGGGCTTCTATGGGGGGAGCAGTAGCTAATGTGGTCATGTATGTTACAGATGGGTCACCTGCTTCCTGTAACCCTGGAAATAACTCTGCTGCTGCTTAGATGCGATATGCTGTATTACCAGGTGTTTAGCCACGGGATTCACAGCCCATAACTGCTCAAGCTTATCGATGGGTTAAATATTTGGAAAATGCCGACTAGGGTTAGCAATCCAGTGTAAAGCATAAAGGATTAAATGCCATGCCACCCCTGATCAGCAGATTGAATCTGGAAAAAGATAACGCCGTTATTCTAAACACATCTCGTAGCTGTCAGTGTGACAGTCTGAATCCATTTATGGTGTTTATAGCAGGTCTGCAATGTTTGGAAAGTGAAATCAAACTTAACTTCCGTGTCCACAGCAGGAAAATCAACAAACTGGGAAGGAGGGATCAGGGTTCCGGGTCTGCTGCGCTGGACGGGGGTCTTACCGTCCAACCGGACCATCGACGAACCCACCAGCAACATGGACGTATTTCCTACTGTGGTGAACCTGGCAGGTGCCAGAGTGCCTGAGGACAGGTCACACATTACGCTTCAGATTTATTGGCAGCTTTTTATTCTTTCAGCTTGCACATTTTGGGTTTCTCCTCGAAGGCAGCCATTTAATGGTGGGTTTCCACCTCATGGTGCCGGCTCAACTCGACTCAGCTCAGCTCAACTCAGCTCAAATCAACTCTACTCGCTTGGCGTTCTGTTTCCATTGCAGAAAGCTGGTGGTCGTGACGCTGCACGCAATTCCCGTGACGTCATCTTCAACGTGACAAACAGGAAAGAAGGATGGACGATATGGAAGGGATTCTGTATTTGATTCTCTGTATGTGGCTGTTTGATACATTGAGGAGAAAACTTTTATTTCAGAAGAGGCTGAGTGCAGCAAAACAAAACACTACTGAAAAACGGTGGTCTACTCAGTCGAACGCCCAAACAGACGGTCCGCGGCGGTGACTTTGTAAATAGTGAAAGATCTGAAACACGCCTACACAGAATAGCCATTTTAATATGTAACAGTAGTTGACCACGGAGTGGTTTTCCGGGCGTCCATATCGGTTAAAGTTAAAAACAATAGACGGTCAGTCGAATCGAAAATAGCTTGCTAAACTATTTTTCCCAGTTTACTCCATCGTGTGTTGATGACGCAGTGCTGTTGATTCTCTCTGACCAATCAGGAGCCTGCAGCATTTTTACGTGACCATCCTAGTACCTACTCAGCCCACTTAGAACCGCGACGGAGATGGAACCAAAAAATACCATTAGGTAGCAGGTACTATGCTCAGTCTTGCCAAATGGAAACGCAAAAAAGGCGAGTCGAGTCGAGCCGGTTCCGCGTGGTGGAAAGGGGGCTTTAAAACTTGAACTTGATCCTCTCTGGCTCTTCTCTGGTATTCAGGCACATCGACGGACGTGACCTCATGCCACTCTTACTGGGCAAGGCGCAGCGGTCTGAACACGAGTTCCTCTTCCACTACTGCAACGCCTACTTGAACGCTGTGCGATGGCGCCCGGTTGACAGTGGGTTTCCTCTCATTTACTCTTGGGGGGGACAAAAATGTCATACTCATGGTTTTCACACTTCTTCAGTGAGCAGCTTAAATCTTAACACCATGTCACTGTGCAGTGCAGTAGCAGTCAGTGTATCATCTTAACATGCTGGATGAATCTGCCGAGTCACGTCAGGTCTGCTCCTTGCAGGTAATTCTGTCTGGAAGGCTTTTTTCTTCACTCCCAATTTCCACCCTGAGAACTCCGGTGCATGCTTCCACACACACATCTGCTTCTGCACTGAGGCCTACGTGACCTACCATGACCCCCCCCTGCTCTTTGACCTCTCCAAAGACCCCTCGGAGAGCACGCCGCTGAGCGCGGAGACGGAGCCGCTCTACCACCACGTCCTCGCAACTATCCGGGAGGTGGTGGCCAAACACAGGCAGACGCTGACCCAAACGCCTGACCAGCTCTCTCTGGCCAACGTGGTGTGGAAACCCTGGCTGCAGCCATGCTGTTCCTCACCCTTCCAGCTCTGCCGGTGTCACAGAAACCGACATGAGACTAAACTCAAAGACCCGGGAGACTCACGTGGAAAATATTGAGTGTCTGCTGTCATATAAAACGCATAAATATGCTGATTCATGTGGATCATTTCTGTGCTCAAGGATGCATCGAGGTAATCGGATTCATCTCTGTGCAGTGATCTCTCAGAATGAAATGCATCTGAAAAGTTAACTAACTGGTATCGTTATTTAGGTATGTAAACTTGTGAAGGCGTACCACACAAAACAGGCACGTTTTATTTGAACTTTACGTTTGTAATAAAAAGGAGCTGTTCTGAACCAGCAACCTGTTTGGAAAAAACTGTTTCTGTATTTGCGTGACACTTCGCCACAGGTTTCACAAGGACAGCTTGTGTCTCAATAAAGCGTGGGACAGCAGGAAGGCCTTATTTGCATTTTAATTGTACAGAATGATTGCCATTCAGGGTCTCAGAGGTTCATTGATAAGTACATTAACGAGCTGGGCTCAATCCTGGGAAATGCAGCGAGAAAAGCTACAGACGCCCTGATAAATCTGACCCGGCGTGTCCGAAGACTGGCCACCATGCTAATTGTTTTGTCTGCCTGGCCTTATTGGGTTATTTGATTACCAGAGAACACCATGGCCACCCAGACCGTTGGGCAGGCTGCCTCAATTAGTCATTAACATGTTGGCGCGGAGGCATTTTGTCCAGGCAGATCCCCGAGTTGAAAAGGCTCCTTTATTAGGAGTTTGGCAGAAACACCCAATGATGTTTACAGTCCAGACATTGATAAAGGATGCTTGTTTTTAAACAGTTTTATTACCGGTGTGCATTTCTGTTTTATTCAAATTAATTTTAAAACTGACCTGGGTGTTTCAGCTTGTGATGTTTGTCACACCAGCCATCTGTGTTGTTTTGTATCTGCTCTCACTCTTCGTCAAGACACGTTGAACATACCGTGGTGCTTGATGAATTAAACTGATGCGTGCTCGACCCATTTATGAAGAACATTCCAAAGGCAATAAATTGCCCTGTGCCAAAATGTTGATTGCACAGTTTGGACGAACGCCGTTAAACATAAACAATGGGAAAGGTCATCCTTGCCAGAACCATTAGCATTAACATTTCGGTCCATCGGCACGGTGATGCGCTCTGAGTCGGCTGTGATAAGAACTGCCCGGTGATATTGGTCATACGCCGCCAGCCCTGCCCAACCAGCAGGTGGCAGAGAGTTGATCAGCCGGCGATGGCCGCCTGTTACCATGGAGATACGGTCTGCCCAGCAGCTTTATCAGCCGGCGATGGCCGCCTGTTACCATGGAGATACGGTCTGCCCAGCAGCTTGATCAGACCACAACTAAGCTACTTATTGCCAATTTCATTTATTATCCAAGCGTACTTTTTCTCTAACAGATACTGAAGAACTAAAATCAAACTTAAAAAGTTCATTAAGAAAATGTGAACTCTTGTAATAATCGTACATTTCTGGAATGTCATTATTTTTGACTAAAATCATTGCAATCACTACCTCTCCACGTCATGTGCAACATGATAGACTCATTCCAAGTGTGTCACTACCTCACTTCAGTATTAATAATTGCTTACTTTAGTACTTTGATTACTCTTACGTTTCATAATGCAACTTCAAGTACATTTTTTTTTTCGTTTTTTTCCTCCCCTATTATTCTATATTATGTTGTTGTAAATTAAACATCCTCTGGCACAAGAATTTCCTTTGGGATTAATAAAGATCTTTCATATCTTATATTACCTCATTTTAACCTGTTTCTGAAGTAACATTTATTCACTGTAAGAGGTAAAAACGGTTTATACTTTGACCTGAAATCTGCTTGCCCTCTGATGCGACATGCTGTAGTTGACTAATTTAAAATATATTACATTTAAATCCTTGAATTGGGTAACATAACACAGTACAGTTTTGTACGTATACTGCAGGCAGCAGCTTTCACTAAAGGGTTAACCTTTTCAGGAGATCTTGTGTCCTTTACGATTAGGGTACCGGTAACTAATTGAAGGGTGGGGAATAAACAGTGCAAGAGAAATACAGTCTTGAGTTATTAAAATTGCCTTCAAATTTCGAGGACTCCATAAGACTGTTGTATGCGTGTAGTTTAATCTACTGGCCATAGCAACCTCGCGATGGTGGAAAATGGAAGTCTGAATGTAAGTGAGGCAGCCATTTCACTCAGAGTTCAACAGAACAGCAGGGCTGCAGTCAGTGAACAACCACACAAAAAGGAAGTCATCCTAAATTAAAATAAACGTTACCAGCCGAATGATCGATCGGAGAAGTTTAGAAGCACCGAAAAGTGAGGTTAGGAAGATCCTCTTAAGTCAGAGTGAAATTCTGCTTGGTAATGATAAACACTTTCTCTCTTTGATGATGTCACAGCTTTGCGAGTATCTCTGGAGCCAAAACATCTTCATATCTGTGGTCATCTCCATGTGTGCCCGTTGGCCCTCAGAAGAATGGCCACGGACCGAAGACTTCTGCCATGGGAACAGCCTCTCACAACGACAAAAAGTTCAAACGCTCCTTTCAACCACAAAGCTTCAAAGCCCCATTCAGTTCTTATCCCCCACAAGCTACACATAGTACCAGCATATACATTTTTGTGAAGTCTCCTTTCAATTTTGTCATATACAATGAATTCTTCAGGAAACTTGAGTCTGCATATAGCTTTTTCCATTCTTTTATTCAATTTAACCTGGAAAAAACAGGCTAAATACTGGAAGTGTTACATTATCCTTGCATACCTCTAACTGATCTCAGTGACAGACGGCTTACTGAGGAAAGTTTCATCCACTCAAAGAGTCATATCGGCGTTCTCCTTCCTTTCTGGCATCTGAACACTTTAATTAATGACCAACTTGTATAACATATAAATAAGCTAATCCAACCAACTTCCTCTTTTTAAAAATCGCAGGGCATCTTCATAACCATCTTGGTTGATTTTTTTCATCGTGATATGTGGTGGTGGAAATAAAGCTTGACTGAGTCTTACAACGTTATCCGTAGAAACCTGTTGAAAAATAAACACTTTTTTAATGAAGACTGAAAATGCAGAAATGCAACTATAAAGGACACATTCTTTAAATAATGGTCACGGGCTCTCAGTTTGAACTGCTGAGAAGAATTTGCAGGCAAGTCCAGGTGTCTAGAAGACCCACCATAACATCCATTCTGGCCAGGCTGATGTGGAGACTGGTTAAACCAGAATGCTCGGGGCAGATGTCCTGTAGCCCACTGAAAGGGGAGACAGTGACGGTTCGACCTTCCGACAGGACCGGGAGGCTGTTGGTGAATCCACCATCAACCCACCTCTATGGGAGAGGGGGGCAAAAATATGACCTATTATGCCGAATGAAGATTCAAACCTATTTTAAAGCCAAGAAGGGGTTAATAAAAATGGAAAGACAGTAACTGTGTAACTGTGAGCTAAAATGAATCGCTGTATGGCTTTGTCAAGGTGAAGAAGAATAAACAAGCGGCCAATTTTAAATTCTGCAACAGATACCTTGGCAAAAAGAGCTAATAATTTTATATATGTATAACATGCGTATAAAATCACATTTTAAAAACCGCTATCTATCAACAAAAATATGACATCAACAGAAGTAGCAGTCACCTTTCAGGGTAACTTTAATGGCCTTCAAGTAAAGCTGCACAAATGTACCCTTTAAAACCATCCCACACATCATAAAGTGCATTTAATGGAAAAGCGAAAAGTAAATGAGACTTTAAGCAGTTAAATACCCCAAACAGATAAATAAATGAAGATTAACGGTGACAGACAGCGGCGTGAATTTAACGCCGCATGTCCAACTCGACTTCATTTCCCAACCTCTGACACAGCTGGCCAACGGCGGCCATCAATGCGACTCATTAATTGCGCGACCCTGGCCAGCACCTAAATAGGCGAGCTGGTATCCATCACGGCGAGGCTCACGTACGCACTGTGGACAAGTGCTTTATTGGAGACAGGTTTATTACAGCTCTGCCGAGGACAAGGCTAGAGGGCATCACATTAATCCCACGGAGGTTCGACTGAATCTGCCCATGTAGTCTGGACCACAAAAGCCTCAGCAAGTTCTCGTAGGAGAAACAACAGCTTTCATTGAAGGCTTGGTCAAGAGCAAAGAGACCAGTTTTAAATTCTGATAGTGATAGCTTGTGAAAAATAGCTAATAATTTCGTATCAGACGACGCTCCAGATCGACGGAACTGAAAGGCATCTCCGAAAACACGCCCACTATTTTCCTTACTGATCTTTGCACATTCAGCGATATCTTAACGCTCAATTCGGTGTAACTCAGTAGTAAAGCAGTCACACTGTAAGCACTCATACACAGAGACCTATTTTCACCTCAACGCTCTCCTCCAAATTAGCAAGCCAATCTGTTCTTCTGTTATTTTGCACGACTACACTTGAAGACTGTAGCAGTTGAGGGACTCATCACCTCTCCTTGGTACTCCACCGCTCTGGTTCCAGCATACAGAGGCACGAAACAGCTGGCAAGGAGGGCCTTCAGAAGTAGGTGCAGCAAACAGATTTCTCATTAGGTCTGAGAACAACGCAACAACACCCAGACCTAATCCTCCACTATTAATGCTGTTGTATACATTACAAATACTCTATACCAGCCAAGCATTGCAGGGATTACTCAATCAAAATAAGGAGGGAAATTGTTTTTTTTCCAGTTTCTTAGTAACATCTTAATATAAGCTTGTTAAGAACCATGGTCTAATTCAGACCCTATTATCCATTAGATAGGGGCACTAGAATGCAGCCATTTATTTGTGAAGAATAAACAATTACCGGGTAATTTCTGAGCATTCTACTACAAATTGATCAATTAGTGGAGTTTAAAGATAGCTATCCTAATCATTGTAAGCCGAACGTTCAGCAGCAATGTAATGAGTGGTCACATGAAGACAGGACTGACAGACTTAACTGGAAAAAAGTCACACTAATTTGAACTCTTTTTACCATCATAGACCTGAACTGAATGTAAAGTGGGTCTGCCTTTAGCATGCGAATTGAATACCTTGATGAGGTTCTCTCTCGAGGCAAAACCAGACAGCAGGCGATTTTCTCTGCTTCTGGAGTGTGTTACTGAAACGTGAAGACGATCGCCAGCCATCTCATGGGCCTTGGGAGGAAGGATGTCCTCCAAACCCTTCCTAAAAACGAAAGACACTAACTTTAAAGGCTGAATTAGCAACCCCTGCCATTTCCCATAGGAGTCATTTCATAGAGCCCCGAAACAGCTGCTCTTTTATTGGTCACATGAGTAGAATCCCCTTTATGGGTGGGCATGGTGGTCTCCCATAGGGTAACTGGTTCAGATCTACTGGAACTAGACAGACATGTCTGTAGGCTTTATGGCTGAAAGAGTAAAGCTGAATTTAGATCTGCTTATGTTTCTTATCAAGACAAACCAGCGTTACTGAGGGCAGTCTGGCCAGGCTGCTCTTTGCTGTAGAAGGGTAAATGTATGTTTACACTGCGGCCTTATGGGGTTGGTGAAGTATCACTGAATAACTCGCCATTAAGGCAAAAAAAATAATAAAATAAAATAAAAGTGGGGTATAATTAAGCAAACACTGGTATTGATGGGGGCCGCAGTGCAGAAGGCAGTTTCCACATCACAGCTCGGCTGGGTTAACGTGGCCACTGCTGACGAGCACCAAGACCAGGAAGACATTGGTAATTTGCGACACACTGAACTCCTATAGGATTCAGTGACTCATAGAAATGAGGAATCCAGCCTCTTGAATTATGCTGGGGCGAGCTTCTCATTAAATATGCCTCTACTGTCATTTCCAATGCATGCATGTTAAACCAGTCATAATGATAATTAGAATCATCTTCATAATATGATACTGACAACCCAAACACCTCACTCATGCATTTGAGAGACACAAAAAGTTACTACCTCAGTGTCATCATGAAATCATACCCTGGAGTCAAGGCCCCGAGGGTCTGCTCTCGAACCTCGCTGGCAAAACTGTAGGTGAATTCTTTGCTCTGCTACTCGGAGAGAGATAGAAATCATCCATGACTAAAATGACCTACAAATAGTTGGTACGAGAGGTCAGAACATGGAATCACGCAATTTCCGAAATCAGACTGTAAGCAGATCTCACATGCTAATGCCTATTCGCCAGCTGTGATGTCATGAGCAATTTACACTAAATGATTTTCTAGATAATCCAGAGCAAGCAGTTACTGTGTTTGTACTATGCATCTGGGAGAAACAACAAATAAATTAAAAATTAGCATCTTTTTAGTGTATAGTACCATGGGATTTGCCAAATTATAGTCTTCATACAAGTCCAATTCCTCAACTAGTACAAGTACAAACAGCCCCCGGATTTAACACCGCAGATCATTTCAAAACCCTGTCAAATACTTTATAAATAATATACACTGTGTGCGATGATGTGACAGTATTTTTTTAACCGATACTTGGAAAACTTGTTTTGGACAGGAGACCATAATTACAAATCTCAGAGTCTGGAATCTCACCACAGACCAGTGGAGAAATCCACAGAAAACTCAACGCCTTAACCCTCTTGGTTTCTCTGCCAATCCTGGCCTAAATTACCTCCAATTTGTCAGGGGCAGCGATCAGCATTGCAGCCGTGAGCGCACCAGCCGAGGCCCCTGCACAGGCTTTGACGGACCTCAGCAGTTTACCCCCGCGGTGCAGAAAAGCCTCAGCCACTCCAAGATGGTAAATCCCCAGAAAACCTGCAGCTGCGAATGACAGGTTCAGCGCGGCCATCGCCGGCAGTCTTTAGGGGGAGAAAAACAGGCGAAATGGAAGAAATCATAAAATGTATACTCATCTCAGTACACACTGATATCCAGCTGGCTGTGGTATAAAGTGAGACAAATCAAGGTGTTAATTCAGATAGGAAGAGCTGCACACCCTATTAACACCCTATTAACACACTATTGACACACTATGCTGTGGTGATGTGTACTGGAAATACACTTCAGGAAATGTACAGTACGGTCATAGACTATAGTGCCCCCACCGTCACTATACTTCTGATGTACTAAACTACTTCACTATACTCCAGTGTGCAGTACTGTCAGTCACACTTGTCTCCCCCCAATGTGCAGTGACTATACTCACACTAGCCATGCACATACGTGCCCATGTATATATGTACAGTTTGGCTATTCATGACTCTTTAATGTTATTTCTTCTTCTTATCACTAAGGACACCGACACTGAGTGTCTTGTTCTGTCTTCTCCCGTCTAACACGCTTCACCGTCATAAAACCGTCAGCACTGCACCTTTATTTTAAACCCTGTGTGTAATCAAGTGCCGCTTCTTTACACGAATCCGCCTTTTTATTGACTGTTCGAGGTTCGCTCATCTCGGACACGGAAGAGCATGGAGCAGATTTTGCCCAGAGGCTCGGAGGAAAGCTCGCCTCTTTCCAGGCTACATCGACCCCATCGGTTACCCGTAGGCGGAAGTTCATATCTTAGGTAACCTCTCACTTGTCAAAATAAAAGCCCTCGTCTTACTTGTTAACTGGATTAACTGAGACTATTCGGCTCTTTCCAGGCTACATCGACCCCATCGGTTACCCGTAGGCGGAAGTTCATATCTTAGGTAACCTCTCACTTGTCAA
>JAACJT020000001.1:25933168-25974471 GCA_009936485.2 Gymnarchus niloticus | reverse complement strand
GTAGTGGAAACAATGAACATGAGTTTGGGCAGGCTTCGAGAGGTGGTGGAGGACAGGGCGGCCTGGCGTGCTGTGGTACATGGAGTCGCGAAGAGTCGGACACGACTGCATGACTAAACAACAACAACAAAATACAGATAGACAGTATGCACCATTACATTTGCATGTTATTATTATAAAATTGATATTGATTAGAAAAAGTCTTTTTACTTTGTAAACGGTACCGAAGGCTCCAGCGCCAAGGACTTTGACCTTCCGGAATTCAGTTTCCTTCAGAATCCGGAGCAGTGCTTGGTTTGGGGCCTCTCCACTCGGAGTCAGGGGTTCCACCAGCTGTTGGTTTCATGCAGAAATGCATTACCACTGAACTCCACAGACAGTGCTTTGGCATGATATGCAGATGACCACTGAGGCCTAAACACAGTGTCACTGACCATTGCACCAGCAGAGCGCGCCGAGCTCTCTCACACTCGCTCACCTCTCTTTCCTGCAGCAGCCTGCGCAATGTCCTCTTCCTCGCTATGTGCCGCCTTCGAAGCAGCACCAGCACCGCCAAGGTGAGGATGATAACGGCCAACAGCCCCCCCACCACAGTTGCTGCAATTAAGGGCAAGCGCGAGCTGCTGTGGGCCCACAAGACATGCTCAGGTTACCATTTTATCCAGCAGACCCCAGATATACTAACATCACACACATCACATCACACTTACAAAGTATTTGCATTTATTAACATTATGGGTGTTTTTCTTATACACAAATATTGGTCATGATGAAGGACCTGAATCTTTGACACATTACTTGACAGAAAAAAAATGGTACCTTGGAGATTTAACTCCATAAGTAGTTCTGTACTTGTTTTAGGACCAGTTTGAAGAGCAGTTCATGTGTGGGGCCGTGAGTGCTTAATTTTCATACACATGGTTTTGGGCTTGTAGGAGGAACTCGAAGTATGTTATTTTATGGTTAAATCGGCAACTGAGATATTCCTTTAAACATAATGAAAAAATCATGATGAAATCTCAACTTGCAAGACATGAAGAAAAAATACTGCTTTCAAAGGAATTAATTTTGCTTTTGGGTGGTTTTAAACATTGTGTCAAGTAAACAAGAACACTACTGAGTGACTCAAGTATGAGTATTTTGGATGAGTATTTTTTGTTTGAATGGATGGTCCTCCCTCCTTTGCTGTGTATGTGTGTATGTGCCTGTGAGAAATCATGCAATTAGACTAATTCATGTCTCAAATTTGCCCACAGTGTGTGTCTGTGCTCTATAATGAACAAAACATCCTGTGCAGGGTGATCCCTGCTGTGTGTTCTGTGACGTATGGGACAGGCTCTGAGACCCTGTGACCCTGACCAGGATAAGCAGTTGGGTGGTCTCCATCACTCATTCTCACCTTTTGTTGTCGCAACCTGCCAAACCAGGACCAGAGCATCTACAAATAAAAACAGCAATCATGACATGAAAACAGACATATTTGGTAGTAATCAGCTATGTGTACTCTTGTGGCAGTTCAGGTTAATGACAATCCAAAGGAATTTTCAGTTTAACTGGAAAGCTCATAATGACTGCTTGTAATACTAGTTTTCTGTGGTTGAACACACCCACTTATATAGTTAGGTCCATAAGAATTTGGACATTGATGCAATTTTTGTAATTTTCTGAATACCACAACAATGGATTTCAAATTAAGCAATCAAGATGTGATGAAAAAATAGATTTTCAGCTTTAATTTAATTGGTTTAACAAAGGTATTGCATTAAGTTTTCAGAAATTACAGCCATTTTTCACAGAGTCCCGCATTTTCAGAGGCTCAAAAGCAATTGGACATGTGACTGACAAGCAGTTTCATGACCAGGTGTGGCCCATTCCCTAGTTATTCCATGACAAATTGCGTAGATTAAAGGTCTGGAGTTGACAGTGCCAGAGGGCAGCCTTAGTAGATTCCTAAAGACTCTGGGTATGAATCTGACTTGCTGCTGGCAATGTGAATCCTGCTCTCATTCTAGTTATACAGGGACTAAATGGCCTGTAGCAATGGGCCTGGTTCACAATACTCTTAAAGCACCCCCTACAGGACACCCTGAGTGACATGGATGTATGCCTTTCCTAAGTTAACACATGTTAACTTGCTGGGCATTCTCCAGTGAACCCTCCAGTATCCTTGTAAGGGTAAACAGCTGGTGTAATGTTCCACAGCCAGGACAAAAACCACATTGCTCCTCCTATTTTCAAGGTTCGTTGGTTGGATTCACCTCTCTATTAGCCTGGTATAGACCATCCTGGGGAGGCTATGGAATGTGCCTTTTCATTAAAATGGGGATCACTACTGCTGTCAGCCAATCCAGAGGCACTGTCTCAGACCTCCACTCAATGTTGAAGAGGTGTCAGCCAAGACTGCCCAATAATATTCAAAGACTTTAGAAACTCACGGTGAACCTCATCCACCCCAAGAACCTTGCCACTGAAGAGTTTTTTCAACTACCTCTGTGACCTCAGCTCATGATAGGCAAATCCTCCTCCCTGAACTCTGCTTCCTCCAAGAAAGCCATGTCAGTGGGATTCAGGAGGTCCTTAAATTATTCCTTCCACTGCCTGACTATATCCCCAGCTGAGGTCAAATGCACTCCATCCTCGCTGTAAACAGTATGGACAAAATACTGCTTCCCATTCCTGAGTCACTTGATAATCACCAGAATCTCTTTGAGGCCGACTGAAAGTCTTGTTCCATAGCCTCACCAAACTCCTCCCACACCACTTGGCTTGCCTGTACCTGTCAGTTGCCTCCGGAGTCCCTCAAGCTAACCAAGCTCGGTAGGACTCTTTCTTCAGCCTGATGACCTCCTTTACCTCTAGTGTCCACCACCCAGTTTGGGGGTTGCCAGAGCAACCGGTACCAACTACCTTATCACTGCAACTCTGCACAGCCGCCTTACCAATGAAGGCAAGGAACATGGCCCATTCGGTCTCAATGTCCCCATCCTCTCTTGGAATGCAACAGAAGTTCTCTCAGAGGTGTGAGTTGAAGGGACCTCAGCCAAATGCTCCCAGTTTACCCTCACTATACATTTGGGTGTACCAGGCCTGTCCGGCATCCTCCTCGGCCATTTGGTCTAACTCACCACCAGGTGGTAATCAGTTGACAGCTCAGCTCCTTTCTTAACCCAAGTGTCCAAGACATATGGTTGCAGATCTGATAATAAGACTACAAAATCCATCATTGACCTACGGCCTAGAGTGTTCTGATGCCAAGCGCACTTATAAACACACTAATGCTTGAAAATGATGTTTGTTATGGACAAACTATGACTAGCACAGAAGTCCAATAACTGAACACTACTCAGGTTCTGATTGGGCAGGCCATTCCTCCCAATCATACCCTTCCAAGTTTCACTGTCATTATTCACGTGAGCGTTAAAGTCCCAAAGTGGAACAATGGAGTCCCCAAATGCAACACCTTCCAGCACCCCAGTCAAGGTCTCCAAAGAGGCAGGATACTTTGAGCTGATGTTTGGTGTATAAGCATAGACAACAGTCAGAGCCTGCCCTCAACTCAAAGTCACAGGGAGCTGATCCTCTAATTCACTGGGGAACGCTCCAATGTACACCTGCACAACACCTCTCACCCGGGGCAACTCCAGAGAGGAAGTGAGTCCAACCACTCTTCAGGAGACTGGTTCCAGAATTTGAGCTGTGCATTGAGGTTAGTGCGACTATACTGAGCTGGTATCTCTTAACCTCCCGCAGAAGTTCAGGCTCTTTTCCCATCAAACAGGTAAAATTCCCTGTCTCTAAAGCCTCGACTGCCTCTCAATCCACAATGCACAGAACCCATATGGCTCTTTCTGTGAATGGTGGATCATTAGAAGTGCTTAAGCTACTATCCAGTCAAATTATCAAATGCTTCATTTACCTGTCAATCCCAGGGGATTTTCTTTTACCCCTGTTTACTGTTAAATGAATAAATAAGGCACTAAGGTGACCAAATGTTTTCATGTTATTCATATGCAAATGAAGGTTTGCCTCAATTATTAACACTTCTGGGTCCTGCAATTATCTCCATCCCAACGTTACATTTATCTCTGTGCCCTTGTAGCTATTGAATTGTTTTTTCAACAATTCTTCAGGCAAACAAATGAGGAGTTCATAGGTTGTATATTCCTGAAAATGGCCAGTTAATAATGAAGTTTGTTGGCACTCAACAAGCAGAAAATTTGACTTTTCAACCAGTGAATGCAGACAGTAAATTATAACATTTCATCCCAAAATGGCTGTTATTTAAACCAGTGTATCATGACATTTTCATTTTCAAACATTCACACAGCATCATTTACAGATTGAGGCTCACCCTTGAGTACAGTTCTCATGGCATGGCTGGCACAGATTCTTCTTGTCAGCATACTTCCAGATGTAAGTGTCTCTTTCTCCAGGCACACCAGAAGGGCACTTGGAGACACAGCGGGATCCGTCTTTGAAGTGTGCACACTCTACACATTTGTCTGGGCCCTGGGGGGAGCAAACAAGCAATCATCAATAGGCAAATACACCTAAGGTATACAATATATAGGTTTAGCAGTATATTGATTTAGAAGTCAGGCATATTTTTTATTTGAAATGGATGAGATACGACTGCGCAACAAAACAACTACTATAAAATTATTAATTTTAATATATATTACTCATGGAAAGGATATCGTGCATAACACAATGCTTGGATACGTGGTATATGGTGAAGGAGTGGACAGCACTGATGAGTGTTTTAATGTGATATAAGGTGATGGACTTAATAACAGATCAGTGCTTGGATATGTGATATATGATGAAGGGCTGAATAACATTAGCATCTGGGTCAAACGTACCGGTCCTGAGCACGTCTTTGTTCCATTCTGAAGGTTACACTCTGGGTCACATTGCAGACATGTTGTATTCACCACATACTCACGAGGCACTCTGTAAGGCAAAAAATGAGCATACTGAAAACTGTTGTTCCAGGGTTTGTTTTCCAAAGCATTGTGCAGAATAACTGACAGTACATTACTGGAGAATGCATGTACTTCTGTCGCTGCTGTAAAGATAAATAATTATTTTTTTAATTTATTATTACAGACCTGGGGCTGGAAGTGAATTTGATCAGGCACTTTACTACAGCTGAGAGAGGTGATTGCTATGCTCCTTTTAATTCAACTGAACATACATTTATGATAGTGCTTTGAGCTTACAGGAAAGGCACCTCAGGTCTGTTTTTTTTCCCTAGGTGTGAGAAATGTTCCTTCAGACAAGGTCACAATAAAGTGCTATGTTGGTTAATGTTGAAACCCACCCACTCTGTACTACAGCGTAGGGAATGATCACCCAGGAATGAGCACCTAAATGTAAGACCATATGCATAATTAGATGATTCACACGTTTGCTCATTAAATTCATGATATTATAGAATATTGCCTCCCATTGACAGATTGTACTTTTACAATATAACTTGAGATAGCACTACAAGTTTGAGTGCAAGTGAGATTTGTGTAACATTTAGGATAAAAGTTTAAACCTTTTAATTTACTTTTTTTCTTGCCATTACGTGGACAGTTTTAAATTTTCCTCTTAAATTGCTATAGGAATACGTGATAAGTGGCCTGTCAGATCATTTCAATTCATGGATTCATGCACAGATTCACTATTATTGCACTGCAATAATCAATTGCCAGCTCTTGTTTTGCAAGACGTGGTGCACAAGGTCTGCTTTGTTACTCTGCTCAGGCGCTTTTCTCTCTCTCCACTCCCCCCTGTTTTTCTCTGGGATGTTTCTTTCAGAGGTCTGGATTCAACAGATCCCCCCTATTTGTCTGCTGGCCTACTTTCTCCCTGTCTCTTGTCCATCCAGACCAGCTTGCCGTCATCTGAGCCACAGAACCTGCTCTTCAACTTGATCACCTGACTGCCTTCTCCAATACACTGTTGTCCATTGGATTTTTCTATCTCACAGTTATTCACCATATTGTACAAATGAACCTGTCTTGTGCAGGTGAAAGCCAGAGGAGGATGGGCGTCTCCATTGAGTCTGGTTCCTCCCAAGGTGTCTTCCTCCTGGGGAGTTTTATTCTTGCCACTGTTGCCTTTGCCTTATTCTCTGAGGACCTTGAGCCCAAGACTATGTAACGCGTTTTGTGACAATGCTGCTTGTTAAGTATTAATGAAAACTGAACTTTGCTCTGATTATTGTCATTCTTATCTGAGATGCAGCTAAACAGAAAAATGTGAACTAAAGTCATTTTTGCAGTGGTGAAATGAGCTGCATAATATTGGGCTTGTGTCTAGCTGCAGTTCATCTCTAAAGATCAGTGGTATGTCCAGCTGGCTGTTATTATAATATACCCTTGGGAATCCCATCCCAGCAGGGTTACAGTGAGGCAAAACATAGCATTTGAAGAATACAAAAAAGGCCAAGAAAAGTGAAGAGCACCTCAGAAGACTCAGAGCAAAGTGCTGCCAAGAGCTTTCTGAAAAAGTCCCTACAGGCTCCAGTCCGTTAAATGCCTGCTTACCCTCATGACATCACCCATGTGGTGGTGTCTGCAATAGTTATAACACCCATACCTGGATTTAGCAATGGCAGGCACAAAAAATGATTCAATTACAATGGAATGAAAAACAATTTGACTTGAGTAGGAAAATGTCAAATTTGCAACATTAAAACTTGTTTTGTCAGCATTTTTGACTTGACTGTTAAACTTCACTTTGCTGTCTGATTTTGATGTTTATCACTGTGAACGTAATAATAATCTGTATTTTATTAACCCCCTTAGGTAAATTCTTTTTGTGCTTTCCCATGTTGCTCTCCAAGTTGAGAGCCAAGGGTGCACAGGCAGCCAGTGTCCGGCACCCCTCGAGCAATTCAGGTTAAGGGCCTTGCTCAAGAGCCCAACAGTGGTATGAACACTTGCCAACTGCAGGACTTGAACCTGCAACCTTTTGATCACAGACACAGACACTGAACTCGTCTGATTAGTCAGATTTGGTGCTTGAGTTTCAAGGTACAGTAGGAGCATATGAAATAGGTGTGGTGGAAAATAAAATTCACGTTTTGTTACAATTTTCTTAATGTGTATTTCTGCCAAAATTATCAAAATCAACACAGGATCAACTTAGTTATTGCAAAAATAAAGAGGGTTTTTTTTATTTGTAACACAGTGTATATTTATGTCATCATCACATCATCATCATTATTGCCTGTTACCCTGTGTGGGACATTGGCTGCTGCCTGTTACCCCGTGTGGGGCACTGGCTGCTTGCAAAGGCTCTCCAGGCTTCACAATCTTGAACTAGTCACTCAAGCTGTCCCCAGATGTTGCCCATCCTCTTGATGTCCACCTCCAGGTCATGGTGCCATGTGTTACTTGGTCGGCCTCTACTCCTCTTCCCCTGGGGATTCCATGTGAGGGCTTGTCTAGTGAAACTACATCCTGGTTTGTGCAGAGTGTGGCCTATCCATCTGCAGTGTCGTCAGAGGATCTCTACCTCTACTGGCTCTTGTCTGGTTCATTGACAGAGTTTTTTGTTGCTGATGGTTTCTGGCTAATGGATTTGAAGGATTCATCTCAGACAGGTGTTAATGAATGTCTGGAGATATTTGCTGGTGGAAACAGTCATCCTCCATGTTTCCGCTCCATAGAGAAGGACTGACTTCACGCTGGTGTTAAAAATCCTAATCCCAGCTGCTATGGACAGGTCCCTGGAGCTCCAGATGTTCTTCAGTTGCAGGGATGCTGTCCTTGCCTTGCCAAATCTAGCTCTATTGTTGACATCTGTCTCTCCCTTCTTGTCGCTGCCAAGGTAGGTGAAGCTGTCCACCTCTTCTAGTGCTTCCAGTGTAATGGGGAACTTGTCAGAATTAACTTTGAGGATCCTGCTCTTTCATCTGTGTATCTGTGTGTGTTGATTTGGCTGCAATTGTGCTGGTCTTCTCCTGCAACTGCTGCTAAGTATGGGAAAGAAGGGCCAGGTCATCTACAAAGTCTAGGTCATCCAGCTGAGTCCAGACCGTCCACTAGATCCCATTTCGCTTCTGTCTTGTAGAACTCTTCATAACCCAGTCTACTGGCAGCAAACAGCCCTATTTCTGTCCACATTTAGTGGTGTTAGCGAGTTGGCCTCCATAGACCACCCTGCAAGTCATCCCCTTACTGCAGTTACGGATGATGGTGGTGATCTTTTCTAGCACCCTGTAGTGTCTCAACAGCTTCCAGAGAGACTCCCTGTCCATGCTGTCAAAAGCCTTCTCATAATCAATACAATTGACATACATGGGTGAATTCCACTGTAATGATTGCTCCAGGGGGATATACCGTGTTACAGTTTGGTCAGTGTAAGAAAAAAAACAGCCTGCTTATCTGATGTATATTATATATATATATATATATATCACATCACAGTGACATCGGCTACAAAAGTTGACAAATACAGCCTCCTTAGTAGGTGGTATGACCTCCTCATGCCAGCAATACTCCAGCTGTGTGGCAAGACATTGATTCAGTGAGGCGTTTGAACGTTTCCACAGGGATGCTGTACCATGCTGACACCAGAGCTTCCCACAGAGCATCAAGAGTTCTCATTGGTTCCAAACGCCGAATCAAGTTAATCCTACAGATGTTCAACAGGACTGAAATCTGGTGAACACAGTGATCAGGATGGTAAGCTGATGTCCCTGTCATGCTCCTCAAACCATTCGCACACACTTCTAATGACATGGCAAGGGGATTTATCCTGCTGGAACCAGCCTGTACCATCGGGGTAGACACTCATCATGAAGGGGTGGATATGGTTTGCCAGGATGGACAAGTGATCTGGAGTGATCAATAGACCTGCTTCTGGTTAGCTTGTGCCAGTACTTTTATATCACCTTTCTCATTTGTACCTTTGTCGCTGTGCCTCCTGGCTGTGGTGAAGAGCCAATAGTTCTACTAAGGAGTGGTTCTAATTTTGGGGCTGATCGGCGTATATGTACTGTATATGCACACATATACAGTACAGTATATAGTATATCTATAGCTTTATGGGATCATTGAACAATTTCAAAGAAATTCTCTTTTCCTTAGTCCTTTGACAAACTGCCCTTATAGTAGATTTTAGAAATGCGTAGGTATGGTATCTTAATTATGAAGAGTGCCCACTGAGGGTTGGAGAGTCAGTTTAACGGGTTTATTTGCATTTAATAGATCCACTTGCCCATTATTCTGAGCTTCCTATTATCTAGTGCAATACATCAGTCCTGCATGGCTTGTGTTCTCTGTGAACTTGGTATTTACACTGTGTGTTAGCCCCAACCACACCCTGTCCACATCTATCCCCTGAAAAGGGAAACATTAACAAAAATCATGTTCTTCACTGACAAGTTATTTTGAGACTCTGTATATTACTTATTTTTATTACTATTAGAATTTATTGTCTTTTATATTTCAACAGTTGCGCTGATCCCTATAGTAAAATTAAGTGAACAAATATTGTGTCGCGTTTCCTCTGTTTTGAGTTACAATCAGTCTAACAGGAATAAACAAGATTAGCACAGCACCTATATGTAAGTTTGAATTTAAAGAACTAGAAATTTTTACAGCTAATAGTTGTTCCCTAAGAGCAGAAATACACTCTTACCCAGAGTCGCCAATGTAAACAATGATGCAGATTACAAACTATATTTTACTTCATCAACTTATTACAAGTCCAAACAAGATCTGTGTCACTTAACATTTTTGTTACATACTGACACAGCAACAGGGCATGAATGGATTTATAAAGCAATTTATACTGTATTCTCAGTTTCACTTGCTGTGATAAAGGCCATTGTGCCAATGTCAAGCCACTGTCATGTTGACCTCACTCTACACCCAGCTGTGTTTCTAAATCATATTGTACTGTTTCTGTGTCAACTCTGCACTAAACGACTCCCCCAGGAAAGATGGGTTGTGCTGGTTCTGTTTCTTTTATGTAGGCCCATTCTTCTCACACAGCATGATCTTCCCAGCATGCTCAAGCAAATATTGCCAATACTTTTCATGTCATGTGCATTTCCCTTCTACAAACTAAACGTACCCAATAAAAAACGAGAACACAAACAGAAAACATTTCAAAAAGTCAGAAGGACGAAATTCTAGCTCAGTCTTCCAATCTCATTTTTAAAGGATTTGTCAGAGGAATATCCAAATTTGTGCTTGAAGAAGGCTACATACTCCTGCTATCCTTGCTAATTGTTTCCTTTTTGTGGGGATACAAAAACTTTTCTTTAAAAACATAAAAAAATATTGAATGGTTATTGAAAGTTGACTTGTCACTCACCCATCTAGTACATTACAGGTACCCACACAGCGTCCCCTGCGGGTGAAGAGTAGGCAGCTGAAGCACATCATGGGCCCTGGGCCCCAGCAGCCATCATCTGTGCACATAGCATCACACGTGTTGTTCTGCAGCTCTGTGAAAAAGCACACAGAATTGTCCATTTCTCATGGGCTACAGGATCTCTGAAGGATCAACGTAGCAGTAACACAGCTACTGTTTTGTTTTTCTGCTAAATGACTATTAATATCACCTACAGTGTAACTTCTGTATTCAGCTTCACTAATTAGACTTACCACACACTGTGGAGTTTGCATTGCCATCCACCTTAGACCTCTGTTTGTCTGACTTGAACAGTCTCCTCCATTGCTGACTTCTGGTGTAGCACAGCCTGGGGTTGTTCCTGATAACCACGTCACCGTCACTGATCTCACTCAGGGAGCGCAGACCCAGGTGACTGATAGGAATGCTGAGTGCGGCAAAGCTGACTGTGCCCCTGGAGGAGTAAGAGCTCATTTGAGAGAACACTCATGAACACATACCAAGGCTAGTATGCGTTATTGCAATCAACAGGATCATCATGTTTTGGTAGTGTACCTACAGAAGGTGCATGCAGCACACACACAGAATGTAGCAAAACCATCTATTGCAAATGTTCTGTTTGTTACTTTGGTTCTGCTATACCCCAGTATTCAAGCTTCTGCCCAAAAGTCCCACATATGTTAACACCTGTATTGGGTATCCAAGTGAACGAGTCCTGGCACAGTGAGTGGCAGCCAAAACAGTCAAATATTTGAAATTGGCATGAGTACAATTATTTTCACTTCTTATTTTTGCATAAATGTAACTTAAATGTCATTCACTATTGCAACAAAATGTAATGTGTAGTACTGTAAAACAATAAACACACAAATTCATATTTGTCATATTGGTAATCAGAGAAATGGTGTGAAAGTGTACTTTATCATGCTGATGGTCATGGCTAATTGTCACGGCCACCGGGCCCAGTCCCACAGAGAGGCTTAAACACAGGGATGCGTGTGCAAGGTAGAACTTAAATAGCCTTGTAAAAGGCCAAACAGAGACACCAGACCCTGCCCTGAACCATGGAGAAGTTAGGAACTGAAAAAAAACAGAAACCAAACACAATGGAGCAGGTACCACATTGGCTAAGAGCCAACACCAGGCTAACGAGCCAGGGACAGGCAAAGAAACACTCAAATCCAAGTCAGGCCAAGACGCTGACATATGGGAAGGACACATGACGTGAAACACATGACGTAATTAGGGCACGGATCATCGGCAATTAACAGACACAATAGGGAAACCTCAATCAGTACTCCAGGAATTGGGATCACTGGAACCCTGGTGCCAATGTTACAGTACTTTTGAGTGTTAGGGAAATTTTGGGGAGGTTAATTGGGGTTTTTTGGATGTACCTGGAATTACAAATTTTCCCCCATATGAATTAATGAAAACAGCTTCCCAATATTTGAATTTGCACTTTTTGGGCTTTTTAGGAACCAGTTACGTTCAGATAACAGTGTATAGGCATACTGGGTTAAAACTTTGAAGAATTTATTGTATCTGTCTGTAATTTTCTCTGTGCATGACATAGAAGTTAATAATAAACACTGATTATTCCAAAAGTAAGCTTACAGCTGTTTGGTTCTTCCACGAATTATTTCCAAATTTTCAAACGGACTGAGGGAGGTTAGGTGATCTGGCCAAGACTGAATCAGCAGAAATCCTTAAAAAAACAAAAAGGAAGCATATTATATTTGGATAATTTATTCCTCAGAGCAAATAAAATCAAATAAAAAGCTTTAATGTCACAAATAAATATAAAGAATGTCGCAGCTACAAATGGCGTTCCTTCTTTTACCGGAAATTTCTCTCACTGTTTTGAAGACGTCAAGTTTGGAAGGATCCATCCTGGGTGTTTTTGTGTAGCGGTCACTGAGGAGATATGTTTTTAGACGTTTAAATAAATAATATTCCTTGTTAAGCTGTAAAATATGGGTTAGAATTAAAAAAAAAAACAATTTTCATCTCTGTATTAGTATTATTTTGGTATCAGGCAACTGGCCACAGTAATTGAGTACATTTGTTTTCACATTAAAAACTGCTTAAACTGGTGAATGTCATATTATCGTTAAGACTTGAGTTTTGGTTTGACAATAAAAAAAAATCTAAAGCGCTATATAAATAAAATTGAACTGAACTGAACTGAACGAAAGCAAATTCTTGCAAAGGGTGACCTACCCATAAAATGTGGTGAAAAGGATAGAAATGTCCCCGTTAATCTTGGTGCAGTTTCTGAAAGAATCTATATTCGAAGCATTGATCGACAAGACACCAGCAAGGGGCCCCATTCCTAGTCCATTGCAAACTGGAAAAAAGAATTCAAATTCGCAAAGAATTCATAGCAAAATGCATTCTTAGGCATATCACACAGGTCGATTTCCAAAAACCTAGTAAATCTATGCAATCTAATTGGTGATCTTTATCTATGATGTCATCAATACCTGACTTGCTTATTAAATTATGGCTGCTTTGAACCTAAGCAAAGTATATTTTCATCTGAAAATAAAAGGAGAAGTGGAAAGCAGTTCTCGCTCAGGCGGCATTTACGACTCAATATCTCTTAAAAGCTGTTAACCAGCCAGAGCAATAATCTGGTGGTCAGTGAGGGTGTGAAAGTCGAGGAACAAAGTGCTGAACCTCTGTGTATTATGTTTTTATTCAGTGTTTCCTGCAACAGCAGGTCTTAGCATTCTGAATCTGCTTTATTTAAAGCACAAAAAAACAACATTCGTTTTTACATTTTGATACAGGGACCATTCATTCTGAGAGGAAGAAAGGTGAAATTAAAAAAGAAAAAACTTAAACAGAATTGGAAACAGGCTGGCTATGAAACATGGTTGACATGCTAAAAAAAAACAAACAATAAAGCAATAATTGCAAAAGACCAGTTTTACTCTGGTCTTTTCCTTCATATCTGGCCCATTTTTTGCTAGACTTTGGGAAGTAATACAAACAGCTGGACTGTATATGAGAAGTATACCGTTTTAGAATTTGGAGATACCTACCTTTAGGACAGGGTCCATCACAATTCTTGCACTTTCTGACTCCATTCTCATCTGCCTCATACATGCCTGCGCTGCAAGTTCGGACACAGGCACCATGGTCGGTCACCACGTAGTTATCTGGGAAGAGCAGAAAAACACCACCTAGTCATTTTTGATCTTGAACATTATATAAACTTTTTTCACAGCCAAGGGAAGAACACAAGAAATGAGAAATTAAACGAATGTTCCCTTCTTCCACTTTTCCTTTTACACTTTAAAATAGTTTCATCTGGCCAAAATATTTATTACCCTGTCCGCCTACTAGATAAACAGTAGGAAGATGGATGGATGGATGGATGGATGGATGGATGGATGGACAGTATTTATCAGTATCTTGTTTTAAGGTCCAGCAAAAATCCAGCACATTAAAATGAAGATATAATTATATATAATAGATTATTTGTGTATTTAATGAAAGAATGCTTTTTAATAGTCTCCTAAAAATAAATGAAACAATGTGTTAAACTGGCCTAGTGCCTGCCATTCTGTGAAGATGGACTCAGTAATGGAGACACTCTCACGTGGGCAGTCTTTCACACAAGTGGCTCCAAAGCTGTACTTCCTGTTTGGATTGACAACCAGCTGGTGAATGTTCGGGTTATACAGCATTAGGGATGGACAGGTGTCCTTGCATGTATTTTCATCCTGGAAGTCCCTGCAGGCCTGGGCAGTACATCATAAGAACAATTTCAAAATAAGAATAATAAGCAATAATTAAGAAATTCAGAGTTATCACTAACTTCCCTTTCCCAGACAAGCAAACGGCTTTGAGCTAAAATCCTAATGAGTTTAGGACTAAATCACAAATTGCACTCACATAACAAAAGATTATGCATATCATGTAATAACTCTTTATCACTACATTTCTCACCAAGCAGTCTGTTGGTTTGGGCCCAGTGCACCCAGCAGCACAGTGCTCATTGCAGCAGTCTATTGGCTTGGGTCCCTTACACCTCCAAGAGCACTGCTCAGCACAGTTCAGTTTGGTGACTGTAAACACATGTTCCCTGGGTTACTGTCAGCTACAGCAGTAACTTGTTCATATTCTACTTCATTACACAGTACATAATATTTACTTTTGTGGATTCTTATAGCCAAATCTATATTGCCTCTAATTCTAAAACACAGCATCCTTTCTGCTCCTAATGGTTTTTACTGATGTCACAGAATGGCTACATTGTTATGAATCTGTTACTAAAATAGGAGCCAGCAAAGAGTTACGTGTAAAGCAGTTGGTAGTTACAGGTTTGGCAGCTTTCTGGGCCAGGTGCCCAGCAGGATCCGTTGAAGCATCCAAGGTCACACTTTTTGCCTGTCAGATGGCAAAAAAAGGCGTTTTAAAATCTACTAGGACGATACTGGTTACAGGTGGAAAATAAAACGGAAAAATCTACCGTTCTTAAAATAGCGGTAATAGCTCCAAAATGCTTGACATTTATTATTTTAAAGTATCCTACAGAAAGGTGTCATTCTTCCCTTTTACTTTAGTTAAACTTCTGACTGACCTTCAAATCATTTCTTCATTATTCAAACACTCCATTGTTCTAGGCTGCACATACTAATAAACTAGGTGAAACCACAACCTGTACATAACAGTGACTAAATGAAAAAATGTCACAGGCACATTGCATTCAAATACACACAACACGAAATATCTCAGTTACCGTGCCTTTGTATTGTGACGTTTGATTTACGCCTTCATTTATTAGGTTCTTTTTGTTGATCCACAACAAATGGTGGTGATACTTACATTGGCGCCTATCGCTTTCTAGGATTAACTCCATGGTCGGATTGTTGTTCTTTTCCACAATGTCATACCACTGGATTGTTTCCACGTTGCACAGTAAATGGTTGCGGGTCACTTTTACGCCACCTCTCAGAATCTCTGAGTAAAACAAAGGAGTCGTTAAGAATGCAGGCTCGTTAGCAAACACCTCTATATTTTACAGAGACACAAAGGAACCTGATTTTAAAAATATACTTGTACCCATATATTCGCAGCTTTGAAAAGCTTTACGTAAAATGATACCGGTTAGTTAAGTTTCTTACTCGTATTTCACATCAGAGAAACAAAACATAAATGGATTAAAGGCAACTTTCGGACAAAATTTAATAACTGCTTCCAGCAAAAACTGAATGCTGCACTCTACACATCCTGCAGATGTGCTTAGGGCAGATGATGTCCTTAGCTGTGGCATGATGCGAAGGAATAAAGTCTGCTAAGAGAATCAGACTGAGGCGTTGCACAGCAATGCATGAACAAAATAAAAAAAAAAACAAAAAAAAAACAAGATGCAAAAGGGGTTGATTCTCCTCTTTAAACCACATTTACACACAAGTAACAACAAGCCAGACAGGGGTGCTGTTGCATCTCAGCAAAGGCACATGGAGGGCTTCCCAGGGTTTAGCATCTCCCTTCCATATTGAGCCCAAGTCATCCCTGTGCCTTTGTTGTCCCGTCAGCTCCCTACAGATAATTTTTTCATACATTCATCTTAATTAAGTAGCAAAATACTTGATATAAGCCATAGTAACACAGATATTAAAACACCTTCATGTATTGTATAATACTATGCGCATAAGTCTGGCTTTCCTTCCCTGTGATAAAGAGTGCAATCACTGTGATTAAAATTTGCCTTGATCTACACCCTTACAGATTGAGATTCAGACAACTTTGTTAATCCCATGAAGGGCAATTCATTTGCAGCCTTACCCAATACATACACACCACTACTAACTCACGGTCCAAATAGTTATAAAAATAGTTATGTCAAGTACATCAGATCAATGTACATGTTTAATACAGAGGAAAAACAACCAGCGAGAGTATATAATAAAAACATTTACACTCCCAAAAATAAATAAATAAATTAAATACTCTAAAAGTCCTAACCTAGTTTAAAAAAGAATCAAACCACTATTTCCAATAACTACTGTCGGCATTTAAAAGCCTGATAGCAGAAGGAATGAAGGACTTGTAGTAATGGATTGTTCTCCTAAGGGGTACATTAAAACGCCAGCGCGAAGGCATTACAGTGAATTCACTAGATAAAATGTGATTGCATTGGGTAATAATTCATTTTGCTTTCTGGGCCACCTGTTTCTCCCAAAGGGAACACAAATCTCTTTGCTGAGCTCCAATTATCTTACAGCAAATTCTCACAATACCATTTAGAATATTCTTGTCCTTCACAGACAACTCATTAAACCAGCAAATAAATGAAAAGGTTAGGAGACTTTCCTTGAATGATTAATAAAAGTTACTTAAAATAGTATCACAGACGTGAAAAGAATTAAGCTTCGGCATTAAATGAATTCTTTGCTGTCCATGCCTGACAATCAACTCTGTGTTCGCATCAGATTTCGGTTGAGTCAAACACTGTTCTGAGATACTTATATGTATCAACAATTTGAACATCCATTGACCATATCTTGAGTACGTACATTAGGATCTAAGAGCAAAACTAACCTGTAAGGCTCCTCAGTGACAACTCCCTCACACCCTTGGTGAAATTTCGCTTCGTCAAATTGAACTTTTTATCATAATTTGACATAACAGCCAGTGCAAATGTGTCTTCGTAGAGGGCGTGACCTCTTATTATTCGGAGGTTATCCAGCGGGATGGTGTCTGCTTTGTTGAGGGCGATGAGAACGTACCCACCCACCTCTTGAATTGTCTGTGGATGGGGATACAGGCTTTAGTTGTCTCATACCAACTTGTATATGTCAAGTTTGAAGTAGTTCAGGATTACATAAACAAGTTGATGCTACGAAGATCATTCTGAAAACACATTACTCTGCAATAAAATCTACTTAATCTAAACTGTCCAGTGCCTGGACAGAGTTATGTACTTTGGTTACAGTATAACAGTATTACCATTCTGACCTAATTTAAACAGTTTTCATGCCCACACCTGACCAGACACACCTGTCCTACCCTCACTCTTCCTACCCTGACATCTAACATAGCTGGTATCAATCATCATGTTCCCTTTAAATATCCTAGTTTACTTACCTCAGAGTGAGGTATTGTCTAAATACGTGTATTCTGCTGGATGGGTTTTCTTATGTTCTGAGTATTTTGTATGACTGTGTTTTTGGACCCTGATTCTGTGCTTCTGGTTTGTGGATTTAGAATTGTTGACATCTCTCATCGTATTTTTGACTCCCGGAACTTTTTGCATGTGTTTTTGGACTTTGCGTTTAGGATTACACTTCTGCACTGGTTGTTTGACTTCCAGATATTCTGTGTACTGACTGTTTGCCTGCCCCTTGACTATCCATTTATACTATTGCTGTGCCTCAAATAAAATATTTGTTACAATAGTCACCATAACTGGCCTGGCTAAAAATGCTATTCTACCTGCAATGAAGACAGTTGATGTACATTTCACGATGAGATACAAACATTACACTTGCCCTGTATTAAGTGACTCTGAAAATAAATAAGGGCAGTCTGCTTATTTAGCAGAAGGGGCTGTAAAATGCTATAAACCTGGTTAGGCCAAAGTGTTAAGTTAAACAGGGAAACCTGTAGCCAGGTCTTTACATTGAATCGATATGCCATGTACTTCAGGAATGCAGAGTCAAAAATTAATGTGACTCTTAATTTTTCTCTGGTGATTTTAACCAGTTAAGCCATCGGAGTAAAATGCTCTTTGGCTATGTTGAAAGAAAAAAATCAAGTGTGTAAGTAGAATTGTAGTTAAGAGCATTTCAAAGAAACTTAGGATCCAATCTGATAGCCAATAAGGGAAGATACCACAGATAAAATGTCTATCATTATTTTTGACAAGTAATGACTTTGACAAAAGTAATTATTTTTGAGAACTTCTGACATTGATGGTGTTTAACTGTTTGGAATGAATAAACTATCATTGAAAATATGAATGCACCAGAACACAAATGTGATGATACAGCAATAGAAGTATAAACATCAAAATCAGACAGCAAAGTCAAGTTACAGTCAAAAACACTGATAAAACAAGTCATGCGGTTAGAGCAAAGCAACCACTGTACTGACAATTGCACCTGTAATCTTTTTTCACTAACATAGTAAACTAACAATAGCTAGAGTTTGTAGCATCATTTAACACCTGTGGCACAATGGAGAGTAGAGAAGAAAGAATCAGGCCTTGTTAAGGATGGGTGGTTAGCCTGAAGTAGGACAAAGCAATCAGCCATACAGGATTCAGCCCTGAAAAAGTACAATCCATAACTGAAATTATGCAATCTTTATACAGTTGCCCTCCACAATTATTGGCACCCCCTTGTAAAGATTAGTAAAAAGGGTTAAAAAAATTTACCCTTTCGTGAAGTATTTTCATCTCACACTAAAAAAATTAGAAGAATCCAACTTTTAATCAAAATAAATTTATTCAGAGAAAAATAAACCCCTCATCAAGAAATAAATATTTTCAACAAAAACCTATGTGCCACAATTATTGGCACCCCTGGAAATGATTGTGAACACAATGTAGCTGAAGCATGTTTCCCATTTAAATTGTACATTTTTGAGTTGATTGGCGTGTATAGGAATTTCTAAACTGTAATCCATGACTTCCTGATTAACTGGGGTACAAATTTGAGGTGACACACAGCCCAAATTCCCTTAGTCATCCATCAACGCGTGTGGGAATGAGAACACACAAACCGAATAAGGATGAAATGTGTTGACCTGTATAAGTCACGGAATAGTTATAAATAAATAGGTACTTGCCTGAAAATGTCCATTTCTACTGTTAGGGCAATAAGAAAAAAGTGAACATCAACTGGAACTATTGAAAACTTGCCTGGAAGAGGACCCAAATATATTCTGCCCCCATGTACAGTGAGAAATATGATGAGAGGCAAAAAAAAATAAAAAATCCCCAAGGACCACTGCTGGTGAATTACAAAATAAAAAAACAAGTAAAATCTTGGGGTTACCAAGTCTCCAAAATCAATCAGACACCACCTCCATGCCAACAGGTTATTTGGAAAGTATGCCAGAAAAAAGCCTTTTCTTTCAGTTAACCACACACATAAGCACCTGGAGTTTGTGAAACACTGCTACAATTTTAACTGGAAGCATGTTCTATGGTCTGATGAAACAAAAATGGAGCTTTTTGGCAATAAACATTCAAGGTGGGTTTGGCCTAAAAAGAAGGATGGATATAGTGAAAAGTACCTTATCCCTACTGTAAAATATGGTGGACGTTCTGTGATGTTGTACGATTATTTTTCCTCCAAAAGCCATGGAAACCTTGTTAGGGTAAATGGCATCATAATCTCCATGAAATACCAAGACATTTTAAGTCAAAATCTGGCTGCCTCTGCCAAGAAACTAAAACTGGGTTGCCACTGGATCTTCCAGAAGGACAATGATCTGAAGCGTATGTCCAAGTCAACACAAAAATGGGTTAACTAACCACAGAATCAAGCTTCTGCCACGGCCATCTCAGTCCCCTGACCTGAACACCATTGAAAACCTGTGGGGTGAACTGTAAAGGAGAGTGCGCAACAGAGGGCCTAGGTCCCTGGATGATCTGTAAAGTGAGGATGAATGGTCTCTGATGCCTTCGCTGTATTCTCAAACCTTATAAAATGTTATAGGAGAAGGCAACAAAGTACTAAATGCAGGGGTGCCAATAATTGTGGCACATGTGCTTCTGTTGAAGATAATTCTTTTGATGTAGGATTTGTTTTTCTCTGAATAAATTTATTTCAATTAAAGGTTGGATTCTTCTCATTTTTTCAGTGTGAGATGAAAATACTTCACCAAAGGGTGGATTTTTTTTAACCCTTTTTACTAATCTTTACAAGGGGTGCCAACAGGTGTGGAGAGCACTGTATATGCCTGCCGTTAACAATGGTGGAAGGTGATTTTATGAGAAGTTTGATGAGGAAATTCTTCCGATTTAGAACAAATACACAGCCACAAGTCTTTAGTTGCATCAAAAGGAGTTTCAGAGTTTCAGATCAACAGCCCTGAATAAACTCACATTCCCACATTAGTTAAGACTTGAGTAATGCCAACATGATATTTTATAAACAAGTTTGTGTGTATATTGAGAAGCACCTATGCACCAAATGTTTTTTGACTCTAAAACAAACAGTAATAAATAACCATTTTGTTAGTTGACGTGGGATGTGTTACACTGATGGTGATATGACCTGACATTGACCTTATTTACAGAACACATACCCTGAGAAAGGACAGGTCATGGTATTCTTCTGTATAGGTGATCTCCAGGTTCTCCAGCACCACAGTGCAGTTGCTGTACATCCTCACCAGGTTCTTGTAGTGGTCATCTGGTGTCCCCAAGAGAGTCAGCTTGTTGCTAATTCCCTGGCAGACTGAAGAGAACAGCACAGATACAGAAAACCAGAGTGTATTTTCCAATTTTGTTCTGATGCTTTTACTTCTCAGAAAGTAAATATATACCATGCAGTCCTAATTATTATATGAAGTCTCAAAGTATTGTCAAAAAAAATAATACCCCAATTTCCCTGTTTATTCATTGCCTGCATCCATGTTTATTTATACTATCTCTATCTTTTCAGTTATAAATAAAAACTCCTGGCAGTACTACTCGTGGTAATATAAACAGGAAAAGGATCTGCCACTGGGTTGGAACAGGTCCACTGAACATCATCTTGGAAGATTTACAGGCTCCCCATAGCTTCTGTCCCTGGTTATGTGTGCCTGGCCTTTCCAGATCCCCGTGGTGCCATGGTCGACACCGGGGGTGTCAAACTCAAATCCTGTCAGGCCATGTGTTTGCAAGTTTTCTTTCCAACCTATTAACCAGTACAATTAGTAGTTAATTATCTGTTGGTTTATGCTCTGTTTACACTCAGCCACTCTGGGCTTGTTTTTTTTCCTGTCTACAAATGTTGGAAAATCATACCTGTGTTACTCACTAATTGACCAGATAAAAATAATTGTCTAAAACAGTACACAATGCATTACAGAGGATATTGCCCATTGCCATTTTTTTTTTATAATTGTTTGGTCATGTTTCTATAACAAATTGGGAAAATGGAAAGGAGACCTACAGTGCTACCAACAAAGGTAACCGAAATAAACCAGGATTTATGCATTAGTTGTACTGCCCGTTATGGCCATAAATTCAAAATTTACATGTACAGTACATAGACATATAAACACACAAACATACAGTACTGTGCAAAAGTCTTAGGCAGGCAAAAAATATACATTTAAATTATGGTTATGTTGGTGTTAAACTGTAAATTTATGTCCGTCAAAGTGTGTCAGTTTACACTACATAGATCAAAACAACTACTTCACCTGAGAATTTTCAGTTAATAGTTAGTAACTAATACACTCATGGATTTTTTGAACTCAACTATGAATACATCTTCCTTGGCTAATCAATACTGCATGAAATGAATTACCTAATTAATTTAAGTAATTAAGTGAGCTGATGATAAGATTTTCCAAATACACGGAATGGATGGGATGCTCTTAAGGAGAAATTTGGGAACCAAAGTGATGTTCAACCAGATATCAGTAACATTTTGAAAAACAGAATTTTTTTTTGGTATATCTAAATACATTTTAGTATTAAATTATGCTTTATTTCGAGCAAATATACACTTACTACCCAGATAAATGGAACAAAACATGTCCTTTGTCTGCCTAAGACTTTTGCACAGTACTGACAATGATGCTTGTTAAAGGAGCTATATAAATAAAATTGAATTGAATACTGCATGCACAGCATTCACTACTGGTCAAAAGAGTAAGAACACCTCCATTTTTCCAGTTTCCATTGACATTTATACAATTTATGCAATGTCTCAATGTACTTATTAAAGCAAATTAAAGCTGGAAATAAAAAAAGAAATAATAAGATTGTTTTGTTTAACAAAATGTAATCTAAATTTTTGACTTCTCAAAGTAGCTACCTTTTGCAGATATAATACTGTAGCTGAAAACACTTGTAACATTCTTTCTACTAGGAAATGAAATATTGTTCAGAAAGTTCTTGGGCAACACTGATGTAGAAGATCCCATGAATGTGTTGCACTTGTAGGTTGCTGTGCTTTCAACCTTCTATCCAGTTCATCTCAATCTAGCTCAATGGAATTGAAAAGCCTCATGCATTTGGTCAAGACATGGAACACTTGTTGAACTTGATCCTGGTGAGCTACTGTAACTTGATTAAATTCATGTTCACCAGTATCTAAGTTCTTATCTGCAGTTCAATATTTTGTAAAATATTTTTCAAACCACTCTTAATTATTGTTTTTGGCATACAAGAGGCTATCGACAAAAAATGAAAGAAAATTTGTTTAAAATTCCAACCAGTTTGCAGAATACCAGAAGATTTCAGTTGCAAAGAATCAAACAAGCACTTGTGAAAATGCTTGGGATAGTTATTAAGGCTCAGTACTTCACAGTACGTACTATGGTTTCCTGCTCATTTAACAAAAAACATCAGAGGTGTGATGTGAGTATATCACAGGAGTTATCAAGTGGGCAATTCATTCCCCCCAATGTTTTGTTGAACTGGGCCCACAACACCTCCAAAATGCTTCAGCAGTGAGGTCTGGAATCCCCTACCCACCCATCACACCAACATCAACTGTCTTCCAAACAATACATACCAATAAGTTATACCTTGGGTTAGTCCTAATCCCTTCTCACGAGAACACATGCCAGTCTAATCAAGCAGTATACGTAATGCTTGATGTATGTATGTATACTAAGTACTTTGCTTGTTACAAATATTACAAGTATTAGTATCAAAATACATGTAATTGCAAATTAAAATGCAAATTTAGTCATTTTTTTTTTAAATTAGGAAACCCCAAAAGAACAATTAACCTTAAACTTTTTTGTAATATTCTTTAGAACAATTATATATGAATTTAGTCAAAATAATCTATTTTAAAGATATTTTTTAATATCAAACATTGCAAAAATGAAAACTTAAGTTAGAAAAACAAAATAATTTAGGATAGCTAAATAAAAGAATAAAAGTTAGCTGCACAATTACCTAGTTGTCTCCCAGCTCAAATATCTTGGTTATGGCTTAGTTAAACCTCAAAAATCTATTGCATCATGTTGCCATAATATTTTGCATTATCGGAACTTTTTTTACAGTGCTAATAATACTCCTGCTAACTGTGTAAAATGATATACGTAAGAAAAAAAATGAAATACTAATGCATTTGGAATTTTCTGGCACATACATGTTCTAGACATATCTCATGATAGTCAGGCAGTTATGGCAGCCATATTAAATGTGTTGAACACGTAAATCGAAGGATATCATACTTTGCCGTGTCCTTTTCTAGCTAAACTGCAAATCTGTGATCCCTCATTTAACCCAGACACACTTCACTTCCTCTTGGTGTTCATCAGGTGTTCATTAAGTTTGAGAATGATCTAAATGTCATCTGTCCTTAAATACCTGCTCACTAAGTCAACAATGAAAACAGACTGTGGAGAGCGAACAGACACCACTGCATTCCTGGCGATGGGAGGTTGACACAATGTGAAGAAGATATTTTTACTTAGACAGGCAGACTGTTGCAGTTATGCCACAATAATCATTTATTTTGATCCAGAATCATGTGCTGCTACGCTACCAGTCAAAAGCTTTTTGCACACTAATCTTAGTGTGTGCAAAAACATGTGACTGGTACTGTATACCAGTTAATAGAAAGAGTTAATATAAAACTTATAAGCAACGCATGAAGTTGCATATCATATCTTGCTTAAACAAGACATTAAATTACATATCTTTTTTTAATCAATACATGAAATCACACTATTATTCAAAGTTATTTGATATGTGATTGAATCAATATACTGTATGAAATTTCATTATCAGGGAGCCATTTTAATTCCAAACATTTAAGGCCGGTTTCTTAAACACTGATTAAACCTAATCTTAAACTAAGCCACCCTCTTAAAGGGAAAGTGTGGTGAAAAATTAAATTTGAGATAAATTTATACCTTTATTTCGTAACTGTTAGCAAAATTAACCTGTTACAAACTCACAAAAGCAGAACATACAGTAGGTAGATTTATACACCAAAACACGCGCTGGATGAAAAACTGCATGCGTACATTTGATATTTCTCCAAACTATCACTTTAAGAGGGCAAATTAATCTAAGATTAGGTCTGATCAGTGTTTTAGAAACTGGCCCTTAGGATTTTAGACAGACGTGGCTTTGTTTCTTAGAAATACACTACCAGTCAAAAGTTGTTGCGCAAACAAAAATTTTCTACATCATCAATGTTACATAACTTTCACAAACAATTCTAGACACTCAATAATCATTGCTAAAAAGTAGGACATGCACATTCAGCATCCTTCAAATAACTTTATTAGCAAGAAAATTGGTCATATCTTTGGTAGATCAAAGTAGCCTCCTCTAGCGGCTACAACAGCAGAGCAAATTCGAGGCATTCTTTCAAGGGACATTAACACATTTCAGCACTCCTGGGGCATCGTTTACAGTTATTATGGTTTATTACAGTTCATTACGTATAATATGGTTTATTATGTTATCGTATTCATAAGTCTCCTTTGGGCTGGAGTTGAACTTCGTGGTTTGCAAAGACAAATTACAACATTTAAGTGTCGTGAAGAAGTATTTGCCCCCTTCCTGAGTTCCTCTGTTTTTGCTTATTAACAAATTTAGTATAAGACAAAAGACAACCTGAGTAAACGCAATACACAGTTGTCAAATGATCTTGTGATTTATTGAAGAACAAAAACTCCTCAAAACCTGTATCACCCATGTGAAAAAGTAGTTGCCTCTTAGTCACTCGATGAACCAGATTTAATTGATAAAAGGTTTCAATTAGACTAGCCACACCCAAGACTGATTGCTGCCAGCCCTTTTGAATCTAGACATCACTTAAATACAACTTTTCCAGCAATATAAAGTTCCCTAAACCCCTCAACAAACAGCACACTATGCCTCGATCAAAGAAAATTCTAGAAGATCTGAGAAAGAAAGTTGTTGAACTATATCCGTCAGGAATTGGTTACAAATCAATCTCTCCAACTCTAAGACTCCAGCGAACCACTGTGAGAACTGTCATTTTTAAAGGGAGAAAACATGGAGCAGTGGTAAATCTGCCCAGGAATGGCAGGCCTAGCAAAATTACTCCAAGAGAAAACTCATCCAAGAAATCGCAGAAGACCCCAGAAGAGCATCTATGGAGCTGCAGGCTTCTCTTAGCTCAGTTAATGTCAGTGTTCATGATTCCACCATTGATAAGACACTGGGCAAAAATGGTATGCATGGGAGAAGTAGCAAGGCAAAAAAGCAATGCTAAGCGAGAAGTACATAAAGGCTCATCTAACATTTGCCAAAAAAACATCTTGATTACCCCTAAAACTTTTGAGATAATGTTCAATGACTGATGAGTCAAAAGTGGAACTTTTTGGAAGACCTGGGTTCCGTTACATCTGGCATAAATATAATACAGCTTTCCACAGTAAGAACATCGTGCCCACAGTCAAACATCGTGGTGGTAGTGTAATGGTGTGTGGATGCTTTGCTGCTTCAGGGGCTGGATGACTTGCCATAATTGAGGGAAGGATGAATTCAGCTCTCTACCAAAAAGTACTAAAGAAGAATGTCTGGTCATCAGTCCGTGATCTGAAGCTCAAGCGTGATTGGTTTATGCAGTAGGACAATGATCCAAAGCATAAGTTCAAGTCCACTTCTGAATGGCTGGGAAAAAAAAAAAAATTAAAATATTGGGGAGGCCTAGTCAAAGTCCTGACCTGAACCCCATTGAGATGTTGTGGCAGAACCTGAAAAGGGCAGTTCATAGTCAAAAACCCTCCAAGGTGACTGAATTAAACAATTTTGTAGAGAAGAGTGGGCCAAAATTTCTCCACAGCGATGTGAAAGACTCTTCATTCGCTTTTGGCTGCTCCCATCAGGGGTTGCTACAGTGGACCAACAGTCTCCATGTCCTCCTGTTCTCTGCATCCCACTCTGTCACACCCACCAACCACATGTCCTCTCTTACTACATCCATAAACCTCGTCTTTGGCCATCCTCTTGCCTGGCAGTTCCATCCTCAGCATCATTTTCCCAATATACCCAGCATCTCTCCTCTGCACATGTCCAAACCAACGCAATCTCGCCTCTCTGACTTTGTCTCCAAACCGTCCAACCTGAGCTGACCCTCTAATATACTCATTCCTAATCCTGTCCATCCTCGTCACAGCCAATGCAAATCTCAACATCTTTAACTCTGCCACCTCCAGCTCTGCCTCCTGTCTTTTTGTCAGCACCACCGTCTCTAGCCCATATGGCGTTGCTGCTCTCACTACCATCTTGTAGACCTTCCCATTCACTCTTACTGGTACCTGTCTGTCGCAAATCACTCCTGACACTTTCCTCCACCAACTCCACCCTGCCTGTACTCTCTTCTTCACTTCTTTTCTGCACTCCCCGCTACTCTGAACTGTTGAGCCCAAGAATTTAAACTCATCCACCTTCGCCAACTCTGCCCCCTGCATCCTCACCATTCTGCTGTCCTTCTCATTCACCAACACATATTCTGTCTTTCTCCTAATGACCTTCATTCATCTCCTCTCTAGAGCGTACCTCCACCTCTCCAGGGTCTCCACAACCTGCTCCCTGCTCTTACTACAGATCACAATGTCATCTGCAAACATCATAGTCCATGGGGGCTCCTGTCTGATCCCGTCAGTCAACCTGTCCATCACCATTGCAAATAAGAAAGGGCTCAGAGCTGATCCTTGACGTAATCCCACCTCTACCTTGAACGCATCCATCACTCCTACCGCAGACCTCACCACTGTCACACTGACCTCGTACATACTCGTAACCTGTACCACTCTTAGATATTTCTCTGCCATTTCCGATCTCCTCTTATCGGAAGCGTTTGATTGCAGTTGTTGCTGCTAAAGGTAGCCCAACCAAGGGGCTTAGGGGGCAATTACTTTTTCCCACAGGTGATATAGGTTTTGGGGAGTTTTTGTTTTTCAGTAAATCACAAGATCACTTGACATCTGTGTATTGTGTTTACTCAGGTTGTCTTTTGTCTTATACTAAATTTGTTTGGAGATCAGAAACTGTGTTGTTAATAAACAAAAACAGGAAATCAAGAAAGAGGCAAACACTTTTTCATGGCACTGTACATATACACTATTGAGTGTCTAGAATTTTTTGTTAAAATTATTTGAGTAACATTGAAAATGTAGAAAATCTTTGTGTGTGCAAAAACTTTTGACTGGTAGCGTATGTTGACAGCCATTACTGGGATGCAGTTATGTTCAACAGTTCTACATTAGGATCAGCACAGGTCAAATCATCCAAAATAAGAGCCTAAACAATACATCAGTGTGGAGCTGCTTCTATAGCATCGAGGGACTGAAGGGTACCATATGGAAGCCTGGGCCACACAGTCATTAAAAAGGGATTCCACACCATCTGCCTGTCAGAGACCACCACACCCCTGTAGCCAAAACACACTCCTGTAGCACTGTGAGGGCCTCACAGCCTGGCATGGGCCCACTGAGTCGGCACAGATAGCTGGCTGCCTGCTGGGCTTGCCATTGCCAGCTCGGCACACTCCACTTGTTTGTCTCACAGCCGTCTCAGCCCAGCCCATTTTGTCCATCTAAGGACGCGCTAAGCTTTGGTGCAAGGCTGCAAGCCACGTGGCCGTGCAACGGACAAATGCCCGTTGACCTTCATGGTTATGTCTGGATCTATGTCTGCCCGAGATGCAGCCAGCAAACACAAAAACATTAAACTACAAGATATACCTTGGGACTATAAATAGAGTCCTCGATGGGATGGATTGACCAAAAGTTGATGTATGTATGTAAATTCATTGCCAGCACACAAAGATTTTAGGTGTGCTTTGCATTCGACTGTTGGACCACATTGAATCTTGAAACGCTGCATCTGCGAATAGTCATGGTGCATGATATGGTGACCTAACAGTAGGTGGCATCTCTATTCAGATGTGAAGATGTGTGGTATTTGCATATTTTATGAAATATATTGTGTTATGAAAAGCACGAGGCTTTTCAATTCCAGTGAATGGCTTAAAAAAGAAACAAACAAAAAAAGTAAACACAATTCCTGAAAATGAAAGGGCTTTCAGTAGTAGTAAAAGCCTGTTTAACAATACTGGAAAGATTAAATCAATGGAAATGACGTATTTCTCAAAATATCACCGTTCCCTGCACTGGGAAGCCTGGAGGTCATAGGCCTGCTGCCAATTTCAGCCAAATCAAACAACACCATGACACAGTCTCCAGGGATAATGCCATCACACCACTCAATGAAGGGTATATGTTTTATGCACAAGAAGCCCCATACTTCTATGCAAATGCTTGTGTATGAATTGTACACACATCTTGGGCTAGGAGGTGGGTGGGTGGATGAGACCGTCTGTCAGAGCAGGTTGCTGATCCTCCCCATCTGGACATGATAAAAGGGGAAATAGGTGGAAAGAGGTTGCAGCAGGATGCAGTGAGAACCTTACAGCGGCTATCATTATTTATTTATTATAACCATGGGTCTTTAAACATATTATAACATCTTCAATGCAATGTCATTGATGCATAGAGCACATTAAAACCTCAATAGACAAAATTTTAAATGTTTGTGCTTAGTTCATATTTCAATTTCTCAGAAATATCAGTCTAAGTAGAGTTTCTGAGATGCAGAGCATGTCCCAAGGATCTAAGACACAAGGAAATAACCTGCATCAGACACCACACCAAAACAAAAGCTCAACATGCATTCATGATGGCAACTGAGCTGCAATCTTTCTGTAGAATGTTTGAATAGTGGGATGGTTCCCACAGAACCAAATTCAAGCACAAGAAGTCTAAAAATCTGCATACACAGAACTAAAGTCACAGCTGAACCCACAACCCAGGATTTGTGAGGCAATGGCTCTGGTTTTTGGATCATCATGCCTGTTTCAAGTTAACAGTCTCAGCGCAGAAATTATCATTTAGCATAACAAACATCCACAGATGTATTCTGGATTATTTTGGGCTAAATTTGGCCAGACTACTAACACAAACACAGCAACATGATGTTTCAGTTCAAAGTTTATGTGCTTTCTGTGAACGGTTTTAAAAGAACAGCAATAAAGTCCACTAGCGCTCACCCTGGGTAACTTCCATGTATACCATAGTATTTTCCCCTGTTCTTAATTTATCACCAAAACTAGAAGTGTCGCTGTTGTTGGTGTAAGCTGCCCAGAACATGTTTGCCTGGCATGTCTTAGTTACATGGGCAGATGCTGCTGCCAGTGGGGAGGTGATGGAAGGAGGGGTGGAGAGCATAAGGCGGAGAAGACTGCGTCTGCCTCATTTAACACGCCGTTTGCAAAGAGGGCCGACTGCCACCAGAAAGTCAAAGTGTTCACACTAACACATGTATCTTGTAGCTAGCAAAGGAGGCAGACTTTTCATATGATGCTAGAAAATGCCACTTTGAGCAAAGATTTGACATGAACTGAGGATATATGTACATTGAACTTCACTGAACATGTTTGGGAGCTGACAGGGAAGTGCCTATAAAAAGTTAAATCTAAATGGAGGGAGCCAAGCACCAGTAATAGATTTATTCATTTTTGGCAGTTCCGAATTTTTGTGTTCCTGATTCTACATGTGATTGCATTTTATTGTGGATGCCCACAATACCCCATACCTCATTTTCCCAGCCTCATTTCTGCTGGATTACACTTCTGATTAGTGCTGAGAGCACGTGCACCATTCACGATGCATTATCACTCGTGCCATGAAAGATTAGGATGAGTCTGTTTGATTTCTGATGATTTTTTTGTTGGCCATCATCACTTTCCTTACAACAAAGTCACATGTCACAGGACACAGGCCAGAAATAAATGAGTCTTATCACCATGCAGATGACTATTCACACGCTAACTACGTGAATAACGTGTCCCTTAGATGCATGTAAACATTTGTTACACAAATTATCAGGATAACATTATCCATCCATCCATCATGTCACATGGGGGACTGAAGTCTATCTCTGGCAGCCCAGTGTACCAACCTGGATGGGTTGGCAACCGATTTTCAAATATAGGGCCACAGAAAAGATTAGTTCATGCCTATGTTAAACTGCATTAGCTAAATTTGTGTTCCTTGTTATGTGTTTTGTGTTCACTAGTACCATAGGCATCACCTACTTATTCTATGCTGGAAAGCATAAAGTATATTCTGATTCTTTTTTACTTTATTTCATGTCTAAGTGAAGAAATAACAAATTGACTAAGAAACGCTCAGTGCCGCCTTGGGAATAAGTAATTGCCCCCTTACACTCACTGACTTGTTTCTGCAGCACTGATGCAACCAAATGTTTCCTGTATTTATTGTTCAGAATCTTGGCACACTCCCCTATGCAGAACAGCTTGTTTCAGGTCACAACATCCCAATGGGGTTTATGTTCAGACTTTTATCTCTGTCATTCCAAAACTTATCCGGATTCCTGAATGTTGTTCTAGAATTCTTTGAGACTTCCTAGACGATTTTACACTCCTGGAGTGATTTTGGCTGGTCACCTACTCCTGGGAAGATTCACTGTTAACCCTTTACAACTGTATGGTGTTTTTGTGTCTTGCTGGCACCCTGAAGCTTATACCCCTTTATATATGCCTTGAAATTCTCTAGGCATCAACAAGTTAACTTTTTTTTATCATGCCATGAGGTACTTGTGTGCTGACAGGTTCACACTGGTGGTAATGACCAAAGTTCGTCAGTTCTACGTCTATAGATATATATTGATGGATTTGGGCCTAATTGTTTATCAAAAAACTTACCCTAAATATGCTATTATTTGGGGTGAGTTAACTATTAGGAAAATAACTTTTTCAAAATTGAAGCCAACATTTTGATTACATTACATTTGATTACCTTTCAAACAAAACAAACTCTAAACTTTGCATTTTGTCTCTCAGGAATCCCACACATACTGTTGCAGCTTACTAAAAATTTAAAACCAAACAAGTGCAAGAATTATAAAAATCGCACAAATATATATGCAATATAGTATCAACTTGTTTAAGGTGCGCCATCAGTTTTCCCTGACAGCCATAATCTGTTCAAATTCAGTCGTGTTAGGTATAAGCTTGAAAATGAAATGGACGATACATGCTGGGAGTATAGCAAAGTTAAGCTACCACTTTTTAAATGACCTGTGGTCATTGATAAAGAAAGTCATGCCAAACAGGTCAGTAGCTACATTTGGCGGTTGTGGTTTTTTGAGTTTGTCCATCATCAGAGTCCTTCATATCCACAGGGTGTTAACCGACTCTCTCTATTTGGTTCACTTTACATGTTTTGAGTTTTGGTTTGAAAGAGTAAATGCTTACTAGTAACCTATTTTAATATGGTGCTGTTACTTGGACAATCACTATTTGAGAAAGGGCTACTTGGTGTAAACACTGTAACATTAACTTTGGCTTGGAGACCGTTGAACAATAACGTTTTAGTAACTTTACCATTAGAGTGAGGTTTATAGACACTGGTCAGGAAATGGACATATCAATAGAATTTCACTTGACAGAAGTGCTTGGAAATCTCCATGAAGCACTGTAAAATATTTTCAAATCAAGAATTATCATTGTATGAAAATTCCTTACCTGTATATATCTTTCTCCTTCTGTTTTGGCATTTAATAATGTAACTGAAATCATTTCATACTTATGCTAATACTCCTGGTACTATGAAGGTAAACAGACTATATTGTAAATCTTGTCGCAGTTAGGAAAATGAATAATGCATATGTATGACAATGATATCAGTGAGTAGCACTGATGCCTCCCACCTCCAAGGTTGCGGGTCTGAAGCCCACTTCTGCTCAGTTTACATGCAGCTTCCATTTTCTTCCATATTCTGTGGTTTTCGTCTGGTAATTCCAGTTTCCAATCCAATACAGGCAGTTAGGTGGACTGCTCTCTCTGAATGGCCCAAAGTGTTTGAAAGCATATGTGACCTGCAAAGAACCAGCATCCCCTCCAGGTCGTGTACCCCAGTCTACTCCTCTATGGTGCCTGAGATTAACTCCAGCCCCTAGAGACACTGACTAGGAAAAGCTCATAATTAGAGTGAAAAAGGAACCTGACACATGACATTGATCTGACTAATTTAACAAAAAGGCATTGTAAAATGGCATTTCTAAAGATGCACAATGTTTGCTGAATTAAAGAAAATCCAGCAAGTTCATTCATTTTTAAAACAAAACCTCGAAGACCTGAAGATGGGTAATGTAATCAAGTATCCTGCCTTAAGCCTAGTTCATGCTTCAATTTTCCGTGCTCTGTCATAGTCCAGGCATGGTCGAGCAGGCAGACCATTGCGTTCATACTACAATTGTCAGTGTATACATATGTTTGCCATCGACAGCATTGATATTCCACCAGACCAGCAGAGCACATACACCGTACCTTGCCTTCACATATCTGTCATGGATATTTTGATTTATGCCTGTACGAGTTGTCATCTTTTCCTGATGTTTGAGTGATCTCCCTCCATGAGTTCACGCCCTGGAAATCATCCTCTACTCTTCCTCACATAGCTTAACCCCTCATCAAAGGGATCCATGATGAATACTCTCTTCTTCTACTCCTTCTTCATCAACATCTGTTTTTTTAAGACTGGTGCTGCCATCTAGGCTGCTGAAAATTCCCAGTGCACTAATCTATTCCTTGCACATATGCAGTCGATGAGCACCATCCACACACACATGCCTGATGACAAAACTTACACAACGTATGTGGCACAGTATGTGAAATATGATGGAGCACAGAAAAGAAGTATGAACTAGACTTAAGGTGCCTTAGTCTGTATTGAGAAGTGAAACTAAGTTACACAGAGAACAGAGACTTGTAGAATTTCACGAGTACACAGTACACGGAGCAAATTTTTCCATGCACTGGTCCTCTATAAAGGACTGGGAAAAGTGGACTGAGCCCATCATAACTTCAGAAATGTGGCCGTTATTGTCTGATCATCTCTTTGAAAGTTCTGGTAATGTGAACCTGCACATTCATGCACCCACACATCTCATAAACAGATACACTGTGTCTGTACAACATTCTCCCTTGAAAGCAAACAGGATGTGTCACAGATTGAGCAGGACTACCAGCTCTCTGTTATTTCAAGTTGCTGTGCTATCAAACTCCCTGAAAAGGGAACGCAGTAAGCACAGAAGGAATAACCCACACATTTCACATGCTCTTCACAAAAATGGCAATATGCATCCTTTTTTCAGCACTGTAATGCATTCACATAGTGAATCAGATCCATAGTGGTTAAGATATAAGGGCAAATCAGGCATGCCCTGGGATGATCACATACGCAAGATTTAAACAGAAAGGCAGGGTCTGGCTTGCAGGGGCTATCAGTGCATTCTTTACTAAAAACAAGGAAGATTAATCCTTTGACTTTTAAGGGATGCATTTGGAAACATGGAGAGCCTCTGACTGAGGTGCTGTTTACTCTCTCAGCACCACGTATCAACAGCCAAGCCTCAGAATAGCTGCGACGGCAAGATGAGGGAGGTATGTAACAGACTGCCACACCATATCCTCATTTATGTATCGGCACTTTGATCTCCTTAATCCCATCTCTACAGACTGCTACTGTTATCTTCTGCCCGATGGGAAAGGAACAAATCAGCTTCTCATCTTATAATGATCCTAGTCAAACTCAAGATATCCCACAGTCAACCCTGTCTGTCTCTCAAAGGCCAAGTTGTACAATCCCCTGTTATAAAACAGATTTGCTCGACACAGACAGAAGTGACTCTGGAGGTAGGACTTAGTCAAAGGCCTCTTCCTCAGAGGGACTTCGTTTTTCTCTTTTGTTGCAGCACAAAGAGCTTCTCTGTGCTGAAACGCACCTCAGCTGTGAGCTCAAGCAAACGCTAATCCTTAGCATGATTGCACTTCAGAATCTACAGAAGAGAAGGTGGGTAATCCAACTGCAGGGCTCAGAATAAGGCTTAAAAAACAAGAGATTTCACATCCCAAATGAAACAGAATAGTACTGTGGTATGCTGAGAAACAAATGCCGAAAAAAAAAAAAATCTCTGAATGTGAACAAAAGCAGCGATCACAACAGAAATATTAATTATTGTCTTTAACTGCATATCTTATATCTCTTCGGACTGTGGGAAAAAAAATACTGGAGGAAACCCACACAACTCAGGAAGAAGAAGCAAAATCCACACACAGGTAAGCTTTTAACCACCAGCCAGGCAGCTGTGAGGCGACAGTGGTACCCACTATGACACCCAGAAGGGAATAATGTGCATTATATTCATATTTTAATTTTGTATATAATGAATTTGAAAACAGAAGTTTGAGACAACAATTTTTAGTGATTCCCAAATCTGCACCCACATATAACCCGTGTAAATACCAAAACCTTTGCACACAGCATCCTTTCATCTCACCATCTACTTCCTATTTCCTCTGTTTCTGACACCCTAAGACGAAGGATCACCAGCAGCCTCCCTGCAGAGATTCCAAGCCAAAGCCTAAGTAATGCATGGGCATTCACATGCACAAATAAATTAGTAACTGCATGGTTGATTAGATGCCGTGAGCATTTTGGTTGCTACTGTAAATTAATAGGAAAGGAGGATTAGAAACATAGAAACAGATTGATACACAAAGGCAATGTGATCAGGACAAGAGCTGGGAAATTTTATTTAATATTTCATATGCTGTTGCCTCCATTGCGTTCCAATTCTTTAAATCAGATAAATATCCTTAATGAGACTCAGCAACATTATCGTAAAAGATGATGTATCTGAGTGCCTTGTCGTATCGGTAAAATGACTGCAACTGGCACAGCCAGTGTGCCAAATGCTCGATGAACTCTGCCTTGTGCTGGGTGAATTCTGCCTTGTGCTGGGTGAATTCTGCCTTGTGCTGGGTGAACTCTGCCTTGTGCTGGGTGAACTCTGCCTTGTGTTGCCAGCCATCTTCCAAATGCTAGCTTTAACTTGGCATGTCTGTCAGGCAACAATGTTGACATCTGTGGCAATGACACCTGCTTTTTAGTAATGATCAACCACGCAGATGCCTTGCAAATGTAACATTAATAAATACCAGTTCGCTGTAAATTCACTTGCTTTTCTACCATTTGTAAATAAGTAAAAAGTCTACATAGGCTAAACAGATTTTTGTTACGCCACAATATTAATCAATGGTGTCAAACAACAGCTAATGAAAACTAACACAGAATTAAAAAAAGGAAAACAATTATAACAGTGCTGTGTTCCCGTCTTGTGCACTTTGCACGGATATGGACGAATTTTTATACATCTGATTTGAAATTTAATATAGTACCCTTTCCATAATTAGTCTTACTGTATGTGTTTCATTGTGCTCAAGTGCACACATGCATGCACTGGATACAGCCTACACATGGCTGTATTTCTTTTGGAGTAAGATGCAGTGATCTCCCACCTATTGAACAAAAAACATATCAAGACTGGAGAGGAGGTGAGGTCAAGAGGAGATAATGTAATTAACTCTGAGCTTGAACTTGAGGGACTGTTAAACAACTTCCTTGTCTAAACTGTCACGAATGTCATTAGAATTACCCTTGTCTACAGCAACAACATTGTCAACAAGTAACAAAATATTACCATGTTTGTGCTGTCTTCCAAAATTTGAAAATGCATAATACATCAATTTTTGACTATTAGTTATAGTTTTTCTACCAATTTAACAACAGAAATCCTTGGTTCCATTTTTTCATAGTACTGCAGCAGCATATTGAAGCAACACGCACGCTGATTTTGGTTAAAATTATGTGCAGTATCCTGTGATCTCTGCATGTACATGAGTGACCTCTGACTATGTTGCAAAGTGGCACTTTGTACAGTGAATCCATAACCCGGTCCAAGGACGCACTATGTACAAATAAAGTATAGAAGGTAAAAAAGATGGCAGGTTTCACCAAATGCTGTGACCATAACAATAGTCTTGATACAGTCTATTGCTGAGGCATCTGGTATCACGTTACCACAGGGAAAAAAAAATAATAATAATAATAAAATAAAACAAAAAAAAGTTTGGAGGGAGAATCTTGGCCAACGAGGAACTTCTGGACTGACGCTTTTAATGCAATGCTCGGGATTTCTAAGAAAGAATGTCATACCCATAGCAACACCCAGCAGTTTACTGGCATGGTCACAAGGTGCTGTTACTAGTCTCCTGTTTGTCTTATAGTCAAGGCTCTCTCTGTAGGAGCATTTGCACATAATTTACTGAAGTATCAAGGCCACATTAAAGGTAGGCAATAATGGGGTAACAAATAATTCCTCATAAAATGACCTAGGAAACGTGAGTGTTAGCCTCATTAGTGCTGCATTTCACCTTTTATTTTGTTGGTGTCTCTGTAGAAGCCTTAAGTAATACGTTTTATTATTTGTGTACGTCAACACTAGAGGGTAGCACACGTCATGTCATGTGACGAGGTGGCTTTTGGGTTTAAAGGTTGCGGATATGGGGAACATAGAGACACGGGTGGTGGGAGAATATGGTTCTTACCGTAACCCACACAGCAGTAATATTGCAAACACGACATTACAGCTGCGATAAAGCATAAGCTGGACTTTCATTTTCACCAACTGCAAATTCATCATCTCTCTGTGAATCTTTCATTAAACAAGAACATCACCCAACTGCATTTAAAGGTATGGACATTGGTTTGTTTACACGTAAAGACACTCTTCAAACACCCGTGTGAAATAGCTTATAGGATAGCTATAACAGTCACAGATAATCCATCTTTTCTGTCCTCTCAAATTCTAGACATGAATGCTCTTGCACAAAGAACAAAGGAATCTTTTTCTCTCACTTGCCCAGTAGGACACTGTTGGATTGTATTATTAAGGCTCTGTTACAGACGACCAGCTGAGAAAATAGGTCAGCTGGTTAGAACATCATGGAATTCTCAGAATGAAAGCTTGACATTTCTTATATAGTCATGCTTTTATTTCTCAGTGTGATTCCTCATCATCTCCTTCAAACTGCCATGAAATGGTAATTGCTGTCTAGGTAAACTGAAGTCTAATCACAAAACTATGCTATGTGAAATCCAGCATTCTCGCATCACTGTTGTATAGCGCTGAAATATGTAGTTATTTAATTCACACGAAATCTAAAATTTGCAGTGCTCTCTAGAATACTTTTATTTTTACTTATAAATTATGAAATGATGATCTGACTGACTAAATGATAGAGTTTTCACTAGCAATGCTGAATTCTTAACTTATGTGTGTGATGTAGTATAAAAATCAATCCTGGTGTGTAGGTTAGAACTCTGAGCCCATGTCTGAAATGTCACGGTTTTGAGGCCCACAGCTGGCAGAGCAGTAATGTAAACTAGTTAGTCATATCACTAGTGGTTCCTTGAGCAAGGCCCCAATCCTGCTGACTGGCCCCTTGATTTCCTCGATCGTACATGCAGAAAATTCAGTAACTGTTGTTGTTTATGGAAGTAACATTGAAGCGGAATGAAGGGATCATTTAGCTTAACCGTACAGCCTTAGAGACCTCGTTACAACTGGAAAATTCTCTGCAAAATGCAAGCTAAACAGAAACACAATCCCTTATGGGATAAAGGAAACAGTTCTTAGTGTGATGGAACATTAAAAGTATGAACCAATTTTGTAGTGTTGTACTAGCTGATTAATGCAAAGCAGCCCTGGAGTCCAATAAAAAAAATGTAAAAAGAAATAAACAATGATAAAATAAGTCGAATCGTCATAATTATTCTGGCAATGTTTAAAACTTTCTCATTCCAATTGAGAGAAGCAAAGAAAAAAAGACTAGACAAACCAGCACCAAATGTTATATTTCACCACAAAGTCTCTGAGAAGAACAAAAATTTTGAATAGGAGCAGGTTTTTCCAATGACATTAATCATGTATGAGGACATTAATAAGACAAAATTGCTGTTTGTTATCAATCAAAAAACGGCAGAGCCTTATGAAAATTGTGCAATAACCCTATAGTCACCCGGCTCTGGGCCTTCCTACACGAGGTGTCATGCTGTCATCTGTCAAAATTCACCAATTCTATCTCACTGTTAGAAAAGCCATTCAGAATCACACTCACTCTGTCAAGTATACAGGCGGCTTTATATTTCATCCGCTTGGTAACCAGGGAAACAAAGTAGTCATTAGGCAGACTGCTGTCAAAGCTCAAAACTTTGCACCCCCTCCCTAAATGGCATCAAAGGCCTAAGGAGGATTGAGGCGAGGAAAGTTCCGAAAATCCCTGAACTGAATCTAGGCCTAGACATAATAAACGCTTGATAAAATGGCACATGACAATGATGTACTTTTTCAGCTTAAGACACTGTAAAGCATGTCATCCATTGAGCAAATTTCATACTGTAACTTAGGTACATATTTAAACAAAATTTGAATAGCAAAAGACACTTTAAACAATTCAATAAGGACAATGCTTGGATTAACTTAAAAGAAAATGAACAGATCATTTTTCTTCTCAACTAATAGACTTGTAGCAACATTCTGTAACTCCTGTTCCAGTGTTTGTTTTTCATTGAAATTTGTCTTGGGCTGTAAAATATCAAGTCTGTACCTGCACAGAAAGTGGGGTTGAGCTGACAAACATTTCACTTACATAATGCTCATTTCTGAGATGCAGTGGAATTCCCCTGTAGCCATTCAACCATACAACAGTATTGCAGAAATAAACTGAGGTGATTATCGCCAGCACTCTAAGGGTTGTATAATTTTTATGAAAAACATTCAGAAAGGCTTTCAGAGTTCATTTTTTAGCAGTAATCTTAGTAAATGAATGATTTAATTATCTTTATTTAATACAATACCTGAGGATAATAAATAAGGATAAAATAAAATGTCTTTCTAAAGGTTTATCTGATGCTGACTGATGGTTCATTTAAAAAGAATAATACATATAAAAATGAGATTACAGGGCAAAGTAGAATGTGTGACTGCCATAAACACAGAAACAGAGCTCTCCTGGAGAGGGAATTATGAGCTAGTGCTGCTGCAGAAGGAGATTTTCCTCATTTTAATTAGCACTGCTGGGAATCTATGCTGGTATAGAGGCTCAATAGGTAGCACTGCCACCTCCTACCTTCCAGGTTTGGGGTTCACATCTCATCTCTGCTCTCTGTGTATGGACTTGGCATGTTCTCCCTGTGGCATGTTGCTTTCTCTCCACAGTTTAAAAGCATGCTGTTAGCCTAACTGGCATCTCTGGCTTGCTCATTGCGTGTGCATTTGCCCTGTGATGGACTGACATTCCATCCGAAGTGTACCAATTTACAGTTAGGTCCATAAGTATTTGGACATTGATGCAATTTTTGTTATTTTCTCTCTGTATACCACCACAATGGATTTGAAATTAAGCAATCAAGATGTGACAGAAGTATAGACCTTCAGGTTTAATTTAAGGGGTTTAACAAAAGTATTGCATTAAGCTTTCAGAAATTACAGCCATTTTTCACAGAGTCCCCCCCTTTCAAAGGCTCAAAGGTAACTGGACAAAGTAATATAACATAAAATATATGTTATAATTCAATACTTGGATGAAGATTTTTTGCAGTCAATGACTGCCTGAAGTGTGGAACCCATGAACATCACCAAATGGCGAGTTTCCTCCCTTGAGATGTTTTGCCAGTTGCTGCTTGTTTGTTAGTCTTTCTGCCTTCAGTTTTGTCTTCAGTAACTGAAAAGCATGCTCTATTGGGTTGAGATCAGGTGTGTAAAAGTGTAAAATAGTGTAAAATAGTGTAAAAGCCATAAAGAATGACTCATTCTCACAGAAATATACAACAGATAGAAAAGCTGCAACATTACTTATTTAATTGGGCAATTATTATTTGCAATTTTTAGAACAGGTTATATCTACATCTAGTTATATCTATATCTAGTTATAATAAAAACATTTTTTGGGAGTAGCTGTTAAAGCAGAGGTTTGGCTTAGTGGCTTGCCCCTCCAGGGTTGTGGGTTTAAAACCCTCCTTGGCTCAGTGTGTGTGAGGTTTGCATGTACTCCCCATGCTTTGTGGGTTTCCAATAAATACTCCAGTATGCTGTAGTATACTCCACTAAATACTCCAGTATAAATGATTTATATATACAAATCCATATGGATCAAATGATTTTCATATATTGCCATGCACTGAGACTAAATGCAAAAATTATTATTATAAAACAGCCTGAGGTGAATTCTGTAATTTATTGCTTAATAGGAGGAGGAGATCTCTTACTATAATGAGGCATGGGAGGAGGTCTTCTAAGCATTTTTGTTTTTTTCTGCTCACAAAATAAACATCTAATGCATATTTATCAAGTAATGTATATAACAGAGGTGACTAACTAGTTGGACGTAAAGGGCCACAATTGTGAGATTGCAATAGACATGATGGCATTGTGGGAGTAGTGATGTGGGTGTGGAGAAGATCTTGCAACCGCTGTGGGCAAAAAAGATTGTACAAACGTGTTACTGCCTCTTCTTTTTTTAAGGTGACAGAGAAGAGCTTCAAAAGTTCAAGTGAACATCTGCATGCGGGTCACGGGGCTCTTGTTGGCCAGCCCCGTTATAATACAATATCAAACATTTATTTTCGCTAAACCCAACAAATCTTTGTGCCATTCAATTAGAAAATGCAAGAGTTACAGCGGTCCATTGACAAATCAGCATTAAAACATATTATTCAGTTTCCACTGTATCCACACTAAACAGGAAGAATTCAATTCAATTCAATTTTATTTATATAGCGCTTTTAACACGGAGCACGGTCACAAAGCGCTTTACATAGTCCCG
>JAACJT020000001.1:25902098-25915897 GCA_009936485.2 Gymnarchus niloticus | reverse complement strand
GTCCATGCTAGGGCAGAAGGCTGGGGTACAGCCTGAACGGAAAACCAGTCCATGCTAGGGCAGAAGGCTGGGGTACAGCCTGAACAGAAAACCAGTCCATGCTAGGGCAGAAGGCTGGGGTACACCCTGAACGGAAAACCAGTCCATGCTAGGGCACCAACATCCCCATTGCCACACTATTGGCAAAATAGAAACACAAGTTAGCCGAATTGCATGTTTTCGGACTGTGGGGGGACTGGAGTTCCCCGTGGAAACCCGCAAGACACAGAGAGAACATGCAAACTGCACACACACAGAGCGGAGGTGGGATTCAAACCCTTAACCACCGTGCCACAGGGCCACCCTGACATTCATAGCCTATATCATTTTAAAATAGCTGCAATAGAGCATGTCAAAATGCATCACTCTGAGCGCTAGGGATTTATGTATGTCATTGCTGCATATTTAGGTAGGGATGGTAAAGGCATGTCCTTATAGGGGCTGGGGAAGCGACCAGTGACCTTCTGTTTTGGAGGAGGGGTAATGGTTGAGTGGAGCTCCGTGCTGGCAACGTCTAAAGCGTCTATTTCCTCTAAGTCAGCAGCTTGCTCCTGGACGTCAACAACTGACGTCTTGTTAATGTGAATACATTCAATCCTCTCTCATGCTCATTCAGCAGCACCAGCTCATCGAGGCCGTCCAGTGCATGCTCCGTCTTGGATGATTTTATGTGGCTCCTCACTGAGTTTCCCAAGCTGAGCAAGCCCACCTGACCATTACCCAGTCCCTCATGTCCAGGAATTCTCAGCCCATCTAGCAGAGAAGGTCATCTTCTCCCAGGTGGACCTGGTCTGTGGTTAACACAGGTGCCAGTCCACCCGCAGGATGTCCCAAAGACTGTGGCGATTACCTGTTTGGGCTGTTCGAATTTCTCTGGATGCCTTTCGACTTGAAGAATGCTACACAGACTTTCCAGTGCCTTATTAACATTAGAATAACAATGGCGGATAGGACCACACATTGGCCAGATGCCATCCCACTGTCTACAACAACAGGCACTGACGTGGCCCGTGTAGGTTGCCTGTTTAGGCATCCCATCGGACATCTCAGCAGACTGTGACACCAGGTTCACCTCAGAGCTGTGGAGCCTTGTCGCCCACGTCCTTAGGGTGACACTTCACCCTACCTCAGGCTAACAATTTAGCCAAGCATTTCCATCGGTCTTAGAGATGGTAGTTGGGTTGACAAGCTCCCTTAGGCCATGCTGGGTCTCAGGACGACCACCAAGAGAGGAGCTCAACTCCTTCCCGGCTGAGTCTGTGTATGGTTTACCCCTGTGGGTGCCTGGGGTTTTTCGGCGTCAAGTCATATGCCCATAGTCCACTAACCGGTAGCAGGCCGATCTCATAGACAGTGCCAGGAGGTTCAATTCAGTGCCTGTGACAGGGCTGCCATGTTGTCATGTCTCACCTTATGTCTTTGTGCACCATGATGCCCACCAGGGCCCACTGCAAATAACTTACGGTGGCCGTTTCTTGAAGCAGAGGACAAACAATTTATGTTTGATATCGGGGGCAAACCTGACTGCGGTCCAATGGACCGCCTGAAAACCAGCCCACCTAGACTTGGATGCAGCGGCTGGGGCAGCGCCGACAAGGCAATGGGCTGTGTTCCCTCTTGCTGGCCCTCCTTCTGGGGTCCTTCCCAACCCTTTGGCTATGGCCCCAAGTGGCAGGACCATTTTGGTTGGATTTTGCGGTCCCCACAAAGAATGGACTTGTCTGTCTTAGTGAATTCTGGGGGGGGGGGGTCGAGGAGTTGGTTCTAAGAGGAGTGTTTTGAGTTTGTTAATAAAGTTCTTGTCTCTGAAGATTTGTTTGCAATGCACGACTTTGTTGTTTTTATTTTAAATACCCCTACGTCCTAACCAGCTTTCAGGAAAACCGGAAATGTCCTTACTGGCTTTTACACAGGCACCTTTGAAGGGACCGTTTTGGTTCTCTACTTTCAAGTAAAACCTGCTGATGTCTAAAATTAATGTATGAGTGTATGGATAGATAGTTAAATCTGTAAGTATAAAGTGAGAATTAAGTTTTTCCGGCTTGATCTGAGAATACCTTTTATGAATGAGCCCTAGAAATTCAGCCAAAATTATTCAGTAGCTTGTGAAATTGCCATGTACAAATATGACTGTTTATTGAAACCACTTTTATTTCCTTTTGTAGGCATTTTGAAATGCAAGAAAGACAAATCTCATCCCGGGGGACAGCAGTGTGCCATGTGCTCGTCTCCAAAGCACCTCACAGGCCGAGAGGTTTTGAAGCTGCAAGATCTCGACTGCACAAGACCCAGGATGGCATCGGCCGAGAGGGACGTGACCTCAGAGCGTCACCATGACATTCTTCCAGTGCAGCATTTTAGAGCACCTTTTGGAAACATCATGCTGAACCTGACCGATGAACACGGACACAAAGTGGACCTGCACTGCAGCATCAGTGAGCCTGGAGAGTCCAGCCAGGTCACCTGGGACACGGTCAGCTCCCATTGGATCAGTACCAACCTGTCGCTCTTTCTAGATCTCAGATGCCCAATAGATCAGGAGAACTATGAAAAACTGTGGAAGCTGATTGCCTACTACAGTGAAGTGCCCATGCATTTACAGCGAGAGCTCAGGCTAAGCAGGCAGCCGAAGCTAAGTTACCGATACCGACAAAACGTTGAAAAGGATGCCTATTATTACACGGGGGTGCGTGCTGACTTAACGTCCCATCCCGAATGGCTCATGCAATCTAACGTTAAACTGCAACTCAACAAGCCTCACGCGACCTCCAGAATGGTCAGGTTAGTCCTTAGCATGCGCTTTTCTCAGACGGTGGAAACTGATACGACTTCACGACAGAAGAGGAACTGGGTCATGATAGATCACAAAAACACTACCAGGACAGCCCTGAGTGCTGTGGTTGGCATGGCCGCTGAAATGGGCTGCACTGTTCACAGTTCTGGGGATCCATTTATTCAGTGGATGCTTCCAGATGGATCTAAAGTGACTGCACCCTACAACAGTGATGACAACAGAGTCTCTTTGTCCAGCACAGGGAAGCTGGTAATCAAAGCTGTGACCCTGTTGGACTCCGGTGTGTACTACTGCATCGCTGAGGTGAAGCAGGACTTTGATATGCTTGCTTTCCGCCTCTCCGTCGAGTCTTCAGATCCGATGCCAGGAGATCGGGCAGCTTCTCCTGTAAACAAATTTGTGAGTGAGTCAATTTCCCTGCCTTGCATCACCACTGGCGCCCCAGATGCCGACCTGAACTGGATTCTGCCTGACAGAAATATTATCAACTCCAAAGTCAACTCATCCAAGGCTGCAGTGTATTCAAATGGCACTTTATTTCTACCCCAGGCTCAGCTGGCTGACAGCGGATATTACAAATGTATAGCTGTTAACCAGTATGGCAAGGATTCCTTAACCACGAAGGTCATTGTCACGAGGAGGTTTGTACCACGACCTCTTCGTAAATTTCCCATGAGGCCTCAGTCAGCCTCTGGTGTCTCTACCAAAATAAAAGCCTTTATCGGTGATACTGAGGAGTCGTCAGGCGATGGTGCTTTTCAAGTGAAAGCATTCTCTGGCCAAATGGGTAGGCTAAATAAACGAAGAGGTCAGAAATTTAACGCTCAAGGACTCCCAATGATGAGTTCGAGGAGAGTGCCCCATCGGCGGAGAAAGCCAATCCGCAAAGGTTTCCGTGCAGAGACTGGGAAGAATATTATTGAAATGAGAAGAAAGGTCAACATGCCGAATAAAAAAATAGACCCACAACAATGGGCTGACATTTTGGCAAAGATCCGTAATAAAACTAGCACAAAACTGACAACGGCTAGCTCAGGTCCAACCAGTCCAGAAAAAACAACACAGCAATCCCCAAATTCTGCCCTGCCAAACCAAGAACAATCAGGAACTCGCAGTAACCTGCAGAACTTCTCCACAGATCATGCAAACTTGCAAGAAGAAGGAGTCTATCTGGTCAGCACAACCCAAATTGCAGCCCATCAAGCCAAGTTCCCCATTGTCACAGATCTCCCTAATTCTGAGGACCAGACTGACAGCATTTACCAAGTATCTGCATCCACAATGTGCACGGACTCAAATGCTGCCACAAGCAGCACCCATGTCATTCAGCCCACACATGGTCCACATGAGCCAAATCTCACCGTGAGTGATGTAAATACTGGGATGGAGCACATCACGTGGCGGTACAGCTCTACGATACAGGAAAGTCAAAGCAGGACCGTGGAAAGCAGCTCTGTCTTTACAGCTCCCACGTTTCTGCTTGGATCGCACGGCCCTCATGAATCTGACGTTAACAGCAGAGAAATCCCTCAGACAGCCCTACCGGACTTTGTAAACGTTAATGGCCCCCTCCCTGCCACAACAAAACCTGAAGGAACAGCGTCCACTTTACATTCAAAACTGGCTTTGGTTGGAAATGCTGATCAGAAAATTTACTCTAAATCAACAGCACTCGATTCCCAAAACCCGTGGAATTCACGAAGGAGATTTTGGGGTCGGAGAAGACCCAGTAGGATCCAAACAGGGCCAAATAATGCGAAGTCACCTTTAGAATCATTGCCGACTGTAGCGCAGCCATCTAACACATCACCAGTGGAAAGTATCTATTTAACAACAGCCAGTATGGCCCCTAAATCACAGCTTGAAGCTCGTTTTTTTCCAAAGGTGACAATGACACCACCCACCGTTAATGCTGCTGAATCTTTCACTGTACGTCAAACATCTTCTAACACTACAAGCCAAGCAGAAATGATGGGTTCTTTGCCTGAATACCAAGCTGAGCCAGAGTCCAAAACAATCATTAACTTCCATAAGAAATCTGGAATACGGGACTTTGAACTAAGCACCTATTCACCAGATGTTTTCAAAAGCACTCAGCATGAGAACGTGGACATATATGCCGCCTATGAAGCGGCATCATCAGTCATACCTACCGATGACTTCACCAGCATCGCTCCTCCGGCAAGCAGAGAGCATCACTGGGCAGCGCTGGGCCCGCAGCTGCCCACACGAGATTCTCACAGACCGGCGGGAGGGCTGTCTGATAAAGATGCCCTGGATATTCAGCAGCAATCCAGACATTCAGAGAAAACAGCGACGAGAGCAGACTCACAAATCAGGGGTCAAACCAAACCGAATACATACAACACAACACCGGAGGCCGAAGGATCCTTGCTCCACTTTCTCATACCAACAAAGAAAGCAATAACACGAGGCACCTCTGAACAAGCGTTTATTCTGGCCCAAACAACATCAGTGGCTGGAATGCCCAGTACCGCTGTAGCATGGGAACAAAACCCTAATCATGTTGCTGAACCCAGTAAACCGACATCAGCAAAAAGTCAGGAAAACGAATTACCGGTAAAGACAGGTACTGTTCCACCAACAGTTACAACTAACGTGGGAATGATGACATCAAAACTGTCGACTGTACCTATCTGGGACAGCATTACAACACCTGATTCCGACCAAAAGTACCCCAATTACCCACACTTTAGAAATCCTCTGGTCATTAGCGGGCCTGATTTGGTCAGAGTGTCTAACCAAACCAGGTCACACTTTGTCAATCCAACAATGACTTCAGTGGAGTACAAATCATATTCAGCTAGCCATGTCAAACCAACTCGTCCAAAAATGGAACTCTCGCAGAGACCGACAGAGCCTTTCTCTTCCGAGGTGACAGTCACCAACACTCCCACAGCACCGATACCTTTAAACGAATCCCGGCTTCATTCTCAGCAAAGCCCGGTGCCTGCAACGGATGGCCACACATTCCACGGAGTAGATACCACTCAGAGCCACAAACCAGCCTCTTTAGGGCCGTCCCAGAGAGCAAGGCCAAGAATTACGAGTCGTAATCTCCAGACTGTTTCTGTGCATGCTGAAATGGATGCCGCTCTGCCCTGTGATGCAGTGGGAGAACCCAGGCCGTTCCTGAAATGGACTAAAGTTTCCACTGGTATGTCTTGTAAGGATGTTGTGTTTCCCACAGGCTCCGCGTGGTCCTAAGGCTACTAAGCGTTGGAGTGTTCTTGCGTGATTCAGCACGTTACTTCGTTTCTGCATTGTTGTTGCCACTTTAAGGACAGGTCAGACTGCTGCATTTGCAGGAAAACACTTTGGTAATAAACAAAACACTCATGAAACCCTCGTTTTCCAAGCTGTATCTGCAGCGTAAACAGAAGCAATTCGAATATAAACGTGAATATGATATGACAGCTGCTAGCATATGTTTTTACCTACTTTGCCATTCTTCTGCTATCTGATATATTTATTCTTAAATGGAAATGATCGAGGATCATCAAAGATAATAACTATATCATTAGCACTAAATATTAGTCCGCTTTTTCAAATTACACTGAAAGAAAAGCTATGGCATATTTTACCTATGCACCGAACCACAAAAATGCTTTATATATCATTGGGAAATGTTCTGAACACGTATAAGAATCGTGTTAGATGAATAAATGTTTTTATTTGGTTGCAGGAGCCACGGTGGCAGTGAACACTACGATCGAGAGAATGGAGGTCATGTCAAACGGAACGCTGGTCATCAGAAATGCCCAGCTTCACGACCGCGGACCGTACGTGTGCAGAGTGCAGAACGAGTACGGGGCGGATGACTTGACGATCACGCTGATGGTCCTCACTCAGCGGCCACGGCTCCTACGGCCGCTCTATCGTGACGTGGTGGTCTACCTGGGGAGCAGTACCAGCCTGGACTGCCAGGCAGTGGGGAACCCCAGGCCCACCGTTACCTGGGTGTTGCCTGATAAGACCGTGTTGCGCGCTGCTTCCGGGTCCAAGCAGCATGTTGTGCTCCTGGCCAACGGCACCTTGAACATCCGAAGTACCGCTTATCCGGACCGAGGGATTTACAAATGCGTAGCTAGCAACGCGGCTGGGGCCAACGTCCTCTCCGTACGCCTGCAGGTCACAGCCCTGCCCCCCATCATAATTCAACCACACTACGAGAACCTGACGCTGTCCGAGGGCCAGCTGGTCTACATGCACTGCTCTGCCAGGGGCGCTCCCCAGCCTGCCATCCGCTGGGTCACCACGGATGGCACCCAGGTCCGGCCCTCGCAGTTCATAAACGGTAACCTCTTCGTCTTTCCTAACGGTACTCTGTACATCCGTAACCTGTCGTCCAGAGACAGCGGCAGGTACGAGTGCTCAGCCACCAGTGTGGCTGGGGCCTCCAAGAGGACTGTCAGCCTGCAGGTCACAAAGGGCATTACCACAGCGAAGATCACCTCATCTTCTCCAAGACGGACACACGTGACGTATGGGGGCCGGCTGCACCTCGACTGCGTGGCCGCTGGGAACCCAGGCCCCAGAATCTTATGGAGGATTCCATCCAAGAAACTGGTGGATGCCCATTACAGGTGTGCATAAGGGTCTGTTGTAAACTGGAACGCGGACTCATCCGAAAATTGATCTTATCAGTGTTTAGCGTCACCGTTACGGACATCCTTTTTGCTTGTCTGTCTGTTGTTAGGGAAACTGGTCCTCAGAATACTGGTCTGACAACTGCATCCTAGGGACCCGCACACACAAACACAGACACATTTATTCTACCGTAGAAGGTATTTCATGTCTACTTATAAACGGAGCTTCTGAGGTTTACACAAAATCAGCTCCTCCAGAAAGTATATTTTATTCATGCATTGAGAAAGGCTCCTGAGGGGTTTTTGCCAGCAGACGGGCCTTTGACGGCAAGCCAAGGCCTCCTCAGTCATGCTTTGCCAGGCCTATGCTCTCGCGGCGATGCCGCTGACCCGTCTCTTACCTGGCGTGTGGCGGGCAGAAGCCGGAGCTGTCAGCTCGTCACTTATCTATGTCTACCTGGATCTGAGCAAGGCCCCTCTTGGGTTTCTGCTGTGAAAATATGCCAAAATACTCACAAATGGACAGAAAATATATTCGAACCTGCATTTCCCTCCTAAAAGTTTAACGTCGTTTACATCTGGTTTGTCGACCTTCGGCGATATCCAGAATTGAAGTTGGTAGAGTATTTCTAAACAAAAAAATGACGATATAAAAAGGTGAATGAATATGATGTCATAATGATGTCATAACGAACTTAAATAATTGTCTTTTCTCTTGTCTTTTTCAGTTTTGACCCTAGGATTAAGGTGTTTGGTAATGGCACCCTAACCATCCACCCGGTAACAGAGAAAGACGAGGGAGACTACTTGTGTGTGGCTAGGAATAAGATGGGGGATGACTACGTGCTGCTGAAGGTCAGCGTCACGATGAAGCCGGCTAAGATAGAGTACAAACACCTGACCAGTCAGAGAGTGTCTTACGGAGGAGCCTTGAAGGTGGACTGTATTGCCTCGGGCTTTCCCAATCCCGAGATCAGCTGGGGTCTACCAGATGGCACGATGGTGAACAGCGTCATGCAGTCCGACGACGGTGGGGCACGGACTAGGAGGTACGAAGTCTTTGATAACGGCACGCTGTACTTTAATGATGTGGGGATGAAAGAGGAAGGAGACTACACGTGCTACGCTGAGAACCAGATTGGGAAGGACGAGTTGAAGATCCACGTCCAAGTTGTGGCAGATTCTCCCACTATACGAAACAAAAGCTATGCAGTCATCAACGTCCCATACGGGGATTCGGTTTCACTGGGGTGCCGTGCTAAAGGAGAACCAACACCAAGTATCACGTGGCTGTCTCCCACTAACCACATCATCCCATCCATCTCCAACAAGTACCAGGTTCACAGCGATGGCACACTGGTCATTCAGAAAACCCAGAGGTCAGACAGTGGCAATTATACCTGTACCGCTCAGAACACCGTGGGACACGATAAGAAGGAGGTTGGCCTTCAAGTCCTCGTTTCTCCACCCACCATAAACGGCCACAAGGGTGTGGAGAACTCAGTCTTTGAGACTGCCTTTAAGGACCGACGGAAACTGCTGGATTGTAAGGCTGAGGGGGTTCCCAAGCCACGAGTTCTTTGGGTTTTTCCTGAGAACATGGTCTTGCCTGCCCCGTACTATGGAAACAGGATGATGGTCCATCCCAATGGCACTCTAGACATTCGGTCCATAAAGAAAATGGATTCCATGCAGTTGGTGTGCATCGCCCGCAACGAGGGTGGAGAAGCCAGACTTGTTATTCAGCTGGATGTTAAAGACATTGTCGGCAAGCCACAGCTAAAGAGTCCCCAAACTGAGACCTTCTACCTAACCAGTGGCACCTCAATGATTGTCAACTGCACCATCGAGGGGCATCCAACACCGGAGATCACTTGGATTCTCCCAAGTGGGTTCACACTTCAAGGCGGCACACAGTTCTCTAGGTTCTACCACAAGGCCGATGGTAGTTTACACATCAGCAACCCCACAGACCTCGATGCAGGGAAATACCGTTGTGTGGGCAGGAACCCAGGCGGACAAATCGAACGTTCCGTCATCCTGCAGCTGGGAAAGAGGAAGGAGATTATCAACAAGCATAGCCCAGTTGTGAGCATCATCAGTGGGGAGACCTTGCAGCTCCGTTGCCTCTCCAGCGGCAGCACTGTGACCACGTTGTCGTGGACACTTCCCAGCGGCATGGCGTTGACAAGACCGCAGCAGATGGGCCGCTACACGGTTCAACAAGACGGAACCCTGGTGGTCCAGGAGGCTTCCGTGTATGACAGGGGAACATACACCTGCAAGTCCGTGAGTGAGCTTGAGACTTCTTCACTGACGGTGCCCGTGATCGTGATCGCATACCTTCCCCGTATCACTATCGGCCCTGCCCCCGTGACGTACGCCAGGCTCGGAGTCGCCATCCAGCTTAATTGCATGGCCATCGGCATCCCAAGAGTGGAGGTGACATGGGAGATGCCAGACAAGATGCAGCTGACAGCTGGGAACCAGCCCAAACTCATTGGCAACAAGTCTTTACACCCACAGGGTTTTCTGATAATACAGAATCCTTCAAGCAGAGACATTGGCTATTACAAGTGCACTGCCAAAAACATCATTGGAAGTGATACGAAAACAACATATGTACATGTCTTATGATTAATGATTATGACTTGTGCCCAAGAGACTGCATGGCCAAGTGCAGGAAATACTGTTTACATAAATATATTGAGACGTGAAGCATCCTTTCCAGGGCAGGTAGAATCCATCATTATACTGGAGTGGATTAGATGTCATAAAATTTAAATTAAACATGAAATGCAGACCACACAATGAAGCAGCAAGCACTTACAAAACAGCTCCTATCGTTTATATAGTCAAAGCCTCTGAGATATTTCATAGGAAAAGTCAGAATGTCTATTTACTGCAGGACATTGTTTCATATATCTTCTCGATGCTTCATCCGTGCCTCAGAGTAGGCCTGTTACCAGCTTATTTTGATTTTCACTCAGAAATATTAGGCAATGTGGCATTTTAACTTTCCCGTTAGAGTTCATCACTTCAGCGGAGCATTTTAATCCAAGGAACAGCCCCCACAGTACTGGCAGGTTTGGTTATTAAGCCCAGACGGTCTCTGGAGGCATCCACCCATAAAACGTTGTTTAGAACGGTGTACTTGTGTGCAGAAAGACAAATGAGAAGAACGATGTTGGCTTTGTAGATGTTCTTTGTGAAGGGCGGGAGTGAATAAACCCTTCACATTAATAAGTCCTGCATGTGTGGGAAAGATAAATATTGGCCTCGTCGTTATTGGAGGAGCGTGTAACAATCTGCAATCGCACATTCAGCTCAGTGCTAAAATAGGTTTGAGTACATGAATCGAAAGATTTGCCATTCTTCACGGTGCTTTCATGACTGTAATTTATTTCCCTCTTGTATAGTTCTGTTCATACGGTATGTCAGACTTTTGCAGTAAAGGAACACCCCGGCTGTGATGTCTGAGCATCTGCTCGAGTTTGAGTCATTAGGTTTTTATAAATAAATATCAAAATGAATTCAGTCTGTGTTATCTTCTGTCATCAAAAATCTGTCTTTGTTCATGATGTACTTAAATGGTGGATGATGCTCGAAACTTTGTGAGGTTGTGACTGATGACGACAAAATGCATTAAAATGACGGATGAAGAAGACACAGGGCTGCTTATGATGTTGTTTGCTTGTTGGCTGTCAGCAGAGTGACTGAGCTCTACTGACCCACAGTATGAGACAAGACTTACAGAAGGCCAGCACTCAAACAAAAAGAAGCATCAAAATTCAGCGGAAAAGATGCATCAGTGACAGAAAAATAATAATATGGAATTTAAATGTGTCAAGTTTTAGCAAAGACCACAAGGCTATCTGGTTACAAATGAAAAACGACCAGCCTTCAGAATGACTTGCTTGTTGATGATGTCCTTTGAAGCACATCTCTCACTGATGGCCATTAGCTATCTCGGACCTGGATACTGAGAAGCTAGACATAAGATTGAGAGGTTAAAATGTGAATTGACCTGTGACCCTGACCAGGATTAGCAGCTGGAAGACGGATGAAGATGGATGGGATGAAAATGTAATTTGGGACAATAGAGAACATGCTTTTTTAACCAACCTGGTTTTAAAAAGCCTGATAAATTCAGGTTCTGTCACCGATTCAGAAGTTCTGTATGAAATATTCACTGTGTTTTCTTTCTCTTATAGATGGCCCGTTTTCTTTTTTTGAATCATCTTCCCTGTCAAGGGCTCTGATCTCACGGGATGGCTCTGTATTCCTCTCTGTCCATGTTAAGGCAATCAATGCTTACGGCTGCAAAAAAACACAGGGAAACTCTGATGTTGGCCACCTCACCCCAAAATGCTTTCAGAGAAGGCCATTGTATTCATCATTATCTCATATTTGTGTTGTTACAGGACTCCAAAAGAAAACACTCCAGAGAATAGCAGTGAGCGTCTGCTCCTATCCTGGCCAGGTCAATTCAGAGCACCATATGATTCATGGTCAAACAATTGAGGAGGTAGAGGGCCAACATCTAAAGGACAACGGACAAGAGACGAGGAGACCGTGACAGATGAAAGACCATTAAATATTGCTGTCAATACTGGTCTGTCTTTTGGGCTGTAAACCTTCATCTCGGCATAACAGTGACTACTACACAATTCAGGAAGAGTGAAAACCCAAGGTGACTGTGACAAGGGTCACTGGAAGGCAGAGGCACCAGGCAAAGAAACCGTAAACCAAAATTACAGCTCTTCTCCATGCCTGTGGGTCCTTGAGAAAAGCAGATGTGATATGCTATAAGGAGTGGTGTGGACTGTCGATCAGCATTTAGATGATTAGAGATGTTTCTTCTCCAACCTTTTCCAACACCGGACTTCCCCTTTTCCCATCTCTCATCAGGTAAACAACGTAGCAGAGAACCGAATGTTATGACGAGGGGGTCAATATGAAGCACTATGCATGAGCGTCTAGAACAAACCTGCAGTTCCAGATTATCGGAAACAGTGCCTGTGGGTTTTTGAAAGAACATAAACTCATTTTGACCAGCTAAAGGAGGGAAGTAGAATTTCCAATCCAGGCAATTTTTGATCAGGGCAGCTCAAAGGAATTTCACCTGTAATAATGTGACAAATCCAGTAAATTTATTATATGGCATTTACGATATTTTAGAAATGATTGTATGTAAAATATATAAATATTTCAAGTCTGGACTTTAAAAGAATATTTTGATTTCTTTTATTTGCTGTTCAGGGAAAGTTTTAATATATAACAGTTTATTCTGACATGCTACAATTTTACGATAAAATCATTAATAATTTTTTCAGTGAAACGTCCACTTCTCAGGATGACTAGTGTGATATTGGAGCATTTATGAAAATGAGACTTTAGGGTATCCAGGATAGTTAATAGGTCAAATCCCAGGTGCGGCGCGTTATGTTGGTAGATTGAAAACCAGCTTTTGTCAATCCTTAGCTCAGTGTCTATGTTTCCAAACACCCGGATGGATGGCGTTCCCTTGTTAGCTCAGCAGAGTGTCCAAAGGACAGCAATGCTGCCGTTGTGGGAGTAGAGCCATTCATCCAGGCAGCTAAAGGTGAGGATGTCTCTGCTTTTAAAACCCACTTCTGCCTTTTTAATGGCGTGCACGTACGGCAGGTCCAAACAGTACCGAATAACGACTGCTGCACACCCAGCCTTTTAGTATAAATCACCGTTGGTCTGTCGTCGCCTACGACTGCACGGATTCCTTTAAGTTCAAATGAAACTAATGGATACCACACATAGGCTTTATTTGAAAAAGACCGTCCACGCATCCCTCTTCTGTATCACTTAATCAGTACAGGTTCAGGGTGATGAAAGACAGCAGCGTTCTTAAATTAATATAGCACCCACAGATGGTATGCTATTCCGTACTATCCAGTTGCCTTCTGAACTTGGCTCAGGCGTGTGAGGAGGTCTCTTCTGGGACTAAATAAAAACTCGTGCGTACACACGTACACTTACTTATCCTGTCATAAACACGTATTGTGAGACCTTCTACCCGGTTCACCTGCTCACACTCTACTGAAAACCTCTTACATACCTGACTAAACACCTCTCACACGTACCATTGAAACTGAAAATGTGCACGCAAACACCAGTAAAACATCTCGCATTAACCAGTGAAAAATTCATATTTACTTCTGAAATATTCTTATATACAATATTGGAAAACTCACACACACTCTACTGAAATCTAACCACACACACGCACTACTGAATTCTAATCTCACACACACTCTACTGAAATCTAACCACACACACGCACTACTGAATTCTAACCTCACACACACTCTACTGAAATC
>JAACJT020000001.1:25881106-25892197 GCA_009936485.2 Gymnarchus niloticus | reverse complement strand
TTAGGTTTAAGGTTAGGGGAGGTTTAGGGATAAGGGAAGGTTAGGTTTAAGGTTAGGGGAGGTTTAGGGATAAGGGAAGGTTAGGTTTAAGGTTAGGGGAGGTTTAGGGATAAGGGAAGGTTAGGTTTAAGGTTAGGGGAGGTTTAGGGATAAGGGAAGGTTAGGTTTAAGGTTAGGGGAGGTTTAGGGATAAGGGAAGGTTAGGTTTAAGGTTAGGAGAGGTTTAGGGATAGGGGAAGGTTAGGTTTAAGGTTAGGGGAGGTTTAGGGATAGGGGAAGGTTTAGGTTTAAGGTTAGGAGAGGTTTAGGGATAGGAGACATACTGGCATACTGCACAGTGTAGAGCTGTTTGTGATCCCATACCATCCCTGGTAATAAACAATGCCACGTTGATGTCGATGACCACCTGACACTTACAGTGTGCATCTATTTGATGCAACATGGAAGCTTGAAGGAAGCAGAGAATGAACAATTCTGAAATTCAGCAGAGTGGACAAGATATGGCCACCAGTAGAAAGACTGCAAGGAGAAGATTAGTTGAATCCGTCCTGCAGGTACCTCTGTTTCAAAGCTTCTGATTGACTGCTCCCATGTCCACTTTAAATTAGTATCAGTGATCAATAGTATCATTTTCAACTTGACCAGCTAAATTTCTGAGCCTGGCAGACCAGTGCACAGTTAAATCATTTTATGTGAGTGCATTCTGGGGCCCATAGAAATAGAGAAGGAAGGCAGGATGTTTTTGCAGTAGGCCACAGAAGCAGGACACTTACAAACACTGATACATAAAGCTCCTCCAGGAGCTTTAATGAAAAGCCATTTCTCCTGCTTCTGTGAGCAAGGGTGAGACTGCAAGGTCATGTCAAAGTCAGAGCTGCTTGTTTACATGGTAGCAGTTGCTTCAGGGTGGGTAGAGCTCATGCTTATTTAACACACGTCTCTATAAAGGAGCACCTCCAAGACGAGTCCCACAGGACAAACCCGTCGAGGCGATTAAAACCCAACAGAAGCAGGGCGGGCGTTTGAGGCCGAAGCATCCTTTCACAACCCAGTTTAACGTGGCAGCAAGAAAAGAAACATCCTGAAAATCCGATTCCACACCCAAAGATGGTGGCGTGGCATGGACAACCATACTTCTCTTACAAGTGTCTCTCGTTTTACAACGATATGTTATGCAATTATGTAAAATGGGGTACACACTTGTAAGAGTGTCATACTTGTCAGAGAGGTATAACACTCTTACAACTATGTACCTCTTTTTACAATTATAATTTGCATACAATTTCAGCTCCTCTTACAAGAGGCTAGACTCCCTTCACCCTTTACAGTAGAAAAGTGTCGTCATAACCCAGCTAGGCAGTTTAGCCATTTAGTTATGTCCCATATGAGTAATCTATGAATAACGTTAGTCCAGCATTACTTGTGGGGGTATGTCACACACCTGGCACTGACAAATATAGTTATGATGTGGGGGAGGGGGTCTCACAGCAGCCAGGGGTGATCCGGGCACGTGATGGGCGGTCCATACCGGGTCTGCAGGACTGGTAGACTTTAGCCAGCAGCTCCATGCTCCGTGAGTCGGTCCAGTCATGCAGGATTCGGGCCAGAATGTAAAGGTCTGCCTCAGGGATGGCATCCCTGAAGAAGTCCCCTGCGTAGAGACACCAACGAGAATCTCTCCGTTAATCTGGGATGATGACTACAGGCTAAAGTAAGGTGCAAATAGGTTTGGTATGTTAGTGGACAGTGAATTGTAGATCTCATCGTGATATCGGCTGACTTCTTCCACATAGCACTTTGAGAACAACCAGAGCTAACGTTAAAGACTCATCAGATGAATGATGTATTTTTCTAATAACTGGTGGACAGTTAAATGCTGGTTAGAATTCACTGGATGCTTCGCTGGCCACACAGCTCCACTCAGGAGGGACAGAAAATCCAACCTATGGGCCGACCTGCTAAAGTAAACATTTAAGCAGTGATAAATGCCGTTTAAAATGAACTCAGACTCGATCGCAACAAATGGTGAGATTCTGTTAATCACCATTAATCGTTATTCATAGCCGTTCTTAGAAACTAGACTCACCCTCATTAAGGAAAGCCAACCCCAAAATTAAAGAAATTATAGATATTATGTTTGAAAAGCTAAGATTAACGAGTATTATTATTAATATTACATTATATCATTCTGCAGATTCCGTACCATTATCGACACATAAATAAATTGCATAACTAACATCGCTTTAACATTGCATTTAGTTTTTCTCTTCAGTAGCCGTGTCTGTTCCCCCAGCACACTTTCATTACATTCATTTATCAAAGACTAGCAGACAAAGCTGTCCGTAGTGACGTCAAATGACAAGGCCCAGGGCTGCCTGTCGACCTCGTCGGAGGGCAGAGGCATGTGGCTCAAATACGCCTGATATTTTGAGCCTTCAGACCACATTAAGTGAGGCCAGTGCACGCGAAACACAAAAACAAGTCTTCCAGCGCGTGTAAGAGGTCTGATAAAAAAAGCCGCTGTCTGTAGCTGTCGGGCTGACATTACAGGGACGCTACCAGCATGACGGATTGTCCCCGCCAAGGAAAGCTCCGGAAGCCCGGAAAGCCTATAAATCTTCGTCAGCGTCAGGCACAGAAGGGTTTCCTGAATTATGGTGGTGCTGGAGGTGGCTTCAGTGAGGGGAATCGGTACCTTCTAGAAATGAGATCCCATCACGCTCTTCGGATACAAAGTGCTCCCGAGACACGCGGACCACCTTGGGGAGATCGAAGACGGTGACGGAGGAGCCGGGGTAGGCTTGCATGTACAGCCTGGCCAAGGCACCGCTGCAGCCTGCCAGGGGGAGAGGGTGATGAACACCAGCTGGTCCACTGAAAGCCGACTCACTCTCGTGATCAGGGTGCATACTTGGTTACACGGAGTCGCATAGAAGTCAAGGCCTCTCCTTCACAGGGAAGACGCCCATAACCACAAAATCCCAGCGACACGTACAACTGGTGGATGATGTCACACGGGAAGCTGTAGGCCTTTCCCTGACTGACTCTGGGTCACAGCTAGTCTGAGACCATGAATTATACAGCTAGGCAAGGCTTTTCATCAGGGTGTGGCTTCAGGTTATCACGCTTTCATTTAGCAAAATCAGTAAGCAGCAACGCAGCAGGACAGATGAACGTCCTGTAGGGACAGTCACCACTGACTGAGGTCTCACTCATCAAAGCTACTGGGGTAATTAAATGAGTGCCCTCATACACAGTGCCTCCACACTGACCCTTGTGGACACGGTCTCAAGTGGGACACCCCTGTAAATCATACTCCCAGAGCCAGAAGCTGAACCATCAGCACTCATGAACGTGATTACGTATCGCTACTCTCAGCATAACGGACGGCTTCATTTTGGTTTTTTGCTACTTAGAGGAACGTGTGTCTTCTGAAGGTGTTGTTTTGACTGTGGTGCTGCTTTAATTAATGCTACCTCCACCCATCCATCCACCCATCCATCCGTCCGTCTGTCTGTCCTTCCATTTGTCCATCCATCCCTCCCTTCCTCCATCCATGCATCCATCCCTCTGTCCATCCATCCATCCATCCGTCTGTCTGTCCTTCCATTTGTCCATCCATCCCTCCCTTCCTCCATCCCTCTGTCCATCCATCCATCCATCCATGCATCCATCCTTTAACAGCTTTCCCTTGGACAGGATCACAGGGGGCCACAGGCTTTTCCGGGTAGTGCAGGAGACACATAACACTCAGGCCATCATCAGGCACACACACTATGAGCAATTTAGAGATGCCAGACAGGGCAACACAAGACAGGCAGAACAAGCCCCCCCCGACCCCAACTCTCCCCTGCACTCTTAGCGCCCTGCCCCAATTTCCCGGGTGTCAGCCTGTCAGGAGTTTAAAGGGGGGCCTTGTCTTGGGTCTCACGGCTGCCCTGGAGCCCCGCATGCCAAAGCAGCAGCTGCTACCTGCAATTCCCCCCTTTTTACTTCCCTATTTACAGCGCCCCCTGCTGCTGCACAAGCACTCAGATTCTGGGAAGACAGCGAGCAAGAGAGCTAAGATAGACATTGACGAGTAGGAATGGGTGAAGTTAAGGCTGGGAGCGAATCACGAGCCGCATGAGGGGCTTCCGTGCACCATGCTGTTACCAGAAGCCCATTTCAAAGCCTTTTTTAAAGCCCCGATGCACCCTGGCTCCACTGTGACGGAAGCATGACTCCTGCAGCTCAGGCTGTCTGTCGCCCCTCACCAGCACGCAGCGGTGCGGGACGAGCCCCGTGAGTGACCAGACGGCACCATCAGGCCGTGTGCTCAGGGGTCCAGCTCAACAGGATGAGAGGCTCAGCATGACCACACAGCTCCACCTAGTGGACACGGGCACTAATTACACCTCAAATCGAGACACGCTCACGGCGATCAGCATAGCGTGATTAGGAATGTTACCAGTGTGATCTAAGGAAACCTTTTCCAGCTCACATCCCGACATCTTTACTGACTGAAGGCAGTCATTTTCCACAACATATTGCTCTCTTTTGAAGATCAATGCAGGCTAAACCCATATTCCCTTTTCTCTTTCCTGATCGGCTGATGTACATGCTGGGAATTATGGCCATAGACAAAGAACCAAGATGGTTTAACTGGTTTCCAGGGGCACTCAGCGTATGAAATTCAGTCTCCAGAGGGAGTGGAGTTATTTCTTTGAGAGGACATCCTTGATGGGATCTCTTCAAGACGTATCGGGTGCTCCACTTACAGATTTCTCCGTGACGATGCATCAGCCATTGCTAGGACGTGAACTTAAACTCCTTTCTTGCCTGTCACTTCAGCATGTCAGGGGATGTGTTACATATTCTGGCATCGTCACTCCCATCTGATGCTAAATAACGCACCACGCTGTGCGGTTAATGAAATCTTGGTCCCCCTGCAATCTCCCCATATAATGCTACTCACCACCGAGGTCATATATAGTCTTAAATGGTGAAAGGTCAAAGGCTGTCATGACATCTTCACCACAGATATTCCAGATGGAGCTCATCAGTTGCATGAACTTGATCATCTCTTCATCGGACCTGAAACAGACAGCCAGCATTCTTAAATCAGTTATAAGGTTTCATTCACATTTAAACACAATTGATGCGTCTGTCTTTCATGACCAGTAATCTAGTACAGGGTCTCAGGGAGCCTAGAAACTCTCGCAGAAGTCACAAAGCATGAGGCAGGGGACACCCTGGGTAAGATGGGATGGATCGAGTCATCTCCAGACTCACTGAGCTACCATGGGGGTCCAAGCCACAAGTCACACTGTCGCCTTAAACCCGCCTTAAAATATTTAAAACAAAACACACAGACTAAACAGCAAGCCAGTACACTTGAAATAATTAGGTGTTTTGGAGTTTCCCAGCTGTAATTATGGCATTAAGAGGGGAAAAGAGTAAAATGCAGGCCTGCTCTGGCTTTCAGAATACATGTCCTGAGATAAGTAAGATCCAAGCAGTGCCTCATGAGGGTGACAGGACCAGAGCAGGGAGCCACCGAGCCACCGATGCCTAGAAGAGGTGAAAATGCACAAAAAGAATGGACCCGGGAGAAAACCGCCAGTGGGTTGGCAGAACGTCTTTCACAGTCGTGCTGTCCATCAATCAGTCACGACGGCACGCAACTGTTTTAGGCAAGATTTTTAAGCGCCCAGATTAAGCAACATGTATCAAAATTGTCTTCTGTCTGCCACAGCAGTTTTTTAAATCATTAGCGTGTCAAAGTAATCTTAGATATCTGAACTTTGTTAAAAGAGGGGAAGTGTGTGCGTGTTTCAGACCCCCCAGGAAGAGGAGCTAATCCAGACCTGTGACCCCCAGAGAGAGAAGGCGAGGAGAGCGCATCTCACCTGTAAAGAGCAGAGAAAAGGGATTCGGAGCTCACGCCAAAGGCTTTCTGGTACTGGTTTCTGCCCTCCCTGCAAGTATAAAAAAAGCCACTTGAAGCACAACTGTAAGGAGAAAGAACCGGCATGATTTTTAACTGGGCTGGCAATGTATGCATTTCAGTTGTTCCTTAAAGAGAAGTGTATCTTCACAGGTACTCTGTCACCACAGTAAATAAAAATGAATGTAAATCAAGCAGTGATAGAGCCCTCATTTGACCGGAGCTGGCTGAAGTTTCCCCCTGTGGTCAGTCTGAGAGACACGGCAGGACCTGACAGCATCGGTGAGGTAATTCCAGCAGAGGTAGATGGTCTCGGAGCTGTACTGTATGGAGTGATGAAGGGATCGTGGGCTGCACTTGGTCAGGTAGATCCTGGACATCTCTGTGTTGCTATAAAAAACTGACAGGGAATCAAGGTCTAGGTTAATCAAGCAGCAGCATCGCTCTGCTCTGAAATCACAGGCCAGTATAAGCTGTTTAATTACGCCATTTCCCAAGAAGCTCCTGGGGCAACATCACCTCCTGTTACCCTGGAGGCTGACCACTGACTCCGCCTTAAAAGACCAACCACAAAGAGGCATGACAGGTGGCCGCACCTTCTCCATGGCTGTGGTGGGCGTCCAGCAGGTGCAGGCCCACACAGGCCGAGAGCAGCCGCTCCATCCCGTCTCGGCTGGTGCCCAGGCCCTCCGCCACCTCTGTGGCTGACAGGGGGTGATTGGACGCCAGCAGGAAGTCGAACACGCCAAGCTCACAGGAAGCGAATAGGGTCTATGAGGAAGGAGGTGCATGATTAGTGCTTAATTAAGGAGGTGAGGCACTAGCAGATCCCTCTCTGGTAATTAAGGAAATGAGGAACACCAAGCCCAGATCACCTTGGATATCAGGAAGCCTTCCATGTAGTCCAGAATTCTCCTGGGGTACTTGGCTTCTTCTGAAGCACTCATCTTTGTGGTCTTTCTGGTCTTCAGACGGGACAGTCCGGCGTACGGCAGTGAAATGTCGTGTTTCAATCCGCACAGGAGCTAAAGCAGAGGCTTTAATCGGATTAGCGGGTGGGGCGAGGACTGGTCTGGTTTATCGTCTGCAGGTTGGAGGCTGAGCTGCCCGCTGCTTGAACACCCCCATCCAGTGACAGCACGGTGCCCCGACTACAGCATGTCTATTGTTGTGCTTTCCGGATTATAGATTAACATGGTTAAGAGTGAAGGATAGAGACGACAGGATGGGAAAAAAACAGGATATCCTTTCGGACAGTGTGCATTAATCATGACATTCTAATTTCCCACATGTACATCAGCGTCCTCATAGCCCAAGACTACATGCTAACAGGAACATAGTGGATGTGCTGTTTATCACACTTCTGAACTCAGCGGTGGAGTTCATTACATCCCTGTAAATCCCTTTAGGAGATTACAGCTGATGGAGTGGGCAAACCAAAACAGCCTGTAATTCACAAAAAGAAACTGCTCACTGTTTTAAGTACGAGAAAAAGAGAGCTACAAAAATACGTCTTTACGTGTAAGGCTTCTTAAAAGAACGTGAAGCAGCGATTACTCAGGGCGACACATTACTTTTCCAAAAGTCTTAATCACCCCAGTTGTTTCCAGAGGTCTCGTTTGGGTTGTCCCATGGACCAGTGGACTAACCCACAATTTTACTTGTATTTCTGTTTCTGTGCCAGTCGCTTCTAAATGTAAATATGTACATACGGGCTAAACTTTCATCCAAAACTGGTGAGAGTCCACGTGTTTGTAAGACCCTCCACGCATCGGACTTTGTGTGAATTTCAGTATGAGAAATGTGTAAGGCAAGGTAAAAAACTACAGATATCAGAGATGAGGCACACACATACCTAGGAACTATACCATTCATAATAGGGGATGCCCTGTTATGCAGTGTTAGAGCAGAGAAGTCACGAGGTACTGATATGGTACGTGAGACCACTGGAAAACAACAAGGTCAAGACACTTCCCTTCTGAATGAAAGATGCATTAACAAAAGCTAATGACCAAAGAATGTAATTCATTTCATAACATATTTCTCATTTCATCGGTGCTGATTGTGAAACTCGGTATGGGAACAGTGTAGACTTTGGCTTACACGAGTAAATAGAAAAAAAACAGTAAATCCTACAAGATTGTTTACACGTACTGTTGCACCATCATAGTGCAGCTCGGTGGTATGAATTATCGCCAGGCACACGGTCATTCAGCTACTTGACCTGCATTCCCTTTCTTTATAACGGATGTCGTCTTTTCCCGATTTACTCCAAAAGCTAAGTATGCATACTCCTAACTTTCTGGAAACATACCATGATTTCCATCCAGCTTTTTTTGATAAATCCCAAATTTTGTCTATTAAGTTGTGTATTCATATTTCGGGCTTCTATTTGTGTGTATGTGACATCATTAAATGAGGCCCCAGGAAATTCTACACAAAAGTCCTTCACTTGTAGACTTTTTAAATATCAATTTAATTTTAACATAACAAATGAACATTTATACATCATGTGTATTCTAACCAAAGAACTCACACAAACCAAATGAGGGAATTCTGACAGTTAAAATGTCTGAAGGAGTGACGATCCCTTTGCAAAATCAGAAGATGCCGGTTCACAGTCAGAATCCCGACAGACAGCTAGAGAGAGATCCAGCAGGATGATTCTCACAGATGCCAACTTCAAACATAAAAATGAACGTTAAATGAAAATGAACTTTCGTCTCTGCTATGACTAAAATGAAGATGACATCACCGGATCAGCTGCACATAACCAAGGACCTTTTGAGACGTGTTAAAACAGGCACGGCCTTAATTCAGGTTATGATTACAGAGAGAAGATGTACTGGGAGGAAGAGGGAGTTCAACCACAGTGAATCAAGAAGGAACTCAGCCGAACATGCATCTCGTTTTAATTACTTATTTTTTTAACCTGGTTAGAAGAAAAGATCTTTTTGGTTTCAGCTTCAAAATCTAGAACTCTGAATCAAAGTTTTCTGAAACCTAATGATTTGAGGACAAATAATTCCAAGTAATAATTCTAAGATTAATTAAGCTTGACTCTTTCACTGGCTGAACTGGTGCCATTAATAATAACAAGGGTGATGTGTTTTCCAAACCTGTATTTCCTCAATAATTCAGTCATTAATGTATCTGACACTGCGACACAGACTCCTCCACAGAAATAAAGAGTCAGAATATGGATTCGGCATCTACAGAGAACTTGGTGAAAATGAAGACATTTTGGTCCTTCTGTAATGTGAAAGACATCAAGGGCATCCTGAGCAAAATATCTGGCTTAGAATTCACGGTAGATGCGTTTCCAAAACAAACGACTGCAACAGCGCACCCTGTTTTTCAAAATGGCAGTACTTCCTATCAAAGTTTCATCGAGGAAACATTATTGCATTATAGCAGAAATAAATGTGTTAGTTTTTTGTGAGGAAGGAAATCTTTACTGCTACCACTAACCCAGTATGCTCGAGTTCCAGTGAGCTCAGGACCGACCCTCCTGTTCTCTGGGTGCCGTGGCAACCTGAAGCCCCAGGTCTCCTTGGGCCCCAAACCAAGGTTATCGCGGGCTCTGCTCAGCTGCGCCCTCTGCTGTCAGTATGGCCACGGTGACGCCGGCTGGACCTCCTGCGGCCCGGGCTGCTGTCGCAGCTGGACGACCGGCTTCGCCCACAGCTGCTTCCCCATCTGCTGGAGCTGCGTGCTCGCCGGCCGCGGCTGTGATGACGGCTGTGCTCGCGTCTGCTTCGGCTGCGTTCCCGCCGTCCGCGGCTGCTGTCGCGGCTATGCTCACCCCTTCCACGGCTACGTTCACATCTGCCTCGGCTGCGGTCACGTCTGTGTCGGCTGCTGTCGCGGCTGCGCTCCCGCCTTCCCCGGCTGCGCTCACGCCTCTCACTTTGGCTGCGGTCACGACTGTGCCTGCGTTTGCTCTCCCCGTCCTCTTCGCGTCGACCCCGGCTCGGCTCCTGTCTCTCTTGGCTTCCACCGGGCTCCTGTTGCGGTGCCGTCCCGCTGTTACCATGGCGACCCCCCTGGGACGCCCCCTGTTCTGGCTCCTCCTCGGGAGTTCTGGACGTCGAGCCAGCAGCAGGGTCCTGGTCCCCGGCCTCAGGTGTGAGGCCATTGACCTGTTGCCCCGTGGGCCCGGGCCGGGCCTCAGCTCTCGCGGAGCAGACGCTCTTTTTGAGCAGGTTGCCTAGCAGTCGCTCTCGCAGCTCCCTCTCCTTGCGCTGCAGCTCCAGGGCACGGGCTTTCTCCTCCTCCACCCGCCGCAGCTCCGCCTCCTGCAGCCGCCGCCGCTCTTCCAGCTGCTGCAGCCTGGCAAGCTCCGCCCTCTGTCTGCGGGCAAGCTCCGCCTCCTCCTGCTCACGTTGCTGCTGCTTCAGGGCCTACCAGTGGGGACAAGCAGCCGGCAATCAGGCTACAGGAACGGCACCAAGGCCAGTGTCACAGGCGTTAAGCACAGCCATGAGCTCTCATCACATGGTGTGGTCTCGCACCCCCAGGGCTGCGGGTTCAAATGGGTAACCCACATTCCTCAGCAGTTCAAAGGAAGAAGATAAGCAAAGAAATAACCCTGATCGAACTTTGAAGGGGACTGTGTGTTAGAGAATGTGTGTGCGCGTGCGTGGACGAGTGCCCTGTCCTGGGCGTCCCCTGCCCCCTGGGTCACGTGACCCTGCACTGGATAAGCTGGATCAGCAGACGGACTTCCCACGGCAGCATCAGTCACCCAGAATGCACTGCTCTCACCTTGGCACGACCCAGGAGCTCGGCCACCAGGCGGATGGACTCCAGGTTACGCTGGGCCAGCAGCAGCTTCCTCTCCTCCATGGCGATCTTCAGGTGCAGCTTCTTCTGCTCCTGCACCTGCTGCCTCCTCACCTTCTTCTGTGTCTCCCGCTTCTTTTTCTGCTCTCGCTTGCGCTGCTTCTCCTCCCGTTTCCGTTCCTTCTCTTCCTCCTCTTGCTCCCGCTGTTTCCTGCGGGTCAATCACCAGCCCATGTCCCTCACTCATGGTGGTTTTTTACTTCATTTTTCTAACCAAACTGAACTCTCCTCCACCCCCCATTCCCAGGTATGCCTCTCCTCCACCCCCCCCCCGTCTCCTCCACCCCCCATTCCCAGGTATGCCTCTCCTCCACCCC
>JAACJT020000001.1:25836091-25850596 GCA_009936485.2 Gymnarchus niloticus | reverse complement strand
TGTGAGCTCACTCATGCGACTGGGCCAGCTCACCTGATATCGCTCACAGCAGTCTGTGAGCTCACTCATGCGACTGGACCAGCTCACCTGATATCGCTCACAGCAGTCTGTGAGCTCACTCATGCGACTGGGCCAGCTCACCTTATATTGCTCACTGCAGTCTGTAAGCTCACCTGATATCACTCACAGCAGTCTGTGAGCTCACTCATGCGACTGGGCCAGCTCACCTGATATCGCTCACAGTAGTAAACACTCAGGTCAATGCTGCTATTAATGTGACTCATGGCTGCAGCGGCTCCTTACAGACCCTCGGGGAACACTGAATTCCACCTGCTTTGGTGATGAACTCATATCCTTGTCCGCCTTTTCAGAGGCCCTGGAGCCACTGCACACCTAGGGTATTCCTTGCCCCCGTACATTCTATGGAATAAATATAGTATCTGTCCAGTGATTTCCCTCATCATTAACCCCAGGGGAATTCACAGATTTGTCATCTTCTTGACTGAGGATTTGTACATGACGTACCAGCAGCCATCAGCATCAGACATGCTTTCAAGCAGTCGTACCGTATCAGTGGGCTTGTGTAACACTGGGGTTTGCCGGAATGTTCCTCCTGCAGAAAACGTAGTGATCTTCACAGAAGCAGATGGATTTGACACTGTGAAGCCCCCTCAACCGAAGGCTGTGAAACAGTAAGTGGGCAATCTTCCCAAGAGCTACCCTGGAGACTGGCATACTTGTAGAACTTTTATATAAAAGCATTATTCTGATATTCAAAGAAAAAATTATATATGACTTTATATTTATATATGATTATACTGCTTAAAAGAAGCCTGGAGAAACTACATAAATAGATCAATTCCATCAATCATCTGCTGCCTTTCATTATTCTCAGCAAAGCAGCAGAAACTTCTAGTTGAACAGCAGCCACACAAAGGTGATCTTCAGCTCATTTTCTGTCCAGGATCCACCTGTAATTAAGCCACCACAGAACAAGTCGCAGCAGTGCAGTGTCTCGCTGGGGATAAGGATTTCAGGAGGAGCTTTTAGGAGGAGCTCTGTCTGAGTCCCATCTGGATGGGAACAGTGCAGAAGAAACAAGATCACGTAAGGATTTAGCAGTGGGAACGACAGGTGCCTCGAGAGCAGGAAGGCAGCTCCATGTAGATGAGCCCCAGGCCTGGAGTTTCAAGGAGATGGGCACTAAGACGGGCGTTAACCGCACGTGGTCCCACGCCAGAACACCGCGTGAAAACCGCCACTTTAAAAGGGTGGCAGCTTTTTCACATATCTGTGAGGACATATGAACCCACACACTGCAGGCCTGAAGGTTCTGTGCTGACAATGTGGTAGGAGGGCGCGTGCGCGCACACGCACACACACACGCACGCGCGCACACACGCGCACGCACGCACAGTAACACAAAGTTGCCCTCGCAAAGGCACAGCCACACGGACACTTCTCAAGCAGGGTAAACTCATGCCTGTCCTGACACTCCTGTCTCCAGGGACCAGTTACCTCATGGCTAAGCTGTGCACGCTAACAGATTTGCTAGTTCACGGAGTTGCCCGCCGAGCCAGCATCAGTGTCAGGTGACAGAGAAACAATGACATTCTGTGGCATCCCTGTGCACCCTCCTTCAAACAAAAGGCTTCTGCTAGAAGCACCTGGAGACCCCGCCTGCACCTGATGTCTCTGAATTACCAACAGGCACCAGTTGCACTCTGATAATGCGGCTGTTTTCTGAAGGCGAGGCAAGCATGAACCGGCTCAGTGCCGTGACCCGAGGGACGCGACAGCCTCCTGCCTCACAGAGAGAGTGGACTGACCTCTGACCCTCTCCCCCAAGGGAGAGTGACGCATCATCCGAGAACGAACAGCTGCTGAGCCGCAGCGTTGACAGTGACGAGGAGGCGGTGCTGGAGAAGCAGAGGACCGCAGACCTGTGTCTGCTCTCACTTATCCACCTGACCAGGGACAAAGCGGCCTCCGCTACCAGTCCCACGGGCAGCGCCAGCGGGATCCCCGGGGTAAGGTGCCCATTTGTTCCACAACCGACAGCACGTAAACTCACAGGTGATACAATGAGAATTTCCAAGACAGGGAGATGCCTCCCTGGTGAGACTAGATGTATGGTAATAATGCAGGAGGCTGTTCCGATGTTGAAAGGGTTTTCAAGGAACCCTTCAGAGCAGAAGCCCTGAATTGGTGGACAAGGACAGTCATCCCAACAAAGAGAGAGTGATAGGTACCGCCGTTAAAGATGGACGTACACAGACTGCCGGGGTCAATGGAATGGCATGCAGCTGAAACCAGTTTCAAAACCACACTTTTACACAAGAGTCATTTCTGCACTTTATTCGAGGGTTACGCTTGATATTTTTACAGCAAGCTGTTCCGTTCTGCAGAAGGAAGCCATCCTGCCGTCCCTCAAAAAGCATTTTGTTCTCTTTCTCGTTTGCTGATGCAGATTCAAAGTCGAAGGAAGAAAATCCTGGATCTTTATGCGAAGGCGTGTAGCGACGCAGAGGGTGAGTTTTCCAGCGACAATGCCCTCCCAGACCCCAGGGATGGGTGACCCTTTAATGTGCATGTGTCACCATGGCAACACAAAGGAGCGGGCCTGAAAAACGGTGCGTCCTCACCTGAGCAGATCTGGGTTCCTGTTCCTGAGTTTAGCAGTGTGGTTAAAGCCATTGACACAATGTTTAGAGTCACCTTAAAATATAATGAATATAAAATATTAAACAATCCAAAGCATCTGGGACAAATGCACAGTGCAACAAGAGAAGCCATGTTTTGCAGATGTCTCATCGTGTTCATTAGCTATCGAGGAGCTACATAGACAGTGGTTCATCCTCAGTTATTACCTTGACCTTAATCACGTGACAGGTGTGACACTCTGACCCCCAGGCCTCAGCCCGACCGAGCTACCCTTCGATAGCCTGGAGAAGACCAGCCGCATGCTGAGCTCCAACTACAGCACGGACAAGGCCGTGGTGAAGACGTGGCGCCACCTAGCCGAGAGCTTCGGTCTCAAGCGTGACGAGATCGGCGGCATGACGGACGGCATGCAGCTGTTCGACCGCATCGGCACTGCCGGATACAGCATTCCTGACCTGCTCACCAGGCTGGTGCAGATCGAGCGCTTGGACGCCGTGGAGTCTCTCTGCAGCGATATACTCTCAAAGACGGGAGGTGGCCTGCCTGCAGGCCCCACCCTCTCCTTCAGATGCGCCAGCGTCTGAGCGTTTCCCGCCTCCCCGCGGCTCCGTTCCATATGAAGAATTTTCAATAGCTTGGACACACACAGGATGCTGTGTAGCTGCAATCCAGCGCCCCCTTTCAGTGTCAACACGTTGGCCTCCCGTTTCTTTATCACGTAGCATAACCCAAACCATCCATTTTTCAGGAGACGGAAGAAAAGCAAAAAACAGAAAAAAAGGCTCAGTCTGGGTGTTTATAGAAGTCTAAACCTATTTTTTTTTTTTTTTTTATCCCTTTAACAAAATCACCCGCGCTGGACGCTAAAAAAACCTTTTTCAGTAAACTTTTTACCAATCTATTCTGGAGACTCAAGTTAAAACTATGATTTGAGAAAACAAGCTCTTACTACAATTGAACACGCTGCTGGTAATGATTTTACAGAAAGCAAGAACTCAGTTCCTCCATCACTTAAGACACGCATACCTTTAATACTATCGCAGAAGATTCCATACCTTCGTAGATTTTTGATTTAAATATTTATACTTGTAAATTTAGGTTTTCACGTTGAAGTACGACTTCTTACATTACCATGTGTGGTAAATTTGTCCGTAAAGCTTTAACCGTTTCAGAGGCTCCACTCGGCATTCAAAAGACTCCTCGATGCAGTAAATCACACAGACGCACGTCACCTACGCTTAAACTGTATGATACGGGCCAGTAGCGATCATAAACATAACATAGCGAGCTGACCCAGCATTCTGTGGACAGCCATGTTGTTCTGAAAAATAGTATTTATTTGTGAAAACACCCTCTATGCCCACCGTTCATAACAAGCAATCGATTAAAGGCACCAAAGGAGTGTGACCTTATTTGGTTAAAGGTTATTGAAGAGCTCGTTTATTCAATTCATGAAAAATAATCCCCCATTCAGGGGACACTCAAATTAAGAGATCACATCCCCCCTGTAGTCCAGCATAGGACTGGATTTTTACAATTCCACTTAAAGCTGCCCTTTGTGGTAGGGGGCAGGAGAGGAGGACTATGGCTTAGCGCAGTTTGCTTTCCCACCCTTTACAGTCCATGCTGTTTTTCAAGGACACAATTTGATTTTTTTTTTTTCCTCATTATGAACGCACGGGGCCAAAACTAAAAAGAGTAGCTCTCGATACCAATGGAAATGAACATGTGCGTGTGTGTTTCCATCTACTTTGGTTTAAAAATAACGTGGAAGGTTTTATCATTTTAAAAAACACAGCCTGATGTTGTCAACAAATGACATCCACAAAATAGTACACTTACCTCATTCACATACTGTATGATGGAACAGAAAACAGGAAATGAAATCACTTAATGTATATATAACTTATTACTGTATATATGCATAAATGAAACAAATATCAGATAAAAATGCTTGTTCTAACTATCTTTGTCCATCAGCCTATTCTCCTTTTCAGAATTTGCAGGGTAACACCATGGCATTGTATGAATGGTCATTAGATCCATGAGCCGAGCTTTTTATTTACGTACAGTATTCTGAAGTGAACAGTACTCATTCTTTAGTATACTTTTGTCAGTGGACTTATTTCAAGACAGGCCTATCCATTTTTTTTTTTTTTAATTCACATCTGTCATTAAGAATAAGATCATTTAAATGGAATGCGAATGAAGCACAGCTAAGCATGTTTGTGTACCATGAACAGTTCCCATTAGGCATCTCGCAAAGCAGGAGCACACAAAGATTCTTACAGGCAGGGCACTATGTGAACACGCAAAGCGAGTGGGACCTTGGCAGGGTCCATCAGGTACCCCGCTGAGACCTCAGCGGTACAATGACAGGGCTGGGTAGTCCAGAATGTCCTCAGATTTCAATCGGGCTTCTCCTTCAACCACATAGATGACTTGCACTTTGTTTCTCATGTTCACCTTAGATCATGTGACAGGCAGCATCCTTTGGGAAGGAGGTTGGGAGCCCACAACCATCAGTTAGTGGGGGTCTGGGCCAAAGCCAGCACAGGATGGCTTTTCAGGGAAGGACTGGGCCGGAGATTCAAACGTGGGTGTTTCGATTTCAGTTTAAAGGGGTTACCACGCAAACGACAGTCAGGCAACCAAAAAGCTCACCAGCAGAAGACTGAGGACACCAGAGGACTCATCCATGCTGGGATTCACGCAGCAGTCAGACCACCAAAGAGAGGATTCACGTATGTTCTTCTGCCTAGGCCTGACACATTCCATGTGCTGCCCATAGACCCACTCTTGGAGCAAAGTGTCATAAAAATTACTTGTGGATGGCAGAAGAAAATGTAACTAACGTTAAAGGTTCTTGTAAACATATTCGTAATTAATACCTGGATATTCCTCAAAAACGCATTTCAGCACAATAAATTCAGCTTTGGTCAGTTTTAAAATGAGACCCTTTTTCACATTAACATTACACCCTCATTTGGAATTAAACAGCCTCTTAATGACCCATAATGACGGTGGAATGGCTCAGCTTTCAGAATTGGGGTCTAGCCCTCATCACCAGACGCTGGGCTCTATCGAAATAACCAGACACAAAGTGCTTAAACCACAGCTTCATCACACAAGCTCTTTGCTACACAGAGGGAAAAAAAAATGAACAAAGAAACGTTTTCCATGCAGAGTAATTAAAGTAATGTAAATAAATAAATCAGGCAGTGACAGCTGGCTGGAGCTATAGGAGGTACTTAGGCAGTTCGTAAAAACAAACAGCATTTAGATGAGTAAAGCTACAGGAGGGCTAGGCCTTTACTTTCTGGAGGTGGGAGAGCCAAGGGGCTCCAGAAGAAAAATGTCCGGCGTTTCTGACTGCATCCCACCAGAAAACAGGAAGCTGACGAGCCAGCAGCACAGTGCCTACCTCTGTGGAGTGATAAATTAAGGGGCAGACCCCATGTGGGGGTCATGACATTACAGTCAGGGCCAGTTCCTTAGCCCCGCCCCCCCCACATACAACACAGGCAGTCAGACTCCAGGATCAGCTCCTGCTCGGCTAAGACACGTGATCTAAGGTTCTGAAGATGGCTGGACGGGTGTTGAGAGGTCTGGTGGTACCTGGAACCTCCACCTTCCTGGGATTTTTCCACACACTACAGTTTCTGTGAGAGCAAGAACAGCAGCTGACTGAAACGGATCAGCGAAGCACAGCTAGTCTACCCATGAAGCAGATCTGGAGGCAAAAGTGGCTTCTACCCAGTACCTGAAACGCTAAATTTCACTGCTCAGCTTTACAGTTGGTGCCCAGAATTCTGAGAGATTATTAAAGGATGACTGCTAAAAGACAGGTTCAGATTGTTGCTATTCACAGCTATCAAAAGAAGAAACGCAGGCCTAATTAACAGCTGCCCAGCTGTGCTGACCCCATAAACACCCACGTAAATGACCAGGACCGTGGGCAGTACCACATCCAGTGGGCACGAGGGAAGACATCAGGAGAGCCCACTGACAAGCGGCACCGGGGGTGTGAGCTGAACACGGCCACAGCTGAGAGACTGTGCGTGATGATGTGAAATGGCGAAACACTCCACCCACCCACACCCACACACACCCACAGAGTCCCTCAGCTGAGACTGTGCTCAGTTCACAGCCTCAAGGCAGCTTGTCAGGCTGGGATAGGGACAAAGAAGAAATGTTTGTAATATTTCTGGTATAAGCCATAATGTTTATTATCTCTAAAATACAGATAGGTCAGACCTACATAAAAAAAGCTGACACCTACAAAGCAGAATTACACACGTGTTACGATGTGAAACGTGAGGGTGCGTCATTGAACAGGGAAATAAAGACGTTAAACACTGAAGCTTCACGAAACACCCAGCAACAGAAAGAATGAAATCACGATTCTAAAACAACAGTAATTCACAAAAGGTTCATCCTGTGAGTGTTTATGTCTGTTTCTGTCGCTCTCCACTCAGAGGACACAGCGTACCGCAGTTTTAATCCAGAGCAGTCCTGAGTCTGAACTTTATGCATTTTATTGACCATGAAATTAGCAGCATCAATTAAACGCATGACTGAAGTGCCTTTTTGGTGCACAGCTGGCCGTTTCCGGAACGTAGCTTACATTCCGCCGTGGTCTGCGGAAACGTAACCGAGACGGGACAACTGGACCCCATGACCCACACTCACATCTGCGAATCTGACCCCCGTCCCACAGGCAGACTGTCACACAGGGGGGTCTTCTTCATCATACCGAGGTTGAAGAGGATGGAGCTGAGGTTGATGACGAGGAAGGAGTGGCTGGGGTCGGCCGTCCTGTGCATCTCCTGCAGCGTCAAGTGGATGGCGAAGAGCTCAAAAAGCTGTTTATTCTTCCTACGAGCGACCAGAGAGGCATTGCTGTGATCGCTAATGCAGCACAGCATGGTGTGAACCAGTCCGTCTGTGTAAGTGTTACATAAAAACGAAGCATACAGGTAGATTTACGAGGGTGAATGCGTAACACGCTTCACGCAAGTCCACGGCGAGCTGCTCCCTGGAGCTGAGTCTTTAGCTGCTCCAAACGAACAGCTAAAAGATCAGCACTGCTCAGCAGTCACACAGGGGGACACGTACTGACCCGGCGTCCTCGGAGCCACTCCTGGGCTGCGAGCCACCTGAGACTCACCTCTTCTTGGAGAGCTTCTGCAGAAGCATGCTGATCTTCTCGACCAATGGCACCTCCAAATGTGTGCTGCGAAGAAGCCGGGACACTGTATGGAAGAACTCCTCTGTGCTGCAGGATTCCAGGAAGGGGTGCAGGTGTCCTGCAGACAAAGTCAACACAATGAACCTTGCTCGCACACACAGCATCATTCAACAAAATATAACAGCAGGTATAAGGGGAACAGGAGAAGCCAACCTCGAACATTTGGCCGACCTTCACGGCAGCAGAGCCGTGGAGCTCACTGGTGTGGTCATCCATCACCCAGCCAATTACGGCCCTCCTAAAAGGTGTTCCCCATTGCCTTCATCACTTCTGTTTCAAGTCTGAACGGGTCATCAATTAACTGGGGACTGCAGTTTGCATGCCCCTCCTCTCCAAACGTCAGGAAATACGCTGTCCAGCAAATATAATTCTGCCATATCCACAACATTGTTTAGTGATAGGACAGCCTGTTTCTAATTTGGCGGGGTTGGGGGGGGGGGGGGGGCCCCACAGATGTGAATCAGATACAATGACAAACACAAATCTAAACTTTGTTCTAAACTTAAACCCTATATTAATGTATACAGTCAGCAATGTTCATCACTAATGGAATAACGATACACACAACGCCGCACGCTGAATGTCCATTGATGTGACACGATGGTCACAGCATTGGGCCCTCGGGGGCCTCCGCTTTGTTCTGATCACAAGCAGCTTTCCTCTGTTGGTCTAGGGCACGACAACAATCTTGATTCGAGGGCCCCAGATGACCAGTGCCAATAAGGAGCCTTTTTTAATGCTTTGTTAGACAACCCTACCATAAAAATGACAGCTTTTTCCCCTAGTTAAATGTGAAATGTTGCAGAACCCTCTTTATGGTACATGATTAAAAGAACAAAAACACAGCAAACGAACTCTCGAGCAAAGCAATAAAAAACGCTGCAATCAAAACCCGACCTAATTACTTAACTTAGCAAAGCTGACCCTGGGCTGGGGTGCCCTTTAAAGAGGAAGAACAGCAAGTCTGGAAAAGACAAACCGCGGGGAGGGGTGACCTCTCTGACCCAACCATCGTATTAAACGAGTTATGTTCTAGACACATCTGAAGTATGTTCTTTGTGAAAATACACATACGTGTGAAATGCACTGTCTGTATCCATCCACCCATCCTGTCATTTTGACAGGGTTCACCAGAGTCCTAACCCTATCCAGGAATTACCCACCTCAGGATTTCTGGTTATCTGGGATTGTATTTTTTAAACCAGCTGATAAAACTACAGGAGGCGGGCCTAGCTGTAGGTGCACCCTGATGCTCAGGAGACACGAGTGCCTGTCTTGGCCATAAGGCTCAGCACCACGGCACATGGCTCAGAACCGACAAGAGACCATGACCGGGGGCCGCGTCTGTCAGGTGTGAACCACACAACTACCCAAGAAACCTCCTAATGACTTCCTGATTAGGGAGCCTTAATTTCCTGGCTGCTGATCCCATTAATCATGCTGTGCAGGCCTCCGCCAGCTTGGCGTCAGTGACGGCATGGGAGTCCGCCTGACCTGACCCAGCCAGTCCCTCCCCTCTCTGTTACCTACCGTTTAATAAGCTGGTCGAGGGTGAAAAATCACAGATGAAATTACACAGCACCGGGAGCCTGGAGTAGCAGCTTGGAGGACAGGCTGTAGGCGGTGGACTCTTTAATGCTAATGAGGCAGAGTTTTAAACCTTCACAGCAGGCTGACCGTCCAGACCACATGAATGTGATTTGCCCTCGTGTCGGTCAGATCACGCGAAGCACAGACTGATCCCAGAGGCCTTGAATAGCGAGGTCCGCTCACCCGACTCTGCAGCCATCTGCAGCAGGACATCCAGGGCCAGAGAGAGCACAGTCCGGTTCCCCACCTTCAGGTGGCCTGAGAGCACGGGCAGGGCCCGGTACTGCAGGAAAAGGCCGCGGCCGTCCGCGTGGTGCACATCCTCTTTGAGAGCGACCAGCGCCTGGGCCAAGACATCCGCTAGAAGAAGGTACAGATGCTCTGGGGTTAAGCAGCTCAGTCGCACGGGAAACACGAGTCGTTTCTGACACACGAGACCTCACTCAGGCCACAGTGACATTTTGTGTGACTTCTCTGCGCCGCAGGTTCAATGCCTATTCAGTCAGTACTCTGAGTTAGAGTGCACATGGGGGACGATACCAAGATTAGCAGCTATGACAGCAGGTTAGCAACATCGCCCTCTACTGAAGACTCTGATAACAGCACCCAGGTCCAGCGAAAGCACCTCGTGATGTGGTATCAGGTGGACCACCGGATGGAGCGTGGGTCCCATGCCTCACAGAGTGTCACCAGAACAGCGTTTCTCTTCCAGGGGATGGACAGCGACGTCCTGCCTCCAGTTAAAGTGACAGAAGAAAGAGAGGCTCCCCTTCGCTGTCAGTTAGTGAGCGTCACCACCTCAGCCATCTTCTATCAACACTGACAGCAGCCACCAGGGGGTGGCCCCTCAGAAGCAGAAAACGAAACGTTAAAAGAACGTTTACCTCGGAACGCTAGGCCAGAAGGACATACTGCAGCATCTGGTGTAAGGTTCTGCTATGAATAAAAGCTGGAACTTTAAAACGAGCTGACCTTAGATGGATGTAGAAGCCCAGGGAGACTAATAAACATTGAGACACACTAAGAAGACAAACTAGACTAAAGAAAGCCTTAATATGCTAGGCACTATGACAGGGGTGCGGGTTCGAGATGTGTGGAGAGGACCAGACGCTGGCTTGGCTAGCCGGGCTGTACCTCGGGTTACCGTCTTCAGGAGGATCAACGTGGACAGGAACCTGGCCTGGAGGCTGGGACTCTTAAAGAAGACAGGTGGCGCACCCCTCTGAGGAGCTTCCGGCTCGACGGTGACGGTCGGCAGTGCCGTACCATGGTACAGCTCATCGGCGAGGCGACGGCAGGTTGACGTTAACGTTTTCTGCTGCAGCGAAACGGGCCTGTCAGACACTGAGTGGGGGCCACCAATGCTGAGGGGGCATTACACGCACTCTGCACTCCTAAGGACACGAGCTGGATAAAAAGACTAGTATGGATGGAGGGATGTACCCCGACAAGAGTGCTGATTTCGGGTCCAACCCGTGTTTCAATCTGGAAATGTGTCCCAGATGTACACGTTCAAATCGACAACCGTGACGACTCCCACGGTCGATAAAGACTCAGGGAACCCAGCTTACTGCGTGATTTTTGAACCACATGCGAGTCAGTATGCTCCCAGACGGTCTGTGAACCTGTCAGAACCTTCCAAACGGGGGGGCGCCTGTAAAAATGGGGCAGATGGTCTACCTGGGAACTGCCGTCTAGCTGCCGCAAAGACCAGTAAATGAAGCGGAGCAGGGGCAAGTGGAGAGCCGGGTCAGCCGAGGATAACATGTGGAGCTGCTCGGTGAGAAGAGGCAGGACCTGGGGAGGAGGGGGAGCAGAGAAGACCATGCGGCTGGTGAGAGGGACAGTGGAGAGCCAGGCTTAGTCAAGGAGACATTCACAACAGAGTAGAAAACTAAACAACGACAGCAACAAAGAGCCATCCGGAGGGCAACAATGGAAGGCGTCTGCAGTGGGAAGTCAGGGCTTGGCAACAGTAGTGCAGCAATTACAGTTACAGAGCCGCCGAATTCAGTGACAGGGAGATCTCCAGAACACTGCCACCTTGTGTTCAGGTTGACCAGAGCGTACCACATGCCACCACAACCTCAAAACGAGGATTTTCACATCTGCAAGGTGGACACTGACATCTCTTTGAGTACCCCCGGCAAGTCTGGACGGCCTGCCAGTACCCACACAGTCGAACGTGAAGAGAACATGTGCGCGCCAAACCTTTTGACATCTCTCCAGAAGGGAGCCCGGCAGCGCCCCCTCCTGGGTGTCTCCTGGAGGGGTAAGAAGGTCGCTTGTCACCCAGTCAAGGGTTTGGACCAGCAGCTTGGAAAGACTGGAGTGGGTGGAGCCCTAGGGGGTGGAAAGGCCAGATTCAGATCAACAGAAACAACCAGTTTTTAACAGCTCAAATTCTAAATGGCTGCAAATCTCAAGGAATAACTCTGTATTTACAGGGCAGAGCCAGTTAGCTTCCAAAATCACAAATGAAGCACATTTCCCACTTGGCCAGGCACGGCAGCATTGGACTAGGTGTGCCCACTTGCCACTCACTTGATAACATAGCTTCTGAGGCTTTCCAGGCCCTGCAGGTCTGTCCTGCCTGGACGGCTTCACGTCTTGGCTCTTCGGAGCGATGTTTTCACGGCCTTTCTGTGCCATCGAGTACTCGTATTTTCTCTGAAAGACGATCACAGCTTTTTATACAAAGAACTCGTCAAATTCTGGTCAAAGGACATGTAAGGTATAGACAGCAAATATACAGTTTAAACCTTTTACGTTGTGTAAACACATTTAAAACAAAACCCAAATGAAACACTTTATATATTGAAAGGTGCCTAACATAAAAAGCCATAACAACAACAACAACAGAATGTGATTTCCAGTGGACACAGCAGGTAAAACGACCCCCCTTAGATGGAGCGAATACAGCAGTTCTTCACCTGTAGGTTGTCCAGACGAGCTTGCACTTTCCGTGACTGGCTCTCCATCCTTCTGCTTTGTTCAGTGACATCACTGAGCTGTACACAAACATTCATATTTGTTTGAGAAATAAAGATAAGACTGCAGAGGCATCACACTGCCACATAAGACCAGCGGTGTGCCCCCTACTGCAGAGAAATATGATGTAGCAGATTCTCAGAGGTTAACTTTAAGCATAACTCAGTCTTTTATCTTTCATTCTCTTATTGCTTTTCCTATGGTTATATGACAACTAGGAGAAGGAAAAAAACCCCTGCCTGTTTCTTGATAGCCTCATTCATCTCCTTGATTGCGTCGAAGCTCGATTTTATCCTCTTGTTCTCCTTCGTTTTCTCTTTCAGTGCCTCGTTTAACTGTCGGAACTCGTGCTGGTATTGCTGTGCAAACAAAGTCCCATTAGCACAACAGAGATTAGCTTAATATAGCTACACGGCTTTCGTGGAGGATGCCTGTTGATACTGCAGGAGGTGACATCCATTTAGGGCCGTCAGCTGGATCACACGGGGGCAGAGACACCCTCCAGCTCTTACTGGGACCACCCTAATAATCACACACATTACAGAGAGTCTTACCTTCGGCTGAATGGGCTAAAAGATAGAAAAGACAGACCACAGGGCATGACTGTCATCTTCTACTCTCCAGAGGACTGATGCTTCCCAGGGTTAAGCTCACTCCACAGAGTGCCACATGCTGGCTGGAGTTCAGCCCCATGCAAAGCACAGTCTGATTTGCACAACAGGCTGGGGAGAATGCCCCCCTCCCTGAAAATGGCTCCCTACCCTGCTTTCATGGCTGCGAGGTACAGACAACGGCCACGGAGCCTTCAGGCCTCACCTCTTGTAGCTCACAGACATGGCTGCGTGCCACCTGTTCAGCCAAGTGGAGCTGGGACAGAGTGTCCCGATGGTGGAGCAGCAGGGCCTCCCTCTGCTCCAATAGCTGCTCCTGCGTCTGCAGCTGCGCAGCCCAGCATTGCAGGCGAGCCCTCTCAGCCTGCACAGGGAACACCACATTTCCAACCAGAGCGCTGGAACTGCTTGGCCATGTTACATGACTACATGGCAGACCAGCCAGGTAACACATTAATGGAAAGAATATAACCACAGGTGACTGCCTGCCTGGAGCTTTTCATGAATCTCCAGCATCTCCTGGTACACCCGACTCATCCTCATCGGTGCCTTTCCTCTTCTTCCTCCAGAGGCTGCTGCCGCCTTCATCACACAGGAGCCTGAAGTCCTGACCAGACTGGAGGGCGGGGTCACATCTGAATAGTAAAGATGAAAACTAAATATCTTTGAAAGTGACATTTTTTATCATTTTATATCATTTCCTCTGAGGGCACAGCACACACCTGATTCAGTGTAGAGGAAACTGTGGCTGTGCAGCAGAGAGTCTGATTCATCAAAGCTGTGTGGCCGGCGCCGCTCCAGCTCAGCTTCCCTGCACAGCCACAGCATTCATTCAGTAACCACGTTTACCCCCGATTTCACCCCGACAGAGAGAGTCAAAACTGCCGCTTGGGACAGACGAAGCAGGGTCTCACCCGTCACTGGGATCGAGGACCAGCTTGAGAGGCTCTTGTACAGGGTTCCCGCCGAAAACGGAAGAAGAATACTCCTCCGTCCTGTACCGTTCTCTTTTTCCAGGTGGATCTGTAAAATTAAATAACTTGTCTTTCCTCTTAAAACGAAGTAAAATATACTCCATATTATAATAAATGATACGCAACTCGACTTGCAAGATATCGTCATAGAGAGTCAGTTTAGTTTATACTGACCATTTAAGGGGCACCTCCGGCTGGAGAAGCGTGTCGCAGGCACAGGCTCTGACGCCTCCTAGTGAAGTCACGTAAAGACCGCACATCCTCAAGACAGTCATGTAAAGTCATGTAGACCGTACATCTTCAAGACAGTCACGTAAAGACCGCACATCCTCAAGACAGTCACGTAAAGTCACGTAAAGACCGCACATCCTCAAGACAGTCACGTAAAGACCGCACATCCTCAAGACAGTCACGTAAAGACCGC
>JAACJT020000001.1:25804497-25819577 GCA_009936485.2 Gymnarchus niloticus | reverse complement strand
AACATGCACAGAAAATGCTAAGCAGTGTACAGGTACTTGGACACTTCATCAGCTGATCCCAGCACAGTATAAGGTCCGATACAAAACATGCACAGAAAATGCTAAGCAGTGTACAGGTACTTGGACACTTCATCAGCTGATCCCAGCACAGTATAAGGTCCAAAAACTTTCCATATGCCAGACTATCTTCTGCTCCTTAGACTAAGATAATACCATCAACATATTAAGAAATAACAGAAAATCTTGAAAATGTATTCCGCAATTGATAATCTTACACGAAGACTTAAGACATTTTCTAATACAAGGGGAAAAAAAAAATTTTAGTACACTTTAGAATTTTTAGTGCAGACATTTTTTTAACCTTGCAACGTGAAAACATTTTATCAAAGCAAACGTTTAAATTCTCTGCCACGGGGAGCTTTCAGCTAGCCAATGGCGCCTCTTCATTTACGGGCCACGGTCTCAGCTAGCCCATGGCGCCTCTTCATTTACGGGCCACGGTCTCAGCTAGCCAATGGCGCCTCTTCATTTACGGGCCACGGTCTCAGCTAGCCAATGGCGCCTCTTTATTTACGAGCCACGGTCTCAGCCAGCTTCTTCAGCCTTTTCTTCAGTTCCAGGGGAAACTTCTCGTAGCACTTCTTGCATACTGGCTTCATGTCAAACTCCACAAACTTGTTCCTGGGTACAAGCATACGCAGTGTGAGATGCCATCGTTACCTCTAACCTGGTCTCAGGTACGAAATACTCTATGCCATCCTAGAATGCCACAGCGGCAACAATCAGGTAACAAGACTGTCACTACCATGCTGCCTTTTTGCACGATGTACAGCTGCGGTTAAAGTCCCAGTGGAGTGACACGACGCATGAATGCGGCCCACGGTGCCGTTTTCTTGTTATTGTTTATACAGGATGGAAAAAAACAGCACTATTGAAGCAAGGGGCGGGACAGTCTCCAACAAAGACATCCTTGAACCACATTCTCAGTCACGGAGGTCCACGCTGTCTTTACAACCACAGTTTGAGAGTGAGAACATTAACCATTAACCTAAATCACTCGTGATACCTTTAGCTATATAGAAATAGTCACAAGAACAGCTGATCACAGGACCTTTCTTTCCTGCCAAGCTAGTGAAATCAACACCAATGATATCAGCGATAAGAACTTCCATTTCAACCGACATCCCACATGCAAGATGAACAAGCCTCCGTCCGTCCATTTAACGTCAGGTCATCTCCAAACGTTTATATTTTTAAATCCTGCTTACAGACTCATTCTCACTCTCTGGCTTTTATAAACAGCCTGATGCTATCATTTTATTTAAGTTCTGTCTGTGTAGTCTTCTATTTTTAATTTTTTTTATTTATTGTACTGTACAGCACTTTAGTGCAATCATGTGTTGCTTTTAAATGTGATTTATAAATAAAGTGACTGATTGACTGATCTGTCCCGTGTAAACAGGAGGCAGGCTGTTATCCAGGAAGTACCCAGGTCTGAACTGTCTACCGAGGACCTCTAACCAGGGTCAGGGTATCTAGGCAGTATCACCAAGCTCCCAATCATTAAAAAGACTTTCAGTTGGCTCAGATCGCCATCCGTCACTCTTATCACATATTGTTTTAGGGTAAATAGGCAAACCAAAATCGTTCAGATGTTCAACTCCAGTTCAGCCACAGATTTTCAGGGATTAAGATGAACGCGATGGGACATTCGATAATGCAGTCACCATTATCCTCAGCTTGAACCACTGCATGGGGTTGTTGCTACAGTGGAAAAGGACACCTTGGGCTTAACAAGATCTCCAATGGGTCAGTCAGTTCTGCTCTGTCTGCAGGATTACTTTAGGGAAAAGCAGGAAGGACACTGCAACCCAAAGGCAGAATGTGCTGCCATGCCGTGGGAACGGACAGTAAAAGACGACTGACCAAGGAGAGGAAAGCGGGAGGGGGGGGGGCTTTACAGACAGATGGCCGCTTTCTTTCTCTTCTCCTTGGAGTCTCGCTCGCGGCGAGCCAGCCTGTGCTTCAGCTCCTCCGGCATCCGTTCATAGCACTGCTTGCACACTGGCTTGAGGTCCACCTCTACAAACTTGTCCCTGCGTGGACGGGGGGTGAGACCGAGCAGCACATCCAATGGGAGGGAGTGGACAGAACACGGGGGCAGGTTTGGGTCGGGTATGTATGGAACAAGAGGAGACAACGAGGGCAATGGAGAAAGCATGGAAGAAGAAAGGGATATGAAGGGATAGCAGAAGATGACACAGCTGTTAGACAAAACACAGGCAAGACGCAGGCTGAAGAGAAGCGTGAGATGTGACATCCATGCGCCCACTAGTGGTCAGTACTTGTGATCACAACCCCCACCCCCCTCCAAAGATATAATAAGAAATCCATTGACCCCGCCCTGCCATTTCAAACGTTGTCCCCTTGTGACGACCAAAGGTATCCTCAGATTATGACCTTAACCACTGGCTATTCTGCTAGCTGACAGAGGCCACGCAGACGCCTCCAGCACGCCGGCCTCACTCACTTCAGCGTGAGCTTGGTGTTGCAGGTGGAGCAGGCGAAGCAGTTGACACACCAGGCCTTGTTGAGAGCAGACACCACTGCAAGGCAAAGGGCAGCATTCTAGTCAGAGTCAGGTAACATACAGTAACTCTCACGTCTGACAGCACGAGCCTTTGGTTCTTATAAAGGCCACGAGAATGAATAACGTTCAGCTATTTATTAATGCACTCCGTAACATTTTAGACTTCTGAAGAGTGAACTTTCATCTGTTCAGCTCGTGCCAAAACATCGGATGGATGGACACACACACACACACAGACACACACACACAGACACACACACACAGACACACACACACAGACACACACACGGGTAAGCAGCTCTTACCGTCTCCTTCAATGACACGGTTGCAGTGGTAGCAAACATCACCAAAGAGCTGTTAGGACCAGAGAAAAGGGCTAAACAATCACATTCAGCAGGTGTTTACTCCACAGACATGAATTTGGACCCATCTTTGCAACATGTTTATCTACTGATGATGGCCAACTACACCAGCTTGAGGATCCAGGCCCCACCACCACAAAACCTTTCCTGGCCCTGCCCCTCTCCCAGCATCACCTGGTTGTAGTGTGTCTCGCAGTAGGCCAGGCCCTTCCTCTCATAGTGACGGTGTCCTAGGAAGGGTTTCTCGCACTTGGCACAGACGAAATGCTGCAAACACAGGCATGTTAACCCAGCCAGCATGGGTCTGAAGGTAAACATCACTGCACCACTCTTAGGGGACAGCCCAGCCAGCATGGGTCACTGCACCACTCTTAGGGGACAGCCCAGCCAGCATGGGTCACTGCACCACTCTTAGGAGACAGCCCAGCCAGCATGGGTCACTGCACCACTCTTATTGAACGGCACGTGAATGTCAGCAGGCAGCCGGAGCGATGGACACACCTCAACATGCCACTGCTTGCCCATGGCGTTGACCACACGGCCCTCGATGGGCCTCCTGCAGGCCCCACAGATGGGCACGCCCATTTTGTCATGGCATGGCAGGCAGTAGAGCTCGCCCTTGAGCTCACGGGCATCTGCCGTCAGCTCCTTACTGCAGCCAAGTGAAGGGTGAGGTGAAAAGGTCAAAGGTCATAACAGCCTAAAAGCATCATGTTGATGTCTCCAAACCACATGAAGCCCCAGAGTTCCCTCTAGCCCAAATAACTACCACAGGACTAGCTACTGCTCCTGATATAAGAGAAGGTTACAAAGGTTACTATCTTTGATAGGTGGTTAGAGGAAAACTTTGGTAAAGCCAGTACTGTACTGAGTGCCGCTCCCCCATAGTTAAACAGGCCTTCGAGTGAAGGGTGTGGCCATACAGTAGAGAGTGCCACTCCCCCATAGAAAAGTGGCATCAGTGTTGCTGGGACAATGAGTACTAACCCACAGTTGGTGCAGCTGAAGTGGTCAGGATGGTATGGGTCATTTTTGAAGATAAGAGGCTGCTCATCAATGATGGCGTGGCACTTCTGGCAGATGTACTTGCCCAGGCCGCGTGCCTTCTCCCGATTATGGCATGGGCGGCACAGGTGTCTGTCCGGGGCACAAAGCAAGTCTTTCAATCCCCCGGGTATTTGTAACGGGCATGGGTAAGGGCGCTCTGCAATGGACCAGCATCTCGGCCACGACGAATCCAGCCAGACCCACCCACCCACCCCCGACCCTGACCAGGATTAGCCATATGGAAGATGTGTGAACTCACCTGCCAGCGTTCTTGACGAAGCCCACGTCAGCCAGAACCGCCTGGCAGATGTCGCAGCAGAAACAGTCGGGGTGCCAACTGTTATTCATGGCCTTGATGACACGGCCGATGATGAACTCACCTGCGGGGACAGTCGTGGTCAGGGGGCAGGAATGCATGGTAGAGATGGAAGGGACTCTACTTTCCCCAAGGACGATAAACATCTGACAGATAGGAAGCTTTGCTTAAACATTTCTCACTTGTTTATTTTCTTGGCATGCCACTTTCAACAGATTTTGATTAACCTGACACGTGCCGTTTGTTATGAACTTTTTTAAAACATGGCGTCTCTGTGTTCTGACTTCACTCAGCAGTCTCTTGGACTTGAAGTCTGCTGGAAATTGCTCAACATCACAGATACCGACTACAATGAGAACAATAGGGCATGCTGGTCCTTCTGAACGTACATTCCAGATCTTCCTTTACTGTAAATGGGAAAAGGAGCCAGGCTGATGCCACGTTAGTCACACTCACCGCACTGGTGGCAGCACGGGGCGAACAGCATCTGGAAGTCATGCTCACAGTACTTCCTGCCCTCGAACTGCACAACAGGAGACAGACATGAATGGAAGCCAGGATCCTGGAGATGTGCATGTGGACACCTTGTTGAGATCTAGAAGGCAGCTCACCTCGTAAAAGAGGCCCTCGGGGAACTGCTGGAAGCACTGGGCACAAACAAAGCACTGCTCGTGGTACAGCTCTCCGTTGCTGTTGACAATCTTCTCGGCCGGAGCAAAGCCGCTCTTGCAGCGTTCACAGATGGCATTCGCCAGGGCATTCGCCATGTTGCTGCAGAAAGGGGCACACAACAGAAGTCTTCCGTGACATCTCAGACCACAGCTGTGCTTCTCCATCCTTCCTCTGTCACTGTTTAGCAAGCACAGGGTCACGGTGACCCTGTTTGGCACCGTGGAGAACAAACCAATTCCCCACTCAAATGGCTTGGTGCGGGACTCAAACCCATAACCCTGGAGGGGGAGGCCACTGCACCACCCAGCCTTATTTATTTTTGCTGGCTGGAAGTTAGACACCTAGTGCAACCCCCACACCCTACCACCATATCCAGGACATGACTCCAGTCATTAGGCTACATACAGTCCACTTCCCAGTCCAATAACCTGCATCACCCTGAGAACGCTGACATCCTTTGTTGGGACAGCCTATGCAAGGTAGGCTTGCCGTGTCCCCACATCCTGTGAAACTGGGATTCCACAGCTTCTCTCCTCGTAAGTCGGTACTTTACTTTGCTAGTAGAGTCTTATCAAACCATAGCCACAGGGAACAGCTCGTTCCCGTCACTTTTGGCCCCTCGAGAGTGGGCGAAGCTCCCGATCCCGTCACTTTTGGGCCCTCGAGAGTGGGCGAAGCTCTCTCCACAACACTATCAGACAGCACAACAAATTCAGTAAGGTTTAAGCCTCTTTCTACTGAGATCCTCGTGGTGATGGACAAATCGTTCAAGGGCAGACTCATCATCAGTCCACAGGGAAACAGAGCAGTGTTAAAGGACAGGAGCACTTACAACGTAGCGATGCAGACTCAGTTCTCATCTTATCCAGATGAAAATAATGACAAACGCATCTCCAATTTCAATGAAGTGTTCTCTAAGTGGGAAGAAGATACTTGGAGGATCGTCAAGTTTATTCAACTCCATGACAGAGCAAGTAATAGCCAGTGAAATCTCTCTGCACTTCTCAGCTTTTCAACGTGTTTCTCATGAACGACTCATCACAGATGCTCCACTGTCACACTTCCAGTGCCGAGGGCAGGCAAACAGAAAAAGATAATGATCAAGTAAGTGGGAATGGCAGAAATAAGGGGTATTAACAAGGGTAAGAAGGGCATGAAAACCGGTTTAAAAGGTCTGCATTGCAGAATCCCTGGCCATTTACAGAGAGACCCTGGCACGGCTATTCTGGGATGCCTCGCCCTGCCAAGCCGGAGCGGACTGAGGAAATGACGAGATGCCCCCTCCAGGCAAGCCGTTTCTGCCCAGCTTTGGATAAGAGCAAGAGTAACCACGAGAGACAGCAAGCCAGCAATCGGGTGACTACACACGCTACCATCTTCCTTTCCATCGAAATGCACATCCTCCTTGGGCCACTTCTTAATGGTTCAAGCACAGAGCCGCCCCTCCTTCACTCATCAGCTCTAAGGAGGTCTTGATTGGGTAGGAATGTTTGTGAGAGGCTGTTGTTTCCTGAGCTTCAACTGAACAGTCAACACCATCCCACGCAGATTAGGGAGGTTGATGTGCTACTTATTCAGAAAGCCATCACAGCGTGACACAAAGAGGAGAAATGTGTGCTTTATCTCCAAAAACCGTCTTCACTGAGAAGCCAACAGACAAGCAAGGCATGTTTCTTTAAAATCCGGAGCTCAAACAAAGGTCTTAGCTTGCTTGATATGCGCTACATTGCTTGTTGCCCATGAGGTCATGTTCCAGCAGTTGTACGCACTGAACTCAGTCTTGTTGCTGCTGTGGACCACAGGAAGCCACCGTGTGGGTGCTGGAGGTCACTGCATGGCCATTTGGCACGTTCTGTTCTATAATATGCTCCTCTGATTTTTCTTCCCCTCCATGCACAAAGGATCTCGAAAATAGCTCTCTTTCCAGTAAGACAGCATGGCCACTAAACTCATCCCAAATCAACAAGTAACAGAAGTCCAATCTTAAGACAACACAGCTGTCTCTGAGTTCATCTAGTCCTTTTTTTTTTTTTTTTTTTTTACCAGATTCTAGTTGATTTTGAAGAACAATATAAAAAATGTCTTGTCTGCTCTACTATTCTAGAGGACCTTGCGGTATGACCATCACGGTATCAATCACCCTGACATGACCAAAGGCCTCTGTGTGAACGGTGCTCAGGTTGACACTTACGAAAGCGCGAAGAGATCACAGAGTTCCTTGTAAGGCTTGATGTCACTTTGCCTCATCTGGGAATTTGAGACAGGTAGCTCTGCCTGCCCACCATCTGCATGATGTAGCCCATTCACCTCTGCCTGTGCGACCCCATTTTCAGGGATCATGGAAGGGATCCTCTGACGCTGAACATCCATGGCTGGTATTCCCCAAAGTAAGAGCTCTCACTCTCCGAGAACGTGTCCAGATGTCCTAGCAAGTCTGCTCCCGTATTGTGTGAGGTTTCCCTAACCCTACACCAATGTGTGTGCGCGCGCGCACGCTCTCTCTCTCTCTCTCTCTCTCTCTCTCCCTCCCCTCACCCCGTGTGCAGCACATGAACAAGTTACTTCAAATTAAAAGCACTCCCTGAATCACTTCCTCAGAAACCAAGGTGGGACTAGTTAGACTGCTTACAGAGTAATTCAAAAGTCACATTTTACTGTAAATGGCTAGAAAGATTTTATCTTGAGGGGGAAAAAAAATTGGACCTTTTGGTTTCATGTACTCCACTGCTGGGACTGTGTACTCAACACTGAACAACATCCAGCAAGTAAGAAAAACCCAAACTTAAGACATTGCTCTACAATATTACTGACTCGGCTAAAAAGTCCCTCACAAAGACAGGCCCCAGTATACAGCCATCATGTGAGCTGTAGAATATCTCTGAAAATGACCACGATGGATTCTGACCTACTGATGGTAGGTGTTAATTTACTCTACATCAAAGTGACTCCGAGGTTATCCTCCCCTGGGCATGCCTTGGTCTTCAGTGTAGGACATTGACATCTTTTTCGTTTAACTGGATACTTTCCAGATTCAAGATAAACAGCACAGCTATGAAGCTGCGTTGAAAATGGCAGGCTTTCCTCAGCAGGACACCGAGCGGTACCCACTGTGCCACAAAGTGACAAACAGGTGTCCGTCTCTCTGGGACTGTCACAGGAGCAGCTAAGAGGACACATCCCTCTCAGGCTTGTCCTCCACTCTCTGCTGTGCGTGCGTCTTCAGAGGACTGTTAAATGGCTTCCTTGGTAGCATTCTGTGCTTTTTCTTGGCTTCACGCTAAGCGTCTAGCTCTGAAACTCTCCAGTATGCATACTTCCAGCGGATGAGGGACCTTCACACCCTTTCCCAGGAGACACTGCGTCATGCTACCATCTCAGGCTGAGCTCACTTCTCCCAACTTTTCAGAGGTTGATGCCAATCCCTGGCATTGCAAGCTGCCACATGGAGCTCCACCCATCTTAGGGCTGTATGAGAACAGACTCGGCCAACAGCGAGCAAATGAGCTTGTGTGGGGGTGGGCTCAGTTCAGAGAAACAAAGTAACTAATCATTGTGTGTCATTTGATCTTCATGAAGTTGGACTTGGATGGGAAACATTCAGGATTGGTAAACATGAGGAAACCTGCAGCCCCAGTGGAGAGGGTTGCTCTCCACCACATTGCTGTCATTTCACAGCTACTCCAGCTTTCTCTGACAGCCCTTCACGCCTTCAGGTGGCCACTGGGCCAGATTATAGCAGTCACTCATCCTCAGCATCTCAAGGCTTCCTGTGAGTAGTGTTAATGTGGAAACGTACAAACACTGTGTTCAACTCACTAGGCACCAGCGGCTCTGCCTTCAAAGATGTCGCAATACGACCGTTTGCACAACTCTTCCCCGCTCCACCTCAAAACACAATTTCACTTCTGAAACATGCAAATGTGATTGATCTGCAAAGGACCATGGTATACCCGGCAGTACTCTTCTTGAAGATGACGCCTCCACCCAGCCTGCAGTGAGGAAGTCTTGAGCGTCACACATCATCCCTGAATGCATCACACTCCACCAACACTCCCATGCCAGACAGATAAGGATCGAGTCAGCTGAGGTCCCCTGCTGTCAGCCACTGACTCCCCTTTTCCACCAGTTCAGAGTTGGAACCAAGCCTACAGCAAACTGAGCCACATTCCCAACGTCTTGAGGGCCAAATGTGAGCCAACGATACAGAAACTACATCACCGAGTCACTCCGACAGCAACACAAAACAACTGTAGCAGACCGTGTCCTCTCTTTCCAACAATGACTCGGGTATTGTAAAAAATTAAATTATATACCCATACAATGCATGGGTAAGGCTTGCTTCACGGTGCCAAACTGGTGCCATTTCGTTTCTTAATTATTCCATCAAAGGACTGAATTATTCATTTCATAGCTTGCATTTTTTCATGCCTATATTACATACGGCAAACAAATGGCTTAAAAATTTGTTTGAACAGAAACAAAATGACTACTGGATAAGTGTAGGAATCAGCTGATATTTTAGGTTGCGTTATCAGTTTCAGAGACAAAAGTACTATCGAGCCATCCCAAATCAAAGGCTCAGCAGCTTTAGAGCCCTTCATTCACGTCAAAGAGATTGTCAGAAATTCTGATCAAACTTTAATGTTTAATAGACCGTGTAGCAGCGTTTGCTAAAGGAGAACTTAGGACAGTGTTTGTGTGGTTTGTCCCTCCGTTCAGTACTTCATGTCACGGGTTCCTGGTTCCAGACCAGCAAGTTTTAGGTGTTGGTTCCTGGACTGATTTTTCAGAACTGGCACCATGCTGATGGAAAAGGGCTATGAGAGTTAAAGGCCAAGGCCACCAATGTCCAACGATGTCTCCTACTAGAACTGCTGGCTTTCATGGTTCCATAACCTCCTAGGATAACCAAGTGGCACCACTCTGGTGGTGCTGCAGCCATATCTAATGAGGGATGCCTTACATACTACATCACTATGGATGATGGTGTGTGTGAGAGAGCCAGAGAGAGAGATGTCAAGGCCCTAGTCACCCTGCCTCGCCTCTCCATGAAATCCCCGTGTTCCTAGGCACCTGCCATGCTATGTGGACATGTGAAATCACACGTGACAGGTGACCACAGCATCGAAGAGGAAATCGTGGATATTTTGGTCTTTGTGGGACAATTCCACCGAGATGAAACGAGATCAATTCAGCGTGGGACAGACGATGCCAGTTAATCCAGTCCTGCCACATTTATCATCGTTTTTGAACCGAAAGAGACGCCCCCAGGAAAAATACGCAGGACCTGGAGAAGAGTGTCATAGAAATGTGTTGTCAGTGTGTTAAGCACAAAAGTGGATATGACAGACTCGAGAGAAAACCCCGGAAGCCACGGTCTGTACGTACGAACACCCACTGCAGGGCCGGGTGTTCACGTTACAGCAAGTTTACACTGAAGCAGTGCTATTTTAAGGCGTAAAAGCCAAACTACCAAAGAAAAAAAAAAATTCTGCCTAAAGCTACACATTAATCCTCTCTCAATGCTTGATGAGAGGGGGGGAACCTCAATAAAAGTAATCTGATTCAAAACTGACTAGTGTATAATGAAATTTATGAGATATTTACTTTGGCAGCCTATTTGTTTATCAGCAGGAAATATGCATTTGTTGCCGTTTGAAAAGGAACTTATCTGCTGCACGGACTGATGTTTCCTTTTCACTGCCACTACCAGCCATCCCCGCAGTCACAGTTTTCCCATTTCCTGCTGACAAGGGGAAACCCGTGGGCAGGAACAGTGTCACTTCAGGGCCACTTCATAAATCAAAATGAACCTAATAATGAATTCAAATTATTTAATGGAATTTAAATCTATAAATGAGATTTTAAAGGCCTTCCTCAGAAAGCCCCACTTACCCATCCTGAACAGTTGCAAAATACACTGCCTGGCCAACAAAAAATAAAAGTCACCATTTTAATTTAAATAAGCAAATCCAGTACTTAAGAGCCAACAGTCTGGTCTGGGATCAGCAAAGTCATGCAGCAATAAAATGAAATCAGCTGAGTACCTGAATCTACTGAACGACCAGGTTATCCCATCAATGGATTTTTTCTTCCCTGACGGCACGGCCGTATTCCAGGACAAAAACGCCAAGATTCTTCGGGCTCAAAGTGTGAAAGACTGGTTCAGGGAGCATGAAGAATCATTTTCACACATGAACCGGCCACCACAGAGTCCTGACCTTAACACCATTGAATGACTTTGGGTTGTGGCAGAGAAGACTTTATGGAGCGGTTCGACTCTCCTGTTGTCAATACGAGATTCGATGAAAAATTAATGCAAATCTAGGATGTAAAAAATGTTGAGGCGTTGAATAAGCTCATCCAAATGAGGCCACGACGAACACTCCATAATCACAGCTAAAGACGGTCAAATGAAAGACTGAAGTGTGTGACTTTTTTTTTTTTGGCTAAGCAGTGTATCTTCATCGCGCACAGTACTGACTGTCAGTGCCTGTGCAGTTGTGTACCTAAGGCTAGCCGGTCACCTGACAGAGCTCCTCCTCGAACCACATCCAGAGGAGAGCAGGAAGGAAAGGCCTGTGTGGCTGCCCTGCATTCCAGTAACAGCAGGACCTTTAACTGGCACAAGATCAGCGAGGGTCACTGCAGCTGTAAAATCCTACATGAACAATATTCAAGAGATTAACACAACCTGACAGCCAGTGTTCAGTTACTAGAGAGCAGGATCAGGATCAGCCTTAGCCCCCTGCGCCCAACCACCCGCCCGTCCTGTTGGCAGGGTCAGCCTTAGCCCCTCACAGTTGCCCTCACGGTATGATCCCTGACCCCCCCAACATTTCCCAGCGGCTCACCTCTGCCTGTCCTGGGCGTGCCCCTCCCCCAAACTGGCAGGCCTATCCTGCCGGCGCCGGTACAGGTCTGAGTGAGACAGCTCCTTCAGTCTCAGCTTCTCCATGTCCCCTTCACCATGGGGTCCTGTATCTCCCTCCATCCCCGTGTGCTGGACGTGGTAGCTCTTCATCAGTCCGTCCTCCTCCTCGAGGCAAACTCACATGGCGGCAGCCATGGCACTTCTCATTCTGCCTCTCTCTCGCAGAGACACACGGCATGGTTCCAGGACACCTCCTTATTCCTCTGAAAACCCTGCCCCCAAGCACGACTCCGCCCCTCAGAATCACCAGCAGTGTAGACACGGCAGGTTCCTTCAATCCAGCCCTCCAGGCTCTACAACCCCCTTCCCAGGAAACCAAAATGTCATCGTACCGAATGAGGACACTGCCCTGCAGCAGGATATCCTCTTAACCTCCCCAAACACAGATGGAGGGAGTAAAATCTAGTTCCACTGTGGTCAATATAGAGATTTCCCTGCTCTCCTGTCCTCGACTGTTGTTGAAGTGGAAGGAAAGGGTAGATTTCCTCACAGAGATGCTGGCTAGCATTGTGTTCTTCAGCCTAAAGTGGGGGAGGGTATTTCCTGTGAATATCTGTTCCAGAGAACAGCTCAAAACACTTCTGAATGCTTATGCACACCTACAGGCAAATTTCTGTTACATTCCTACTCCACCATCTTGGCCGAAGCAGCAGGTGATGGCCGCCAGGTTTCTGCCTGTCATAAGCAGGAGCAGATCCACCACAGATCCCAGCCATCCATCTACTGCAAAAATGCAATGCTCCTTCTCTCTGAAGGACCGAGCTACAAATGAACACAAACTTCTGCTTCAATAGCATGGACACAATAGACACACTCTGCAGCGATCATCACTAAGAGCACGACAGAAGGCCTGAAAAAGGCCACGGTTCTCCTGGTACACAGTGACCAGACCCACAGGGCCCCAGGATGGTCTGCGACTTTACACAGCAGAAACGTCCCTCTCACACTGGAAGTTTGGACCAGTAGAAGGCGTTTGACTGGCCAGACCACTGTTTCCTGTTTAGGGGTATTAGGCAGGCTAGATTTTAGGGTCTAAATTCTTGGGATGTGTGCACACACTGTAGGACAAGGGGAAAAAAAAAAAAAAAAAGACAAGAAAGTTGTCTGAGTGGGGGGTGGGGGGCGCAGGCTAACCAAACTGAGAGAGAATCCTATTTATATGTACGAGTAGAAATGTAGTCCCTTGTGTATCGCACTTGCCTCCGTCTTGGCTGAGCATTTAGCAAAGCACCATGGTGAAAATGAAGGCCACTTCCAGCAACAGCCTGAAGGGAGAAGTGTGTCTCAAATTGTTACTTCTAAAGCCAGGCACCCCAAGCACTCGGGCACCACAGGGCCGCCCTTGGCACGCCTCAGCAAAGTGTGTACTTGAGGGGAGCCGCAGGGCGTGGGTATGCCAGTGGGGCAGCACCACCACCGCTCGGGCTTCCCTGAATTCAATGTGCCTCGGAAATGGGAAGCCGGAATCACATCATTTTCGACCTCGCCTGGCTCATGCCATAGCACTCTTTGGCTAGAAGTTTTCCAAATAAAAGGAGAACGTCAAACTGCTGGGGACAGAAAACTGACTTTTCACTTGTAGCATCCATAAGTGAAGCAGCAAGCACCCAGCAGAAGCAGAGGGTCATTTATTTTTATGGCAAGTCGAGAGGGGATAAATACATTGTCGTAAAGACTCTCTATAAATAAGCATCGCAGCATCTGCTACTTGTAACTTAGCCACAATACACACTTAGAGTCTGCCGTAGGACTTGGAAAGGCAGCCGTGCAAGATTCTAACAAGGCTTTGAAAAGGTGCTCCAGGCTGAAGGCAGCGACTGCCACCTGGTGGACACGATCGGCATCGCAGCATTCAGCCACGTGGGCCGGGCGCAGGAAAAAGAAGCCGGAGCTTCAATAGGGAAGCCAGCGAAGAGCTCGGACTGCAGCCCCCGAGGACGGCTGGGGTGGTCTCTGGGGTGGTCTCTGGGGTGGTCTCTGTGTCCTTACAGTATGTGTACGGCGTGCAGCACATTTACACACCACATATTAATTAGAATTAGCATTATTATCCAGTGTGGCTGTAAATCACCACGCCCACTTTAATGCGTCTGAAACGCGGAAATTGACTCAGTTCAACATCACACAACCAAAGCCGAGCCTTTACCATGGCTCTTATTATGGGATGTTACAGTTCAAACCGGCTGCGGCTCAACAAATCCTGGCGTCGGTGCTCAGCTCTGACTGGAGAAAACCCAAAGTCCGACTTCGCGATCTGTCGACTCCGGGTTTAAGTCAAGTCCAGCGGGCATCACATAAAGACATGTTGACTCTTACAGAGACACACTGACTAACTGCAGACTTCTCCGTACTTACTCAGGGAGAATACACCGTAAATACAACAGGACTGGAATCAGATGGCGGGTGTTTCCCGTTAGAACTTCACTTACCAGCATAAACAGCACCACTGGGAGGCTGCAGCCTCCTCCAAAGGGCCGCTGATCGAGGCTGTGAGCCTGGAGGGTTCGTAGCTCTGCCAGACCTCTGAGGCTCAGCTCTATGAATGGCCCTGACCAGCCAGGTCAACAGTCCCTCTTGTCTGGGTGAGAACAAGCGGTCGTGGTGATCATTAGGACTCTGCTTCCTATCTTCCTGTCTTCCTATAGCTAAGCACTTCTACATTTGGTGGGCCAATCGTTGCAGTCACTATGCATTCAGAAGGAAACTGCATCTGACACCCTGTCGCAATACTTCATTACCATCAGCCTACGCAGGATGTTGTGCAAGACTGCAACACTAACTTTTCTAAATCAGTCACAAAACTAACAGCACAGTCAGCTTTGAGATCTTAATTTAGTACTGACTACAGAAGTCCACACAAGGCGTCCGTCCGTCCCTCCGTCCGTCCGTCCTCCACCTGCAGGGTCTCGGGACTATGACGTTAATTAAAATGGGTTTATGTGACCCGAATCTTTATTAAAACCGAAAAGCAAAAGAGTTTTACATTTGACAGATTTCACATTTTACGTCTTCAAAAAAAATCAACTCGTAACATTAAAGAATTGAGTGGGGAGCTTTTGTTCCAGTAAAACACGGCCAGTCCATAGGAAGCTCGCTGTGTATTAACAAGTGGTCAATTCTTAGCTTTTGCTCCAGTAAAACACAGACAGTCCATAGGAA
>JAACJT020000001.1:25787034-25801144 GCA_009936485.2 Gymnarchus niloticus | reverse complement strand
GACTCCCCACGTGTCTTTCAACTCCACACAGGACTCCCCACGTGTCCTTTAACACCACACAGGACTCCCCACGTGTCTTTCAACTCCACACAGGACTCCCCACGTGTCCTTTATCTCCACACAGGACTCCCCACGTGTCTTTCAACTCCACACAGGACTCCCCACGTGTCCTTTAACACCACACAGGACTCCCCACGTGTCCTTTATCTCCACACAGGACTCCCCACGTGTCCTTTAACTCCACACAGGACTCCTCCACATATTATGTTGAAGGGCCACGTCACATTCCAGGCTGTGTCCCAGCAGAGCTGCAAGGAACTGCATAACTTTCCTTATAAGGAGCCGCAGTCCATCCGTGACCATCGCACTCTGGACGGACGGACGGACAGGTCCCTGTGCTGTTCTTAAACTGACCTGACCGCCTGAACCCCCGGTAGATGGTTTCACCTACAGTCTAAAATATTACAGTACACCACATCTGGATACAAAGAAAAACAATGAAACAATTCAAGTCGTTTAGAAAAGTACTTTCCAACAAAATAATAAATCATTTTGACAAAAAAATACCAAGAAATAAATGGTCGGCAGTCTTAGTGGAAGTTTCATATATCATTTGGTTTTCGTTCAGCTGAACCAATATGAATTTATTACTTTTATACCAGTTGAATCATAAAAGCACTCACTTTTTCCTCAGATTTAACATTCAGAACAATGTTATACAAATATTAATAAAATATAATTAGCTGAGAGTAATCAACATGATAAAGGCCTATAAATAATTTTAGTTAATAGTTTAATCTTGATAATTTAACCTTTCCGTTATATGTGATGCAAAATGTATACTTAAACCCAAGAGAAACAGCAAATAAAAGGAAAACAAGTGACTTGACATGTATATTTTTATTCGGTCATTCACAGTTAAAGCGCGGTCTTAGAAATATGGTTCACATTGCACTTCAGCTCCCTTACTGGTTTGTTTTTCATCTCAGCAGCGTATGTCAGTACTATCAACATTTAGCTATATTTTAATCAAAATCCAGTGAGAACGTCAAATGAAAGTTGCCTTCAGTTTGTATAACAACTAAAAACCAAAGCTTAAATAACACATCATTAAAACTGGATCTGTCTACAGTTTTAAAGTAGTACTGTAATGCATTCTGATACTCAGTCTTCAGTGTCAGAGCTCTTTTCATTATTAAGCGACCAGTATCTGAAGCCTCCATATTAAATGGATTTTTTTAACAGCCTTGCCCCTGTTTTATCTTGAAGGAGTAGCCTAACTAACAGTAACTAATCTGTCACTGTTGCTAGTTATAATGAAATTATACTGTACTGACGTGTCAGATTTGAGTCTGAGGTGTGTAGGTGTGGTCCATTAAAGGCCATTCTGAGGATGCTGTTACAGCCGCACAGCATTTTCTCGAGTTAGCAGAGAGTCAGAGGGCCGTGATCTAGACACCGTGGGTTCTGGTCCAGAGTCCTGCAGAGATACAGTCACTAACTGCTCACCAGTGCAGCTTGAAAATAAAATTTCTGTTGTAAAATGCATATACTGAGTGATTAGTGAAAGGCAAGCATTCGGTAAGCGATCGTAAGAGGGCAACACCAAGGGGAACATAACATTCTATGGCTTCCAGAATGACAGTAAAGTTTACAAAAGTCAAAAAAAGTATCAAAAATATAGATCTGCAAAAAGTAAGAGTTAAGGAGCAGGTAGTGACCAGGTGGAGTAGCAGAGGTGTGATTTCAATGCCTGTTCCCAGACCCTGCTGTGAGCTGGTCCTTCACTCTTCACCGGATCCCCGACCAGCTGTGCAAGTATGAGGTCCATCCTGAGGCCCTGGAGCCTCCCGCTGCCTCCTGGTCACCTGAAGTGATAAAACCATGCTTAGCCTGTTGGCTGTAACATGTCACACTCCACAAACCAGGCTGCTGTTCATTCTTCACAGTCATACTGTCCTGTAGGCTGTAACATGTCACACTATACAGGACCGGAACTGTGACAAGGCCTCATTCAAGAAGGCAAGACAAGTACTGAGCCAAACTTATAAAAGGATGGTAAAACTGGAGGGACCGTCAACGACGAGGCCCTCAAACAGGAGGGAAGCTAACAGGCTCCTAGACCGTAAAACTGGAGGGACCGTCAACGACGAGGCCCTCAAACAGGAGGGAAGCTAACAGGCTCCTAGACCGTAAAACTGGAGGGACCGTCAACGACGAGGCCCTCAAACAGGAAGGAAGCTAAGCGGCTCCTAAGCAGTAAAACTGCCTCTTTTCCACCGCATGGTACCAGGTCGACTCAGCTCAGCTTGACTCGATTCTACTCGCTTGGCGTTCCGTTTCCATTGCAGAAAGCTGGTGGTCATGTCGCTGCATGCAATTCCCCTGACGTCATCTTCAGCGCAGCAAACAGGAAAGAACGATGGATGATATGGAAGGAGTTCTGTATTTGATTCTCAGTACGTTGTCACAGCAAGGAGAAAACTTTTATTTCAAAAGAGGCTGAGTGCAGCAAAACAAAACACCGCTGAAAAACGGTGGTCTACTCAGTCGAATGCCCAAACAGACGGTCCGCGGCGGTGACTTTGTAAACAGTGAAAGATCTGAAACACGCCCACACAGCATAGCCATTTTAATATGTAATAGTAGTTGACCACGGAGTGGTTTTTTGGGCGTCCATATCGGTTAAAGTTAAAAACAATAGACGGTCAGTCGAATCCAAAATAGCTTGCTAAACTATTTTGCCCAGTTTACTCCATCGTGTGTTGATGACGCAGTGCTGTTGATTCTCTCTGACCAATCAGGAGCCTGCAGCATTTTCACGTGACCGTCCTAGTACCTACTCGGCTCGCTTAGAACCGCGGCGGAGATGGAACCAAAAAACAGCACCAGGTAGCAGGTACTATCCTCAGTTTTGCCAAATGGAAACGCAAAAAAGGCTAGTAGAATTGAGTCGAGCCGATACCATGCGGAGGAAACGAGGCTATAGAGGAGAGAAGCTAAGTGTGACAAAGGGACACTGAGAAAGTGTCCTCAGGATGCCCGCGCTTGGCTAACAGGCTAACGCACCCTGTGCTATGGCCGCCAGCTTGCTCTTCTCGTCGGGGCTCAGCTGCAGCATGGTGTGGATGACCGGCAGCAGGGCCTGCCGCTCACTGCCCGGCCTCAGGAAGATAAACTGCAGCACGACATTCTTCAGGTACTCCAGGTTGGCCACAGACTTCTCGCGCTCCTGATTCCGCTCCAGCCTGCGCACCTCACTCTTCAGGAGCTGCAAGACACGCTGGGTCACGTGACCGGCAGATAACGCTGGTGAACGAGGGCGTCTCCGAGGCAAGCTGACTTACGGCGATCTGCTCCATGAGGACGGCGTTGGTGGCCTCCGTCTCGTGCAGCAGGCCGTTGACGTGCTCCAGGCTGCGGGTGGCCGTGCTCAGCTTCTGGGCGAGCTCCTCCCTGCTGACCTCTGCTTGCCAGACAAATGGCTCTGCACAGGGCACGAGTACAGACACACACACACTGTCATCCTCTGACATGCAAGGCCTCCATTTTAAAATGACTGAAACACACCAATGATTGTGGTGTCAGTGGTGATTTCATGCATTTAATACTAATCTATGAAGCTTTTCTGAATAAACCAGTCTGCCGTCAGACAGGACACTGACCCTGCCTGGGGTCTGGCGAGGCCAGGAGCTGCTCCAGCGACGGTAACGGGGTGCTGACTGAGGACACCGACTCAGTCTCCATGGTCTCCATCCCCTCGCCATCCTCCCGGGCCATAGAGTGTAGGTCTAAGACGCCTGGCTCCACAGCCTTTCTGTCCTGGAAAAGCTTCCTAGCCTGCTGCACTGGCCCCGGACCTGGGATCACAGCAAATAATATATTAATATTCATAATTTTTTAAAAAGTAGACGATTATGGATATTAACTTGAGAGGGACACTTCAATTGTTACAACCCATTTTACAAGCAGATCTCCACCAGAGGGCACCATTGTGCAATTCAAACTTCAACACCAATTCCATTGTTAGACATCCAGCTGATATACATACAGAGCATCTGAATATTATTGTTAGTCATTTTAATCGCGTAACTGCCAGTAAATTACCAATCTGCTCTAATGGCTGCCATTAAATCATCTGATGTTGCAATGCTAAGCTGACCATCAGAATCATTCGCATTTGCAGTACTGGGCAATGACGATTGTTTAAATCAGGTTCATGCTGGTGTAAAACTACAACTTCAGGTTGGTCTAAGTGTGTCAGTTTCCATATTTCTAAACGTCTCTTCATTTCACCCCAGAATGTAGTTATCATTCAACATAGTCATGTACTTAAAGAGATCAACTAGGAGTGCACCTTGTCAGGCTAATTAAGACCTCATCATGTGAATTAGCTAGTTAAGTACACAAGTTTACTAAGCTGGTGAGGAAAATTAAGAAATAAATGGAATGGTTGAGGTTCTTTCAGGGAGAGCTTTGGGAACCAAAGTTATGTTGTTCGAGCCGTCCAACCAGATATCGGTAATATTTTACAGAACAGAGGAAATTATTTTTACTAGTTTTTCTATTACTCTTTATTCATATATATTCTAATGTTAAATTGTGTTTTTTTTGTCTGAGCAAAAATACAATTACTGCCCAGATAAACGGCCTTAAACGTTTTGGTGACCTGCCTAAGACTTTTGCACAGTAGTGTACATTTATGGTGGGCACCTTGTTTGAAGGTACAGAAATGCGAACCCCTGTGAGACCCCAGTGTAACCCCCCACAGGACCTCCACCTTCTGCTGTGTGTACCACGGCAGGTGTGATGCCAGGACGTTTGGCTGGTGGGTGGAGCTGTTCCCCCTGCATCTGCCACACTGAACCCAAAATGCTGCCTCCATATAGGCCCACTACCCAGACAGTACCCCCACTACCCACTACCAGGAAGTTAGGAAGTCTTTGCCACATCACGTCTCTGTTTTGCTCCTTTCTTCAAGGAGCACAAAACCTTGTAATCTTCTCCAGAGAAAGTCGGAGAACAGCTCAGTAAGATGATGTTCTTAAACGACCATCTTTCCACGGTCTCGATATCTCACTGCCATGGTGGTACAGTGCCAGTGTGATTGGGATCTCCGCAGTAACGGCCCCTCAGTTGCTCCGGGACCATAGCAGCAGGTGGGCAACTCCTTGGGGCCCCGCTAACGAGCATGGCGTGGCACAGAGATGGAAGCGGGGATGGGGCGGGGGACCCCGGGGAAGATTTAGGGTTTCATTCAGCCGACGCGAGCGTCTCCCTGCGCTCTCTGATTAAATAACTCGGTTCATCAGGCACACAGGCTTCGTTCGGGCCTGGATCCAACACCCTGCTCCTCTGGGAGGTCATTTCAGAGTTAATGGCGCTTTGAGTGTGTACTGCCACTTAACCACAGAGCCTGTCCTGCACACAGTTTTGTCCCACAAAGCAGCAGACACTGAGGCACCTGGTCTTGGAAATCCCTCTGCTAAATGCTTTTCCTGTGCATCCTCGCAAAAGGCAGGTAAACCGGCCGACCGGTAAGGTTCCGGTTCACTAATGAGCAGCTACATTAATGCTGGGGCTTCTCCTCATCCTCCTCAACCTCTCTTACTGGTAACTGCAGGCTCTCGTTGCTGCTGAAACAGCTGACTCTCCAGTCTGCTAATCTGCTGCTGCAATGTCTCCACGGTGCTGCGGTGCTCCTCCTGCAGGTGGCGCACCTGCTCCCGGAAAGTGCCGCGCATGGTGTCTGCCTGGGCACTCAACTGGCTGACAGACTGGCTGTGCTCCGCCTTCAGCGCCATGTGCTCCGACTGCAGGGAGAGCAGCCTGCGGGAGGAGAAAGGAGAGAAGTGGGAGAATGAATGAGGGAATTGGGAAGGAAAACGGGATGGAAGGAGGAAGCGAGGGAGGAAAATGGGGAAGGAGGCAGAGCAGGAGGAGAGGAAAAGCAAAGGAGAAAATGAAAAGAAAGCACGAGGACGAAAATGAGGTTAGGAGGGATCAAGTGTGTAGGGAAGGAGGGAGGAATGGAGAAAAGGAAGGGAGAGGGAGGGAGGAAAGAGTGAGGAAGGGAGAGGGAGGGAGGAAAGAGTGAGGAAGGCGCGTCAGGGCGGGTCTGGTTGTACAGGAGATCCACTACACCTTTTCTACCAATGTGTTGACTTTTTAAATCTGCTTAGTCAGAACCAAGAGCCCACTGCACCCTAGCCATCCACCCCTTTCAACAGGACACCCAGGCCTCGAACCCCGGAGCCGAGCCATTCGGCCGCTCTTACCTCTCCCTGAGCTCAGCTTCCTTGCTCACGTTCTCCTGCAGAATCTTATTGTGTCTTTCCAGGAGCGTGTCGTGCTCGGCCTGCAGCTGCTGCAGGTCTGCGCAGCTCTGCTGCAGGCTCTGCTGGCTGTCCTGCAGCCGGCTGCGCAGCTGCTCCAGCATGCTCTCTGTGTGCTCCCTGCAGCCCATGGAACCAGCGAGAACCGTTATGGACAGTACACGTGAACGGACACATGGACACGTATGGCTCAGTGTGTGTGTGTGTGTGTATGTGTGTGTGTGTAGAGCTGCAATGGGCCGATATCCCATCATGCAGCTTCCTGGGACAGGGGTTGGGGTCGGATGTAGGTACGATGGAGAGATGTCTTACTGCACCTGTATGAAGGGCTGATCGTACCTCTCCTGTCTGGCGGTGTCACTTTCACTGTGGGCCGCGTTTTTGTTTTTCTGCTGCTTGAGGACGTTGTGAACACGCACTTTGTAGCTTTCGAACTCCGATGTCGTCACGGTCAGCTCAGCCTGCGTGGACCGGCAGAGTCAAAATGGCACGCGAAGACAGCCTGCAATTAAGGCACTGCAGAAAAAGCCAACCAACGAGACGGAGCGTGGAAGCGACGACGAGCTCCACCCCGCAGAACCCGAACTGGTTGACGGTGGACCTGTGTGGCGGCACCAGGATTCCAGCAGCAGAAAACCAGAGAAAGCGGCATCGTTTAATAAAAACGGACCAGGCCTCAGGGGAACAGGCACAAAAAATGACTCAGGATGATTCTATAATGAAGCTTTCTTGAAGCCATTTATGGTTCAGCAGGCTGTGGCTTAGACTGGGTTTTGACCCTCTCCTTTGAGAGAACGGGTGTTGGGCAGCCCTCTCCTAGCCATCGGGGGATAGCAGAGCCCTCTCCTAGCCATCGGGGGATAGCAGAGCCCTCTCCTAGCCATCGGAGGCCGGTCACTCTCTCCTCATACCTTGGTTGCACTGCACTCTTCCTGCAGGGCACTCAGCCTGTGCTGGAAGGAGCTGGCTGCCCTTTGCTGCTGCTCCCCCACAGCCTGCAACTGCTCCTGCAAACACTTCTTCTCAGCCGTCAGGTCGCTGCACTGAATCTGCATGGAGAGGCGTGTCACCCATTAGCCAACACTCACGGCTCGCGGGACTCGTTCAAAGTCTAACCCGGTGACTCCGTACAACCTTGAGGTCTTCCAGTTGCTGCCGATGGGCCTCCAGCTCCCCCCTCAGCGTGGCCTGGACGGACATTTGGTCCACTTCCTGCGAGGGAGTAGATGGAGATCATTCAAGTGAACCTGAAGGAGTGGCCCCAGCCGTCAGCGAGCTCTCACCTGCTTCCTGGAGTCAGAGAGCTCCTTCTTAGTTTTAACCAGCAGCTGCTTCATCTTGGATGCCTTGTCCTCCCCCTGTTCCAGCTGCAGCTTCAGAGATGCTAAACAAAAAAAAAAAACAAAGGAAAAGCCGTTACTATAGAAGCCATGGGCGAGCGGGCCCAGGGGTCATGTGACATACCCATCTCTTTGCCCAGCTCATCCTCGGCCTTCCTCCGGGACTCCATCTCGGCATCCAGCTCCTGGATACGGCAGCCTTTTTCGGTCAGCTTCTGGTTGAGCTCCTTGACCAGGCGTTCGTAATGGGCCATCTCCATGTCCATCAAGGTGCTCTGCTGGGCGTCCTGGCCAGTCAGAGCAAAGCGAACTCCATTGGTGTCCCAGCCTTTCACGTCATGTTTCAGGTCATTCTAGTCCCACAAGCTACCAGACCTTCAGCTCTACGAAGTCCTGCCACAAAGGGCTGGAGCAGACTGTTGAATGTTTTCTAAATTTTCTGAATCCACTGCACGGTACCCTATTTCCCACACAGGATTAATAAATTACCTCCCTTCTCACCCGTCTAGTAAAGGTGCAGCCATGTTACTGAAGTCCCCACCTAACTAAAGTAACACATGGAGGTACGGTCTTCACTAGCTGAAGCATTTGAGTCAGGAGACAATCCTACGTGAAGCCCTCAGCAGCAGATCCTCAGCTGACTGGAGATGGCTCTAATATCTACCACCAGACTCGTTGCTTCCTATGGCCATATCGGGTGGTGTAGGCCCAGCACATGCCTTTCTCAGCTCCTCCACCTCCTGGGCTGACTGCTGTAACTGCTGTTTGTGTTTCTGCAGCTGAGTCTTCAAGTCGTCTGCCTCCTTCAGCATGGCTGAGAACTCCTGAACACAAAGACAACACAGAACGAGTCAGGCCTTCTACTCCTGATGTTACTGGCACTGTAAGGAAATGAACTAGCCAGGCTTCCTCATTCATTCATCCATCTATTCATTTTCCACCGGGAAATCAAGGTCAGGGGGGCAGTAGTCTATGCAGAGCTGCTCAGACCCCCCTCTCTTCAGCTGCCTTCTCCAGGGGGATACCGAGGCATTCTCAGGCCAGCCGAGAGACGTCATCTCTCCAGCGTGTCCTGGGTCTGCCCCGGGCTCTCCTCTCGACCAGACATGCCTGAAACAGGTCAGCTGAGAAGCGTCCAGGAGATTGACTGGTAAAATGATAGCTTCACATTTCGACCCAGCTCTCTCTTCACCATGACAGGCCGGTACAACGTCCACATGACTGCTGACCACGCCCCGATCTGCCTATCGATCTCCATCTCCAATCATCAATTACTCGTGAACAAGACCCCAGGAAACTCCTATGGACCTACCACCTGCAGGTGGCGCCATTACGGTCTGGTGCCCCGTGGACTGGGTGGCGATCGAAGGTAGGGCCCTTGGCGGTCCGATCCTCGGCTAACAAAACTGGCTAAGTATCATCCTTACATGCCACTGCTAAACTGGTCAGCCTGGTTTTGCGGCCTGCTGTGTTGTACCGTTAAGATAAAGGACAATAGTTATTAATAACAGTGTAGACTGTAATTACCACAGCCACTCCTGTTATGTGCCTTCGAGCGACCGTGCTGTGAAAGCCGATAGAAAAATAAACAAACAGAAATGAATTCACGCACTCCAGAGAAGGCTGAGCAGTTATGCAAAGCAAGTGAAGAGGGACTGTGTCACTCGAGGCTGCCTGTCTGCCCCAGGTAGCTGCACCTTGGCTTTCTGTTCCTTTAAAATCTTCTCCGCCTCCAGGTCCTTCTCCAGGGCAGACTTCAGCTTCTGCACATCCAGCAACTGAGCCTCCAGCTGCCTGATGTTGCTCTGCAGGGTTTCCAAGTGAGCCATCAGGTCTTCCCTCTCGGAAGCCAGCTGCTCATTCTGGCAAAATAAGCATTGCAGGGGTGGGTAAGACAGTGCCTTGACACCAGTGGCTCAGGTACCATGACATAAGTTAGTCTACCCAGCATGCCTTTCCCACCCTAAGACGGCTTTCAGATTCCCCTGGGGCCTTGGTTTAGAGCCACTACCAGAATGCGCTACCCACGCCACATCATAAGGTGTTTCCATGGAAACAAATAAATGGCAGCTGTTCCAGCCCTTCAGTTCCCAATGTCCCACCTGACAAGCAGCATACTGTACTACAGCAAGCTGTCAGCTACATTTAGCTTCACTCTGAGAGAGAACACACCCAAGTTTCTAAGAAGTGGGATTTCCAGATAAACTCGATGTCAACTAAACAAAAAACAATCAGAAAACCAAAATGAATTTCTGGATCGCTGACTCCAGAAGCCAGCTGTGATTTCACTCACTGAAGCAGCATTTATCCACAACAAATATTTCCCTCAGAAGAACAATTCCAATTCCACGGTTTTGTTATTTTCCGCAAATTCGCTTGAGTCGACGGACAGCAGAAGCCTCTCCGTCTAATGGGACGTAATCTTGGCCAAGAAGCCACCCGTGACGGAACACTCACCTGGAGGCCAGCGGCCTGCAAACGTTTGTTCAGATCCCCGATCTGTCGGCCTGCCTCCTCCACCTTCTCCCTCTCCTGGTCCAGCTGCTCTGTCTGCCGGTCGTACTCCAGCAAGAGGTTCTGCAATTCAGACGACACTCACTCCAATAGCAGCTGCCCCAAAACAAGCACACCACAGGGCTGCTTTCCCCGACAAGAACAGCAATTCAGGCAGGCAAAACAGACATCCATGTGCAAACAGATAAATGATAAATGAAAGATGAAAGATGACCCCCTGAACCAACAAAAGCTCAACTCTCAGCCGTTAACTAATGCAGTATGATTCTCATTCAATGCATTTCAATGACACACAGCCAGGCAATGAAAACATTAAAAACAAACTGGCATTTAAGGTTCCACCAATTACTCCGTGAAAGACACAGCCATACATCCACACACCGTCCCCCTGAAAGGGACCCCCGAGCTGAGGAATACCTTGTAGCCTTCCGCACCCTGTATGACATCCTTCACGGAATTAGACAGTCTGTCACGCTCCACCTTCAGCCTCTCCACCTCTTCCCTCAGAGAGAGGACCTGAGATTAAGGAACACAGCCAGTCCAGTCAGGAACTGAAATGGCGTGTCGTTCCCGAGGTCCTGGAGAGCTACGAGCACCTTACACACCTCCTTCTTGCTGCTGTCCAGCTCCTTCTTGGCTTTCACCGCCACGGCTTTAATCTTGTTTATCTTCTCTTCTTTCTCCATATTTTCCTTCTGCATGTCAGCTAATTAAATATTACAGAAGAAAACGTCGAGGTGAACAACTCAGAAGAAAACCAGCTTGATTACAGGAGAAGGAAAGCTACTCCATTGGCTAGATATGGACGCTCTTCTCAAATATGAAGATGAAATATTAATTTGTAAGTTTCTTCACCACTTCCACCACTTATTAGCCAATCGAGTTGCGAGATGAACCAATGCATTACCAATCTTTGCCGAGAGCTGGGTAAGCATGTTCTCTTCAGGCTGGGCAGAATCATTCTGAGATTCCTAAACATACAAAGACACATCAGCGATGAGCAAGGCTGGCCTGAATGAACTCAGCTGTACTCATCTGGGGGGGGGATCAGACGGCTACTGTTGGACACCAAAGGAAGTAGCTGTCTCTTTGCCAGGTGATTCTGTGCTTTCAGACTAAATGCCTACCTACTAGAATGTCTTTACTAAAACACGCCACATTCAAGGATCTGGAACAGAATTCTCAGATCCTAAAATATCACTGAAGGCCCAGCTAAATGACAATACCAACTAAAAGGACAAGAGTTCTTTAGAAACTTACAACTGTCAATGTCATTCTGATACCATGCTGTGCACTCAGACACTAACTAACCTTGAGAAGGGCTACCTCTTCCTTGAGCTGCAGGAGCAGGGACTCCTTCTCTGCTAGGAGTTGCCGTATGTTCTCCTTCTCACGTGCACTCTCCTCAAACAGCTTCACAGCCTCGTCACGTTCGCTTTCTTTGACTAGTAGCTTCTCTGCCGCATCTGCAACCCGTGCGAGCAGCTCCTGGTTTTCATCCTTGACCTTCATGTTCGCAAGATTCATTTCAGCCAAGTCCCTCTTCAAGGCCTCTGAGTCAGCAACCACCTCCTCCAGCCTGGCCTTCAGCAGGACCTTCTCCTGAGTCAGGTCCTCCAGATGGGCCCGGAGCTCTGCCTCCCGATGCACACTCTCGCCCTGCACCCTCTCCACCTCCTGCTGCAGCTCAGCCACCCTCGTATCGCTCTGCTGCAGCAGGTTGTTCTTCTCCTGGGCCAGCAGCCTCTCCACCAGGGTCAGAATGTCTTCTGCGGTCCTCTCAGCTGCCTCTTCATGGCTCAGATCCAGTAGAGTAATAATGTGGTTGCGTGCGTGGGAGAGTAGGCCCCGCTGTTCCTCAGCCTCACTCCTCAGTGCCTCTCGCTCTTCCAGTAGGAACTTCAGTTGTTCCTGAAGAGCACTTCTTTCCTCATCAGAGGTAGTGGCACTCACAAACTGTGCCTGGCTGGCTTCCTGCAATTCCTTCTCTCTTTCCTTCAGCCTAGCCACCTCTACAGCCAGTACCTGGAGGCTGGATGTCTGCTGCTCCTTCTCCGCCGCCACTTCTGCAAGTTTACCGTGCAGCGAGTCCAACTGGAGTTCCAGTCTCTCCTTTTCTGCTTGGGTGTATGTCAGGGTGCCTGTCAACTCGTCAAATTTCTGCTGCATCTCCCTGTTGCACAGGGAGAGACTGCGGAGATTCATTTCCAGGTCTGTAGCTTTAGCATGCTCTATAATGTACTCATCTTGCAACTTTTCCATTTCACTTTGCATGTCCTCCTTTGCAGAAGATAGTGCAGCAAGGCTCTCATCTAGCTCCTGCATTGCCCTCTCTTTCTGGTGCAGTATGGTGAGGATGTCCTCGTTCTTCTGCTGCAGATTAGCCAAAGAATCCCTTAGGTCTTCTACGGCGCTGACTTCATTTTGGGAACTTGTCAGGGTGATCTTCAGAGTGTTCATCTGCTCCTGTAGATCATCTTTCTCCTTGTAGGCAGACCTAAGCTTCTGCTGCAGTTGGTCAATAGCCAAAGCTCCTTGCTCCTTCATGGCATTGTATTGCTTGACAAAGTTTCCAGTTCGGTCCCCAAGCTCCAGTTCCAGGTTCCTGAGGATCTCTTTTGTCTTCTCATACTCCTCAATTGCAGAGTCTCTTTCCAGCAACAATTGGTCACATCTACCTGTCAGCTCTTGAACTGTTCGATGACTTCTCTCCTTTTCCTTCTCAACCTCAGAGAGAAAGTTTTCATTCAGCTCAGCTAATTGCTTTTTATGAAACTCCTTCAAGACTTGCAGCTCCTGTTTGTGTTGAGAGTGGACAGCTTCCATGATTTTCTCAGAACCATTTTCCTCTGTGTTCTCGCTATCTTCTTTACACATCTGCAGCTCGTTAATCTTAAATTCAAGATCTTCCCTCTCATGTTGGAATTCATCCTTGACCTGCTGCAATTCAGACTCCAGTTCATCTTTCACGTTGCTGAGGTAGGCAAGTTCCTCCTGGAGCATGGAGTTCTGGGACTGAAGCTCTTCAAATGCCAACCTCAAGCGCACTACCTCATCTAGCATTTCACCAGAAGCTGCAGAGATCTCAGAAAACCCCGAGCCAGCTCTGATCTTGCTGGGTTCCTCCTCCTCCTCTTCCTCCTCCTCCTCTTGGACATCTTGAAGCAAAGTCTCCTTCTGGGCCAACTGCTCAGTCAGCTCATCCTGCAGAAGGAGAAGCCGCTCCTTTTCCATGGCAAAATCGGCTATGGATACCTCTATCTGCTCAGTCATCTTCTGCAGCTCCAGCTCATGTGTTTCTTTCATCCTCTTCATTTCCTCCTGAAGGATCTCCAGCTCCTTTTTGGATTCAGCCAGCATGACACCGTGGATTTCTTTCAGTTGCTCCACCTCTGCACTTCTCTCCATATTAACCATCTGCAGCTTTCTCAACTCCTCTTTCTGTTCTTTTGCCTTCCTCTCATGTTCTCTGTTCAAAGCCTCAACCTCCTCCTTGTGCTTCACGTCAGAAACGTCAACTGCTTTTTCTAACGCCTCGATTTTTTTCAGGTACTCCTTGCTCGATCGGTCCAGCTGTTCCTGAAGCATTTTCACTTCCTCCATAGCATGCTGATGTGAACAAAAGAAATTAATTCTCCATACATCCCACGTCTATACGATTTGTCATACATGCATGTCTCTCTGCAATTTTATAGCGCTATATAGTTTCAACACAATCACTTTGCACTACTATACCGAGAGTTACACCAGTGAGTAACCGTCTTTGCACTACTATACCGAGAGTTACACCAGTGAGTAACCGTCTTTGCACTACTATACCGAGAGTTACACCAGTGAGTAACCTTCTTTGCACTACTATACCGAGAGTTACACCAGTGAGTAACCTTCTTTGCACTACTATACCGAGAGTTACACCAGTGA
>JAACJT020000001.1:25754388-25770153 GCA_009936485.2 Gymnarchus niloticus | reverse complement strand
CTGAGCACTGTCTTAGCACGTTAGCCATGCATCTCCTCGCCTCAAGCCCAGGAGTCATTTTTGCTTCACTTCCTAATAAGTTATAAAATCAAGAAGCCTTGAAAACATCTTTATGTAACGTAAAGACATTTGAGATTCTTACAAGAGGTTCCGTCCTTAAAATGTTTGTATGATCTTATTGGTTCTTTCCAATGTCACCCCCACTGCTGAAGCACCCATTTCCTGCGGCCGTTTTAACAACCATCTCTGCTACAGGCCGACGAGGAGGAAGCTTGTCCAAAAACATAGCACAGGGGATTAAATGATTTTCCTGGGGTTATATTAAGTTACTCCCTGTGCTTGCTATGAAAATCAAATTTACTGTCATGGCTTCCCGTATAGATACAAATGGGCAGGATGACTCGGACAAAAGAAAGGTACGAAGTGAATACATTTTCTGACCGTTTTCCCTTACCCTTTCCCTAAATGAGCCTTTCTTCATTACCCCTCCTTCTCTCTCTCTTTCTGAAAATATACACATATATGTACCCACAGTGTTTTCGTAACATGACACTCACAAATCGTCCGGTGTCTTCATCTCGCAATTTGAGAGAAACAGTCAAATTGCGTTATCTGACAGCTGTTACTCTCATTAATGGAGTAATAATGCCCTTTCATGTAATTAATCAGTGCTGAGGTCCTGTCCCATCAAGCTTCCGAAATGGCATATGTCTTTTACCAGCAGCCTGTAAAAAATTCATACCATGCCCACATGAGCCGGATGTTAGCAAGTCAGCCGGTGGGTATGAGGGTTGTACGGGACTCAACATGCAGGGTGTAGCCATACCACATATGTGGAGAACGGGAGCACCACAGATGCTCTGCAGAAGCCTAAGCAGATCCAGAAAATCAGTTCATATGGTTCTTGGCAGTGTCAGAGCCACTCTGTCCCTTGGTAAGAAGTGACACGTCCCGTCTCTTTCCAAAGAGGACACCCAGTCAGCTGCATTTACATACTGGATGCCATAAACGTGACCACATCTGAAAAGTGCATTGCCTTGATGGTATAGTCCACAGAAAGCAGGATTTTAAAAAGCTGTTGGGGTAATTAACTGTTTCACAGTTTTCTGACTACAGCAACACCCTAAAAACATTTATCCAGTATTTTCCATGTCTCTGATAGAGCTGATCTGTCGTGATCTTTTTCTGTTTGATTCCAACTATCTGCTACTCGGTGTGACTGATGAATGAAGAGCTCGGCTCTCGTTTCTCAGACACTTTCGGACTCAGTCTCCACTGTCTCATAAAGGGTTATTTATAGGCGTGTGACTTAATGAGCGTTTTGCTGGCATCTGCAGGCGGGTTGCAGTGCGACGCTAAATCAGCCGCTCAGTTGGAACAGCTGAGCTTTTCTATCAGGCCCCGCGATCGATTACTGCTTCTCCCACAAATAGGATTCAGTGCCGTGCAGAGAAGAAGTCTTGCTTTGATTCAATAATGCCCAAGTAGGGCTACCAAGAGACGGTAATTGATTTCCAGGCATTTGATGAAGATTCATTTGATAAAATGTTCTAATGTCATTCATACGTGTAGTGATTCAGACAAAAAGTGCCCAAGGACATTTCCAAAGCGGCTCAGGAGTCCTGTACATTTTGGCATGCGGAGGTTACCTTCCTTAGTGATGGAGGTGGTGCCCGTCAGCAAGCCCAGATGCTGGCCAGGGCAGGTCAGTGCCAGGGCCAGGTGGCTGTTCCATGCTGTGATGGTGGGGGCTCTGCGGCAGGCCCTGGTGCTGGACAGGTTAGCTAGGTCCCAGGGCCTGGAGGTTGTTCTGTGCTGTCAGGCTAAGCTCCTCCTCTGATTGGTGGGGGATGGAAACACAGGGGTGGGAGGGGTTAATCCAATAAGTACACAGTCCTGGTCAGCGTCTTCCTATGCATCAAAGCAGTCAAATTCTGCTGTGCTGTGTGTCAGTGTCAAACTGAGTCCCTGTAAAGCATTAAGTGAACCCTGAGACGGGACACAGACGGCGGCTTGTTAGCAAGACTGATAGTTTGAGTTGAGCGGTGGTTTCCCAGCGACGGCACAAGATGAAAACCGTGCACCGAGTGGGTAAACACGAGCAGCCAGTGGCCACAGCTGATCTATCCTATCTGTCATATACAGAAACGTTTATCAGTCATTCGTCAGTACACAGGAGGGGCTTCTAATTTCTTGCAGGCACCCCATAGAGTTCATTAAAGGTTCCCGGCTCTCCTAGAGGGTTCCTTCCTTTTGCAGTGCCACTCCCAAGATCCTTAGAGACATAAGAGCAGCTCAGCCTTTTTGTGCCCATGAGGTACTTTGGGTGTGAAATTGCTTTCTGACTTGGTCGAGTCGTCACTCTTATCTAGGGTGCCCTTTGCTTCCAGGGTGAGGTTCCCAGGTCACCCTGTACTCTAACCCGCTATTTAAAATGGAGCGGCACGTGTATAATGAAGATCTCTCCATGTCCGCTGTGTCCAGGAATAGCTGCGTGGCTGCTTTCTCTGTCTAGCTGCATGGGTCGCCTTCAGTCATGCATTAACCTAATCAGTTTAAAGCACTGCCAGCTCCCCACCTTCTCCCTAATATCATTTGTGCTCTGAAGGTTACCGGGTCCACCGTGAAAACCACGAGTTTTTCTTATTGTTTCCATGATCAGACTGTAGGCTTTCAATTAAGCAACGAGACAAAAACTCATTAACTGCTGTTAAGTTCCTCCTGTTCCTGGATGGATGGACAGATGGACAGACAGATGGATCGTTGTTTGCTGTATACTGTTTGTGTTTACCTATTCTGCACAACTGCAAGCCAACAGGTCAAGACAAAAAGTGGCCAACTACGTTTTGGTTTCAACCCTTCTAGGGTTGGTCATTGTGCCCTTAGACTGTATACATGACAGAAACAACATTTATGGAATTATATAAATCATGTCAGGCAGACATGTCTGATGAGCAACTGATGTGAACACAATAAAATACTAACATTTAACAGGCTTTTTCCTTTCGACTCACAGGTTTAGTATCTAGTCCTGTCAGCTGTGGTCACAGACTCCTCCCTCAAACTCTCATCGATTTGGACCTGCCTCTTCCATGAAGTCCCCGGCAGAGCGAGCAAACCCCACTGCAGGATGGGGGATGATTGCTGTGATTTTCAAGGACCTCTGGTGCCTCGGCCCTCCCATGAGTAGGCGCTTAAGTTGATTAAGGCTGAGCTCTGTAAACGGCCGCTGAGCGTGAGGAGCCATTGAACTGGCAGGTGACCCACCATAAATCTCTCCTTCTCACTCTGCAAACGCATAGCCATAGCTTACTGTATTATGGCAGGTCTGGGCTGAGAATCTGCTGAAGGGACTGCTGTCACGTGTACAGAGATATTTTGAAGGAATTGTAAAAGATGTTTGTTCAATCACATTTGCCTTACAGCAATTCAGTAAGCAAATTTCCATACAACTTCCTTAAACTTCTTTCAACACTCTCAGCAGAGAAGTCTCCTCCAGGTGATGTTCTAGGTGTTCAGTGCAGTCCCATGGTGTGGCAGGGGATGCAGGGTGTGTCACTTGTGAGCCCAAGGCAGGAGGATCAGGGAATGCTTCCTAGAAGGTAGCTTGGCCCACAGATCATTGTTAGGCACATGAATGATGCCTTAATCCAGCAACATCCGTGCCTGCACTCCAGTCAATGTCTTAGCTGCCCATTCTGAGTATCATTTCTCCTGCAGGAAGTCCACAGCCTGCCACCTTTTACACAATACCTGACTTCTCATGGGGTACATGGCGCATTTGAACTTGATATTTTAATTACATTTTGAGGGAGAGTTTGTACTGTCAACAATCGTGGAAAAAAAAATGTATATGGTTTATTTGGCCCTGCAGTGTCAAATGTAATGTGATTATTACGTTTGCATTATTCTGATGATTGATTTAATTACGATCAGGATACTGACTCGTACTGTTAGGTTAGCTTTACACATACGAACCTCTGACACTTGAAATTTATGTAAATAGCAAGCAGATGCATTATCTTGATTGTCTTTCAAGGCACATCAGTGAGAAGATTAGTTGGAACACAGATCGGCATATACAACAGTACAAAATAGGAACCGCTCTTTATATTCAGGGAAATATCCCTTTAAATTCTGTGCTGCGACTCACTGAATTTTAATGGATTTTACTGACAGAAAGAAAAACAGCTCGGTCACCATGTGTTTATGCATTAACAAAGTCAGGTAAATGTTTGACGGTTGGTTTACATCCACTCCCTTAATTATTACATGGTTATGATGGCTTTAATAGAATTGAGGCTGTAACTTATGCCAGGTCCCTTTTCCTAGATTTTCTGATGACATTCCACAATCCTTGCATAAATGGACAGTGGCCAGACTCTTCAATGATAACTGACCAATTAACAAAACTGTATCTGGTCATCCTGCTGATTTACAGTTTATATGGGCTTTAAAACAGGCCACCAGTACTGACCTGCACAATCATACCCAAAATTTAAATTTCTCTGTGAAAATCAATTAGCTGTGTGTTTTGTCCCTTTCTGTCAGCTAGGATGCTGTCTAGAAGGCAACCTGAGCTGCACCAAATTATGGGATTCAAACTTCAGTCTAGTGTCATTTGCTGACTAGCATGAAACAAAATGAAAAAAGTTTTTCCATGTTAGAAGGACTTAAATCTGTCAGAAATGTTAGTTCTGTGCTGAACAAAACATTTCACGCTGACCCATCATTCCAAAACTCCGTCATAACAAAACACAGCAAGATTCACTTGTCCCTATCACAATTAGAAGACAGGGGCAGAAAAAGGCCATTTGTGATTTTTAAAATGATTCTTTACGATGAAATGAGTTTTTTTTACTTTCTCCACTGTCTAATCACGTGCTACGTGAGAAGTTACACGCCCGTATCTTAATTGTCTGAGGTCGACTGATGCGGTCTGCTGTGTAGGACTGAGAAAATAACACACTAAGAAGGTTTTGCTCAGACAGCCCTTGAGCCCTGGACGTATGGTGGCTATTTAGGTTCAAAGTAGGGATGTCATCTTCGATATGAAGAAATACGGGACGCCACCCCCTGAGGGGCCAGTGAGAAAACTGTCTGAGTGGAGCTGGTGCCAGCAAACTTGTTTTGTTTACGTCAAACTCATGACAACCCGTGACATTTAGCCGTGAGAATTTATTTTACTTTAATTCTGACAAAAACATGTCGCAATAAGGTGCTGTTATGTTAGCTAACGCAGCTAAGCAGCCTACCAGCCGCTTTAATTAAACCGGGATATTTTGTGACAAATAAAAACAAAGTCATTCAAGGGAAAACTGGGATGGGTGGCAACCCTTGATCCTGGAAGAGGCTGAAGGAGCGATGTCCCACTGGTGACTCGAGTGTGCGGGAGTGGAGAGAGATCAGCCCTCTTCGGTGTAGGGGGGCAGGGCAGGGCAGGGCAGATTTCATGGTCCTCTTAAAAGGTGCAGGTGATTTCTGATGATTTGCCAGGCTTACATTATTCTTTAAATACTTTTTGGAAATGAAAACACTGTTTTAGGAGGAAGGGCTGGAGCAGGATGAGAGGAATGGAAGGAGATGGGCATGCTGTCTGGAGTCCATTTTCTGGCTCCCAGGGAAAATGGCAGCTCATCTTTCATTGGCTAGCAGCCCTGTGTGTAATAAATCTCAGCATTATTAATGGCCTTGTCGGTGAGCACTCTTGTTAATAAACTCCCCGTCTATGTTTGGGGGTGGGTCTGGGAATGTGCTGGTTCTAGCTATTGGATACTGAGATGATGGCACTCAACACAACTCTGCCTGCCCCTTTTGGATCGAGGAGGTGCACATGACTAAAGACGATGACACCGGTTCATCTACAGAGTCGTTGTGCTGAGGGCTGTTCGGACTGGAGTGATTTACACATGATGCTCCTAGTCTTGCGTATCTTGCAATGGCAACAGCGAGAGTGAATTCGGCACTGGACGGTTGTAATGGGACGTGCTGTTGATTTCCTGTGGTGTGAGTTGGATCACCGGATGTTCACTCGCTGTCAGTGTTGAGCGTTCCAGATGAACGTGTGTTGGTAACTGGCGTATCGTGACAGATGACACATCACTACTCTGCCTGTTATTTTCCCCATCGTGGAGGAAGAGTCTTCTGCGTGGCCAAACACCACCCATTAATGGAATCGTCTTGTGAAGAGAGAAGGACACAGAGGACAGCACCGCTGGACGGGCAGACCATTACCTCAGTCTGGTCTGACCCTCCTTCCTTAATGAACTACTTTAGCAGTGAGCCCTCCCCCAGGAAGGAGAGCACTCAGCTCCGTCTGTAATGAAGGGAAACAGACTGACCAAAACCGACTGCATTAAACCCTGATGCATCTCTTACTGTACCCCTATCCACTCTCCCCCCTCTCCTATCGTTCCCACCTACCATCCAACCTTCCCTTCTCCACCCCCTCCCCCCCTTCTCTGGCCCGCTGCATTCGGGTCATTCAAAGCCCGCTCCTTCAGGAGGCTTCAAACTGTGGCTGCTGTACACCGTACGCTCGTGAGACCACCACAGAGGCACACAGCCGGTGGCTGGTCAAAGACCGGAGACTAATCTACTCCACCCATTGTGATGGTGCCCCCTCTGCTCCTGTGAATCATGTAGGTCCGTAGGGTTCTGGAGGTGCATGTAAAGACAGGTGCTGCGGTGGACTGTATGTTGCATGGAAACCACAAGAACAAAATGCATCATGCTGGAGGCAAGGCACCTTCATTATCTCGCAAAGATTAACATCCACCAGAAAGTGAAATTCGTACGAGGACATGAAATCCCTCGTGAAAAATATGTACTTATCCTTTTTTGCCGAATGACATAAATAATCATGATGCAGAGTTATGGCCGTTATGTTTTATCAGCTAAAGTGGAGGCGGATGCCGATGTTCTCTCTATTTCTGACGGCAGTGAGACCATCCCAGTTCTGGAAACGTACAGCTCCGAGGCCCCATTTTAGTGTGCTGTAGTCTTAGGTTCAGTCCATCATACATCATCTAAAGCCAGATGATGTCACAGTATTTTCCAGCTCCTAAATTTCCGACTGTAGTACTGAGGTGGCGACCGGCAAACTGCTCCCAGATGCGGCTGGAGGGGCTGCCTGGAGGACATGAAGTTTTATCTCCACTCTATATCCAGAGTGGAACATCAGTCAGGACTTGTTGCAGAAGATATGTGCCTAGCAGAAAGCTCACAAGCTTCACCTGCAGCTACGGCGACAGGGTCATAAAGTACGAGATGAGATGGGTGTCTTCCTTGATCCTGTAGAGAGGACTACTGCTGAGGGAGTGGCCCATTGAGCTATCTGAAGATTTATCCATCAAATACCCAGCATGGCAGGTATATAAATGGATCATCTCAGTGTTCACAAATGCCCACGAATGGCCAGGAGATTGCTATGGAATAAGATAGTGTATCATTCTACAGGAGAAGTGAATACCCTTTATCCACCTCAATCACAAGTGCGGTTGCTGTAGGAAATTCTACACTAGGAGAAACAGAACACATGTCGGGATACTGATAAATAATGTCATTTATTCAATTTAACTTACATTTTGATACACAATCATTTGTATAGACACCATGAATAAACAATGATTCCTCACTAAAATGAAAATCAGTTTCTACTGGTATATTTTAAAACTTTGTACGCATTCTCTCTCTCTCTCTCACACACACACACACATACACACACAGACATATCATTATATATTCATAATAAAATAAAAAAATCACAAGTATTTGTCTAGTATCTCGCACAGTAATTCCTGGCTACTTAATAGATTTGCAGTTAAAACAGTAATAGACCACCTAAATTTGTGTGTATAATTCAGACTATTTCATGGTTATGAAGCTGTACATTCACATTCGAGAAGAATTCCTGATCCTGTTCACCAGCACACTGCATTGCGTCAGACCAGGTCCCCCAAAGAATATAATTAAGGAGCTAATCAACATTTAAATCTACCTCATATAGGAAATGACACTACACCAATTTACTTTTCGACAGTGTGAAATAACCCATGAGTATCGCGATGACCCAAAGAAGTTCTGAAAGGTTTTTAAGACTCTTTTAAACTGTCTCCTGCTCCCTATGCTTGTTAATTTAGATGAAAAGTTAGAATTTCTTCCCAATATGTCTAATGACATTTTTACGTTGGCCTAACACAGCCTGCGGCCAGCAGAATCAAACATAACTTTGCTTTGCTGTGATCTCCAGCCCAGTGGCTGTACTCTGTTGTGTTTAGAACAGACGACCAGATGGTTCTGACAAGCCGGAGCCCAGCACCAGCACATCTACAGCACCATTGGTTACGTTCCCCTATAGACCAAAGTAGCTGACGGATGTCGCGTGTCCATCTTTAACATTTTAAAACACTCGCTTCACATATATCGCACGTGTTACACATCATTGATTATACATATGACATTTACCAAGCTTTGATTTTAACATATATCTTCCTTGTTTTACACTATCTTTATTTAGCAACTGCAGATCAGAAGTAATCTGGCGTTTCACACAATTATGACTTCATATACCATGAATGTTAAAAAGCTCAGGACTGGCATTTTAAGTCTAGTAAAGAAAATATTCCTACTGCTAGGATGTACCCATACATAGGTTTGCTTGCATGAAGCAATACTTCTGAACATCTTAAAAAATAACGTTTTTCTATAAGAGATTCTATGAGGTTTGTCACTTTTCAGTACTGCATGGAAAGCTGATGAATGAACACGGCTCCATCAGTTTGTTCTGTCCTACGCTCAATCGATGATGCTGAAAGATCAGAGCGATTTTCATACCCACCAGATTCAATGGGCTCTCCTCGTTCTGTATGGCATCGTCTGGATCCCACTGTAATTCTGTGTTCTGCTTCACGATGAATCCCAGCATCCTCTGACCTCCGTTTCTGACTAAACATTTTTTTTTTTTTTAACTTGCCTTAGCAGCAAATGAAACTATGGAAAACCAAAATGCGTGGCACATTTCACTGAATGTAAAAATGTTGCTGATATTGAACACGCAGGTCTGGACTGTGTCTTTACCCCAGCCAGGGAGAGGCACTCTAGTCAATTTCATTATTGGAAGCTTCCGGACTGGTTTCTTCTTCGCTCAGCATCTCCTTGTTTGTGAAGGTCCCCGCCAGCGTGGTGCTGAGCCGGGGTTTCACCGGGGCCAGCTCTGACATTGTGATGTTGTCCCTGTTCACCAGAGTGGTCTTGTCCATGATCTCTCGACTGTGCCTCGAGAGAACGGCGTCCAGGAAGTCGTACTTTGGTGACAGCTTCCCACTCTCAAAGAGGTATTTTACCAGATTGGAGAAGACCACATTTGCCAAAAAGGACGCCAGCATGGACATGGTCTTAAAGGGGAACTTTTGCACGACCACGTGCTCCACCTCGTTGGTGAGATGGTGCACCCTCTCTTCCAGTTGCCAGCCTGGGTAGTAGATGAATGGAGGCAGCTTAAGGTAGGGTTCCCCACCACCGATGCGCAGCAGCAGGCCAAAGATGTAGCCTGCGACCGAGCCGTACGTATTGGTGCTCTTGACAAAGAGGACGCTGAGCAGCTGGGGGAAGATGATGACGTAGACCAAGTCTGAGCTCAGATACCACAGGCCGTAGACCGTGCCTGTCAGCAAGGCCATCGCTGTGGCCAAGGCACCGAACACGAAGATGGTGACCCTCATCACCCACACGATCTCACGGTCCGATGCCTGCGGAGAAGCCATAATTAGAACTCTTAGCAACCTCTAAGATCCCCTTTCACATGTCGCCAGTTCTGGGGGCTTGTACTGACCAAATATTCAATAACAAAGCTTTAGAGCAATAGCGCTGTTTCAGGCATCAGTGAAAACAGCACACCTGTCCTTTGTGTATTAATGCTCTGAAATACTGCCATTTGTTGACTGAAACAGCTAACGAGGAAAGCAATATTTTCTCTAACATATTCTCTGTTTAAAATTTCACTCCTTCTAATGATCCCAGAAAAGTCCAGCAAACCAGTTGTGTTGGACAATTGAGTCTCAGACATACAAGTGTTAAAATAACGTTAGCACGATGGTTCAGATGTCGCTAACGAGAAGCTAACTGTATGGAGTGGAGAGGTCCTGATTTAGTCACTACAGGAATGACAGAAGTGAAGACCATTTCCCTTTTTCCTCCAAACCAATTCACCTTAACAAGGCTTGATTGAAGTGTAACAGACTGCACCAAAAAGCTTTTAACCAACCGCGATTAAAAAACAAAGAACCTCTTACCGACTGGCGAAAGGCCTGCTGGTAAATGTTTCGCGCGAACATCGAACTGGCAGAGAGGATGGATGAGTCAGCTGATGACATCACAGCAGCAGATACCGCGCCCAGGCCAAAAAAGGACATGTAGGGCGGGCAGAGATGTTGGAGCACGATGGGCAGAATCATGTCCGACTCGTCCTTCTCCTTGGGTGGCAGCACCCCATAGCTGGTCATGTTCCAGTCTGTGGGAAACGAAGTGCGAGGTGATTTGGGTCCTGCTTTCAACCAGAGTGATGTAGTGTCACACTCTCACGTAATATTAGACTGACCCCAAACCAGATCACAATAATGATAAGAGAAACAGGAAGAAAATGCAGATGCTGGAAATAAATAAGGCCGGGTCCAGTTCTTGCATGTGCTGCCACACAGACTTAAGGTGAAGGAAATTATATCAGGTGGCATCTTGCCAGTGAGTTAACTAAAGGTGTCTTCCATGCAGCCAAAGCTGACCTGGGGTCTAACGTCACGTTACAAATTACCCGATGAATGTGTGACTCAGTGTGTGTTTACTTTGACTCCTAAACTCTCCCCAAGTGCCCAAGATCTGCTCGTTGTTCCGATCAGTAAGATTCGTTTGTAAGCCATAGTCTGTCAGGGAAGGGTCATCAGATTTAATTCAGCTCACAGCAGGTTGGCTAATCTTACACCAGCTTTCAAAAATTCTTAGCAATGATCTGTCATTTCTCAAATTCCAGGAAGATCGAGTCTCTGGATTGACGAGTCGCTTTTACAACAAAGCGTCTTTTCTTATCTCCTACTTATCCGTTAAGGCTTTTTTCAGCCGGCTGTTTGTTTCCTTGGAACTGTGATTAGTGCTGATGATCAACCGTGTCTTTGATAGAAAGCCAGAGAGCGACAGAGCTAATTAATCTCATTCAGATTCAATATTTACAAAATTCACACCATCAGATGGATACCCCTCTATAACAGATGACAAGAACCGTCTGTTGTAATTGACTTGCTCATGTCTGAAGCATTTTTATGATCTAAGGCAGCATGAATCCATCTTGGGAGCAAGTGGCATGGGTAGGGGTTGAGGGGACCGTCTAGTTCTAGGGTCCTCTGGGGGGGCAGATTGAGGACCCAAAGCGACGACGTGGCCTCTCCATTGGATGACTTGTCTTCAATACTCGTCATCACATAAACGACTGTCGGTAATCAACGTCAGTTCACGTGTGACTCTTCGGTCATACATCTGCAGCATTCTTCAAGTATGGAACTGCGATTACATATACAGTAAAATCCACTGCATAATGGAGGTCATGCTACAACTTGTTCTAGCCTAATGCAACAGGAAAGGGTCCGGAAGCCCATTCAGCAAGCTGTGATGTAAGCTGCCACAGACAGCTAGCCAAAGCCGGGTGCTGACGGAGGAGAGCACGCCGGCTACAAATTTACCTGTGGAGGCCCCTATGGCTCCTATGAGGACTGAGGGCACTGCCATGATCAAGCAGCCGAAGGCAGCCAGGAAGGAGAGGACTTGGGCGTAGGTAGCTGAAGAGGCAGAAAGAACCCGTTGAAAATACACCTGCCAGGGAATCCCCCCCAACATCTAGGAACAAAAACGCATTGTAAATAGAGACACCAAAAAGGGAGCAGCAGCAAGAACACATCACAGCTACACATGCATTGGCCACGCCTGGTAATGCGGTCAATCTAAGGCACGGAACAGTGCTAAAGCCTAAGGTTATCCCCTACAGCTTTGAATTGTGATGTCGAGTATTTAACTTTTCATTATTTCATATAATTTCTAAATGGTCACTCAGGCTCATTACAAATTCATAAAGCAGACAAATCATTTCATTATTATAACTATTTATATGTAGGCTCACACTACAGCGAAGTGAAATTCAGCCTAAAGCAAAACTGCTGTGATCAAAATGAATTGTAAAATTAGTCCTTCAGGACGACAGACAGCATTGACGTGAACGCTTATTTTACAGCAGATCTGCTACTAAATTTACCAGCAGGAAGAAATTGTCGAGCCACATCCACACATCTGAGGATTTGACGCTTCCCATCCAGGGCTCCTGATAAACCTCCTCCACTGCTGTGACCGTGATGTCTGACACAGCAGGGTTCGATAAGGCAAACGGCACGCTGAACCACTGAGAAGGGAGAGGCAGGCTGAGCAGAGCTACTGTACTTCAGAACACCACGATGCTAATTTGTCACGGAGAAGCTACCGCTACATGTGCGAAGGTTGAGCTGGGAATTAAAACGCGTTAACGCTGTGTAATTTATTTTCCCAGCCGTTCGCATCAGATGGATTAGATAACACCACAAACAAAATTCGCTCAGCACATTCAATGACCGATTCCTGAAGAGAATTCCTGACCGGAAGGCCATAGGTTTAATCCCCAGATCTGATCTCCTGTTGTGTTTCTGAATAAGCCAGAATAATCCCTTAGTAAATGGGTGAATGCATACGTTTGTGGGTGAAGGAGAACATCTATCAAGGTAACATTAAGATGCTTATAGTTACACTTTAGACTGTCCAAAAACTTGCAGTAAATCTGTCATGGGTTTCTGAAAAGCCTCTCTGTTTCTTAAAAGAGGTGGAGGCATCTCCTGGGTAGACTCACCAGGCCAAGAAAGATGCAGAAGAGCTGAACAACATCAGTGTAAGCCACCGAGTAGAGACCCCCAACAAGCGTGTAGAAAATAGCTATGAGGGCTGAGATAACCACAGACATGTTGATGTTGATATCCACAATGACACTTAGGGTGGCCCCTGAGGAAAAAGGCAAGCGTGCGTCATACTGCCAGTTTTTTCCACTGGTAATATATTAAAGGTAATTAAGTAATTAACTTTTTTCTTTTCTACAAAATCAAGTGCTTGTTTTGGTGCTATAATGTTGCTTTATGTGAGCATTGACACCGCGATGATTCAGTTTGCGTACCCAGAGCTGAAAGAATGGCTGCTGACCAGAAGATCTCTCCCATGAGGGCTGGGACGAATAGAAGACCCCCCATCCTCTTGCCATAGAGCTGCTGGAAAGGGTCGAGCATGGTGACGTATCCTCTGGACCGCATGGGCTTAGCGAAGAACAGGCCACCTAAATATTGGGCATATGCGGGAGACGATGAGGATGACAGCAGGAACCAGTTGTTATGCTGTATATCAATGAAGGAGAAGAACATTCTGCTGGCCAGGGCAGTAAATTTAGAGCGAATCAAATTCTGTTCTCCCGAGGGTTCAGAACAAATAGTGTGATCGATTCATTACAGAGCTGGCAAATGATTCATTGTGTTTAAAAAAGCAAAGACAGAACCAGAGAATATGGCTGAGACTCCCAATCATATAAGGCAATAAACACAGCAAACATCCTCTATAGCCTGTATGAGCCATCACATTTAAAAACCACAGAGATTATCAGAGATCCATAAAAAGGAAACTTTTATATGGCTTTGGATAAATGAAGGATGTCTGTCTGTCTGTCTGATGTAATCTAATGTAAAAGTAGTCAGGAAAGCTTTAGGTAACAGCTGGACGATGAGCAGGGAGTGAACACAGCATAGATTTATGATATATAACAGATTAACGCACCTACAACCAAACTGAGAGCGTAGCCGAAGGGAGCCTGAGCCCAGGCCAGCCCGTAGCCTGGCAGGTATACGTATTCGGCCGTCCCGTTGATGTAGCCCCCTCCGACCCATGTGGCTGCAAAATAATAATAATAATAATAAAAGGATTTGTTCATTTATTTCAAGAGAGTGACTTTGGGGTTATAAAATGTGTGTTCGTCTCCTGCATGAAGCCTAATAGAGAATAGCAGGGCAGACTATGATAACTATTAACTCAAAAATACAACAAGGCATTTTATTAAAGTACACATAAATAATTTAGGTATCCTCCATTTAAAAAAATGCAAGTAGCCTCCTTCATTTTCGGGGCTTTCGAAATGAGGAAAAGAGCATCAAAAATTTTCATCATGAAATTCTTAGGATGTATTTTATGATCAAAGGCATTTCAGCCTGCATGGGTGTCCGTAAACGAAGACTAGTGTACTGATATGAAGAGAAACAACCTCATGATGATGATAATAACGATAATGATAATAATAATGATAATGACAATAATAATAATAATAACAACAACAATAATAATAATAATAATGGTGATGATGATAATAATAATAATAATAATAATAATAACGGTGGTGATGATGATAATAATAATAATGATAATACTACTACTACTACTACTAATAATGATAATAATGATGATGATGATAATAATAATGATAATAAAGTCTGCTGGAGCATTCAGGCGTCAGCAGCGTATTTCTTAAAAGCGCTCTTAGTCATTTCTCCCAGCTCGCTCTCGTAATCTCTCCCCCACACCCACCGGTCATGGTGAAGCCCCCCACGAACAAGCCGATGTCCCGGCCGCCGACCATGATGGTCTCGCTGCGGTCCGCGCCTTCCAGCACGCCCGCCTTCTTGTTCTTCCACGCAGCCCAGATTCCCACCAGGAGGATCAGCAGGTAGAAGACGACGATGGCCAGCAGCCCCTCCAGGTGTATCGCCATTCTCAGCTGCTGGGATCACGCTGGGCTCCAGGGCGCTGGTCTCATGGAGAGCTGGAGAAGTCGCTGGGTGAGAGTCAACTTCACACTTCATGGGATGAAATGGCCAAGTGGCTCTCCTGCTGAATGCATCCTCATCTTCCCACTTACAGTTAGGCTTACATGTGCTATAAAGGAAGGAGACTGTGGTCCATCAAAGGAGAGCTGAGAGCCACCTTAAGAGGAGCCCTCATCTCCTTCACTTTCTGCTGTCTCTCATGAGTGAGAAAACCGCAAGCGAATTCATTCTCCATGGAGAAGCAGCCTAACCAGAATCGAGTCTTATTGACCCAGTCGTTTCATTTTAAATCGACTTCTCGTTAGAAAACATTTCAAGAGAGCGAGATAAAGAAATGAGAGCGAGAAAAAACTCGTAAAACTTGTTTTACCTTTGAAGACGGGTTCCTGAGGTGGAAGCCGGTGGCTCTTCTGAATGATGGAGATCAGGAGGATGTGTAGACACCACGGGACGTCTGGAGCCTCTCCTGTGACTCCTCTTACAGGTCTGCCTCTTATAAGGGACCAGAGGACGTCAGAGCTGCTTTATGAATAAGGGTGTCACTTTGTGCAGATGAGGAGTAAGCTGAAGGTCTTCCAGGGGGTGGACAAAAATAGCAGATTTGCTTAATTGAAAACAGCATGACGCAGACCACAGCCGACCTTATAGATGATGTGCTTATAGATTATGTACTTATAGATTATGTCCTTCCTTATAGATGATGTACTTATAGATGATGTCCTTAAAGATTATGTACTTATAGATGATGTCCTTATAGATGATGTCCTTAAAGATTATGTACTTATAGATTATGTATTTATAGATGATGTCCTTATAGATGATGTCCTTAAAGATTATGTACTTATAG
>JAACJT020000001.1:25719026-25752307 GCA_009936485.2 Gymnarchus niloticus | reverse complement strand
ATTATGTACTTATAGATTATGTATTTATAGATGATGTCCTTATAGATGATGTCCTTAAAGATTATGTACTTATAGATTATGTCCTTCCTTATAGATTATGTATTTATAGATTATGTCCTTCCTTATAGATGATGTCCTTATAGATGATGTCCTTAAAGATTATGTACTTATAGATTATGTCCTTATATATGATGTACTTATAGATGATGTACTTATAGATTATGTCCTTATAGATGATGTACTTATAGATGATGCCCTTACAGATGACGTGCTTATAGATCAGATTAAATTAACCACACGCACACACACACACACACACTTTTTTTCAATCTGGATAATCAGCAGTTTGAAATCTTCCCGACATTTGATTCTAGTTTCATGTTAATTTCATTCATTTTAAATTTCATCTTATTGCCACATCTACCTTCCTGGCTTTGTCGTATGTCTGCCTGTCGCACAGGTTATACACACACATCACATTTATGATTCACAGAGGGTTGTTGACATGTGCATACTTCCAATTACTGAAAGATATGCAGAGCAGAGCACACAAGAAATACATTTACAAAGTTAACCAATAAAAAAATGATGTACAAATTTTTGGCATGGAGTTCTGGAAAACCTTAAGTTATGTTCCTTCACTTTTAGAGGCATGCAGAGTCAGTATCTGGAAATAAACAGCAGCTTCCCTTAACCCCCCAGTCATACATTTACGAATAAAATGTGTCCTTCACTCCTGTAGACGTATTTAGATGTCGGGCTTGAGTTAGGGTTAGCGAAGGGTTAATACAGAAGACAAGAACATTGCAGAATGTATGTATTTCATATGAATTTTCTTGTTTCAGCACGATTAATTTTTTAATAAAATAAAATAAAAACGCTGCTACTTAGTCTGAAACATTCTTAATAAATTCAAAAACAGGACACAATGAAAAAACCTCCCTAAATGAATACATTCCGTCATTCAGAGACTAATGCATGGCTGTCAGTCGCATGATCGGAGGTAATTTAGATTTCCTGTATTATTTCACTGTTTTAACTTTCATGGTGTGGGTTACCCCGTTTCCTCTGTCCAGCATTACTGCAGTTCTTCATAGCTGCATGCTGAAATCTCAGTTTCATTTACTTAATACTGAACTAACCTTCTCGCACAAAGTGTGCTTTTTCTCAGTACATGATAACCCTGGAAATCTGCATAATTCTTCAGTTTGTAAGCATTTGGAAAGGACCAGAGAGACGGCTGTTTCTGGCCCCAAATCAAAGAAAGGTACTGAGAGCAAAGCACAGCTGACTCTATGTAGGGTCCACGTCAGGCTTTAAAAGGTGTCAGCTGGACACTTTCAGACACATAGCAGTCTGCCAGAGAAGATTTATTGTAGTTAGTGGTGCCTTTTAATGGGTTTTCAGATTGCTGTGAATTTAATTGGTTTGTCTTGACTGATTTATGTTGGGGGCTAAAAAGGAGCCTCAGCTGTTTATATTTTCCATATCCTACCACAATTTACATTATGGATTAAAAATTCAGGAATTACCTACACACAGAATTTGCCATTTAAACTGTGCTTGGTTAAAGTGGCACCTTGTCTTAATGAAGTGAACTCCACGCATTTTACTTTAATAATTATGACTCATTTCTGCAAGGTGAATTCCACTGAAGTTTGTCATTTGTCACTCATAAATACACATGCAGGGCAGGTCCAGAAGCAACAGCAGAATCATTTTACATCAAAGACATTTTTTATTTTTACTTTGTGAAAATCAAAACTGTTAACGAAAGACGTCAGAGAGTAATGCATGCAGTTAATGATGTGAATATCTTTTCCATCTGATTCTGTAAATGTCACGTCACACACAGGGTATAAGCGTACACACAGACCTTATCACTGGCCTTAATGGGCAGGTTTGCTTTAAGTACAATTGAAAACTCAGCAAGATCTCTACCAGTGTTGGTTACAGACCATTTCAAGTAGGGGGGGGGGGGCAAGCTGAGGCTAGTTGTTCTGTTGGAGGGGCAGAGGCGGCTGTACAAAAACATCATGTTTTTTCCACCAATCAAATTACAAGCTAATAAAAGACACTCATTTGAGGGAGGGGCATGCAGAACTATTCATGGGGGTTGGGGTGCACTGGTCACCTCTTAGAAAGTAATATTATTTCACTCAGTTTTAAAAGGAAATTCATGAACATAGAGGCATCAGAATGGAAAAACTCTAGGGACCAGAAAGAAACGTAATGGGAAATGCTTTAAAATCATGAATCAACGTGAACCTATAATGTATCTACAAGCTACACAGCAGAAACCACCGATATCGCTTCCCATTCCATAACATCGTGTTAGCTAATTAGTTCTAAGGAAACCTAACTTGTACAACTGTCCTCATCTCAAGAATCCTGCCGGTGGGAGTTCAGACTGCTGATACTTTGCAAAGTTTCACAGCGACAAAAATGATTAAAACACACACTTTCGCACGTGTCTGACATAACACAGCAAGGAGGGCTGATGTAATAAACACTGATGCTACGTCATGGTCTCCCATGGCAACAGGATTTTGTGAGAAGCTTCTGTTCACAAAAGCTGGATTTTTTTTCCTAGACAGTCTGCCTGTCAAAGTTTCAGCAGAGGGCGGTCTGCAGTTCCTTCACACAGTAAAAACTGCAGTCAAATTTCCAGATAACTTTCTGCTATCTGTTCCCCCACCCAGATATACTGCCACCTTCTGGCTGCGTCCTTCATTTGGAATATGCGAGACAGACCCTTTATCCCACGACCCTCAAACAGACGATTCCATTCCTGAAACAATCAACTCACAATTACAATTAAAATATATATATAGGACTAATTTAACTTAGCCAGTACAGTAAATGGATAGCTACAGTGTTTTTCTAATTTCTAAACTTTCTCATCACCCAACCAAACTTTTTCCAGCATTTCTGATTCTCCCACTTAGCTTTAAAACCACCATAATAAACAGGCACAAGTCTGAATTTACCCCCAAGTCTCACATCTGATAAGCTGACACAGAACAGTGAAACGCAGACATACAGTAACTGCTGTGCTGTGTCTTTCCACATCCTTCCAGGGCAGCTCACACATAATCACTGAGCCGGTAGCCACTGCTAGAAGCCGAGCACTGAGAGAGACCATGACTGCCTTGGTATACAGTGGGGGGAAAGGGGCCCAGTGTGGGCATCCGAAAGGCATCATGGGACTCAGCTAATTCTGGAAAGTGTTTCTTCGCCTGGGCACAGGACAGGCAGAGCATGGCCCCGCCCACAAGGCTGAAGCTGGAGGAGACAAACCCTACGTAGATGGCCTGCCCGATATCAAACTTCATGGCGCCAGGAAGCAGAGGGTTGGAGAAGCTTTGGATGATCTCACCGGTGCTCCAGGATACAGTCACCAGGCAAAGCAGGCCAGCGACAACGAAGCAGCTCCCCCCTGCTGTGGTGAGGGTGCGTTTGGTTGGGGCATGGCCAAGGCAGCGTGTGCACTCCATGCCCATAGCCGATAGAGTGGCGGCCAGGATGGAGGTCAGGTTGGACAGCAGCATGAGGCCGCGGGCCGCCTGCAGGTCCTGGGGGAGAGCCAGGGTGGAGCGGTGGACCTCGCACTGGTAGATGCCTGCACTGTTCCACACACACTCCATCCACAGGCCCTTCATGTACGCCATAGCCGTGATGATGTTAGGGCCCACATAGTCGCTGCAGCGCCACTGCGGCATCACCGTGGCCACAGCCGTCCCGAGGAAACCCAGCAAGCCCAGAAAGTAAGCCAGCATCTGGAGAGCCATGCTGGCCATCTCCTCATGTAAGGTTCTAGAGGTCTTCAGAAAGGCTTAGCCACTGAAGTGTCCGAGTGAGGAAATGGGGAAAAATAAGAGTATATTCTAATCACCTGTGGTATTGCTAAGGTCATATAAAATGATGAGGTACTAGCTAGCCAAAGAAATGCACATTTGACTTACAGAACTGAGGCCGTTACTTTGAAATGTTCCCAGCTGCTTGGACAGGCAGTCTTGTTGGTAAAGGCTTCTCCGTACTCCGGTAGTTAAACCGCTGTTTGTTCACGTTTCACATCCTCAGGACAGCGATTGTTCCCATGTTGGCATCCAATGCTGCCTGTGGACAACAACATTGTCAGAATCACTATAAGACTCTGCTGGGAAGTTGGGCTCAACCCAGATACTCTGTGTGCCTCAGGCCTAAAATCTCTCATGTACAAGAACTCGGGCAATTACACGTACAGAATTCACTACTGAAGAGTACATGGTGCTTAAGAAAACAATAAAACTGGCCTTCTTTCAGGCACTCGAGTATCTGGAGCCTCAGCATTTATGGGTTTGATGATGGTCTCAGAATGGTAGGAAAAAGCCTTCTTCGGAAACTCATCAGTCAATAATTGCTCTGAGAAATGAAAGCTACTCCTTGTGAAAAATTGCCAAGAAACTGAAGATATTTTTGATGCACACTACTCCCTTCACAAAATTATACAAACTCTAACCAGGAAAGCAAGAGAAGTGCGGTGCCCCAGTGCACAACTGTGTAGGAGAATAAAAACGTTAGAGCCACCAGTTTGAGGAACAGAGGGGCCTCACAGGACCACAGCCAGCAGCATTACTAAACAGTACCTTCATAAAACCAGTCTCATCTTCAACAGCAAAGAGACAACTGAAGAAAGCTGGCCTCTTAGGCAGACTTGTAAAGAAAGTAATGAGACTGACCAATATAAAGCAAAGATTAAAATGCACAAAAGAACACAGACATTGGAGGGAAGATGGCTGGCAAGAAAAAGTCTAAGTTTGAGGTATTTAGATCACAGAGATGAACATTTGTAAGGTGCAGAACAAATGAAAAGATGCAGGAGGAGTTCTTGACAATATCAAGTATGATGGAGGAAATGTGATGGTCTGGGGGTGCTTTGGTGCTGGCAGAGTGGGCAATTTTTATAGGGTAAAAGAAATAAAACAATTTTGCAATATCATACCATACCAGGTGGACAATGCTTGATTGAAGCCCATTTCATTCTACAACAGGACAATGACTCAAAGCACTGCTCCAGATTATGCAAGACCTCTCTTTGGAAGAAGCAGTCAGCTGGCTTTCGGTCTACAATGGATTGGCCAGCCTATAGTCACAAGATCTTAGCCCTGTTGAGTTGTGGGAGCATTGTCTGGCTCTTCCCAAGGTTTCTTCCTCTTGAGGGAGTTTTTCCTTGCCACTGTGGCCTTTGGCTTACTCTCTGGGGACTGTGGGCCCAGGACTATGTAAGGCGCTTTGTAACCGTGCTTCGTGTTAAAAGCGCTATATAAATAAAATTGAATTGAATTGAATTTTGAGCGTATGGTACGAACAAAGTACCCATCAAGTCAGTCTAACTTGTGGGAGGTGCTTCTGTTAGCATGGGATGAAATTTACGCAATGTACCTCAACAAACTGACAGATGGAATGCCAAATGTCCACACGGCTGTAATTGCTGCAGATGGAATATTCTTTGATAAAAGCAAAGTTTTAAGCATAAAATTATTTCAAGTGGAAATCATTGTCTTCTTGGGTTAAAAAATACCAAAAAGTTCTTGATCCAATTTTTAGGAACCTCATCTGAATAAGCAGTTATGAAATTGACTGCATGAATAGCCTTAAATATTTCTTATATCAAGCTTTTCAAGTCCTAAACAATCAGCAAGATGGAGCACCTGCTGATCCCAACGCAGAAGCACCAAAGATCAGCTACTACGTAAAAAAAAAAAAAAAAAAAAAAAAAAAAAAAGAGGTTTGCATGATGGGATGGTCAGGGCCAGTGGGTGAGCCCAGAAGCTTGTTTGCTGACATGGTTTTGCATCATGCTGCTGAGAACTGAGCAGAACCATACATCATATAGGACCTTCTGGATATTGTGAACTAAAATAGAAAGCATTCTGGGATTTGTATTAAAAAAACAAACAAACCAGAACTTATCCCAAGGTGCATTGGGCTCATGACTTGTAATAAACCTAGCAAATGCTGGTATATCTGCTTTGTGGAAACTGCTTACATGCAGCAATATGCCATTTCGCTGCAGACATCTGCTCAGCAGGTACTGTTCCTCAAGAAACAACTGTATGTCTTCGTAAAGCTGGTCGATTACAAGGTAATTATCACAGGGTAACAATAATAGCCTGACTAAAGAGAAACTTTTAATGTTTTGGCTACAATTTCCCTTAAATAATACATCAATTCACATGCAATAAAACTAGTATTAATATTTGTTGGGTAATCTCAAAATGCATAATTCTAAAATCATTCCCTGGATACTTAAGTTATTGTTTTATTACATTTGAATTTTTCAGCTTCCACATCTAACCTCATCTCACTCCCTGAAGCAACAGTGCTCTCAGTGTCTTTATAGATCAATGCTTCATTCACAAGCCAAAGACTGTGGATTCACACAGAACGTGTAGTCTTCAGAATCTGTAACTGCTTTAGAATACAAAATTGTAGCCTTACTTTCTTAGATGATGTCACGTAACTATCTGCATACTCCATGATAATAATACATCCCGACGTTGTGATCAATTTAGTATCGTGTATAATTTTGAAAAACTCGAGAAGTGTATAAAAGGATTTTGTCACAATTTACCACACATTGCTGAAGAGCCAAAACAAAAAATATAGCCTCACTAAAGCCGTTTTTGCTTACTTTTAATGTTACACACATATTAACAGAAAGTTTAGTCATTTCTCATTTCACGTTACGAAATCATCCATAAAAGAAGGAGAGAAAAAAAGCAAGACGTCCAGAAAGTCACAAGCCAAGGGAAAGCCGTCTTTTACCTGTTGCAGGTGCGGGAATCAGAGCAGGTGCGCAGCGCACCGCCGTCAGGTGCGGGAATCAGAGCAGGTGCGCAGCGCACCGCCGTCAGGTGCGGGAATCAGAGCACGTGCGCAGCGCACCGCCGTCAGGTGCGGGAATCAAGGCAAAGCTGCTTTCGCTCCAGCCGCCGAGGCAATGAAGGTTATTGTAACGCTGGTGCACTACCCAGCGCTGCTTCCTGTGCTGTCAGAGCCATCCGAAATTTTGTTAAATAGAACCATTTGCACACAATGTCCCCATTGCAGAGCCCCAGCAAAACTAAATGGCTCTGAACATTATGACATCTGACTGTGCCTACTGAACAGCAGACACTAGGAGACAGTGATGGCCGTTGTTCTCCCTCTCGGAGTTCACATTGCAGGCAGATTGACCGAACAAGGTTGGCTGTCTTATAAAAATAGTGAAATACTGTGGGTCAGTGTTACATAACTATGGAAACACATTAGCTATAAAATGACAGTGTACATTTTTCATAAATGCCAAAAACTATATAAAACCAGTATTTTTCCAGAAATGGCAGTAGCTATTAAATGCATATAGGACTATTCAAACTCTTGATGGATTCTAGTGATAGGACACATGAAGCTCAAAACACAAATCATCTGGTTCAGCATACCAGACTAATATGTAAGGTGCCAGGCTACCAGCATCTATTATTACAGTAGCATTACAGCAAAGGTTTTGAGTAATATAGCTTATCGGCCTACAGTTAGGTATCATACTCTATAGCTACTTGATTGAATTTTAAAAGAAAAATACAGTCTTAAATACAGTTCAGTACTGAAAGACATCTAAACTACAAAAAAAGAAAAATCAGTAAAAACGGGAACGGAGGAAATAAACGTAATCCAAGTGGGAATCATTAGCACAGACATATCAAAAACCCATTTAAAAAAATAATTGCATGTGATTACGGTCAAAATGAACAGTTTGTAGTATTCATTTCCCTCACATGTGAAACGTGGACGAAACAGGTACATGTACGCAATACCTCTATAAAGTGTAGTGTTCTAGCAGCGGGGTCATGATTTCCGCTGCGGGTGTCGAGCATGTTGAACATGCGGCCCAGTCTACTTCCACAAGCCCGACAAGAAAAGTGCACTAAACAAACGAGGCCACGTGTTCTCTTTAGTGTACATCTGCTGCCTCGTAGGCATTCCGCTGTCAGGCTGCCTCTACATTCTCTGTGAGACGCTCATTCTCTCAAGTGTCATCTTGGCCTTGCTTGTCTTGCGCACAGAAATATGAAGACTCCATAAACTGGACACTTGGAAATGTAGCATTATTTAGTTGTTAAATATTTCGTTTTCTGGGATCAACACAGAGTATGTGGTTGTTAAATCTTGAGTCGGAAGAACTCAGTTGAATTGGAAGCATGGCAATTATTTCAACGTCTAGATTAAAAAAAACGTCATTATACGTGAAAGACGTACGTTAGACATTTTAGAGACATCAGTTCACCTAACTGCATGTCTGTGGACTGCGGGAGGGAAACGGAGCACTCAGGCCGACCACGTACGACTCAGGGAGAATATGGAAACTTCTGACACACACCAGGAGGCACTCGAACCGTCGACTCTGGAGGTGTGGGGCAACAGCGCCACCCTCAGAGCCAACTAAAAAGGCATTAATTACAATTAAAATCATACTGGGTAATGGATATCACGCATACTTTTATGACGATCTTGACCTAGGCTGGCCGTCTTATGACACGTTTGCACGGTGAGACGACAGCCTCATCCCCGGCGCGCGCCGCCTCGTTTTGGCGGGATGATGAAGGCGGCTCGCGCACATGCCTGTCAGCCTGTCAGGAAGGCGGCCGTCTGTTAGCCGGGAGTACTGCGGAGCACCGATAAATCTCCATTTCCGCAGGTAGTCAAACAGGCAGCTGCACTACACCGACACTGAAGAATGGCTGATTAGCTCTAGTCTTGCTATCTGAGTTGCCTGACATACTGCTTCTCTGGTAATCTTTTAGTATCGACAGTAAATCTGAGGCAGTGGAGTTGGCGGGTCGAACCATATATCCCTCTCCTCGTCGAGGACTGAAATGATATAAACATTAATTTAAATTTGAACTAATAATAATAATAATAAACCCCCAAGCCCACAGAGAAAGCAGCACCGGCCACAGCCCTCGCTTTTTCCGGAGCTTTTTAAGCTGCCGTCACGGCCAGCTGGCTGGTTTAATTAATTCATTATTCTGGTATTAGCAGCTAGTCGGGGTTTTTAGCTAAGCAGCTTGCTGACTAATTGACCCGGGGATGAGGCGTCTCTTTCACAGAAGACCGCTATGGGCTAAACAGTTCTGTCTGTAGGTGTAACCTTTCCCGAGTTTATAGACACTCAAGGGAAAACTCCTGGCTTTTCCCCCAAACTTCCCAAGTGAAGCCCAATCTCCTTAGAGAAAACAGCTTAAAGAGCACCGAAAACTGACATTTCAACCTTTCTCCAAAGCCTGTGTAGGTCTAGGTGCCCATTGGCTATGGTTGAAAAATTCTCACTATTACCTCTATGTCCTGATTTTGAATTGTTAAAGAATTTGGTTTTATCTGTTTGGTGCAATTTTTCATTTCCAAACAAATGCATTTGGAGACAGTAAAAAAAAAAAAAAAATTGCATTGAAAGAGTGCAGGGGCAGTTAATCACCACCCATGCTAACATTCTGCTCCTGCAGGGTCAGCTGAGAAGGCGTGTGATTCAATGCAGTCGACCTGCAGGAAATTAACGGTGACCAGTAAGTGCCACCGGAGCTGCCGGGCCCAGCGGCCGGACCTGACCAAAAGCATGACCACGCGCAGCCGGTCGAGGTTCACGCAGGAATTCTTTGCAGGCTTACCCACAGAAGTCTTCGACATGATTCTGGAGCTCCTTTCCTGTAGGCAGCTGGGACTGATTGTACACTTCTGTACTAACAAATCTCTGTTACTCTAAATAAATCAGTGCTTCTTATTAAAAAAAAATGTAGTAAGTTAATTACTAAATTTGATTTGTCTGATTAGTTGTTCCTGTTTAAATATGTATTTAAATATGTTATAATCACTTAATAGCTTTGAAACTGTTTAAAAACTCTGATGCCCCTGGTCAGTGATGGAGACCAGTGTATTCAGCATGGCGTCCAAGGCAATCAACGGTTACATTGTGAGCTACGTGTCTACACATACTTGGAGAAACAGGATGATATTACAGACGTTTCACTACACGCCTCCAAAAATTGACTGTATTTTAGATCACTACAAGTCTCTTGGTAAGAATACAGACTGCTTCACACATTTTTTCCCTTTCGATAACATTTTTGTGTGTCACATGCCATTACAGTTTAATAACTTGTTAAATCTTTGTCTTAGGTGTATTATTCAAAAGATGTACTCTTTTACTCCCGACAAAGGACAGGTTAAAGTTTACATATAGCATGTTTTCACAGGTAAGACAGCTGAAAATGTACACATTCATATGAAAAAAACTGTGAGATACCAGGACTGTTGTGTGTGCAGTATTTGCATCAGACATGAAACGCTTATCAATAAGGGCTGGGTGTGTTGGTGTAAAGCTGGATTATTAAAGAAATACATTTTGAAAACTCAGTCAACAGAAGTCAATGAGGAGCATTATTAGTATCAATGTCATATTTTTCTTTGATAATCCCTATCAAGTATGCAGTCTTTTCACAGATGGTAAGCATTGCTAATTCTGCTTCAGGTGCCATGCTTCATGATGGAGGGCTGCACAGCATCTTCAAGTTGTCTAGGTTTTGTGAGCTATGGAGTGTTTTTGCAGGTGAAATGACCTGGTTGGGTTAGAAGCTGTACCGTTTGGCAGTGTCTCTTGTCCAGCTGGCTTTTAAGGCAAGCCCTCTGTGTCCTAAAAGCTTTTGTTTGTTCAGACTTTGATAGCTGGTTGGGATGAGCTGGAGTGTCACCGGGTTTATAATTTCCTCTGCGGTTTCACCAACCTGCACCGCAAGATGGAAACTGTCATCACAGGAAAGCCAGGTAGGCCAGACGCCTTGTGATATATTCCCAGATCACCTCCTGAAGACGTGCTACTGCATGCACTTGAGGCTCCTCTCTCCACAGGAGCTTCTCAAAGACTGGAGCTTCAGATTCGGCTGTTCTGCAGGAATGTACTGTTGGACCACTGCCAGAGCCGACAAGATAGTCTATTTTGGCTCACCTGTATCTTGCGGTCCTGGCCCATGGTCAGTCAGGCACGGCTGCTCTTCATTCTCTACGGCCCTCTTCGACCAGATGGTAGTGCCATGTTTGTGGAATGGTTACTTCTGCTAACTGTCAAAGCTCCTAAACACTCGGAAAGCCTCTGCGCTGCAGTTAGGGGAAAGGGAGCGATAGCAGATGGGTTTCCCTGGGGTTCTTCAGCCTCAGAATGCCTGGACTGTCCTGTGTGTGTCACAGCACTATCTGGGGATTCACCTTGCACTCTGAAAATGATGTTCTTCTGTCTTGCTTGTATTTGTGCATAACTTCTTCACAGCATTGGCCCGTAAATTGTTTTATTCCGGCTATATAACAAAACTTTTCCGAGATAATCTGATCTGTCAAATCTCCCAGGTAAGATTGCCTGGCGTGAGGTTTGGGATGACGTATTGGCGCAGGGTGCCCTGTGGGACCTGGCCAGGGCACTCCTTCTGCTATATGCAGAGTGCAAAGACTGGACTGCTGACACCATCCTCAGTATCATTGAAGAGCTGACAGGTAGCTATCTACAATGATGGGAAAAAAAACTGCACGCATCGTTTTTCATATACGTTTTGTACCGCTGCCTCCAACTGGTAGGACACAGCAATTGGCCTCATGCTTGTTGAGCTGGTTTCCGTTTTAAGCGCATCTGTTGCCAGTCGCAGAAGATTGGCCGTTTAAAACTGTTAAAGATTATTAGAAGTAGCAAAAAGGGGAAATGCTGCCATGGTGTGAAAACAGCATATTTACAAGAGTTATAATATTACACTATGCTTTAAGTCCAATTAGACAGAGATAGATAATTAATTCCTGAAGGGAAATTCAGGATTTAATTAATTGAGATGTAATACATTGATAGGCTAATGAACAGTGTGAAGCCCGATTTACATGGCTTACCGTGGCCTACTGCATTTTTACCAGTAATTGTTTCCAATGGCTGGCAGTGATGCCACAGGCTTGGGACACAGAGAACACGGCACGCCTGCTCATTCTGTGTGGAAACGGCATCTGCTACAGTTTCCTGGCAAGCAAGGCCATCACTGGAAGGCTGTTTGAGATCTCAAGGCTCATAGCTTTTCTTATTCTGGTGAGTGTGTGCTTGGGCTCACAGTCAACTAATAGTTTAACAGACAAAACTAGCAACCAGCATATCTAGCGGAAAGTGACGACCATTTGAGCAACATGCTGAGCTACAGGAATTCAGGCAACATCTTGGTTGTGTTCAGCCCTCCCATTGCTGGTTACCATCTGTCGAAAAATTTGCATTACCAGGTGTGTGAGAAGGATGGGTACTGCATGAACTGGTCAGTGAATATGATGCAGCAGGTCTGTAAGGTCTTCACCACTGCCCCAGAGAAGTGGTCCTTCATCCAGAGTGTGGAGAACATGTTCTCTGAGGTCACCATGGAGATGTATGAGGTGGTCCTGGCAGGTGAGGCTGATACTTTGTACTGGAATGATATAAAAATCTGGCTTTCAACTTGAATCGAAGAATTCAATAGACGAACGAAATATATATATGTTAATTTGTATATGTAGTGTTTGTACATCTTTCAGTGCTTAATGTTCTTATAAGCTATGCATGCATTCCATTGCAAATGTCAGAATTTCCATCCTTCGGCTTACACTTCCTTTTGTATATTCTCTCTCTGAAGGAAATCGCAATGAGGATTTAGACTCTTTCCAGATGTTGTGTAGCTTCCTGAATGCTAGTGCACATTTCCACACCGAGATGGTCTACATGCTCCTTAAGGACTCACAGCAGAACTGAAAGTTACCTGTTTTTTTTCTTACATCTTTCCTTGAATTTAATCAATACAAATCACAGTTTTATCCCTATCCTTCTGTAAGAGGTTAAGTTTAACACTATTTATTATATTTATTAATACTATTATATGTAACTTCAAGTATATTTAATGAAGAGATATTTAGATGTATAGTATAATAAGTGTTATTGATAGTCAAGTTTAATATTATGATTTTAGCAGTCGATTCACTGTTATTGAGATAAAATTTTTGGAGGATGTTTATTTCAGTTAAAATGTTACCAATGACATTCTTACTTAAAGTTTAGAATAAATGCAGCCCCTGCTTATACAAATATGTCCACTGTCCCAATAGCGGTCAACGAGGTTAAATTTCGAACAATATTAGGTGTGTCATATACCTGCCATTGGTTATTGGAAGCTGTCTTCGTTCCCAATGTGCGGCCAGTAAACCCAGTCCGTCAGAGGGAACTGGCCAGATAAATAAATGGCATGTCACTAGGTTCTGAGGGGACGCCAACTCAAAACACAATGACAACAAACAAGGAAAACAAATTCACACAGTGCATTATAATTAAATAGGCATACAACCTCTGGTGTAACATTGTGTTTGAACAGATTTCAGGCTTACTCCACCTGTCATTTTACCAGGTTGAACACATATGTCAATCTTCATTTTTCAGATGACACTTGCTACGATCGAAAATGCTTCACCTTAATTTCTGCTTGAATCTTTGATGAACGAGGTGATGACTATCGAGTCACTGGTATAACTGACAGCTGCTATATTCCTTTAGGTATTTCTGTTAAATACTCGCAACCCTTATTTTATTGCATTATAGGAAGCAGAAATAAAATTCTACATGGAAATGTGTAGAATATTAAAAGAATTAAATATTTCACACACTAGATAATGAATAAGGTAAACACTGTGAATGACATACGCTGGCAGGTGTTTACATTTTATGGGGGGGAAAAACACTTTATATATGAAACTTAAATAGTTTCTCTTTATTTTAGTTAAAATTGGCTTTCACAAGTATGAAATTTACCCTTCACCCTTTCCCCAGTCTTTTAAGACTGGTTTACTTAATTATATAATCTATATATAGTGTCTTGATTGTTGATTGATCAATGATATGGGGTCACTACCAGTAAATATTGTATGATGAAATTTACAAGTATAATGAAGTGTACAGTGAACAGCAGTCAAAGGTGTTTTCCCTCCACGTTTGTTATGCTTTAGGAACGCCAACCCGAGGTGGTTTACAATGTGTTACTTGAGGATTGCTCATAACAGTACAGAGGGTTTATGCTGAGTCAAAGCAACTTTTCTCTGACATCACTATTATTTACCAATCAAGTGTCTGGAAGTGTAGTTACAATATGGCATTTCCAGAAAAAGAAAAGCAGATTAAAGCAACATAAAATCAGGTGGGGCTCTGGTCTAAGCATCCCTGAATCGTTCTCATAAAAGGCCAGGCTTCTTTGCTGCAGATGCAGTGAATTATAAGCACATATTAAGTATATCACAAAATGAAGCTGGAAATGCTGAAGCTCTAATGTTCTCAGGCTATTTAGGCTGCCTCAAATATTCCTTTAGAGGATATGGGAATTTTTTTCCATACCTGTTTTTAAATGAGTTATAGTGACATCCACTGTATTGTACGTCAGCCACAAACAAGGATACACAGCATTCTAACAAAATACGCAACTAGTAAATAGACCCCTTCAGAGTTTGTAAATAGGTATGATGTAAAAAAGCCGCATGAACAAACAGGCACCGGAAATGGACGAGCCTGCAGCTATGGGTGAGTTTGAAACAGCTTCATTATCGTTAACGATGACAACTATTTTAAGAAACTGAAGTTACCCAATGGCGAAAATGCGTGATGTGCTTATAGAATTGGGAGAATTTAAGTATTTAAATGTTTTCATTCACCCTTAACGATAAACAACGACAATTCTGTTGCCAAGTTGGTCACGCATCTTTTCCGTGATGTAGGTCATGAACCAATCTACAGCACATGCCAAAATACTGGCCCGCTAACCTTGCAGGTAGAATATGCTAACATATAACATTATTTAGTGTGCGGAGATCTCAAAACAATACAAAAAAATTATTTAACAGGTAAGCAAACAAAACAAACATCTATTTTAGAGCTTGTCCAGAGCAGGTCTTCCTGGGTTATCTTACATCTGTCCATAGTATGTTACAAAATGTAAAACTAGTCTTGCAGATGCTCACGCAATTATGAAAACATGACCTTAGATTTTAAATAAGTGCCTTTCCTGTCAGGTGTGTTCACTACAGCAAGCCAACAGTCCAGACTTACGGAGTTGCCAGTCATGAATAAGCTTCAGGAGATTCTTCATGCCATCTTACATCCTTCAAGTTTTCATGGTTCTTATCTGATCTGCCAGCGAAAGAAGCAATGGACAATTGTAAAGAAATATAAACTGCTTCAAAATAATGAATTTTTGCCCAAATGATGCTGATGGTGACAGAGAGAAAAGCTTTGGATACGACTTAGGTTTGTGTACACGTTTTCATTGTGTTTAGCAGTTTGAGCTGGTTAGATGTTATTATTTCATATCCATGGCTCAATGTAACAGCTGTGAAAAGAGGTTCCTGCAGAAACTAGAAGCTAATGATAGCCTAAGACATACACAGTGAAATGAACGCAAAACAGGCCACCAGCACAGAAACAACAGCAAAAGGTCAGCATAAGGATATTTTCAGTATAGACTTGTGTGTATGATGTACAAGTGTCCCAACGTGGGGCAGTTAAGGCAGAACAAAAAAAAAAACCTTGAAGAATAAGCCTTAATTACACTGATGACCACACTTAACTCAGAACATATGGATTAACAGAGGAAGAAATGGTCAGAGCTGCATTCAAAGTGTCATTTCCAAACTAAGCACCTTGAAGCCAGTCCACACCCTCTTGCAAGCCTTCGCCTTTCACAGCATCACTGGCACTGAAACAGAAATGAAAAATGGCTCAGGAAAAGATATCCTCACCCAGCTTTATCAGATTCACTTCTCCTTCTTACTGACATCAAAATAAAGTCTTGAAGAAAATACACATTTAAGCATAACAGCATAAAGACCCTTCTCGGGGTGGGCTCAAATAGAGTCAGGCGATCTGTTATTTACTGGGCCTCTGTACGTACTACACCTTGGCGCGTGGAGGCCCGAAGACAGCCAGCACCTACCATATGTGCCAGGGCTTATCTTTAATATTTTCCAGGCAGAGCAGCTGTGACACCCTCACGGAAGACAGCGCATCTCGCAGGTCCATCTTGTTTGCAAAGAACAAAATAGGAATTCTTCTGTGTTTGATGTCTAAACGTGAGGGGAAAATAGGAAGAGATTCAAACTGCTACATCGTACTGAAAATCACATCACTCGTCAATTCAAGCTCAATCAGCGATGAACATAACACTAACCCTAAATTTAACAGCATACCATTAAAATTCCTGAAAATGGCGGTATTGGTATACAGCGTAGTAAAACGTGTTTTTGCTCGGCCTGACAACAACACAGCAAAGAATGGAGTTACCTGGGTGACTGAGAAGAGTGTCAAGTTCTTCTTTTGCAACTACCATTCTCAGCTTGTCCCCGCTGTCTATAACAAATATGATGGCTTGGCCGTCCCTGTAAATACATTACTGTAATTAATAATGGAAAGCAGACTCCTTCAATGAAGATTTTATGCAAGACACACTTCAGGGTGATCCCACCCCCATTCCAGATAAGGAATACTTACTTGTAGTAATGTTCCCACAGGTTCCTGTATCTGCCTTGACCCGACATGTCAAAAACTGTGAACGACAGACTAGACAAGAAATTAAAGTGACAGGCGTCAAGATGTGTGAGAATGCTGAAAAACATCCATTCCATAAGCACCGATTCACAAGGTGAATATGAAATCTCAGCAGATACCTTGATGTCTTAAACTTCTCTATGCTGAAGCCTATTGTGGGAACTATGTCTTGTGCCTGAGCCTGAAAAACAAGCAATTTTTCAATTCCATTTAAGTATATTAATGGGAAAACATTTAAGCAATTAAATGTGCATTTCTTAACTATTCAGAATTAACAACGATTCAGCCCCACAGACCTGCAGCTATAAAGGGTAATTAAGTTTCAGAGCAGTCTCATACTGGAAGAAAAAAACTAATTAAAATAATAATTAAAAAAATGATTTTAGTTAAGCAGGTTCATTCTTCCAGCACTGAGATGGTGCATTAACCACAAAATCTGTTACTTAAACCTGCAGCAACAAATAAAACTTACATGTATCTGATCTAAGAACACAGTTTTCCAGTACAGTCTGTACACTGCACATTTTGGATAAACAAAAAATACTTTTAAAAATCAAAACTTTTCTTTTTGATTCACAAAAAATGATATACAGGTGAGCCAAACATATGTGTTTTGTTTTAAAGCAGCCAAGATAGAATTCATCTGGTAGTTCAAGATCATTAACAACAAATCTTTATGAAAGCAATTGCTGTGTTCAGTAATATCGCTTAAATATATCGTTTCCTAGCCGGGTGTTTAGACTTTTTTACTGTATGATAGTGACCAGCATTGTTTTATTTTTCAGCAGCCATTGAAAAGAAATTATTATAAAACACTTCACTTTTTAAACTTTACTGCTGTGAGTCAATTAATCTGTAAATTGCTGTAAATGAGGGGCCGCTCGGGGCCTGGCATGCGGATCAGAGGAGCCCTACGTTTGACGGCTTGAGCTGATTGATTATGGTGGTCTTGCCGCTGTTGTCCAGCCCCAGGCAGAGCACGTTAACCTCCTTCTTCTTCAAGCCCAGCCATCCGGCCAGTTTGTCGAGAAGGCCCATGGTGGTGGCGGCTGGTTCACGGTCCTGTTCACGGTCCTGTTCACGGTCCTGTTCGGACATGGCCTGCTGGTTATCCATGCTTTCTGCCACACCACATCCATCTGATTTTTTTAATATCATGTGTATGAAGTCTCATTTGTTCATCATTAGCAGGCCAGCAGGATGAAGTCCCCCGTGATAATGCCAGTGGCTGGGGGTCTTTCTGGACACCCTGTGCTCACACAGTGAGCATTGCTGAGATGTGATCTGGCCGTGTGGAGGAGACCCCCCCTCTGTCAGCACCTCACACTCTCCTCAGCAGCTTCTGTCTGCCGGCTTCTGCATTTGACGTCTAGTAAAAGCTAAATGAACAGGCCAGACTGCAGAAGCTGCTGGATTTCGGCTGAGTTAAGAGGAACACGGAAATGAAGGCGGTCGGCGGCCGCTTACCCGGCAGCAGGGCCTCCTCTTCCTCTTCCTCCTCCTCCTCCTCACGACTCTCCGGTCTCCGCACCGAGAGGCGGATTAAAGAAAGCTCACCCCTGCCTTATTTACGATAATATCTGATGATATCTAAGGTTTCATGAGCCAAAGAGCCGCGGCTGATGTGCGAGAGACGCGACGTGTTTACGCGGCGTTGCTAAGGGACGCTCGAGCGCTGCTCAACATCGCCACCTAACGGAAGCAGGAGGGAATTTCATGCAGGCTAATAGAATGATGATTATTACACTACTACTAATAATAATCTAGATAAATTTACATCTCCATCCTCTACCTATAGCCTTGTAAAATTTCTACATACTCTAATGCCTGGTTTTGGTCTCCATAATGTCGTCACACCTCAAGTTGCAGGTGACTTGAATTGCTTCTTTGTAAAAATGTAATAAAAACCTAATAAGCCTTATAAAAGTTTCCCAGTCTGACCTGGTTTTTTTTTTTTTTTTCTACAGAGTGATTTAGATGTAAAGCAAGCAGATTTACCTGAAATTACAGTTCTGTTTGGAAGTGATATGAGAGGTGTCACACAAAGCCATGTTTTGATGACTTTTCAGGCGTTAAAATATATATAGTCTGAATTCTGGAACATTGCTCTGGAATATTAGAGTATCTGGCATCAGAAACGTAGACTGGCATAGCACTGAGTGTGAAGATTGTGTAACAATGGCAAATCCCAGACACAGACGAGGGCAAACAACAGGTCACCACCAGAACTATTAAGTTTTATTTGCAAATGAATATTTTCATAAATGGGCATATAGAGTCTGTAAGACCTGGCAATGCCTCTTTGGAAATTATAGAAAAATAAAATACAAGAATTATAAGTACTTGTACTTTGTACAAAAAATTGCCTCCCATTGCTTAGCAGTTAGCATGCTAAACAGTATTGAACTAGGTCCTGTATCTCTGGGGTCCTGTGTGAGAGAGCTTGAGATCTTACCGCCAGCCGAGGGTCCTTGTCTGCAAGAAGGTTATTAAGAGGTGGATAATGCTGCTGCTTGGCGTGTGTGTGTGTGTGTGTGTGTGTGTGTGTGTGTGTATGTGCACGAATGAAAATATATCCCAGAGTGAGTTTTGGACTCTCCATCTTGCAATATGTGCCGATAATCTGCATGGGATGACAGAATTCTTCACAACCCGGGTGCCGAAGCCGTAAGCGTTTCACTTTCTTTATGATGTCCTGTGGTTGTGATGCTTCAGCTTATTTCCTTCCATCTCTATTTTTTCCCAGTTATGAAAAAAAAAAAAATCACAACTTGATTCTTATGACAACAGGATAAAATTAGACCAGCGTGTTGGTAATGAAGGATGAACACAGACCCACCTTTCATTCATACAGCAAACATTAGGTCCAAAATAAGGATCTAACATCTGTCATGATTTTTTCAGCTCTTTTCAGTTGCATTTTCCAAAGCATACATATTTTGTAATATAATGGTTGAGCTGGAGATTGTTGAATATTTAGTCTTTTGTTAAATAGAACAGTGTCCACTTTTAATGCATCTCCTCTTCGTCTGTAACAACATATATATTGCTATGAAAAAGTAAATGGTAATTATATACCTAAGGAAATATAATTGAAATCGACTAGGGCTTTTTCACATATAGAACACCACATAGGTAAATATCAGGTTAAGATAATCATTAGTAAATGGATTATACATGTAAAAGTTGAACATTCATCAATTTTTACTTCAAAATTGGCTTTTCTTAGATTTCAAGTATCTGCATACCATATATTCTGGGAAGAAGTTTAATTAATCAACAAGAACACTTTAAAACGTTTACTTATCGAACGTTAAAATCATAAATATATCAAGAACAGTCCTTTGATTGCACATCTGATAGCAGCTACATGGTCACAAAACATGAAGAAAACTCGGTCACGTCCCCAAATCTACCATACGACTCCTGATGCCAATTTAGTTACTGCTGCAGATAGACCATTACAGCAGATTTCTTTCTGGAAAACCACAGTCAGTAGTACACTGTCTCTTTTCAGGCTGGGAAAAAAAAAAAAAAAACAAGAAAAAAAAGCAAGAAAAACACACTTGTTCTTCTAAACAATCTTGATTACTGCATTCGTTTATTGGAAGTCAAAGGAAGCCAGTGAGTCGTTTGAAGAGAAGAGAGGCCTTGCAGCGAGGGTACAGAGTTGGATTGTGTCGAGGAGACTGAGGCACAGTCCTGGTCCACCAGAGGGCAGTCTCATACATGAAAGCCCTTTTCTTGGACGTGACGCAAGCGCAGTCGTAACGTCTGTATACTGCTGACTATCCGCCTCTGGTGGCCGATTAGAGTCACGCCGATCTGCCGGATGTCACTAGGGGGCGGCAGAGAGCAGGTTCACTCAGTCACCAAGAAAAGCAGTATATACCCTATGAATTGCAACAAGGACGGCCACACTGCACTAATAAGAAACTGGTCTTTTTCAAAACGTTCCACTATGTTTAAGCAAGAAGCATGATCCTGGAGTTTTACCCAGTAAATATCCAGCTTTAGAAATATATCTATTGAAAAAAACAGATTCAATTCTGCCTCATGTCTGTGTATTCCCCATACAGTACTGACAAAAGTCTCACTCACTCGATGCTCATTCTGGAGACGGAGTCCAGTGTGGAGAAGCCTGCAGCTAGGAAGTTGTTCTTGTATTGGCTCATTTTAATGGAGTCTAGCCAATCATCAATGGAGATAAACAGTGGATAGGCATGGACCTCTCCAGGGGATTCTGGTAAACTATAAAGACGAAAACAATATCGAGGAGGCTTTAGGCACTCTCTACAAAAGGGTCTTCTTGTAAAAAAAAAAAAAAAAAAGAGGAAGAACCTTCACGCAGTAATTAGATGAATTACAGAAAGGTTTAAACTGAAAGTGAATAGTCCTACGTGGTCATTATAGAAACGTACAGTGACATGCAGGCTAAAGGCTGATAACTAAAGTAAACCATAGTCTAAGCAAAGGCATCTCCATCAGTGCGGGAACTCCTACCCCTGAACGTCCTCCACCAGGGTCAGCAGGCTGCTTGGGTTGCGGATGACCTTGTCCAGGAAGCTGACGATATCACCAAACTTCGGCCGGAGGTTTCTCTCCTTCTGCCAGCAGTGCAGCATGAGGTGGTGCAGGGCTACGGGGCAGCCCATGGGGGCAGGCAGGCGGTAGCCCTCCTCCATGGACAGGATCACCTGCAGGGGGCGCCACCTGCATCAGGCCCCTGGCCTCTCTGATCCTGTTCCTTCTAAAGGGACGCTAAACTTGAACAGCGTCTCTGAAATCAGCCATCTATGTCAAGCTGTGCTGCGTTTAATGTGTCCTTACAGCACCTGCCGCATGATAATGTTTACAATGATTAAAAAAAACTGAAAATGTCACATCTCCACTGTAGTGTAATTAAAATGTGATAGCTGAAGAAAGTAGGTCATTTTTTCTTAGGTTCTAATGTGACTTTTTGTTCGAGAGCTGTATGTGGGGACAACATAACTTCGTCTCTTTAATGTAATTAACACTCCCCTGGCCCAATTAACATGGAGAAGAAACGTTCAAATGGTGATTTCAGGCCACGCCGCTGCATAAATTTTAGCAGCCACTCAGCTCACACACGAAAAGAAAAAAAAAAACACCCTGCAGAAAACAGCAAGACCACTTCCAAGAAGCCTGCAGCATTGATAACAGCCAATCGTCTTCTGTCCAGTACAGGGTCACTGCGAACCTGGGGTCTGTCCCAGGAAGCACAGGGCAAGAAAACAGCTGTAAGGAGACGCCAGTGTCTCACAGGTTCCTCCTAAGCGCATGTCTGTGACCCCCAGGATGAAGCCAGAAGATACAGAGAAACGTCACCCACATAGAGAGGAAGCTGGATTCAAACCACTAATGCTGCAGGTGGGTAGCTACAACTCCACTCTCGTACTGAGCCATCAGATCAGGTTACTTTAGTCACTTTTTATATGTAGAGTGTTTCTTTTTGATAAAATCTAAACATCTGCTGAGCTATTAATTTGTTACTCACTGTGTTTACCTAGTTGCTAATTTCCCACACCAGATAATGAATGTCCTTTTGATATTCCACATATGCTGACTTTTTTAATAACAGATCTGAGTATTTATTTATAAATACACACAGGAGCTCGGGTTCATAAATTTCCCATTTAGATGCAGCCTCAGGTTCGAGGTATCACTTCAGTAAATAGACATGGTGTACTCCACGCCCTACAAACAGCTCTCCCCTGAGCTCTCCATCTCACAGACGCACCAGAATGCACTGTTCTTCTTGGGGACGGGGATGGGGGGGTGTAAACTGGGGCTACTGTCCCATGGCTGGTGACACTGTGCTTCCTGCCTCGAGCCTCCAACATTAAGGCCATACATCACTGGCACAGGATGGTCGGGCAGGCTTCGAGGCCTTGTACAGGATTAGTTCTCCTGAGCTACCCTCACTGAACCTTCACGCACCAATAGCCATGGGTTCCAGGCTGTCCTGTAGCCTGATTTATGGCCATATTCAATCCTGAGAACCAAGCCCAGTATAAATGTTCCCAATCTATTTCTCATCGGCAACACATGTATAACATTTCTACTTTAAGACACCAGGGAAGAGAGGTTAAAAGGGTAGATCTTCTCAAAGGTAAGGTGTTTAGGTGGCGGTGGGGGATCTTAGATGATTGTATGCAGGGCATCTCTGTGCCGAGGGGGAGGCCTCAGTTGCTAAGCTGCCCTAAGAACGGTGCCTACTGCTGGTGGATAGAGGAAGGCCTTTGTCTTTGAAAGCGCTTTGCAGAGATTCCCCCAGAATGGGCAAATCCTCTTTGAAAGGGGGCGTCGGATTAAGGGGTGGGCCGGCAGGAGATACACAATCGTATCATGAAGTGGGGTGGTGACTCAGCCAGGTCCTGACACTTCAACTCTGAAACCTTCAGCTTTTGCTGTCAGTTTTCAGGTTGAAAGCAAAATGAAAATATTAAACAGCTGCTTTTCAGCAGCAGGGTCCAGCTGATAGGATCCTCTGAGCGCTGCGTGGTGCCTGGGCTCCAGGATGAGAAGACGACTTCTCGTTTTATCAGGTGCCAGGAGGTCAGCAGCTCATCCCTGACAACAGCGATATCTGGAATCTGGCTGTTCAGTGAAGCAGAACTAGGAGGATAAACATGGAACTGGCTGACGCTTCCTCAGGAAAACGACGCAAAGTGACAGTAGTGTGGCACAGTGTTTTTCTGACAGGTGATCCTGGCCTTGGGCCCCGTGTTTTCTAGGGTGGGCTCCAGGCCCTTCTACAGCCCTGTTCATGCACTGATCTATCGGCTCACCGTCATCAGGTGGGGACCGACCAGCCTCGTTTAAAGAGGAGGTGCCCTATTTTTATTGTTTATTTACTGTCATCTCAAACTGTGTCACGACACAAACCGATATGATCTGTATCATCTGAACGCGGCAGGACCCTGAGAGCCTTACCAGATGAACAGCTGGAAGTGGATGGATGAATGCATCATCTGATGACCAGTTTGAGCCACTGGTTTCTGAGCTTTCCCTTCTCGTGGACATCTACTCTGCGTTTATATGCTTGTTGCGCGACTAAAGGGAACTTGACTTGTTTTCTTCACTACTCTGACCCATTAGAACCCCTGTTAAACTAAGGATAGGGGCAGACAGAATGGGGTAATGCAGTTCTGCAACGGCAGACAAGAAAATAGCACAAGCAGCATGAGTTAATCTGTGTAAGTGATGTAGACCTTCTCCATAGAACTACAAACTGATTTTTGGCTCTGATCGTGACACATATTTTGAAAAAAAGTACATTCAGCAGTAAGTATACACAAATCAAATAAGAAACACCAACTCACGTCCTGATTGGACATCTCCCAGTAGGGCCTCTCCCCATAGGACATCACCTCCCACATGACGATGCCATAACTCCATGCGTCACTGGCTGATGAGAACTTCCTGTAGGCAATGGCTTCTGGTGCCGTCCAACGGATGGGGATTTTTCCACCCTAGAAAACAAAACGAAATCCTCAAGAGCCTTCCAATAAGTATGTCTCTTTCGCTTCTCTTTCACATTTTCTGAAGGTTGACCCACAGTACTGGCAAGAGTAGATGTTGTTGTGGTTAGTTTTTATTCAGACACAAACGTACGAGTAATAACAAAATGGAAGGAGAAAAGCATGGCTGTTTTTCGTGCCAGCTATGTCAGCTGTGAAAGAACTCAGTAGCCAATTCAGTATCATTGCTGAAGGTTGTGTATATTGCAAGTGAAGCTGCCATTGTCTAAATCTATGAACAGTCGCTCTTTGTCAGGTTTTCACCGCTCGACCATAAATCCCACAGCTATTTATCATATCCACTCTCGTAACAACAGGGCCATTTGGGAGAAATGTGTCCTCCTCTTCTGGGTGGGACTCATGCAGACGTTTGACTTTGGGGGGCTTGGAGGGGGGCTGCCTCAGACAACATTACTGCTTGGCAGCCCTCAACAGGACCTGTCTGTTGTGGAGGAGGTGGCCTGCAGCTTGCCTCCATTTATGGGCTGTCTGGCCCAGGGGGAGGAGATGGGACAGGGATGCTGATTAAGAGGGCCCAGGGGAGATGGGGCTACCAGAATTTGTAGTGGTGGAGAATGGGGCTAGAGATGGGGAGGAAAGGTGGTCTGTAGGTGGAGGTGGGTGGAGATTGGCGTAGGCATGACCGCAGGTTTGGGTTACGGATGAGATGCGAGTTAGATACTGGGTCAGAGGTGGATTTCAGGCTGAGAAGATGATAGAGAATCCCTGCTTTCCAAATGAGGGCGAGCTTCCCATGCAGCAGCTCTCCAGACTGAGCATATTGCTGAGCTGCTAACAGCTTCAGAATGTCATCACTCTGCTTCACTCCTAAAGTCTGGACTTGGGTGGGATGATCTCCTGGTTAGAGCATTTTCAGTGTTCACCTGGCCGTTAGCTAAACACCTTAGAAAGGACACTTTTAGGCAGAGAACATCACATTGCATTGTAAGGAAAATACAGCACAGAGTTAATTTAATTTGTCACAGGATTTCTGATAAAGATTAAGAATTTACGCCATCTTACACTGACCTGGGCTGCATCCCTAATCTGGCTAGGAACCTAGTGTATGTATTTTTGCTGCTTCGTTCTTCTGTCTGTCTATGTGTGGACAGGTGGTTTTACAGTCATTTTTAAATTAAAACTGAGCCTCCCTCCATCATCCTCTTCTTCTTTCCATTCCTAGGACAGTTGTGTAATTGCTGATGATGAAACCTCTCAACTCAGAAGTTGGGCCTGGCTGCTCATTTATGTAAGCCCACTAGGAGGCACTGCAGGCCTGAATATCTTTTTCAAGTCATCCATCGTAGCTTACTTTTGAGCGCGGGTATGAATCACACTGAAGCTCTGAAGTGTTTATCAGTTCTGAGGTTCACATCTGAGATTGCGTTTATTTAACATTTACATCATTACTTAATATCTCCATTCAACAAAAGATTCCAGCTTATGACATTCATGGGACACCTGAAATCTCCCAAAGCGAGTACCATTTAGAAAAATTATATCACGAATTTAACTTACCTAGCATACAGGCATACATGAATTATATAAAGAGAACATAAATTAAGTAAAACTCAAAAATATGCAAAGCAATAAACCATCAGAGGGCACTTGAAATCTCCACAGTGAGCAGGATAACGTCTTTAGGAAGAGACAGAATGTGAACGGCTACATTCACTTAATCTGCATGAGGATCGGCTGGAGTGTATCAAAGAATGGATGAATGTCGCAGTGAAATACTCCCAGATCTGAAAATACGATTCGCCTCCATGAACCCCAAAGGCAGAGATCAACACAGTCATAAATAGGAAGATTAAATTCTCCAGTGTTGCTGTGAAGCTGTTTCTTTCAGGAGCAGAAGCTGTGTCTTGTTTCCTAGAGTTTTTATTATTTTTTTTCCCCTGACACAAGGGCAAAGTCAAATAGGAATCCCACTCAAATCCTTCACGGCTGTTTTTCTGCCAGGGCTGAAACCAGCCTGAATGCCTGTGTGCTGAGGTGTCTGTCATGCAGAAAATGGCTTATGGTCTCCAGAATGCAATATATCCTACAGAGGAGGCCAGACAAATAGAGGTCACAGAGATGTCAGCCATGTTTAGAGAGGCACCATCTCGCCTCCCAGGGGATTCTGGTGTAGCCAGTCGTAATGGTAAAGAAAAAGCACAACCATTATATACCGCATGTAAATCAAGAGCAACCACATCCGAGTGACTTAATTAACTGAAAAATTCAATAAGGTTAACCGCCCTGGAGTCCGTGAAGTCTGTTTATGACTTCAGGGTGCCCTTCAAGGCCAAATCCTTACTACAAAGTGATTTCAGCAGATGTAACGCCATGCAACGCACTGAAACGAGAGCCTGGCATGACGTGAGAGATGGCGGGACCAGGGGTTCTCTCTTCTGTGCCTTACTTGTGGATTCCAGCACTTACTCTCGTGGTGTAGGCAGCTTCAGGGTCGTCCTCCAGCACCCGCGACAGGCCGAAGTCAGACACCTTGCACACCAGGTTGCTGTTGACCAGGATGTTGCGTGCGGCCAGGTCTCGGTGGACGTAGCCCATGTCGGCGAGGTACTTCATGCCCGCGGCGATGCCACGCAGCATGCCCACCAGCTGGATGACCGTGAAGTGCCCGTCGTTTTTCTGGAGACCGGAGGGAACAGGCAGGAGGCCCCTGTGAGCAGCATGGGCTCATGGGGCCCGTGGGGTCCCCAGTCCCCAAAAATCGTCATTGTCAGCAGCGGCATGGCAGAGCAACTAAAGCAGAAAAGGCTCATAGCATCGGAAAAATAAGAGCAGAGCTGCAGGTCCAACTCTTAGACATGAAACCTTTCTTTCAGGAAAATGTGATCACAGTCAGATCCACTGACAAATATTTTGTTTAAGTCACAAACCCAGCATGTAAATGTTATGGAAAAGAACAGGGGCTGTGTGGAATTCCTGCCTGGTCTTAACACTCTGTGCTGTATATTTATAAGGAAGGAACAGCCATACATTAATTCTTTTTCGCTTTATCCTATTCAGGGTCACGGGGGGAGCCTGGAGTCTGTCCCAGGCAGCTTAGGGCACAAGGCGGGGGACACCCTGGACCGGGTGCCAACACACCACAGGGCACAGTCACGCACGCACGAAATACCGCCTATGGGTAATTTAAATGCCAATTAGCCTACATCGCATGTCTTTGGACTGCGGGAGGAAACCGGAATATCCTGTAGGAAACCTGCGAAGCACGGGGAGAACATGCAAACTTAACATGAATAAAAGTTTACCAGTTACAAAGCGGAACGATAATACAACTGAAAAGTGTATTTTTTTTTAAATCAGTCACATTTCCTTATGGAGAGGTTCAATGATGATCACATGATTTCTTGAATAAGTAGGGCCCACCAGACCTGAAATTCAGTGGACATCCCAACATTTATAATAAACAATGCACTCAGCAGACTTCAGAACTGATACATGACTCAGCCAGAGTGGATCCATGTGTTAATAGGCCGGGCAACGACATCAAAAGCACATCGCTGATGTACCATACCAAAGACACAATGCCAAGCAATTCTTTTCACCATGTAAGAATTCAGATGACGAGATGAAGTTAATGAAGAATTCTTAAGTGGGGGGTTCAACATGGCCCTGAAAGGCCTGATTTTTCAGGGAAGCTTATAAATAACATCTAACATCTACAGAATGCTCTGGTCTCCCATCGCCTCCATCAAAGCACTCAGGGAAAATGGCAGGTTTCAGATGACACGTTCTGTTCACACCACTGTAAAAATGTGCTAGCGGCACAGCTGAGGGTGAGGGTGAGTGTGTGTGTGGGTTGGGATAGGCGGATAGCAAAAATCACAAGCTTCCAGAAAATTCCTACGGCTGTTTTTAGTGGATGTAATTATTTTACTGCATGTTCAAATTAAACACAGCAACGTGTCAATCACCACTATAAAAATAGCATTTACCAGGCTATGAGTTTGCATATCTCCGTTTAGCTTTTCACTGGCCATTTTATCCATGACGTGAACGCGGTTTTGATATGAGGCGGGAGACGTGATTGCTTGTCGATGTACAGTCATTTAAAAATAGATGAAAAAAAAAGCTGGCACTCCACTGGATTTCGACTTCTAGCACGACAAAAACTGCAAGCAGATGGATTTATTTGCAGCATAAAAAAGCCTGGAAGACCTCACCTCTCTTTTCCCTCTTTTGGGAAATATTTCTGGCAGGTGTAGCTAAAAAAGCACAATGTTTCAAAAATCATAGCCTTTGCTTAATTGTCTCTGATACAGAATAGGGAATTTTGCGCATTAATGCAGTAGATTTGATCATTTTCAATAACTTAGGCGTATACAATATAAACCTGTCTACTGATGTGGATGTTTAATGAGAATGTACTTTCTCACTTAGCATTTTCAAACGCTGATAGCATGGTGCTCAAGCGCTTTGCGATTGTGGGTAGGGCTTGCAGTCAGATGGTTGGGTTTGTTCCTGGTGGGCCACCGTACTATTCCCTCAATAATGTTTGCCGGTGTTGTAGTCTTATCAGCCTTCAGTAAACCTACACATGACAGTCTCACTGACAGCACCCCTGCAACCCAGCAAAGTTAATTCTTCTCCTTTAACTTCCCGTTTCAATGCCGCTTTCCTGTGTTATAAATCATGACAAGAGGGGCAACTGCAGAATTTGAGATTTTGGCAGATGCAGATTATTCTTGCTTTGGCCGGAACTAAGCTTTGGGTCAGAGCACAGGGTAGAAAGGGAGCCTTACCCTCAGGAACGAGTCCAGTGAGCCATTCTCCATGTACTCCACCACGATCATGACTGGTCTGCCTGCGTAAAAAGTAGAAGATGACATTGGAAATCAAAGAAGCTCAGTGATCTTTAACTCCCCTGTCACTAGCAGAAGGTGATGAGCAAGCATCTTGGGAACCGGACCCTCAGCTGGCTTATGCTACCTGTATTGCAGCTCTCTGTCATTCTGCCTGAGGACACATCGACCGGCTTTTGGTTCCTCAGCAGAGGGTCACGTCGCAGCTGCAGCTGCTGCAGACGGGCTCCGTCCACGTGAATGCTGCTACTCATTTTTTGACATTAATTACAGCTCTGAGCACCAGGCGTTGTGAGTAAACGGACACTTTAGCCACGCTGCCCCCCGGGTCGAGGCTGCGTGGCGGTGTCAGCAGTTTAATGAAAGAGGCAGCATGGTGACGGTGTTGCATGCAGGCATGGGGAAGGACAGGCCGACCCCCTCGTGTGCCATTCATTTAAATAAGCCAGTGACACGCTGAAGAATCTCCATGCCAAATGCGACATTTATCGAGCGATGCCCTGAAGGAACGCCCATCCTCTGACAGGATGACTTGGCTCCAGGAGCTTTCCCTCTTTCCTTAACATCCATCGCGTTCCTGGCCAAGCCACACGGTGCCTAAGAGGCCCAGACACACAGGACGAGTCTCTTCTTACACATAATCATATCAGACTGATATTTAATTAATTGTTGCTGTCTAGCACTCTCCCATTGTCCAGTAATACAATCCAGCCCATCGCCACCCTTAGTGGGAGGATGCAGAGCAGCCTAAAACACCTGATTGGGTTAGATGGGCATCAATCAGTCTGGCCCACCTACCGGAATGTCAAATCAGTGTGTAAATTATGGCCTAGTTTGAAGACTGTTTCTCGGCAATGTTTACCCAGCTTCCAGGGTATGACCCACCGCTGTTCACAGCGACCCGGCAGAGCACGCTTCTGCCTTTCTGGAGCACTCCTAACACAGTGACGATGGCCCCTCACACCTCCTGTAGCTGAACTCGGGCCGTGGAATCCTACTGCACCTGTCAGCTGGGCGAAGGTGTGGGCCAGCCTCAGGTGCATCTGCACCATCAGCCAGACCGCGGTCCACAATGCACTGTCCACGGTGTCTTTTGGACTCACGCGTTAGCTGCACAAGATCCATCGGGATTGGATGGCCCACAGAAGGTCCCACAGGGGAGATTCTAATCACAACATGACTCCAGTCACGTCTCTAGAATGTTTCAAATCGATATTTTATTCCACATGTTGGGAACATTTAAAAACAGTGATGACAAAGACCTCATGTCTAAATTCCCAATAGGAGGGATAATCATGCACTGCCAGTCAGTGTCTCAACTTTATGTTAACCAAAGAATTACCCAGTTAAATGTGCTTCATGACTGACAGAACATATAAATCCCACCCACCCCACATTTTAAGTTTTATCTGTTGCTGCTGGATATTACTTTCAGGACTTTCGTCTTTTCATGCCCTTAAGTTTTTTTGTGCAGGGTGTGAGGAACAAGTGGAAGTCGAATACCACTGACTATGGGTTTATTCTGAAGGCTTGAGGCTTCAGCCAAAACAGACAAATCCCACTGAAGCATCAAGGGCCACATAACCAGCTACTGGCTGAGCACTGATCCAAACATCAGACCCTGACCTGTACATGTGGGTGTGGCCTTGAATATCTGACAAGACAGCACTCCAGGTACGACAGCGCCACGCCGTGGGGGACGCTCATGGGCACGGCCAAGCACAGGCCGTCTTTGGAGTGCGACACCAGATGTAGACACTGAAGCCCCCCTTGTCTACCTTTCCAAAGAAACAACAAGCACAGGCGTCAAAGCTGAGCGTGAAATAACTCGTTCCACTCGCTGAAGCCTTATTCCTGCAGGGCTTTTAATGTTCTGTGCCCTGGGGCTGCCACATGTGCAGGGAGAGCATGCACCCCCACCCACGCTGACTGCATCGGCGTTTCTCTCCCCGCTCACCTCACTGCCTGGCTATTTTAATTAGTCTCTCAAGTTGCGGGAGGGAGCGAAAACAACAGATGGTGTCATGCTACACAGACAGAGGAAGACGAGGACAGTGAGGAAGGCGGCGACGCCGGCACTGCAGCTCCTCTGGGGGCTCCAGGCTGCTGCCTGCCTGTCTGTCTGCTGATTGGGCTATCTGGGTGATCCTGCTGACAGCGCCACCTACAGCTTGAACAGAGAAATCCTCATGCTGGTCTTGGGGGGGGTCATGTCTGGCAGGATGTTTCTCCATGTGGTCTGCTGCGTATAATCAAAACCCATGAATAGCAGCTTAAGTTGTAATTTATTTTCCAGGAGCATAAGAGGATATTTACAAAATGATTATTAGAAATGATATTTACAAAATGATTATTAGAAATGATATTTACAAAATGATCACAGTGATTCTTTAACCATGTTACCAGGAATTACGCTGAATGACCTACCAAGCCGTCTCCATATTTTGAAATAAGATTTATCGAATTGTATTTCGTAAAATGCAGAGAAGTGCACTTTGCATAATGAAATTCGACTGACTGACGAATGTTAGGGTATTTTTCAGGGACTCGGTTACCATTAATACACTTATAGGTTTCCATTACACGTCATGCTGATGTAAAAGACATGATAAATAGGAGACAGGAATGGGCGAATAAGGTGAAAGAGAGCGGCTGGCGAGCGGGCAAGCCTGGGGTCATCCCCATGCGGCCGTTTTAAGACGCCTTTCAAGAAGGTGCTACTGTACCTGCCCACCTGACATGAAACGCGCCGGACAGATAACCCGTATGAGCTGATCCATTATGGGCTCATGGGACATACCCACATTTTAAAGAGGAGCTTATGGGTAAAGTAGATAAGTAAGTCAGTCTGTCAGAGAATGCTGTCTTCCACTGTGTTTCTGGTCCTCTCCTTACATGCCTGAAAACAATCTGCTTGCTATATACTTACAGCCCGTACCCTTTTCGCATTATTTACCCCTAAAGACACCCTCGTGCTTGCTGGGCACACTCTGTAAAGGAATCAATGAGACTAATATCAGCTTCCATGGCACTAGATGCTGAGAGATCTGATTTCAGGCAATCACAAGTGTCACAAAATGAGTGATGAAACATTAGTCGAATAATCACTTCTTTCCCTTGGTTGGGGTTTGTAAATGGGGGGAGGGAAGTAATTGATTGGGCTTTAATCTTCAAATAATCTCCAAACAATCGGTATCCATGGGGGTGGGGTCTCGTACCCTTCGTCACTAGGACTCTCTTCCAGTCATTCTGGAGGTTGGAAGCGGTTGCCTGAGGCTCGTCCCTAGGGACTTCAGATTGATAGGGCTGAGTGTCTTCTATGCAAATGATCTGTATTCATGGGGGCGGGGCCTCGTACCCTGTGTCATTAGGGCTCAGGAGGCAGAGCAAGTTTTGCCCCTGGGGATTTTGGACTGACACGGCTGAGTGTCTAACATGCAAACAAAGCGGACGTGGCATCTTCGTAATGTCACCAGTCACCCTGCTGTTGCCAAAGGGGGCACTGAAGTGATAATAGATTGAAAAGACTAATATTATCTTTCCTCCAGTTGAGAGCAAGAAAGAGTGAGAGAGAAAGAGCAATTATTTTCAACCCTGTTCCATCAAAAGCAAGATTTATGGCACTCTTGTGAAGAACAAGGCGTTCTGAAAATAGCTGCGTGTATCTTTCATTCCAGCACGTTTTGAAGATGTTGCTCAAATTATGGAGAAAACAAGTAACCCACGGCTTCACCGGATAACACAGACGCCACACCAGGGGCAGACAGGGGCCACTTGTCTGGCCTGCCTGTGACTGGCAGGCAGGTGATGAGAGGCCAGCCCACCGTACCTGGAGCGATAAGACGTGAGTCTCGCCGGGGCTGATAGAGGACGCTCGGAGGCTGTCAGTCAGCAGTGGTTATCTTATCCTCAGGTTCAACAAACGGCACGACGTCCACGGGGAGCAACGACGCGTCACCCTTAGCTGCCATGGCCATGTTGTACATTTGGAAAGATAAAAATTCATATGGGGACCAGCCTCGATTCCCGGCAAGCGTGAACCGTCTGCAGAAGCCGAATTCAAACATGATGTATTGGAGACGGGCTTCATAAACAGCTACGTGTGAGAGAGTCAGACGCCGCCACAGACATAACTGACAGAGTCGCTGGAGTGGGTCCCAGCTTTACACACCCCGTGGGGGGGGGGGGGGGGGTCGGTTTGGGGGGGCAGATTTCCAGGGCAAACGTGAAGGGGGCGCGGGGCGGCCCCCGGGCCCGGCACACCTACCCCCGGGGACA
>JAACJT020000001.1:25706491-25718926 GCA_009936485.2 Gymnarchus niloticus | reverse complement strand
CTGGGGTACACCCTGGATGAGATGCCAGTCCATCACAGGGCACTAGGCTGGGGTACACCCTGGATGAGATGCCAGTCTATCACAGGGCACTAGGCTGGGGTACACCCTGGATGAGATGCCAGTCTATCACAGGGCACACACACACTCACTCATACATAGACCCACACTATGGGCAATTCCAAGGAAACAGGTTTGCCTAACCAAACGTCTTTGGACAACGGCAGGTAAACATGGGAGGACACGATCACACAGAGATGGGGTGTAACTTGAACCCACATTCCCCTGAGACAAAGTTGTAAATCAGGTGAAAGCTGACTATACCATGGCTGCAGGATAACTGTGCTTAAACCACTGGATTAAATGCTAAGGCAAAAACAATGACAGCTGATAAAAGTAGAAAGTGTATTGTAGCTATTTGAGGTGAACTAAAATAAACTAAAGGATTAATACCTCTAAGGTATTTCACTTCAGAATTTATCCAGCTTGGGCTATTAAATTATGCATACCTGGCAAGTATACAGACAACTGCAGGCAAACACAAAAACACAGAAATATATTTATATCTTGTTGTCTTAGTGATTCAGTTTCATAAAGCACTGGTAAGTAATTTGTGTTCCAGTATGTCTTACATTCAGGCCACATCAAGCATCTATCCTTTGCAAAGTAGTAATCATGCATATTACAGAATCTTATCATTCTGTGGCCCAAAAGAAAATGCCTCAGCTGTCTGGGGGTATAATCAACAGCCTCAGGTGACTGTACAGGCCACTTGTCATTGGCCCTCTTAGACCAGTGGGGACGGCTGCATTCCTTGGGTACTATCAGCCTGACCCATACACCCACAAGGCACTGTCCAGACACAACAAGTGTCTGCTGGGAGAAAACCACCACTGCATTTATTGGCCCAGCGTGACACTGCACAAGGCTCAGACACAGGCCTCCAATCTCTGGGCCCCAGAGACTTGCTCTGCTGGACAGTCGGGTATTTGGGGGTCCCCCTCGCTCTCCAGATGCAGCTTCTCTTCTGGAGATGCGGAGCTCAGCCGGCCTTAGGGTACACAAACCCACAACCGCAGATCACAGTCAGCCTCTCCTAAGCAAATACAGACCTGTTTAATTAATGCCACCAATGGATGTGTAAAGCAGGCCGACTCACTAATTGCCATATTTAGCAGCTGCAAACTGAGCCGGTGTGTTGGAGGAAAGTTGCTCAGCTTCCAAATATAGAAAGCCACCCTGGGGTCCACAGGAACTGCGGGAGAAACTCTGAGTTTAACATCACTGTCCTGCAAAAAAGAATCAGCTTAAAATGCAGAAACAGAGTAGCCTTGGGGGAGGTAGGCCCAACCTCACACAAGCAAAAGCTGTGATCCTGTCAAAGGGAGCCTTCCGATTGGTCAGAGCCCGGAGCGTTCTGTCCGATTGGCTGAGGCATTTTGAGTCCCTGTAGACAGATGTTTGCATGTGGTGATGCCTGCCAACAATCCTCCCTCTCTCCAGGAGCTGAAGACTGGCCACTGACAGGGTGCCGATGCCCGAACCAGTTTCACGTGTTTCCACGGAAAAACAACTGATGCTCTGCCAAAAAATGGGTTTAGGAACCAGCACCAAAAACTGGCTGGTCTGGAAGCAGGAACACTGACGTGAAGAGCTGAGGGGCAGTTAAACAGTAGCTGTACACCTGTCCGTATCCATTAGCAAACTCCGCTGGCGTCAGGGTTTTTTAAACATTACAGTGTGATCTGAATTCCTGACGATCTCCTTTAGCTGGGTAAAGACGCTGAACGACTTGTCTTTGGATTTGGGATGGCTCGATACCACTTAGTCATCGCCAATATCGATAACACAGCCTTAAATTTCAGCCAATTCCGATCTCATAATCTTTTTCTTTCTGCTTAAATGACTTTTATGTAATATAACTATCTGAGAAAAATGATCAGATCGTGAAACAAATCCCTTCAAGAAATAAGCATGAAATGAAATGCTGATTTGTATCACACCCAAGATTCATTTTTTCAGATTACGGATCCAGCATTTTTGAGCAGATTACCAGCACGTCCCGAATATACTGAAAATATACTGTGAAATCAAAGGGTAATGCTTGGAAAAGGAGGACGCGGTCTGCTGTGTTTATTTTGTGCTGCCGCTGGAGCAGCTCAATGATGTAGCTGCAACTTTGTCACTTTGAATTTGGCCCAGAAGGCAACGAAGAGGCTGGCCGACTCGCGGTAGGCTCAGCTCCAGCCCCGGCCAAACACCGGTGCTGACACCAACACCATGCTGGAGGAGAAGGAGCAAGTGAGGCATGAATTAGGCAGCCATTCAAAGAGCAAACTGAACACGTCTCCACTCTCCATGCTACATTCATTTAATCCCCGATTGTGCAACACAGAATCACAAAACACTTGAAAGCAAAACATGAAAATATTGACTTGTAGGAGATAACTAAAATAGAGACACGGGTCCAAATGCAGACCCACAGCCAACCGTACAGCCTGAGGGGCCACCTCAGAACGCTCACTGCGCTCTTCTCTAGCAGCCTGCGTTTCACCTGGTCACACGTGATGAGGCCCAAGTGAGCAACTCAACAGGACATCACCTAAGGCAAAAGCCCACACCAAAATGGCTCCGTATACCATCATACAGTACAGTGAATGTTCCGGAACACTCCTGAATGTCCCTGAATGCCCCCCAAATGTTTCTGAATGTTCTTGAACATTCCTGAATGTCCCTGAATGTCTCTGAACATTCCTGAATGTCTCTGAATGTCTCTGAACATTCCTGAATGTCCCTGAATGCCCCCCAAATGTTTCTGAATGTTCTTGAACATTCCTGAATGTCTCTGAATGTCTCTGAACATTCCTGAATGTTTCTGAATGTCTCTGAACATTCTTGAATGTCCCTGAATGTCTCTGAACATTCCTGAATGTCCCTGAATGTCTCTGAACATTCCTGAATGCTCCCCGAAGCCCAAAGGTACTGCTCAGCTGAGAATGAAACACAGCAGCAATGCTGGTGACCCGTATGACCAGTCAGGGTCTTTTTTTGGCACAATTTTTTGATGGACTGTAATACCGAAAAAAGCAGAATAAAATAAAGCTGAAGATTAAAAGTCATTCTGTCAGCAGGAAGTTGAAGCAAACACCAGACGTGTTCAGCACTGACGGTTTTGGCTGCCATGGCTGTCATGTCCGCGGCCGTCAGGCAAAGTCCCCAACCCCCCTGGCACTGTGGTGCTATGCTCTCTTTCCCTCGCTTTCTCTCAGACTGTCCGTTTTCCATCCCGGATGACCACCCCCCCAAGCTGGGGATTTGGCATGTTTCCATCTCTATCCATCAGTGACATGCCGGTTAAGTGGCTCCCAGCAGACAGGAACTGTCAAACCCCTCATCCTCCAGCCATGTCTTCTTCATGACGGACAGCTTCCAGTGACCCTGTGATGACCTACATGCCTATAAAAACATGAAGCGCCTGTCTCCGTGACAACGACAATGCTATTTATTATTACTCTTATTTTTATCATAAAGAGGTGGAAGCTGCTTCATAATAATTAAAGAGCACAACAGTATAGATTGAGAAACACCAGTGCAATAACTGTGGTGAGAACACGACATACAGAAACCTACTGGTGCTGGACACCCACGTCATTAAGAATAATAATAATAATCAAAGAGGAAGTCAATTAGCAGATGACAGCATGTTGAGAAACTGAGCTTGAAGAAATGCAAGACAATAAAGAACGATTAATACAGCCATTCAAACTGAAGAAGAAAGGTTTGTCCTGCCAGCGGGAGGGAGACAGTTGGAGAAAAAATGAAGGTGATGGCTTCAAATGGCGTCTTTTTACAGCAAGGTGCGGGATTGTGTTGTCCACCTTTTAGTACCTGAAGAACAGTTATTTCCTGTTCTGAACAATGTGTACCAGCCATAGAAATTTAAGATAAATACAGGAATATTAAAGAATAAAGTCATCAACATTTCTTTTGACGTTGATTACGATTTGATAACTCCCCCTTCCCATCACATGATGGCTGTAAGGTGCCATTACACCAGGGCTTGGCACGTCTGGATCACCATGATCAAATACTGCACTCATCTTTTGGACTCTTACCATCTCTGACTTGTTGTCCCGACCCTGAACGTAGTGGACCCCAGATTAAGCTCCAGTAACCTCATCCGTGTTCCTCTAGGGGCCCATTGTGTGTGTTTTTTGGTTGTGTGTTTTGCCTGTCTGTCCATCTAAATGCATGGAGATTTGGGCTCTGTTTAAAACGCACACGTGCCGAGTCTCAGAAGGACTGCTCTAATAATGCACTAATGCTTATGGAGTCAGTAACGGCCGTTCTCGAAATGCCACTCCGCAACAACACAACGATAAACCAACAGATGCTACGGCAGCCAAGCGGGGGAAAGTGGCTATTTCTTTCTTTTTCACAATAAACAGGTAAAAACAGAAGACACCGCCTTCGTGTTGAAGCCTGTTGCATACATAATAACAACCATTGCTCATTTCTCTCCCACAGAGCTCCTACGTATGTTTCCGAATTGGGGACGAAATCAGGAGGTGGCCCTGATCGAGTGCAACACCATGGCGACCACAGGTCTCCGTGTTGCCTGGCAGCACAATTTCTCATTAAGCCACAGCTGTTTTGGTTCCAGTCCTTTCACTACGGCATCTCTGACAATGTGTCACCTGTCAAACTGAGAGCCACTCACAATGGAGCTCCGGCCCAGCCATCTCTGGAGGTTCAGGCTGTGCGTGTCCAGCCTGCTTTCTTTCTGCTGACCTTCTTGAAACACGGCTCTCCGGATTGTCCATGGCATTGACCGTGGGGACCATGTGATGAACAGACGTCCTGTCCAGGATGTCCCCTTCTACAACCTCAAGATGTGTCAACAGAATGGACAAGGGCTAACAGAATTAGCTGTTAGTCTTTGATGTGGATTCTGTTAAAACTTTTCCCAGCACAGTGTATTAGGAAGGGCGCTATATAAAATTTGGTTTTTCGTTCAACGGGATCAAGAAATAGGTGTGATTTGTACAGTCGTACCACATTAACAACCCCAAAATGAGCCATTAGAACAGCGGATGGTGAATTTGAAATGAATATCTGTAATGGGATGAGGAGGTAAGTGCCAGACTGAGTCAGGGACCAGACGTTAACCCCTGTCAGCCCAGCGTGCAGGCGACCTGCAGCAGTACCTGCCCATGTGTAAAACTGATTTAATATCTCCTCATGCAGAATCGAGTTTCCCTCTGCTGACGACTTGCTCATTCTGCTGTAAGAAAGATCGACAGACAGGCTACGGTCAAGGGCCACGAGCATCTGCACAGCCAGCTGCGTTGGGGGGAGCCGTTCATTTATGCCGAGCCATGACCAGCACTCACCCGCACACATGTGCTAGTCCAGTACTTATGGCAAGAAACCATTTATATGCGCAGTCTCGTTAAATCAACAGCTGCCTCATATTATGTAAGCAGCCCTGCTGGAATACGCTATGCTTCCGTGGACAATGAGAGCTCAGCATCTCACTCCACAATTCTGCTGAGTGTTGAGTGCCCCCTACAGGACACATGCGGTAGTTGTGTAAACAGGAAGGGCTTGCCTGACAGATCTCTTTTTCGCTGTGCATTTCCCGACAGACCTCACAGGTACCCACATGTCATTGTAATTAAGACAAATTTACTTTGCATGGAAAGGGACAGTTGACAGGGGGCTGGGGATCTTTCAGCGCTGTTCGCCGTACCTGACGCCCAGTGTCTTTTTTCCTCTTTCTTTCTTTGCTGCTCAAGCAGCTGCCGAGGACACCGCAGGGGCAGCTGGTGGAGCGGCAGGGCCACACGGTCCATAATTACCCATGCTGCCTAGAGGCAAAGTGCAGGTTATCGCAATCAAATTGGCTTCTCGGACAGGAATGAAGATAAAGGCCCGTCTGAGGAGAGATTATTACAAAGCTCTTCCCGATCACAGAGGAGAAAACTGCTGTTGAATAAAGATGTCCGACCTCATTTACACACAATGTAGCAAAACAGCCCTTTGGCCTTTGGACTTTATACAGGAGACACACGTAATGTTTTTAATGACACAGAGCGCTGCATTCGGCTACATGTCCTCGGAGACTGACGATTTGTAACACCATTTAAAGCCTATTTAGCTCCTAATGCTGAATAACGATATAATAAAAATAATAAAAATGCAAAAGTACAACAAAATTGGCTTTTGAGTAATTTTTTCTTAAAAATTTCAGAATCTGTTCATCAAACAATTCAACAATGAAGAAGGAAGCAAAGGGAAGAAGGCGGAGTCGGGAAGAAGGCGGAGTCAGGAAAAAGGCGGCGTTGGGAAGAAGGTAACATCAGGAAGATGGAGGGACAGTAAATGTAATTCAGCTGGGGTCCAAAACAAACTCAGTCCATTCAGAAAGTCAGGAGCAGACTACAGCGACTGTAGGACAGCACATACCCAAAGAGAGGGAGTCAGAAGCACGCTACAGCGACTGTAGGACAGCACATACCCAGAGAGAGGGAGTCAGAAGCACGCTACAGCGACTGTAGGACAGCACATACCCAGAGAGAGGGAGTCAGGAGCAGACTACAGCGACTGTAGGACAGCACATACCCAAAGAGAGGGAGTCAGGAGCACGCTACAGCGACTGTGGGACAGCACATACCCAGAGAGAGGGAGTCAGGAGCAGACTACAGCGACTGTAGGACAGCACATACCCAAAGAGAGGGAGTCAGGAGCCTCAGCAGGCAGGACATCTGTACACATTCTATCACATCACTTCTACAGAGAGCTGTTGAAGCCACTCCTACTGCCCAAGGCAGGCATGTGCAGAGAACTGATGGGGCTCCACGGGGTCCAGACTGAGATGGCAATCAGTTGAACCCCAGGAAGCCCATGCGAGGCTAAACGGCTGGCCCTCGTAACGGCTCCATTGGGTGGTAGGGAGATAGCTTGCCGGCTGCTGCTGTGTTGGTATTGCCGTCTGTCATATCCCATAATGCATCAGTCAAGCAGACAGTCAAATCCTGGTGATGGCAAGAGTGTTACGGGATCATGAGAAATAGGTCGCATGATCTTTGTATTTCTTAATAGCTTAGCTCTGTGAGAATGCCAACAAACACACAAAGCCTGTTCCAGAATTCTGGTTTAACAAATCCTACAGTCAAATCTAAATTCTGATTGGAGAAATTTAGAAAGATTTGGGGAATCAACAAATCCTGAAGTCTGCCTTTCAGTTTTCTTCAATCCAAGTAATTTTTAACTATGGGATTTTTTTAAACTCGCTTTCTGCAAGGGGACCGTCGTCTTCTACAAAGCTCTCAGGCAAAAGCAATGCAGAAGTGCAAGTAAGTAAAAAGAAGCACAGGAGATATCTACTCCGGAAAGTTCATGAATGTCCTACACTGGGCTCAGTCATTCTTATGAGGGACCTGCTGGCTGGAGAAGCTCCCCCAAATTGGTTCTTTGACTCTACTGCCTTGCGTCTGCAGACAGGATAATTATGACATCCCAATTATTGGTGTCTGGGGTGACCGTAACTCAGAGATCAGAGTGGAACAAGACTAATCCACTCAGGCCAGCCTGTGAGTGAGATTAATCATCAGTCTGGCAAGCTAGCAGCACTGATGTCAGCATCCAGAAGACTTGAAGAAGTATATCCATGGGAGATGAGTGACGTGACCTTCGATGGTGCCTGAGTCATGAGTTACACAGGGGCCATCGTAAAGTTCCTACACTTACATCACCAGCACTGCCTCGGGTCTCCAGCTGGGCGTGCTTAGGGCATGATCTCAGTTTAGTTCTCAGAGCAGGGTTCTAGGGAGCGATAAGTTCAACCAGAGGTTGGATTTTGCCGAAGAACAGGGCTGCCTACAAAAATGAAGACGGTCCATCTTATCTGTCTGAGTTCCAGGCTTCACCATCATCCACTCCATGTCACTCTCCTCCACGAGGATCACCCCTTGCTGTCGGTGGTTCCTTAATGTTGGCACCGTGATGGTTGCCGTGGTGACTGGCAGCTGGACCCGCCCCTCACCTCCTTGGGGCTTCCTGTCAGCTATCAGCTGGTTCCCAGGTTCCTGTCACCCTATCATATTTACACATCTGCTGCGCTTTCTGCACCCCAGTCCAGCCGATGACCATCATGACAGACCGACATGCTGTCAGGGACACGGGCAGACTCCTTTGGCGATTGAAGTTTCTTAAAGTGCAAAATTAAAGTTCGTTTATCTATAACTGGACATGGTCCAGGGTAAAACTGTTACACTGACCGCTTATTCCCCTGGTTAGTAACTATGCAGTCCTGACAAAAAACAGTCACAGGGTCCTCTACCAGTCAGTGAAACAGGCCACTGTGTCATGTGAGCACGGGAGAGGAGCATGTGGCCTGTATCACATGACTCAAACTGGGGAGTCCCAAGATAACAGACTGAGTCACAGCAGCGAATGCTGCAGGCTTGCCTTTCTCAGGAGAGCCCTTATCATTACACCAGGGCTCGTGACGGGATCTTCCATCCAGATGTCATCTGTGCTGAAGTGGGAAGAAAGGCATGTTACCAACAGGCGTTTGGGTCCGTGTGCGTTCGGCTCCAGTTCTCAGTGGTCTTCGTAAATGTCATGCACTCCGCTATGAGCTGTCAGGGCTCAGGTCATGCTTCTGATTTCCAGAATACAATTTGATTATTTTAAGCAGTAGGATAAAGATGCAGATCTGTTCCGGCAAAGCAGCAATTTCATAAATTCAGGCATAATGACTCCCGATGCTTGGCCGTGAACCGCATCCATGATTTAGACCTGACCACCGCACCCAGCTGGGACTGAATGAAAGCCTTGCTGAAGTGTGTGTATACTGAAAAGACGGACGTGCGTGTAATTCGTGCTCATATTACAGCCAGTTCGCGAAGAGCTACCGCACTGTGACGGGCTCTGCAGAGAAAGGTCAGGCTCCAGATTCATTTTTTATGGAATATTCTTTGTGGAGATCTGGAGAAGCATGAAAGTGTCAGATTAAGAGTCTGTCCGGCAAGTGTGACGGAGCGGAAGGCGTCACATAAGCAAATCACATACCGTGACAACAAACCTACATATTACACACAAAGTAATTTCCAGTCCAAAAACAGACATAAATTCAAAATATCATAATAACTGAAGCTTTTGATTGACATTTGATTGTGAAATATCTGCTTTTCACAACTATATGGAAACAGCATGCGTTTCTACACTTCGACTCAAAAAGTCTGCTAGCTTGTGTGATAGGCAGACTTTTTGAGTCAAAGTCTTATTCAACCCAATGCCCTTTCCTCTTTTGGGAGAGAAGCATTAAACTAATTTATCATACTTTCAGTCCATTATAATGAGCTTGACTCTCAAAGTGAAGTGAAACAGCGACGTTTTCAGTCGTTTTCTTTACCGTCTTCCTAATAATCTTAACTGAACTCAACCACATGTAAGACCATCATGTAGACTTTCTCTCCCGAATTTTGTGGTCCTTTTCCTATTTCATTCCCATTCAGCTGCAGAAGACCCTGGTGTCTGATACCAGCTTCCAGGTCCCAACCTCAGCACACCTCTGCTTTGATCTGGACTCAGGAAGACTCTGGATGAACGTTCCTCACGCATCACTGACATTTCCAGTGAGGGCCACTCTGCTGTCCGCTACACGTTTTTATCTACCTCTTAGATAAGTCTAGCCAGCTAAGGAGCCTGCAGGTCCATTCCAGCCCAGCTTGTTTCGTGCCATTGGCTGTCACACTGATGAACTGCCTTTGACTCAGCCATGTCTGATACTGAAAAATGCCAGGTGTGGGGGTCACGGAGTGGCCACGCGGGAGGTCCGCTACGTACGACGCGTGCACACACACACATGCACACGCATAGACATAGACATGACGTGTTCCTGCACTCTCCGCCACATGTGAATTCAAAATGACCCAGCCACGCTCACACACCCGACCAGGACACACACCGACACACACACCCAGACACATTTGTCTCCATTTGAAATACACTCATCAGAATGTTCCAGTTAAATTATTACAAATTCTTAGGCCTTTACAATAAGGAATTGTTGACTTGCTTATTGATCATCTAGGTTTGAGTGATAAATGACACACTGGGATTCAGGTCATTTCTGCTTTTACCGGAACTTCTTTCTAATAAACAGGCCATTAAACGGCAGTTGGACCATATGAGCTGTCTTCGTCGTGTCCAACAGTAACAGCATCCCAGTCAGGCCAGAGTTAGGCCGGTGGGCAGAAGCAGATCAGGCTCTCTGAAGGCGTGTGAACACGGCTCGAGACCATGCTGTGACGAAACACATGCACGTGGCAAGGTAGCACCTAAATAGTCGTCAGGGGACAGATGCTGAACAGCGGAAACCAAGGCATGAGACAAAGGAAAAGCTGCAATCCGCTGCGGTCGGGCCTCAGAGAAGGAGGCCGGAACGTTCCGGAACTGCAAGAAATCCGACATGACGCAAGCAGTCCCCACTGAAAAAGAAAGCCTGAATTTCTTAATGACCAAATTTGCATGCTTGGAAAGGCCTCTTAATGTTGTCAGATTAATACAAGCTCTAAGATGGAAAATAGCCTATACAGAGGTCCTAAACAGGGGTCGCCATTCCAGACCTGTGACTGGCGGCGATGTTTGATTCCCAGCCACAGAGACTTACTGCCTTGGTTGGTGCTGATGGTGATGGCTACGACTGGCCGGGGAGATGAGCTCAGGCCGGACACTCCATTGTGGGACGCAATCTCAAAGGTGTAGTTGGCGTGGGCAGAGAAGTCCAGTACGGTAACACAGGCATCGGTCAGGCCCTGGGGCCGCGGGACAAAGCGCAGTTCATCGCCACACTCTTGGCAGCGCGTGGAGTCCATGTGGCACCTCTTACACAGCACACTGTATGTGAGGTCCCTGCGGCCCCCAGTGTCGCTGGGTGGGCTCCACTCCAGGAAGAGTGAGGTCTCATTAAGGTTGAAGACAACATTGCGGGGAGCAGATGGTGGTCCTGTGGGAGGGGAAAACACCTGAGCTTCATGAAGCTGCATCACGACAGGTGAGTAATACAAATTTAGAAAAGACCGAATTGCCCGCTTCAGAGAGGTAAATCAATAGCAGATCTCCTCAGCTACCGTAGGTAGAGCTGAAAATGACAAAATGATAGCAGCACACAAAGAACGCAAACTCACAATGAGTGATTTCCTCAATGTCAAGCAGCAGCCAGGCAGTCAGTAAAGTTTCGACGCTGTGTGAATATGTGACCTCCCGGCTGAACTGCCCAGCACTTAAATCTACCGGTTGACTATAATTGTTTTAGCATGCAAGGGTGGCACGACTCCACACGAACACCGAGCAGCCTACTTGAATACGCAGGGTAACAAACACCTCCAGTAGCCGCACCATCTCATAATGCAAGATGAGCTCGCTGCCTTTTATCTTAAGGTCAACACAAATCAAAACCGAAAATCTAAAATTATCTAAAAGAGGTCAGCTGCACAACAATGGAGTGCGAGCATCCCCTGATCCAGGGTCAGTGCTCAGCACCCACCCTGGCGACCTCAGAAAGCTTATGAATAGACGGCCACACAATAAAGAGGTTTACGCCTCCTTCCCCTCCCCCCACAGCAGCCTCTCTTCTCTGCTGTTGGCATCCATTCTTCCCATCAACAGCATGTGAGCTACCTCAAAAAGGCTCCATGGCGGGATGGAGATTCTGATGGCGATGGGCCTTCACCTTGACGTCACGAGCGGCTGGGATGCTCAGAACGCGGTCCGTTTATTACGTACAGACAACAGTCAACAGTAAGAGTGTGTCTAAACGAAAAGTACAGATATGGAGCAACTTTCCCTGCATTTCCTACAGTAATACCGTAAAACCTGGTAGACACAGCATATGACTAGCCACATAAAATATGTCCTGTTATATCATATTTAGCTGTACAAAAATTAAATCCGTAGAGAAAGATGTAAAAATAGAAAATAATTTTCAGTTCTTGAAGAGAGACATATTTTTGCATGATTTCCACAGCAGATTTTAAATCACACTTGAGATGTGAAATCTGACTGATGCAGGACATAAATCTGTGTATACTTTGCTCAACCACTATGAGATTTGTTATTCTTCTGCTACTCAGATACACCCATGTACAAACGCACGCATATACAGTTTGTACAGCTGATCCATCCATCCATTTTCCAAACAACTTTATCCAGTGAAGGGCTGCAGAAAACAGCTTGATTTGACATTGGTTTTTATATATTTCTTAAAACGAAGTCTTATCTTTGTTCCTGAGGAATTTCATCATTCATGTTATAGCAGTGAAGAATGTAAAGAACTACCCAAATAAGAAAATGTGAAAAATGGCAAACTGGTCATGTGGCTTTGAATAAGACCACAGAGATGGACTGGCATCCAGCCTAGGGTGTCTC
>JAACJT020000001.1:25668944-25685637 GCA_009936485.2 Gymnarchus niloticus | reverse complement strand
TGTCTTCTTGATGAATTCTTCTGTACATACACGTACCTGTAGGGTGTCTTCTTGATGAATTCTTCTGTACATACATGTACCTGTCCAGCAGGCTGTCTTCTTGATGAATTCTTCTGTACATACACGTACCTGTCCAGCAGGCTGTCTTCTTGATGGATTCTTCTGTACATACACGTACCTGTCCAGCAGGGTGTCTTCTTGATGAATTCTTCTGTACATACACGTACCTGTCCAGCAGGCTGTCTTCTTGATGAATTCTTCTGTACATACACGTACCTGTAGGGTGTCTTCTTGATGAATTCTTCTGTACATACACGTACCTGTCCAGCAGGGTGTATGCTGTTGGACAAGCTCACAAATGCCCACCTACATATCTGGGTACTTGTAAGATAAGGGCCATCCCAGCATGCACACAGGGTCATTGGCACCAAATTACGAGATCAAAGCATCAAACAGTCACTTAAGGTAGGGTAGATGTCGCTCTTCAGAGGTAAGGGACCCACCCATAGCACCAAAGAGCAATTCAGTCAGCCAGAGGAACCCTGAACCACTGTGACTCTGATAAATACTGTACCAAGCAAGCAGACTGTGTGTCCTGGGAAGGTAAGGAAAATATTTACAAATTCAGTCCACACAGTCCCATTGCAGACACACAATTTGACAGCTGACAGCAACACAGGACAGCGAGCTTCATCTATCAAGAACCCGACTCTGCTGATAAGGCCTGAGGAGGGTTGGCCTTCGGAGAACACAGCCAGACTTGTGAGGAGATTTCTAAACGCTTGGCTTGCCTGTAGAAAAGGCTCACTTCTTCATCCATGAAAGAGACAAACAAGACCAAGAGCTTCACTTATTAGATCGCAATGGAGCCAGTTAATATTCAGGGTGCCAGCTAAAGACAAGCTCTGGTTTGTGTCTGAGGCGACAGTATGCAGAGAGAGCAGCCATGTTAACGCCTCTGCCTGCTAGCATGAGGAGCTCTACGTAGGTAAGCCATCCACACGCCCTGTCCGCTGAGCCAGTATCTGTCGTATTCGCCGGAATACCCTTAGGAGCGACCGTGTAGAAAACCCCGACTGTCCGGGTCCACATACCATCTAGAGAACTGTCAATAGCGACAAGCCGAGGAACCTCGTGATAGGGGACAGCCCGACGCCGACCGTCGAGTCGGGAGTCGAGCGGAACCCTTATACTTCTATCATTCAATTTGTACACGAGCTGCTTTCTTCAAACTACGTTTTCACTTTATTCAGTATATCTAGAGTAAGAAAATGCTAATTTTACATCACAGCTACTTGGCCAACAAAGTGCATCATGCCTTGTATAATCGAGCTTCATCCTCTCTGTCTTTCCTCACAGTTAGCTGGCTATTTAAATATTCATAACAATAAGGGAAAGTTACTTATAACAGCAGCTCTCTTAATAAAGAAATTCACCCACACCAAATACAGGGAGACAAAGAGAAGCAACCCACTGATGGACGGTGACAACACTGGAAGCCACAGCTGCAGTGGACCACGCTGTAACCCAGGGCAACCGGTCACCAGCACACCCTCAAGGGTGCAAATAAACATGTTCAGTTAATGGGCCCTAATCAGGTTTTTCTTCTGGATGCATTTCCAAGACAGACAGACGAACACGAAGCTTAACAAATGACAAAGTGCACGAAAACCCATTTTGCTGACGTCTCCAAGAGTGGTGGCTCAAAATTCACGCCATCCAAAGAGAAAATGACAACCGCAATCACTGCCACCGTGTGGTCCTGCCCTATGGACAAAGCCGCTCTGCGCAGCAGATGAGCTCCCACCTACGCCATGGGGGCAGGAAGTGGCCAGAGAGGCTCCCGGTAATCTAATGCCATGCTGCAGTCTGTGACTCCCACTCAAGACCTCTGCACCACCTGGCTTATTCCAGGGAAGAGTGGCTGGGGTCAGATGAGGACACCACCGTCCACAGACCTTCTGTTACCATTCCCCCTCCCGCTCTCACCACCCCTCTCATGTATCATTTCCTCCTAGTGTGAGCTGGGCCGTCACCCAGACCTGAAAGGGGACACTCACGCAAACAGGTTCCGTCCAGCTCCTCGTGGCCCGTGCTGCACACACACCTTCCCAGGGGCACCAGCCAGTCGCCGTCAGCCCCGCAGTACAGCTTAGGTGTGTCCCGCTCCTCTGCATTGCGCACGCAGGCACCTCGCACCTCCACCAGTGATGAGGAGTCCACACGCGGGATGGTGTCTGGGAACGTGGCCAGGTTGCGGAAGGTGAAGGGGCATTTCTTGTAATAGACTCGCACCGACACCAGTGCGATACAGGCCCCGATGTCCTGGAAGGCCAGGTAAAAGCCCTTCCTATTGATGGGTCCGACTTCCCGCACCTCCGTGTTGAGTTTGAGGATCCGGTCACCCAAGTCCATCTGCGTAAAGCTCTCGTCAGCCGCGATGGTGTCGATCTTGGTGTATTGGAGCGGCCTGAACTTGACGCCGTGGGGCTCGTCGGCTTCCATGTAGAAGAGGTTGAAGGTCTCCTTGCAGGTGCCGGACACCCAGGGGATGCTGTTGCAGTCACGTAAGGTGAAGCGGAGCTCCACGTAGATCTTCTGAGCTGCCTCACGCGAGATCCAGTTGGACCGTAGCCAGTTGTTCTGGTTGGGCTCCATCACGTGGCAGACCTGGAAGGTGTGGATGGGCCTGTTGTGCTCGTCCATCTCTGTTATAGCGTCCCACTGAAGAGGAAGATAGGGGCAGAGGACTTAGAAGGAAATCAATTTATCAAAATTCGGGAGATATTAAAGAGAACACGCATCTTTGAATGTGACCAAACAGAATGGATACAACACTGAATAACGGACAGAGAGGAACGAGGCAGAAAACTGTTCTACAAAAATAGCTAATAGTATAATTCAAACTATTACCATTTGAGAATAACTTTTTTTAAGGATTCCTTTTGGAAAATCTACCTGTACTAATGTGTTAAAAACACCGAACCTCACCAAGGAGTAGGCAGCATTAACTGGCCGACCACGTCACAGCGGTCAAACGGTCACCATGGACTTAACCACCCAATTTCTCGCTATGATTATAGAATAGAAAATAATGGAGTTTCCTTCCTCAGGTCATCCGACTTCTCCTTCTATTGAAAGTGAAACAGGTACTCGGTGACCGCAAGGTAGCCTCTACACGAAAAAATAAAAGGAACCTACAGCCTAAATGATCTACGGGCAAAAACGGGTCAAAACATTTAACCATATTTAGTGGTCTGTAGTCATCGTTTCCCTCCCTGGTAGTCACTTATACCTCTTCAGAGTCACAGTACAACACAGACTTAACAGGCCTTCTGGTGTGTCGATACCATCCGTGTGGGTGCTGTTCGTATTGTTAGGGTCAGTCACGTGACGGTCTACGCTCTTCCTCATCAGTGCTGATTTTATCATACGAGTTTGTTTTCCTTTGTTTTACTTGCCTGAGTAAACTCAGAGCCGAGTCTCAGCTTATTCAAAAAGCATTTTGTGTGTGCTGTGTCTCCCAATCCTATTTCCCTCGCTCGCCGTCACATGGGTCCATTCCCAAAGTACACGGGGTTTCCCATGCAGCAGACTACACTGCAGGGAAAAAACACGAGAAACGTGTGTACGTAAAACACAAAACAGGAAAGAACTATGACAACATAATCCGAAACAGAGTAATCTACCAGGTCTGCAATGCATGGAAAATGGCACTCCTGTCATAAAATGTAACAGTCAGTCATGAGTCACCATTAGCATGGCAGGACCCGACTTCCCAAGACGTGACACTCAGCCACACAAGATGCCCTGTGTACTCAGACATCGCACAGCCTAGCCATTTATAAAGAGTGGGATCGATTACACGCTGGCAGAAGTGTAAAAGTTCATAGAAGTGGAAATCACAGTCATTTTCACAGAGGAACAGCCAAGTAACTAGGAGAGGAACCGGACGTCTCCCTGCTTTCTCCATAATGAAGCGGAATGCAAAAGAAGCTCTTCATTCGTATGGTATTTAAAGAAACGCAAAGGCTTTTAGTCACTTGCGGTCACTATTGATAAGTGGCACTCGATAGTTGTCTAAATATTGCTGTCATGCTGGCTGGTCAGACAGCGTTCTGAACTTCTCCATCATTTCTCTGCCCATTGACTTGATTCTCTTAGACAGCGAAATTCATTTACAGCTGACACAAGCTGTGATTTCCCTGAAAATATTAGAAGCGTGATGAGATTTAATCAAACCTCATAAACCAACGGCAAGCTGTCCAAGCCAAATATTCAAATCTGATGTTGGTCGATTTAATTTTATTATTTTATCATTAACACGCCAACAAGAAACAGCTTTGAATGAGGGTGCACTGAGTAGCTATGTTGAAACAAACTACAGGAAAAGCCGAAAGTCTTTACTAGTCGCCATTCCCTCCAATCAGATTTAGCGATAAACGCTGGAGGAGGGCTGACAATCAGCTAACGGCCCTCGTTCAGAATGAACACCAGAGAAGGTAGCAGGAGATGGGGTGTCATGGCACTGAAAAGCCAACCGTTCAGCATAAGAGATCAATAGGAACATCGCAGTTTATTATGAGATTGTCATGAACGCAATAATCTCACGTGGCATACCGGTGGTGTTTCACACAACAGGATAAGGTCAGTTTAAACTGAGTCCATGTGGAGCAGGCATCACTTTCTGAGACACTCATCAACAAATCTCACATGATAATCGATGGATGCTTTCCTATACCATTCATTCAAAATTTAATCAAGTGCACATAACAAAGTAATCATCGTCCCATTAATAATGTTAATGAACGCTATAGGAAACAAAGAAATGCAGGCGTTAATGAAACAGCCATGTCTAACAGGACTTATTTCAACTGAGAGCAGAACAGAATCTCACAGGGTTCCTCACAAGCTGGCAGAAGCAGGACTGTGCAGTCAGGGACGGTTTGACGCTGCTGTGCTCGGCACAGTCACACAGCATTGTCAAAGCTGTCATTGTAGGAGGGTTTGGGTTCATGTTAGGGTTGGAGTTCAGGTAAAGAGTCGGGTTAGGCAGAAGCAGGACTGTGCAGTCAGGGACGGTTTGACGCTGCTGTGCTCGGCACAGTCACACAGCTTTCTTTGTCGTGAGTTTAGGTGGCAAGGGCAGAAGAAATAAATACATCAGCTATGGCCATATTTGATGACTTCTTATCGTATGTATGTTTGTTTTGTACGTTATATTTCACCTGTGCTTTGTTGACGGTGATTCAGCAGGCGTCCAGAGCACAGCTCTGCTCAGGAATACTCAGCGTGTAGCTGCCTGTGTTCCCACAACACCTCACTGACATGATAAAACTGACTTTAAAATGTTTAACAGAAACATTTGCCGGCCTTTGCAGATTTTGGTTGTTTTAGGGGTTTCTGAAATTGATGCTTGACAGAGAAAATAACAGCACCAGCAAGATCGAAAGGGGCTGAGCTAATATTGAGTAAGACCGCTAACCTCCCTTTTCACGGTACGACGTCAGGCAAAGGGTGTTCTGACGGCCTGGGCCATACGGCACAGCGTCACTGACAAAGCCGGTGCGATACGCATCACATTACAGACATGCTGAAGCCAGGCCAGATGAGTTCGAGGAAGCCCCTTAAACCCGACTGCTCCGGGATACCAGCAGACCATGTGCTTCCTTCATTGGCACGTCACCTTGGACAAAAGCCCCAGTTAAATAAATAAAAATGGTGGATGGGCAGAAAGGGAGGAGGTGGTCCAGCCCCATCACAGAGTTTTCTAGCACTGGAAGCTCGAGAGAGACGCCAGGATGAATGGAGAGCAGTTGAAGACAGGCTGGCCGAGCGGCCAGCGATACAGAAGCCTAAATCTGAGGCTGTACTTCTAAGATGGACAGACACGGATACACAGAAGCGAAGTCACAGGCACCCAGAAACAGGGTTGAAGAATCAATACAGATGGCTAGTTCCAGAAGACCTTGTCCTGTTGACAGCACCATGAGTACTAACATGCGCCCGCGACCATTAGCTAGCGTGTTTCAGTCGCAGCTAATGTTGGGAAATTACCCAGGCATTAAATGCTACTACAAGTACAATACAAATGCTACTACGATGCTACTACAATGCTACTACTATAACATCACTCTTCACTGATCCCGGTTTCTACGGCTTCTGCTGGTTATTTCTCTATATTTCAAACCCCATTCAATGCCATTACTGTTACCGCATTTTCACCAGAAATGCAAGGAAGGTGATTGCAGCCCCCTGTTAAGGGGGTTTTAACCAGTTTCAGAAGCCTGTGACTGAGGAATTAAACCAGCTTCACAGCAGGTCACACTGCAGCCTAGTTAAGCTGAGTACGGTGTTAGTTTGCCCTGCAAAGCAGATCGAGTCACGAAACCCCAAAAGCCCTGCATCCAAATACCAGCACATTTCACAATAACTCTGTCTTGGTATCGATTAACTTATCTGCCCTTTAATAATAAACAGATCAATGTTAGTTATTCTCACTATTCCCAAGTGTATGTTCGGTTTATATAGTTAATTTTTCTTTTAATTGCATTCTTATAAATGAGGATCTCTCTTCATCGTCACAAACCACAAATCCATCACTCTTATTTTCTGTTTTATGTTGGTCTCTGGTATTGGTGAAAATTTCACCATTAAACTGTGCCACATGCAGTTCTTTGAGCTAAACCAAACACAGATATTCTCTGAAAATCTCAGTATAAAACCAAACTGTTGTTTAAAAGATAAACCAGTAGTGTGAAGGCTGTCATGTGGAATTCACTGCTAAAGATGAAGTAATTATATCTGCAAGGTTGGTGTAACCGCTGAGTGCTGTTTACTAAAAATATCAACAGGCAATTTAGACTGAAGATTGCAAACTGAGTAATTCGAGATTTAAACCCGACAGCCTTCTGGCAAGCAAGAAATCTGATGTGCCATTTAAAAGTCAAATTTCTTGTCTGGCTGACTAAGGTGTTGTGTGTTGTGGGGAACTGCAGACCAGGAGCAAATGGAGCCGTTTTTTTTTTTTAAAGGAAGCTTTGACTGCAAATTCTACTTTTAATAGAGACGTAAATGTGGGCCCTTCACCCCGACGTTAATGCCAGTGAGCAAAATAGCATGAGAAAAGCTTTTATACTGCACGGCTTTCAAGTCAAGAGGTGCCTGAGGAACACTGGGTCGTACAGCTCTCCCAAAGCACATTGTTCACGCGTGGGTAAAGTGGGATCTCCGATTTACATCAAGCTGCCTTCTCCCTTATCGACAGTGACTCTCATACTACACTCCCTAAGTGAAACGGTGTCCTACGTGAGCCCACAGGCCACACTTACTGGCAGAGAGTGATACGAGACACACGTGAGGAACGATTAGAGTTCTGACCCGGAGCACACCAACAAACGAGCACACCAAGGGACTGCTGCCAGGTATCTGCTCATCCACTCATGCTCCTCTAGCGCCCTCATATTTTCACAGGTGCCTCCGATGCCCGAGAGCAAACGCCTGTGTTGTCGTGTGTCTGAGAGTGTGTTACTGCTGTAGCTGACTCTTTCTCCACTATCGTGCTGGTGCTCCAATACCTTTGTTACACACTAAATTTCACCCCTCGCTGTAGCTGGAGGACTGGCCATTGTTGGCTACCTGCCTGGCCTGCCCCATTACCTCTACAGAGTGGTCATCAAGAGCATCGAAATTTACCACCCTCTGTGCAGGGAAGAAAGGGCATGCCGTAGGGATGCATCCCCCGTCACATCAAGCCAGGAAAATCCATAGTAACGATTAACATCTTCAGCATTCGAAGGATTGTTTGTGTGGATAAGCCCTCGCTGAGAACAACACGCATCCTCGCTTGAAACCAATTGGTCCATATTATCTGTACAGTAATCAAACTGAATGAGAATTCTCCTCAGATGTTAGGAAGACATCCGGCAGGTCGCTAACCTGCACAGCATACAAAGAGATCATTACCTCCAGATGTGTCAGGGTACATTCATGGGTAGGATGATCAGCTGCGGGCAGACGTTTTAAATATAGTTTAAGGTGTTAAAGACGTGGCTCCCTCACTTTGAAGACCATCCCTTCCTATATTTAACACTAGCGGCTGAATTAATCAATCAAGCCAACATGGCCCTGAGTAAAATGGCTTACAGTAATACTAGACACAACTAATCATTACATCTTCTCTCTCGCTGAAGTCTTAAACTCTAATTTGTCTAATTTGTCCCATGTTGAGTAATATGCTTTAAATCTCCTGTGCTCCTAATTCACTTTTTTTCCAAACGAAGTTCATGAAAAACATTTGAGTCCACATTTGAGTCCAGTGAAGGCAGCTGATCGTCCTCAGGTCAGAACACGGTGAGCCCCAGGGATACAGTGAGACCACCTCACCGTCGTGACTTAAGGTCTGTTCCAAGATACCCACTATATCTCTTTGATCCAAAAGATAGGGGAAAAATCCCGAGATGCATCTACCAATTGAGCGCTGACATGCAGGGATGACATACTAGTCAGTGTCGACGGGTGCCAGACACGCCGTCTTCCTCTACACGCTCTTTCATCTTGGTTTTCTATGAACTTGTTGCTTACCTTAGCAGCTCATTCAGACAGTATTCCTGGGAAAGTTTCCACTCAGGTGAACAAAAATACAATTTCCACACTTTACCTTGGTACCAGAGAAAATGCAGCCACACCTGATTAGCCTCGTATCGTCGACCTTCCTGGTCACACTCGACTGTGTGCTCCAACGACATTTTACGTGCTACTGTGTGAAAGCTAGCATCTTTAATATTGTACAAATAGCCATGATAAATGAAGAAAATCTTTCCATTTCACCCAGTTCAGCCTCACATAATCATCCCAGTAATCTTACTTTAACCTTTGCGCATGCCAAATTTGACAACATCAAATGCTATTTAGACATGCATCCACTGTCCTATTCTGCCATAAACTATAGCCATACAAAACAAGTCTAGTCTATTTTTCTGTAATTTTTATTCTAACACATTTCCTATCTGACAAAAAACGTTTTTAATGTGCTGAATCGTTACTGGACTAAGACACAGCAAATTACATCGAGAACAGCAGATGTCTATTCATTACTGGAATATCATGCATCTCAGAGCCTTTCTTTGCAGGCTGCATGTGAAGCATGACATCCACTGAAGCCCTGACTGATGGGCCTGTGAGAACAGACCTCATGTTCAGTCTGCGCATCGGCACCTGGAGGAGAAGCATCCACAGGCACCTTGAGTAAATATCCAACACACAGAAGGCGTGTGAGAAGGCGTGACGGAGGAATCACGTCACACTCATCCTGGGCTACCCTCTCCAAACCCGACGTTCATTACGACGGCGGGCGAACTTTTTCCTCAGGAGGCCCCGGTGACGGCCGTCTGTGCTCTCTCCAGTGAGAAGGTGAGCGAGGCGGGTGTCAGATGGTCAGGCTTGGAGTCTGCGTGTGCCTAAGCAGGCAGAGGTGCTCCAGTTATGCATGTCCCTGCTGGTAACCCAGGAGACCCTGCGTGGCTGCGAACAGCAAACACAAGGCAGCTGCTGGCCAGATCAGCGGTATATCGACTGTTTGTTTGTTGTGAGGCGGTGGAATGACACTGATTCCAGGCCCAGGGAGAACAGCTCCAAAATCTCCTGGCTGTAGTTTGCAGCGTAAACCATCTAAAAACAAATAATTCGCCGATAAAAAGCCACATTTCCATTAGGAGAAATACTATGAAAATGCTGCTTCTTTGGAAACATATCACAGTTCTATTTTAGTAGTGCTGACAAAATTACGGATTTTTTTTTTTTGATTATTTGACCGAATTTGTATTATTCATATATCGCAAACTTTACAAAATTTATTTCCTTAGCACAGACTACCACGTCCAGAGCTCACATTACTGAATCGAAGCTATTTATAAACGTCAATCTTCACTGAATCATTTGGAAACAAACGCTGCTTTGGTCAGCTACAATAGTTACATTTTCAAACAGTCTCTACAAAGTATAATCACCGTGGTCTCCCTTCACTATCGGAATCGTAAAAGTTGCTCTTCCCCAAGTTAGTTTTCAAGTGACAACAATGAGTCTTGATAAAATTACAATCATATTTCAAGGTGAATGCTCATATTAAATCTGAGGTAAAACCATTCATAGATATTCAGCAAGTGGGCCACGCCGACGTCACACTCAACTCCTCTTCCGTTCTTCCGTCAGGCTGCTGTGCCTCCTTTCACCGCCGTGCTTCGATTAGCAGCCTCCATCTTAAGGTTCAGTCCACTAGGCTTCATTCTGACTTCTGCTTCTCCCTCCTACCTGAAAGTCTTCACTACGCAAACAGAAATTTGTTTCTACATCTAAGACAAAGGGAGCATAAAAGGGAATGATATTGAAATGCTGTTAGTTTTGTTAAAATATCCATTTATTTCACACATTTTGAAAGACTTGACTGAAACATTTGGGTACAAATATAACGATGAGCTGCATAGGAGCTTCCATCAAAAGATGAAATTCTGATAAGGAAGGCACGACAAAGAAAGCAGAACGGAGGGAAAACTACGGCCTTTTGACTAACCAGATCCTCCAAGCAGACATATATTAACCTCATGCTTGTTTGCGTATCTGACCGGGCCAGGAAGACAGAACCAAGCTGTACTTTGAGGAACAGCTGTGTCTAGACTCCAAACAGAGCAGTTAGAGCATAATCAGACCTACAGAACAGGTCTGACGTCTACATTCAGTAATCATTTTACAGCTGAATTCTTTACTCAGACAAAACGATTAAGTCACACAGTGCACAACAGCAAAAAGCTTTCCAGGACGTGCTGGTAATGGAATATCAAGGCGCTTAGAGACACAGGATGGTCAACTTAAGGCTAACGTCACAGAGGGGGCCTATTTTTGTACCCTCTGAATTTTTCCAGGAAAAATACGACAAACTTGTCCATAGCATACTGTAGAACGGCCTGAGGTTTGCTGCATGCTTTCCACAGGTGGTGTGGAAAAGCATTGTCCACTGAGACGGAGCGTTACATCTTTAACTTCCATCTTAGTGAAAAGATAGCAGCTTACTCCGCATATCACCTTTTCCTGAATGACTCTGACTTTTTTTTGTTTGCACGTGGCCAGTAATTTCAGGATTTATAAGGTTTCTGATGTTCTAATGTCATGTAGTATGGCCAGCATGATGGTCTAACATAGGATGAAGACAGACGTTTAACCTCTACAGCCGTCAGAGCTTTTGATTTTGATCTCAGTGAGCCTGGAGCCTATCCTAGGAAGCACAGGGCACAAGGCAGGGGGCAGTCTGTATGAAATGCAGGTCCATTGCAAGACACAAGGTCACACAATCACATACTGTGGACAATCTACAGACACTGATTCAATTAACTGTATAATTTTCCAGATTGTGGGAAGAAACTGAAGTACCTCGAGGAAACCCACACAAACTCCACATGCACACACAGAGTGGGATTCAAACCCACGCCCACAGACACGGTGGGATTCAAACCCACACTCACAGACCCGGTGGGATTCAAACCCACACCCACAGACACGGTGGGATTCAAACCCACACTCACAGACACGGTGGGATTCAAACCCACACCCACAGACACGGTGGGATTCAAACCCACACCCACAGACATGGTGGGATTCAAATCCACACAAACTCCACGCACACAGAGGTTGTGACTCAAACCCACATCCCTGAAGGGGTGAGGCTACATGGCTAAATCTAGACATTTTGGAATGGTAATCCTACTCAAAAAGGGTAATATGGAAACTTAAATTAATGGTGTCATGTAAGCTTCAGTGCTTTACTGTTAGTAAACAGAGTTCTTCTCTTGCTAATGTACCCACAGGTGCTGTGAAACCTGTAATGCATGTTTTCCCACATCAGCCCACGCTCAGTGTGCTCATAATGAAGGTACTGTGGTCTCAAGCAAAGGAATCAATGACTGGGATGCACAGCAGAGACATGGACTCAGCACGCTAATGTGGGGAATTGCTACTCAGAAACACCTGCAATACTGTCACGTCTCTCTCCTGTAGATGTGTGAAATGAAATGACTTGCAGGGAAGAGAAACTGTATGTGAGGGTAAGCAAGCAAGGACATTAGAGTTAGCCTTGTTGAACTAAACATTTATATGGCAGCCATTTTGATCTGAGTCTGATTAATCAAAGTCTTGGCAACATTAAACTAATCATTCATGGCAGAAAATAAGGAATGACTTGAATATAATAACCATTTGCATTGACATTTACATCAAATTTTGTTCTCCAAAATCCTACAGAGGCCGACCGATAACTTTAAAAACCTTGTTCCATTTTTGTTTATTAGCTGTAGTGAAACATTATAGTGAGATCGCTGCTATAAAATTTCACTTACATATTTGACTTTATTATAAAGTTGTACGATGCTAAAATCTAGAAGCGCGTGTGTTTTGAAATATTTAAGAAATGATTGGCCATCAGTGATTAAATATTGCTCTAGTAATTAAATCAGTATATATGTTGCATTTTTGGCAAGGCAAATCGCATGGTGTCTATATACGTACATCCATACGAAATTCTAGGATGGAAAACTCTGAAACATCACCATCAGGAGGTAATGGTTTGATTCCAGCAGGCCAGCCTGCCGTGGTTCTCTTTTGGGCGTCCTGCGTCAAGACATTTCTCTGCCCTTGACAGCCGCAGCGAGCTGCGACCTTTACGCAGGAAATGAAGCCGCTCAGGTCTGCAGCAATCCGGTGTACTACTCAAGAGGCTGAAATCCATCGGAAGGGGGGATAAGGCCAAGGGAGCGAGCCCACACTTCCCACCGCCCCGCTTTGATCGATCGAGGCTATTCGACACCCATGACCGAATGAAACCCAAAGACCTTACAGTCGTCTCATTTTGGAATTCATCTCATCGGATGAGGAGCCCCCAGGCCCATACCGGACCTCCATCCATCACCTATCTCTGAGCAGGACTGCAGATAATGAATATCTATTGGCCAGAGCGTAGGGCCTGTGTGGAGAACCCGGCGGTCGGCCGTAATCAGCGGCACTTGGCAACATGGTAATTCGTGTGGAAGCTGGACTGTCCTTTCCGGGACAAAACATCGCTGTGTCTGCAAAGCGTCAGGGCCAGCTGGCAGCACTCGGGTCCGAGTCTTCGGAGAACTCTAGGCCCCTGACCCGACTATTCTATTGGAATCACTCCCACTGTAATTATTTGCTGGGTCTTCATCGTCTCTGCTAAATTGTCATTCAGCTAATGTTTGAAAGGCATTTCTGTTCTATATTAGCAATATTTAAATATTAACAAGAAAATCCATATCATTTCAGCTCAAGTTACTAGTACTTTAAGAAAGTATCGATTCATGTTCGGCAGAACAGTCCTTATTGATTCTGAACTCGCATTCATCTTTCTCCTGCTATTATCAAACCAAAGCAGCCCAGCTTAACCTTTTCTTAGAAGAAAAAAAACTACACGATAAATTACCTGCTACCTCAAAGATTATTCCACGCGCCAAATTATGATTGAAATGACGTCAAACCTCAATTTAACAAATTATCAGTTCTGTTTTAAAGGAGACTGCCATTTTTGGCTGGCGAAAAGCCCAAACTCTGCGCCCTAATATTAAACCTTGCTGACCATGCATCTTCCCTCACAACAAACGTGCGATTAAATAAACAATCGGGTTCATACCTGAAGTGGCACACTACTGACACCAATGATGTGTAAATAACGTACAGGTAGAGAAAAACATAACTACAGTAATCCGATTAGGGAATAAAATTACAGTTAAAAATTTATGTAAGGAAAAGCGTGGCACAGCTTTATTTTTTTTTTTCAGATAGTAAGGATCCACTTTCCTTTTCGTTTTCATGATACAACATCACAGCTGCTGAACTCTAATATCATTTCAAAACCACAGAGGTCTTAAAAATGAAGATTCCTTTGAGCAAAAAAAAAAAAAGAAGTGGATTCTTTGTTGAAGATGACAGGTAATGGAAAACATGGATGCTAACTGAAAAGCTTATAGGAGACACAGCAAGGAAAATCTGGCTATGTGTGGGGCAGCGAAGAGCACTGAATACGGAGAGACGAAAAGTCTGACTACCTGTCAGCATTGTGAAGGTGCTTCGGTCTAAGGAAACACATCAAGCTTTAATCAGCTGCTTTTCTTCGCAGGCTGGCATCGTACCATAAGGACAGCATTGCTTTGTTCCATCTAGGCAAATATGTGAGGCCAGAAGAAAAGCTGTGGATCAGATTTTCTGACCAAACTTGTTCCCATCATAACTCTTCCAGCTGTGTGTGTGTCCATCACACCGTTCAGTCCGGTGAGCCTGCAGCCCATCTCAATAAATGCATTCCATAAAGTCAGAGACACTCTGGACAGAACACACACTCTTACATCCGTGTGAAATCGGAGTAGTGGGAGAACATGCAAACTGCACACAAACAGGAGACTCGCACATAACCAAGGACCAGCCAGATTAAAAATGGAAGAAAAAACACAGACGGACTCTATCGTGTCACAGCCGGCGTGACCGTCAGCCAAACGTGTCGCCCAGCTGTGATGTCTTATTTAGGGACTCTTCATGGTGTCATAGCTGGTGTGACTGAGTTATTGTTATTATTACATATTGTAAAGTTTGTGCTCCTCAAAAAAGAGGCAAGATTGCAGACGGAAGACTTTATTACAGCTTTTGTCATCCATAGCAATGTGGTACCCAATAAATGAATAAATAAATGCATAAATAATGTAAATAATCTGTCTAGCCATTCCAGCATATAAACGTTCCGGCTCAGACTCCCTCCAACTCTTGAAAATGCTAAACTATGACATCACGAAAGCCCGCCTCAGACGAGCTGGGTAATAACGCGAAGCAGATGCGTGAGGAAAATGCGGACGAGATGCCCCACAACTCTTAGGAATGACGAAAGAGAAGGCAGGAGGAATGGTACTAACAGAGGCACTAAGGCTAAAATGCCATTTCCCAGAGGTCAGTGGGGCACTTGGCAATGCGATGAATGTCATCTTTTACTCTTAGCAAGGCATTATGGGTCAGATCTAATAATCCCTACAAAGATGCGGCATGTGGGGGAGTCGATCGCTAGAACAGAACGATCTGGAAATGCAGAGCATGTAAGTCTACACCAAAATACTTTTTTTTTTTAAACACACAGCAGTTTATCTGTGCACAACTTGGCTGTAATTCAGAAAGTAACGGTTACTACCTGATATAAACCCATTAAAATAGGTTGAATAGAAATTATTTTACCCCAGTTATATTAAATCCTCCTACATTATAATTTCGGGAGCAGCAATTTCTGCAGTACATGGGCTAAACTTAAGTGCCATCCATCTAGCTGCCAGTAGTGTCCTTTATGAATTAAGATGAAGACCTTGGTCATAGCCTAGAGCCCACACTGCCTGAATGACTCCATCAAAGCCTCTGAGAAGGCAGGACCGCTGTGGTCTTCACAGTGCCTGAAGGGGATTCTGCAGTGGCTCAAAGTGCAGGACACCATCTCCTCATGGGAGTTCGGAGAATGTCTGTTTTGTTATTAAAAACAAAAACAACAGAAGAATTCAAATTCAAAACCTCCTTTGCTGAGATGATAAATCCAAGATAACTGGACTTATGGCGGAGTGAGCCCAAGACAGTTTTTAGTTTCGTGTGTGTTTGGGTCAGTCAGGCACACATAATAGGAACAAAGACCAATGCCCAGGGTAATGATGCAGTGTTTCTTATATTAGGAAGATCCTGGAGGGCTGTGATACTTTAGAAGACAGGCTGGTAGGCTTCCGGCAGTCTTATATTACAAAGACGGAAGGCACGATTCAATAAACGAGTACACACAGATCTATTTATACGTGTATATAAAGACAATATGTCCCGGATATGCACATTTGATTGAAAGATGTGGGAGTGAAAGGACCAGAACTCAGACCGTAAATACATACAGAACAGTTCTCACCTCTCTTCCTTGAACACCCTTAGACCCGACAGCCCAAACCACACAATGCGTAATAATACAAAGCTATGATCAGCCTTCACCGAGCCTGGTAGCGCATGGCACATTCAGTACTGGTTTTTGTCTGGCTAACTGACCACTCCTCTGTCTGCGCCCCAGGGGTCTCCCCTCCTCGATAAAATCAACGTAAGTACAGCCTGTCGTTAATGTGTGACTCCTGGAAATGAAGGCAGGATGAGCAAGACGAGACAGGAGCACGGATCAATTAAAGCACTAGAATGAAGTAGTAGCACATGCCACAGACATATTCCTTTACATGTATGGTCTCACCTTCTGTTTTTTCCATTTTGCAAATATCAAAGTGATTCAGAAGAAAAGAATGTCAAGTGATCCTTTTCCAGGTCTTTCTTGAGTTAACATCTACACAAAAGAGTTAGAAAATGAAGAAGTAGTCATCGTCTATAAACAGAACCCATCGTACAGACCCTCTTTGCCCTGAAGCCATCGTCTATAAACAGAACCCATCGTACAGCCCCTCTTTGCCCTGAAGCCATCGTCTATAAACAGAACCCATCTCACAGCCCCTCTTTGCCCTGTAGCCATCGTCTATAAACAGAACCCATCTCACAGCCCCTCTTTGCCCTGTAGCCATCGTCTATAAACAGAACCCATCGTACAGCCCCTCTTTGCCCTGAAGCCATCGTCTATAAACAGAACCCATCT
>JAACJT020000001.1:25647143-25660074 GCA_009936485.2 Gymnarchus niloticus | reverse complement strand
TCAGAGACGTGTTCATGGGTGACAGGGTGAACTGAACATTGCGGTGGTCAGAGACGTGTTCATGGGTGACAGGGTGAATTGAACATTGTGGTGGTCAGAGACGTGTTCATGGGTGACAAGTAGGCTGTTAGCAATACAGTTACAATTTCAGCCATGTGACAGAGTACCTGTTGTGCTGTAAATCACCTGTTGCCCAGGGGCAGGTTATTTGTTAGTCGAGCTGCAGAGCATTCTCCCACAGAGCTCTGCAGCTGTGAAGTGGTCTTCCGGTAGCAGTGTGGGAATCTGGCTCACTCTCTGTCTTTAACTCTAGGCTTAAAACACACCTGTTCAATCTAGCCTACGGAGACCTCAGGTAGCTACTCACTCCCCAACTATAGGCTATAGGTCGAGGTGTAGAGCTGGGTGGGGATCAGTGTCATTGACTTTGGATGAACTGTTCTGTCAGTGCTGTCACTCCTGCTTCACATGTACTGTGTGTTGTTGGAGTGCTGGTGTTTAAGGATTCCTCATGCCTGTGTCCCCATTGGTCTCTCCCTCGTAGTTATGCTGCCATATATAGTCATGCCTGTGTCCCCATTGGTCTCTCCCTCGTAGTTATGCTGCCATATATAGTCATGCCTGTGTCCCCATTAGTCTCTCCCTCGTAGTTATGCTGCCATATATAGTCACGCCGGGGCTCTCGCTGTTTTATTCCAATTATTCTCCCACCGTAAATTACTGCTCTCCTCATGCACTTTTTTCTCTCCCCACACCTCCCTTTCTGGGGTGTTCGAAATGTCATTTGTTTATTCATTTCTATATTCTTTGTTTGAAATCAAAACAGTTTCCCATGTGCTTTACTCCCACTAAATTAGCTGATTAGACTGTGACTAGCTTCACACGCGTGGATGTCTGTCAGTGGTCCAGAATGCACTGAAAAATGTATCTGTTAGATTTTTTTAGCATTTAATATAAAAATGCAACTATTTCTTCATTGTGTGACATTTTTGCGGTACTTAATGTTTTCAGTGATATTGGTGTTGTGTCCGTCTGACATAAACACGTCGTTCTTTTTGCACGCTTCTGCTTCGCGAGAGATTAGAAGAAAGAAGATGTGATATGTATGCATTTCATGAAAACAGGCTTATTTTGGTATTTTATAAGACATTATAAAATAGGGTTTTGAGGGCGCATTTTTTTAGTCCTGTATAACAAACGCTGATGGAGGTAATTACATAATTTCACATACTTTTTAGGCTCTCCTGCTCATTTTAGCTCATTATTCCATTCAGTGGTCCACTGGGTGAATCCTTAACTGCTCCTCTGAATGCCATTTCCATCCTCCTTTTCACAGAGCCTTAGAACCCAGTTCACCCTGACCACTGATGCTGCTCCCTGCCCTCATCCATCTGTATATTTTGATCTGAGGGAAGTCTGCAGCTATAATAACGTCTTGATCTACTGCCAGGCTCATCTCCCTTTGAAGGGTCCATTGTTTAGCTTGTCCCCTCCAGAATAGGAAGCAGCTGTATATTTTCAAGAATCCAGGCAGCAAGAATTCACCCATCCCTCAACCTCACCCACCGGGGCAGTTTTCTTCTTTGCAAAGAAAGATGGAAAACGGCTCCCCTGCATAGGTTACCATGTCCTATCACCATAAAGAACTGTTCCCTTTGTCGCTGATGATCTCCAGCATCACCTCTGCTGACGACCTTCTCACATCACCAAGCTGGATCTGCAGAATACCTACAATCTGGTGAGAATATAGGAAGGTGATGAGTTGAAGACAACTTTCAACACACTTTACGGGCACTATGAATAAACTGTTATTCCATTTGGTTGAACTAACTCGCCGACTGTGTTCCAGGCCTTTAACAATAATGTACTCCTAAACTTTGTAGACTGTGTTGCCTTTGTCTACTTGGATGGCATCCTTGTGTTCTCTTAGGATCTTCAGGAACATGTATCTCACATACGTTAAGTGTTTTGGCGATTTGGTTTACTCCTCAAACCAGAGAAATTTGAGAACCATTTTTTCAAAGTCTCCTTCCTCTGGTTTGTCATAGGCAGAGATCGCATCCACATGGATTCTGGACAGATGAACGCAGTGTCAGAATGGCCTGCTCTCAATATTCCAAAATGGTTCCTGATAACTTCTACCAAAGGTTTTTGGGAACTTTTTACTTTCATAAGTTAAACACAAAAGACAGCAGGTTCATTTTGGTGGACCTCAGAGGCTGATAAAGCTTCACCAGGGTCCCTACTTTCCATCACCCCGATCCAGTGTAACAGTTCCAGATGGAGGTGGATGCATCCAGTTTCTTATCCACTTACTTAATTTCGTTGTACCCGTTACAATGACAATAAAGATATTCTGATTCAGTTCTGGGACATGAATACTTCTCTTCCAGCATGCTGTAGATGGCAAGGTTCACCCCTGAGCTTTCATGTCTCACCAGTTTTCTCTGAGTGCAATTATGATGCAGGGAACAAGGACTTATTGGTGTTAAAGTGGGCTTTGGAGGAATTACACCACTATGTTGATGGTGCTTCACAAAAATTTCTGCTTTGGACAGACCACAAAAACTTCACTTACATCCACTTTGTCAAAACAATTTTAGACAAGCCCACTGGTGCCATTTTTCTCGTTTCACCTTCATCTTTTATCAATTATCCATCCATTTTACAAACTGCTTAATCCTATTTAAGGTCACAGGAGTGAGGGGCTGAAGGTATTCCAGGAAGCCGAGGGGACTCCCTGCACAGGGGACCAACCCAACACAGGGCACAATCACACACTGAGGACAATTTATACATGTCAGTTAGCCTACAGTGCATGTTTTGGGAAGAGAAGAGGAAACCCACAGTGCATAGGGAGAACATACAAACTTCATGCACACCAAGCTGTATGCAGGATTTGAAACCCATACCTGGAGATGCAATGCGACCGTTTCTTCCCCCAGAGTTCCACAATGAGCCTATATCCATAGTTCCTGTCTCCAAGATCCTTGCTCCTGTCCTCCTATCCCTGGAGGACCACGTTCACAGAGCCCAGCATGATGAACCAGATCCTGAGAAAGAACCACCCAACTGCCCGTACATCCCTGGATCAGTACGTATCCAAGTCCTGCAGTGGGCTCTCTCATCACCTTGAATGTCTCATCCTGCTGTGGCTTGTACTCAAGAGCCCCATCTATAACTTTTCTGGTGGCCCACTACAAAGAATGATGCTTGTTTGTATTTGCCTTGCTATGTGCCGAGAGCAAATCCAACAGCCAATCACCTGGCGTCCTTCAGCCCCTCCCTATTTCCTCAAGGCCTTGTTCCCACATTGTTATTGACTTTGTCACCGGTCTGCCACCCTTCCAAGGGCTCACTACAGTAATTATGGACCAATTCAGCTGTACTGTCCACATCATAGGGCTTCCTAAGTTCCCCTCAGCTAAGGAGACATCCTCACAACTCCCTAATCATATCATCTGCATTCACGGTGTTTCCACTGAGGTGGTATCAGACCGGGGTTCAATTTATGTCCCAATTGTGGCGAGCCATCTCTATAGTAATGGCTATGTCTATTTCCCTAACATCTGGTCAAAATCTCCAGACTAATGGTCAGGTTAGTTTCAGAATTTGGTCTTAGAATTTAAATCCAAATTGAAGAACTATGATTTTTAGTTCAGTCTATTTTTGCTACTGTACAGGCCGCTGTCTTAGAGATTGTTTCTGCTTTTGTTGCTCACCTATCAGCATCAGTGATGAGCCATTGTGTCAGCCTCTCTCCTCCATACAGCAGCCTGCCCTGTGATTGGGTTGGACACTGAACTGGGTTAGGGTTAGGGTAGACATCGGTATAGCTGGCCATAGGCAGAGCACCTGGCCAGTAGTGGACTACTGACTGGTCTGTAGATGGCTGAAGAAATAGATGACCTACAGACAGCATGTCTGTCCCCCTGATCGTTTGACAGAAGACAGCACTGTTCAAAAGCAGAGACTACTTTACAGTGTGTTTGTTGTTAGCCTGCACCAGACGGTTGGGCAGCCAGTTTTTTTTCCTAACAAAATCGTGGAGTTTTGTCACATCTCCGCCGTTGTCTTCTGCCACTGCTTTATTATCCACTCAGACGGTTGTTGTCCTGCACTGTGCTGTTTGTACGCGCTAATCACTTTGGGACAACCACGTTGGGAAGACGCTGTATTAAAATAAATTAAACGGAAGCGAATGTTTGTGTTGTGCTGTTCTGATCATGTCTTAGTTCTGCAGCTGGCCTTCTGATAAGAGGTAGGTAAAAAAGGAGCTCTGCGTGCCAAGTAATCCCGGCTGGATGGACATCTCCCATTAGAGATTGAGAATGGAGAAAAGCAGTCAGCCAGACAGGCATACAGACACACAGATGTCCAGCCCCTACCCAAACACACACATATCTGACCCCTCACTTTCATCCTGGCAGTTACGTGGGTGGCAATGATCTACTGCCATGCAAGTGTTCCTGTCGCCACAGGAGATTCATCCACTGCACCAATCTCAAGCCAGGGTTCATCACCTCTATGTCAGCACCCGTCTTGCGAGACTGATGGGTTGATGATTTGCTTTTCTGCTCTGAATGAGACAGCATCCAGACATCCAGAAGTCCCCGGTTTCCTTGTCATCTTGCCGCGTCAGTCTCAGATAATGTGGTGCAGCAAACACTGTGAAATGCTTTTTAAAATGAGTTTGCTACATGAGGACATGCTTGAAAGCAACACAGCTGAATTCCTTCATTAGATTCCATGCATGATCAGCATTTCCACAGTATCTACACTGCTAAAGCTCTCTTAAGAACTAATTCTACTTGTGTTAAAGCTAATTCTTTTCTTCTTTTGCTTTAATGGTTTGCTTTAGAAAGCGAGACTCAGCACCATCCCACTCTAGCTGAGGACAGACTAAAACTCCCAGCGATGCAGAGCTGGATGCTCATTACCATTTCCACCTTCTAGCAGGCCTCATTAAAACACTGAATTAACTGCTGCTTATGCAGCCCAAATCTTTGTCTTCTGTTTAATTGTAAACTAAATGAAGCATCTTTAGCTGTGAAAATTATTATTGACACACAAATATTGTTACCTGTGAAATGAAAGCTTGTAAAAATTATACCTGCCAATTTTCTTCATCTTGCTATTTCAAAATGGGGATCAAAATTATACAGATTACATGGTAGACTTAAACTTTTGTTTGTGCCAAAATAATGCTTAAGAGTTGTTCAGTTCTCATTTTATGTTTCATTCTGCGTGGGTCAGAAGAATTACTAAAAGGGAGGCCAGCAGATAGTCACAGCAAAAAGAAGGATATCACCAAGAATCAATCCAAGAGAGCCTCAAAGTACATTTTGATAAGGGTGCCCTTGGTTCAGCTTTGTAGTGAAGCCTGAGCAGCTTCCACACAGCTGAATGATTGCTGTCTCTCTCTTCCAGAAGTTTGGTACCAAGTTCTCCAAGTTTTCATGGTGACGGTATTCTCTGTCTTAGAAAAGTTTATGTGCTTTAGGTATGAAGAGACTATTTGGAAGTTTAAAACTGAAGCATATAAATTAACAGCAATCCTTATTCTTTATAGATTTTTTTTTTTTTAATCCTCGAAGATCATGGAGAAAAGACATACATGCTGCTTTAAATATTTTACAAAATTAGAAGTGACAGTTCTTTCCCTTTCAGTATTGGATCAATTGGCTTACAATCACAGTGTCACCTTAATCTATTTTGGAGGGTTGCCTTTAGGCATTATGGTTAACTTTCTTGACCTTGAGTACAACAGCACATTCTGTTGAAAGTCAACCCTTTTAAGCACTTCATCACCTGCCTAATCACCTACAGCCTCACCATCCTTGCAAAGAATCCTTTGCATGTCTTTGAATGTTTGCCCTTCATGAGAACAAACTCTCGCTGAAGTAGGGTGGAGAAATGAGTTTATGTGAAATATGCTGTGTATTACAGCAGGCCGCCTTATTGGCCGTACATGTGATCGCTGGATGCTGAGCAGCCGCATGCGTGTGCTTCTTAGACTAAGATATGCATATGCACATGATCACAGCCTCAGTTTAACAGAATCTCTGCAGAAGAGACTTGGTTATAATAACAGTTTGGCACTCAAAAAAACAAGCATGCATGCTCAGCATTTTTTGGCCAAAAAATAACAAAATGGGAACATGAGGGAGTGTAACCCTCGTAATTACTGGGTTGTCATTGCTATCCTAGTCATGGATGAGAAGAACTAACTTGAACAGGTCCACAGATGTGACATCTTTTATCGTATTAAGGAGAAGTATGACAAATTTGGAAGAGTTCTTAGATCATTGATAAACCCAAGATGTGTTGCATGGATAACGTACAAGTGTTTTGGTGTTTACAGTTAGCTTAAGATTATTTACCTGAGTATAGATATCACTGTCCATGATGTCAACAGACTTGAAGGCCAGGTTCTCCACATGCAGTTTTCTTTGGCCGTTTCTAGGACTTTCTGACATGTGACACCAATGAATGTTGGGATTATATAGCCCTACAGTGAAAGCAGGTTTAAGTCAAGGCAGCTGAGGAGTGACCGGGACCTGACTGTAAGCAAAAGCTCAACTCTACTCAGGTGAATTCCCAGCACTGAACAATTTAGCACAGAGGAGCTCTGCATACCAGTCAAAACTTAGCTAACTGAGAGGACAGAAAGCTAACAGAAAGCATTTTAAGCTAGCAGAGAAGAGAGTTTAACTTAACAGAGTTGATTTTATAGCAGAGAGGATTTATTTCAAACAGAGATACCACTTTGCTAGTAGAGCTGACTGGGGCCATGTGTGGCTTTGTGAGTTAGCTGTCTGTATCTCTGATCAGAAGGTTAGCAGTTCAAATCCCATGGCTGGCAAATTCGTCTATATCACTGTTGGGCTGTTGAGCAAGGCCCTTATCTCCAAAGCTGGTCCGGCACACCAGATAAATGGCTACATTCTGACCCCCAGCTTGCTCTCATCTATATGTGTGTGTGTCCCCATGAAGAGAGGGGACCTATGAAAAACACATTCCAATGTTCTGTACATTTGACAAATAAAGAATTCAATCATAACAGCGGATTCTGAGCTATCAGAAAGCTATTTTAGCTAACAGAGTGGATTTTCTAGTTAGCAGAGGGACCTTTCAGTGCTTTCAGTTTTGATCAATCGATTCATATTGTTCCGTTGATTATATTTAATAGTACAGTATATAACAGCGAGGATCCTTGCAGTTGTCTGTGCTATTAGTGCGATGTGAGAATATTTGGTATTTTTGTGTTCAACAGCTTTAGAACTTGCACTTAATTTTTCAAGTTTGAATCTCCACTGAAAATAAATGTTTTGTATAATTATCAGCTTTCCATGTGAATGTCAGTGGAATGAGGTAAAAATCTCCATGTGACACGTCAAAAAATGGTACTGGCGTAATTGAATAATTATGTGGGAACACCTTTAAATGGATTAGCCTGTCACATTCGGTGTATGACCTATTACACGTTCCATCTTCATGCTGCACAGCTTAAATGGGATGTTAAATCTCTCTTTTTCTCAGCCCTCATTATGATCAGTATTTAGTTTTATAGACGCTGAATTCAGAAATGTTGTCTTGAATTAGGTCTGGATTCAAATTCACCGAAAAGACGGGATTTTGTTTAAGAAAGATACTGGTCATGTGCTTACGATATACACCCTGAGCGACTGCAAGGATATGGGAGAAAGAGGCCGTTTGACAGGGCTCAAACCTCGATCACAACAAAACCAATATCATTTAGACAGCAGTCTTTACAGGCACAACCAAATTGCTACAATTTCCTGATGTGTAATGAGCTCTATTTTGAGTCAACACAAATATTTGTACACTTTTTTTTTCCAGAATGATTACAGCGTTTCACAGTTTCTCAACAGTTGTTTGCTTCTGAGATGACAAGTGTTTTTCTTTGTCAATTTTCATGTGCTGAATTCAAAAATTGCAATTAAAACGCTTGATTAGCTGCTGCATGAGGTATTTAAGCTTTCATATTTTACTTGTATGTATATTTTGAAGCAGATGGATTAAATTATTGTAGTCTACCAAGCATTCTTGCGTTGTTTGCTCCACATATCATTTTAGTGCTTATAGTAATCACACCCTTACGCTAAAATTAAATTAAGATCTATTATGAAACCAAGTGACAAAACAAATACTTAACATCAAAGTATATAACGTAGTCCTTTTTCGTTATCCGCTCAGCGTTCCTCTCGTATTTACTGTGCAGCTTTAAGTCTTGATACCTTTTCTCCATTTCTGCAACGTCTTGGTGAAATCACTTACCATGCTTTTCACTTCACAGTTTGCTGAGAAAAAAATCTCGACGAGAGTGGGAAAAAATGCATATTTAGTGACATATTGGATCCAAGATTCCATAAGTACCCCTTATTGATCCTTGAACCCTGGGCCGTGGATCAGAATACACTGAAGGCCTCAGCCCTCTGCATAATCCGTCCATTGATGTCACCTAAACTTAATTTGCATAGTGCATGCCGTCTGGTCCGTATCTGGGAAGAGGAAAACTGGAAGGACTGCATTTATCACAAATAGGGGGCAGTATGAATATCTTGTAATGCCATACAGGTTGGCTAATGCTCCAGCTGTCTTTCAGTCTTTCATGAATGAGATGTTCTAGGACATGATTAACCAGTTTCTTCTACTCTATAGCGATGACCTACTGATACACTCACCAGACCCTGTGTCCCATCGATCTCATGTGAAAGCTCTTCTTCAGTGACTATGAGAACTCTGGGCTCTCCTCTGGACTATCCTTTCTCAGCGACATGGAACATCGCCAAAGTTGCATCCCAAAGCCTTCTATTCACATACACTAACAAAAGCGGAACAAAACCAAGGCATGGGCAACCAGGACTGTTGGCTGTTAAGCTGGCCTTGGAAGAGTGGAGGCACTGGCTAGAGGGGGCCAAATACCTCTTCTTACTGTCAATAATCATTGAAATCTTGAACATATCAAGGGCGATAAATGTCTTAATCCAAGGCAGGCCTGTTGAGCCATGTTCTTCAAATGCTTCTAGTTCACAGTGACCTACCATCTGCTTTGTCTCGCCTCTTTGACACCCCCCTTCTCTTTATCGGACACCGGCCCCACAGACTGTTCTAGCTTCCCTCCATGTGGTGGAGCTGATGGTTGCCCTCCAGAATGCATTGCTGGAAGACCCAGGACATCCTGACACACCCAGAGGAAAACTTTATGTGTCAACTATGATTTGGCCATAGCTGCTGCAGTGGTTACATATGTCACTTAGTTCAGGTCACCTGGGGGTCACCTACATAATTTTTCTCACCCCAAAATTCTGGTGGCCCTCTCTGTCCAAATGGGACGCTTGTGGGTCCCACAGCAGCCCTGGTCCCACCCTGTAATGGATTTTATCACTGATCTGATGCCCTCCCAGGGTTATACCACAATATTGGTGGTGGTGAACTGTTTCTCCAACACGTGTTGCTTAATTCTCTCATCTGGTTTACCCACTGCCATGATGTTAGTAAAGTGTTTTATCAAGTTTTCAGGGTGTCTGAGGTCTCGGAAGACATCGTTGGTTCATATCGAGTGTGTGGAAGGATGTCTGTTCCCACCGGGGGGGCTCAGTGACTTTGTTTTCAGGATATCATCCCAAGTCCAACAGTCAAATCCAGTGGCTGAACCAAGAACTGGGCCAGTTCTTGTCTCAATATTGTGCTCCCGGCCAGACTGGTTGGTGTAAATACCTGCCTTGAGCAGAGTACGCCCAGAACCCGCTAGTGCATTCCTTCCTCCATTTTTCCCCCTTCCAGTGCATATTGGGGTACCAGCCTCCCCTTTTTCCATGGGAGGTAGAACTTGACGAGTACCTGGCAGTAAATGACTGGTTCGAGAGGAGTGAGAAGGTGTGCAAGGTGGCACATGTGTGACTCTTTTGAGCTGTGAATGACCAAAAGTGGTTTGTGGAGCCACTCCTGTCCTCTATCCAGGGCAACGAGTGTGGTTGCCCAATAAGGACATCAAGCTTGGGTTGCCCTTTACAAAGCTCAGAGTATGCTACACTGGGCCATTCAAGGTGCTCCACAGCATCAACTCCATCACATACCGGTTGCAATTACCATCCTGCTACATGATATCACCTACTTTCCATGTCTCGCTGTTGAAGCCTGTTTATTACAGCCCAGTGGTGCCACCTGCTGCCTCATACATACCTCTAATGTCCCTGGATGTGGGGGTGAATCGCTCTGTGCTGTGTGGGTCCTCCTGGACTCTTTTTGTTTGTTGTGCATAAGTGCATTGCAAAGACACGTTAAGGATTATGATGATACTTCTCTCATGTCTGTCGGACATAAACATAAGGAGTTTTTTACTGTCGCCATTGCATTTTTCAGGCTTGTGTAACAAATACTGACAGAAGCGTATTTACATGTTCTCTGACGTTAGAGTCCTCCGCTCCATGGGGCTGTAGACACCTTTTTGATGAATTAATAAATATAAATTCTTACTTTCTGTTGTTGTGAAGCGGTTTGTGACAGTGCTTCTTGTTAAAGGCGCCATATAAATAAATATTTAATTGAATTGAATAGTCTGGAGTCCAGCTGCTTGTTCTTGTAGGTCCAGATCTCTCAGAAGGTCATTCAGTTCACTTTTTGTTATGAGGTGTGCTTCTGAAGAAATAATCCATCAAAGGATGGTTGTGGAGAAGAAGCTTCATGCTCAGCCTTGTCTGAATCAAGTAAAAATGGTTCTGGTGTGACAGAACCGGGCAGGGCGTCCCCATGGGGTACTAGATGTTGAGCTGAATGAATGTTTGGATATTGGCGTGTCCTATTTTTCTCTGTCATCCCTTTACCAATTAGAGGAACCACGCAGATACAGCGATTGCAGATATTATCGGTTGGCTCTCACCAAATCATCGGCGCTGCGGAAGGCATGGATTTTCCTTTCTTTGTTGCACCAGTGTTGCAGCATATGTGTGGGGCACAGCTCTAGGCCTGATGTCCAATTTTACATCCCAAAGAAAGGCTGGCATCCTTCATAACTGCAGCAGTCATGCTGCACTTTGGTGAGGGAGATTCAGAGTTACCAGAAACAGAAGGCGCCGATCTGCTCACTCAGGCTTAGCTGAACAGCAGACTAATAATTAAAGGAGCAGTATCATTTTCTGGGTGTATATATAAATATGTCACTGTAAGCTGTATTAAGATTGCATCACCTATGAGGCCTCTGCAAATATGATGCAATCAGGTGTGATTCAATTTCCGTTGCAAACTACATCATTGACTGCAATTTTGTCTCAAAACAAGTACAATACAAACCCAGACGTTAATTTATTCATGCATTTTTAAACATATAAACATTTAATCGTATACTGGTTTAACTTACCAGACACTTCCATGCCTTGAATCATATAAATGACCTTGTTGCATATATTGAAAATTGGAGCTAATCAACAATTTAAAAAAAAAATTGTTTTTAGTGCCCCTGCATTATAAAGACTGACTAGTTTTCTTTCGGAAGCATTTTTGGCTGTAGACCAGTGAACTGAATACTGAAGGCAAATGGGTATACACATTATAATCAGCATATTTCTGTGAATCAGTGACCATAAGTCTGTCAGTGTTTCCTTAAAATGATTTCATGATTGCTGTTATCTCATCTGGCTTTCTACCCATGTACATGCAGACGGACATATTTAATATTCCGCTGAAAGAACAGATCATCTTCCAGGATTCACGGTCCAGCTGAACCATGTAAGTTGTTTAACGTATAAACAGGAGGTGGGTTTAAAACAATCAAAGCATTCAGGCAGATTTTTTTGTATTCTCCACATAAGTCAGTGGGGAAACTTTCAGATCAACGAAATTAAACTTTACCTTTAAGAAATGTGCTAAGATAACAGTGGATCTGTGGCCGACGTGCGCTAAGGCTAATTTTAGATTTGTTTTTCGTCTGTTCAGCTCTAATAACAAAGAAAACACTGTGGAGACTGGAATACAGCTGGGGTGGAAGTTATTACAGCGTCCAGCAGGCCGTCTCTCATTAAGAAGCCTTGTTTCCAAAGCTACGTTCACCTACTGCAGTTCATTTCATGCCTGTTTTTAGCTTGCTCAACATGGCGATGGATAATAACCCTTAAAAAGCAAAAGCAAGTAAATTAAAGTAATCAAGCTGTCTTGCCCTGGTGGTGAGCCAGGTTCACTTCTCAAACTGTAATTATCACCCCAGAGCCAATGTTCCGCTTTAATTGTTCTGATGAATGAAATATTATAGTGAAGCTGCTCTGCACACAAGCGGAATAACAACTTTAAAGCCATAAAGCTTGGCACAGCTACAAGAATGAAAGTGACTTCAAAGTGGATGATACGTGCATCTGAACCTGAACAGAACGACCGCACAATCGACATTCTACTTATTGTTTTGAAAGGATAACTAGAATCGGAATCATCAGCTCAATTAACGAGTGGCGGTAAACTTAGGTGAGAAAAGAGGTCATAAATCTCACAAACAGCAAAGTGTTGTCATTTCAGTACACAATGACTTGTTTAAAAATATGTGTAAATTGTATGACAAGGACATTTCAAATCTGCGTTGCTAAACTTCTTAAAGTTCTTTAAGAAACACCTGGGGTGTTTGGAATGCTTGTGCAATTGAAAGGATATTCTGTGAGTCAGAAGTCTTAAATAGACCTGTATCACATCAGTACAAAATGAAAGAGAAACAGATCCATCATGTGGCACAGCGCTGGGCACACCTTAGATGGGACGTCAGTTCATCATGTGGCACAGCGCTGGGCACACCTTAGATGGGACGTCAGTTCATCATGTGGCACAGCGCTGGACACACCTTAGATGGAACGTCAGTTCATCATGTGGCACAGCGCTGGGCACACCTTAGATGGGACGTCAGTTCATCATGTGGCACAGCGCTGGA
>JAACJT020000001.1:25626220-25642522 GCA_009936485.2 Gymnarchus niloticus | reverse complement strand
TCTAAAACACTCAGGCCTTGGCCAGCACCTGACCTTAAACATTCCAAACCGTTGTGCAACAGGTCACGAGAACAGGAGGTGGTTTCTTTTCCATCACAACTATAATGCAATGCAAGACATTACAAGGCGACAGACAAGTGCAAAATGTATATATGTATATATATATATATATATATATATAAATAAATGGACTAAATGAAATAACACTAACACTAAATGAAATAGAGGGTTGCACATTGCGTGAATATATTAGTCAATGGTGTTATGGACAAGTTGCAATTCGGATCAGTGCTGAAAGTCCCGTAGGAAGGCCAGGTGTCATTAAGGGGTTATGCTTCATCCCCCAGGGAGGCAGCTGCAGGCGTGCTCTCTGCTTTGTGTCCCCCTGTGCTGTGATGCATTCCTCTTGTCTATATTTTATTAGGATGCACCTGTTACTGTCAAATTTAACTTAATATCCATACATTGATATAGTTTAATCTTTCAAGGACATTTTTTACTGAAATCATGAATCAATTGTGTCAACACACTAAAATGCAATTAACTACAGGCCAGAAGTTTGGGCACACCCTCGGATTTTTAAAAAGAATAAACATTACACTACTTTTATTACAAGAAAATAGAAATACTTAAAACAAATGAAACTAATTGGTTTTGAAGTGTAACGTAACAATATACACTGTAAGTGCAATTTAATGGTTGCGAGTGCCTAAGTACGAGTTTCATCAAAATAACCACCCCTCACCTTTATCATAGCAGCACAGATTCGCGACATCCTTTCCAACAATTTTTGGAAATAACTTGTGTCCAAACCCTCCCAGCACCTTTTCAAGCATGCATACAGTTCTGTTTCATTTGCTGGACATTCATTTCAAACTTGTCGGTCCAGCTCGTCCCATGCCAGTTCAATGGGAGAAAGATCTAGAGACTGGGGAGACCAAGACATAATTCTGAAAACTTTTTGCTTTTCTGTGGACTCGATATAATTTTGGCACAATTTTGAAAAATTCTTGGGATCATTATCCTGTTGAAGAATGAAATTTTGTTCAATGATATGTAAAGCAGAAGGAATTGTGTAACGCTGAAGAATTGAGTGATACTTTTCTTTTTTCATGATCCTTTTAATTTAGACTAAATCTCCAAATCTTCCTCCACCAAAACACCCCCGTACCGTCATTGATCCACCTCCATGTTTCACGGTAGGAACAACACATTCTGTGCTTGCCCTTTCCCCCATCCGCCACCTGACATAAACCCTTTGGTTACCCCCAAGTAACTGAAATTTACTTTCGTCCGTCCAGAAAACCTGTTCCTGGTCCTGAAAACTCCAGTGTTTGTGTTGTTTGGCCCATAGTAATCTCTTTTTCTTAACACCACAAAGTAAAGGTTTCCTGGCAGCTTGACCATGCAGTCCAACTGCTCTCAGTCTTCCCTTGACTGTAGTAAGAGATACTGGTGTCCCTCTGTTCACATTAATAGCAGCCCTCAGATCTAGAGCATTCATCTTCCGATTTCTTTTGCAGGTCACAACCAAGTGTTGATCTTCAGCCTTTGATGTCACTTTCCTTGCCCCAGACCGTTTCCAGTCATTGTTGCTTCCGGTCAGCCTGTTTCCTCTATAAACAGGAGGTCACTCCATGCTTATAAACATCTAACTTTCTGGCTATTTGGTGATGATAGAACCATTCTTTACTCAAAATTTCAATGTGAGTCCTCTGTTCAATTGTTAGCTGCGCCTTTCTAGCAATTACAAACATAAAAATAACAAATATTTATCAAAAATTCTGACTTATCAATTGTGATATAGTACAACAGAAGATTGGAACGACGAGCAGAATCATGCATTAAACCTCTCACAAACTGATCTGGGACAACGCAGATAGGTGGGTATCGTTGTGTCTAATTAAGACACAATCAAGAGAGGCCAAGAGCAAATCAAGTCCTGACATTAGTAAATAGAATTCCAACACAAAGTGAATGTTAATGCACTAAAGACAGACCCGATATGTCTTCTTCAAATACTTGAATAGTTTCAGCCTTTGTGGCTAAATAATGTGTTACTACAAGCTATAAAATATTGAAAACCAGTCAGTTACATTTGTTTTAAGTATTTCCAATATTTTCTTGTAATAAAAGTTTGACAAAGCAGTGTATCATTTATTTTTAAAAAAAATCTGAGGGTGGGCCCAAACTTCTGGCCTGTAGTATATGTATTGAGATTTGCTTAAGAGACCTGTCACAGCTGGTCAAAAATTATACCTGAGTCATCCATCCATCCATCCATCCATCCATCCATCCATCCATCCATTTTCTCATCATTTATCCTCGTCATGGGGGGGCTGGAGTCTATGCACCACCCTGGATGGGATTCCAGTTCATCTAAACCACACAGAATAATTTATTGAACATTAAAACTAAAAAGTAAAACTACAATAAATATGTGGTAGACTTTCACTACCCCGATGGTGAATACGGTAAACTATTAGGTAGGTAAAATAATTATGAGAAATATGCTTAAAATGTGCTATTTTCTTTTTCTAATATTTCTTTTTATAATTTTTAAAGCTAGGTACACTTTGTTTTGCTAAGTATAAATTTATGAAAATGCCAGGGCAGCTTCAATTTGTTTTACATTTTGCGATAAATGCTGGCTACTGTTAGTGAAAATCAGTTATAAAATTTCAAGTCATTTTTTAAGTAAAATACATAAAAATGTAACTTTTACAATGAGACTGAATAAGAATAAAAATTAGAATTACTTCATGATATGTATATTAAAACCTTTGCTCCTACTATATCAATGTATGGATATTTGCTCTGTTTAAGATTCCCATGGAATATTTCTTAAAACATACTTGATATCTAGTTTTTATTCTGGAATCAAACTTTTTATAACTCTCCTTTCATTTTTTTTTTTATTATTTTTTAAATCTATGTACAGTGAAAAATAAATCTTAAAAATACCACAAGAATTTTGTTCTGTATAGTGCTCTTAGTTTACAGTTCCGGTAAGAATATGCTGGAGTCTCTAGCTTAAGTGAAATGATGAAAAGTATTTCCATTCTTCTTGACTTTGGGTATTTTATCAGCTATTATATTCAAGCAGTCACTGTGGTCTTTGAACAGATGATTCCACACATGCAGTAGAATTACAGGAAATCTGAGAGGTGGTCTCCCTTTTTGTGTAAGAATAATTGTAATGTGTAAGCAGACCTCCCATCCTTTCATAATGAATATGTGTTTTTTCAGTATAGTGACAGCTAAGGTGAGTGTGATTGTGGCTGTTCCTGCATCACAGAGGTTTATATCAAGCTTAACCTCAGCACACAAATTAAGTGGAAAATTTGACATATCACAACTCTGCCATTCCTGAATTGCTATTTCTTTACAACAAAAAGATAGCAATTAAGATGAACTGTTTTCATGGTAAAACATCTGCACAAATTTGTACAAAAATGTACTTAATGTTCCTCTCCTTCTGTGTATGAGCATCAATCAAGATGAACCCTTTTTAGAAAACAAATATTGAACAGCTAATGAAATATTAATTGGTGGATACTCAGAATGCTGTGTGATGGTTAATTTAACAGTATTGCATCCACCAATGGCTCCTAAAGGCGGCAGTATCTCAGCACTCTTTATGAAATCCTTTTTAAATAAACACAGCTATCGCTATCTGATTTTTACTTTAAGATATTTCAATGTATCTTTCTGATCAGATGAAAGATAGTGCTTTACATTTAAAAATGATTTTTTTAGTTTTTTTCTTTGGGGGGGAATTAATAAAAAATTTTAAAAGAGTCAAGGAACCATGCAGAATGTCTGATTAAGAAACCCAGGGTTTTGCCATTGCAATCATATTGATTACATTTGAAAATGCTGTTGAGATTCCTGTATCATTTATTTAGACTGGAGATAGCTAGCTAATTAGCGATGACACCTCTGTAATTTCTGTGTTAATCAGAGGAATGATCCTAAAGACAGAGAACTGGAGAGTGATCCTGGTACTTTGAGTGTGAGGTTTTTGTTGACGTACTAGTTGGCTGGTTGCAGTTTCTCAAATATCACTTCGGGGACTTGCTTCCTTTGTTGTGTTTTTGCTCTGCTCCAAGCCATTACTGACTGATCATGCTGTGACTATGTTAAAGAACAGTTTTTTTTAAGATTTTTACTTTGTATGATTTGTGTTTACTGTGCTGGGTTTACCCCTCATCCAGGGAGTCCTCCGCCTTGTGCCCTAAGGCTGCCGGGGATAGACTTGAGGCCCTAAGCACTTTGGAAGATGGATGATTAAAATTTAATTTTTAATCAGGTGGTGTTGATTGATTGCCAAACAATTAAGGTACAATTTAACTGGTTAAGGTATTAACTACCTTGAGTGATAATTGAATTATTACAATATAGCATTTTTTGCTATTTTATTTTAAACTAGTGTCAGACAGTATATGTTTTGCAAAAATGGAAAATTCAGATAATGCCTGCAATGTCTGGCACCCTCTCTGATGCTATACTGCTCCACCTCCCTTCTGCCTGCTCAAAGATATTTTCATTTCCGATGGTACATGAGTAATTCTGTGCCGTAACCTGGTGTAGTATTGCATAATGGCCAAACTTATGTCCCTCTGAACCGGTAAAGATCCTGCCTGACCTTATCGGCATAACAGTGTGGTTTAGTACATGGTACGGCCTCCTGCTCTCATGACTGGTCAACAGGGAAACATAAGGACCGCGTAAGGAAGAGTTGCGAGATTTCGCTCTGATCTCTCATCCTCTTCTATCATTTCTCTTCCCATATTGAGAAGACAGCATTGTTGTATCTGGAGCGAGGAAGGACTCAAAAGCAGGCATAAGGTGAAAACAAAAGGGATTTGTTGTCCCAAACCTGAACAAAACCAAAACTGGACTTCAGGGGACCCAAGCAACACAGGGGTGCGACATCCATGACCGGACTGGGAAAACACAGGACTGGGAAGCACTTCTAAACTAGACTAACAAGGGGACAACGATTAACAGGTGTGCCTTATTAGTAGCCACGCTGGGGAAAAACAGAAGGGGCAGGTAGGCAGGGCATGACAGTACCCCCCCAACGTGTGCCCTCTGGGCATGATGGACGAACAGAAGTGACCGAAAAACAGGGCCAGAAACAGACAGGACACGGGACTGAACAGGAGACGACAGGACACAACATACACCACTGAACAGGAGACCAGACACAGGACACCACTAGGAGCACTAAACAGGCCAGGGCAGGAACAGAAACAGCCAGGGAGACACACAGGAGGCCCATCAGGACAGGGCAGACTGGCAGAGGAACCACAACAGGGACAGACACAGCGGAAAGGGCCACGGGAAGCACACACCAGGGAATGGAAAAAACAGCACCGGGCAGGGGAACTTACGCTGGGGAAGAGCAGCTGGGGCTGAGCCGGGGGTCCTCCGGGACCCCAGGACACAGACCCAGGGATGTGGATTCCCTCGAATTTTGGTGGGGCAGTGGGACCAGGTGGCATTGAGGGAGCAGCAGGACCGGGGGCACCAAGGGAGCAGCAGGGCTGGGATCAGAACCTGAGCAGGAGGGCACAATTGGCACTGCTGAGCAGGGACCGGAGGGTGCTGAGTCACCAGCAGGACTAGGGGGCACAAAGGGAACAGCAGGGCTGGGACTGGAACCAGAGCGGGAGGGCACCACAGGCAATGTGGGGCAGGGGCTGGAGGGTGCCGAGGAATCAGAGACCGGGTGGTGCCAGGGGAGCAGCAGGGCTGGGACCAGACCCAGTGCAGGAGGGCGCCATGGGGACCATGAAGCCCGGACCTGGAACCAAGCGGCTGCCCTGAACGGCATCCAGGTGACGACCACTAAAGACAACGTGGCGGGCACCGACAGGACATCAGGGGACAGAGAGATGGGCACCGGCCAGAGAGGGACGGCGATTAAGGGGTTGGCTGGACTTCAGGAGGCGCTGTGGGGATCTCAGGGGCTGGTGGGTGAGGCACAGGCTGGACTGCAGCAGGGGACGCTGGGCGAGGCGCCGGAACACCCAGCAGATGGGTGGAACAGCCTATGCTGGACCGAGAGCCAGGGATGCAGGCGAGGTGGCCCTCTCTGGACCGGGAGTCTTGAGCGCAGGTGAGACGGCGGAAGCATCTCCGCGGTCGGACAAGGCGGCGGCAGCCTCTTCGCCACTTGCACTCCCTGCACCGGGGAATGGTGAGGGGATCAGCAGCCAGCTGCAGGGCGCCTGCTGGGGGATCGGCATTTTCCCACTCAATGATCTCTTTACCTCCATCAACAGGCACAGGATCTCCTCCGCCTCTTGGGGATCCACACCAGGGGTGAGCCACAAGAGTCTCTGATATGCCTGACAGAAGAGCCCTCTCACCTCAGAGTCCTCCAGACCACCGGGCTCATCTTCAGTTCGAGGGTGGGGTCCAGGAGGGCGTAAAATTCCTCCATGAGATGGCCAGGCCATTCCTGGAGTGCTGGCCCTCCCTTGGACCTCAGAGGTCAGGGCACTTGTGGGATCCGGTCAGCAGGGCACATGGACGCACACGGGGGGGAGGCAAGCTAGTGGATGTGAAGTCCGGTCATTCTTTCGTATCCAAAGCGAGGAAGAACTCAAAAGCAGGCATAAGGTGAAAACAAAAGGGATTTGTTGTCCCAAAACTGGACTTCAGGGGATCCAAACACCCCCATGAGACAGCGCACAGCAAGACCCAGGCAACACAGGGGAGCAACATCAATGAAGGGGTAGGACTGGGAAGGACTTTTAAACTAGACTAACAAGGGGACAACAATTAACAGGTGTGCCTTATTAGGGGCACCACGCTGGGGAAAAACAGAAGGGGCAGGTGGGCAGGGCATAACAGGCATAAAGAAGAGTTGTGAGATTTTGCTCTTCTCTCTTGTCCTGCTCTATCATTTCTTTTCCTGTATTCTATTTCTCTTATTTTTACCAGTCTAATGTTTTCTCGGTAAATTCTTTTTCTGCATGTCTCACAGTCATAACTATAATGACCATTTTAACTATGTTAACAGTCCTCGATTTGCATCATATAAGTCAAATAAGTTTAGTGTTTCCGCAGTTCCCTATCATCTTCCTAGGAAATATTTTGTACTGTGTAAGTAAATAAAACTGACTTACAAAATTAATATATACCAATCGTACCCCAGCATATTGACAGACTAACCAGTGGACAGCTAGTTATATTTATGTAATTAACCATTTTTCCACCATATGGGTGCGGATGATTGCTCTAGCAGTAAATCTTACCTTCTAATAGTTTAAATGTCCCGGAGAGAAAATTCCCTGAAAATGTCATACATCGTTCTGCAGCCATCAAATCTTCAGACACCAACCAGACATTGGGGGTGGGGTTAAGTTTCTTATGTAAATATTGGCACCTGGACTGTAGAGAATGGCAGGTCAAGCCTTGTACAATTCTTACCATTCCTATTGCAGTCACAGAACATTCTGCTCAGTTTTGGCGAATACCCAACATGCTCCTTGGGCCATCAAACTAGCTAGCAAACAACTGTTGTCAGGTTTTGCCTTGTTACCTTCCTGATTGATTTTATTTATATAGTGACACGATGACTTTTGTGCACCATTTGTCCACTGCTGCCTGTCTTTCGAACCTGTGCTTCAAGATCTTATGGCTCTCCTGTGATGTTTTCTTTCCTTTCTTTTTCCAGGTGTATAATATGTGAACATTTCTCCACATCCTCACAGAGGTCGACAGCACATTACCAAATGAGGACCTCGCTTGAAAACCTATTTTTAAAGCCATTTAAACACCTTCCCTAACGTGCAAGTGGGTTGAAATACTAATCTCCATTACAACTACTTGGAATGAATGCACCATTTTTTTTACCGCACTACTTGTATGTAAGAACAGTTAATATAGCATATAAAATGCAATAGTTTCTTATTTTGTGCATAATTAACAGAGGTCAAAAGCCAGATCTGAGAAAGCACAATGTGTAGAAGTTGGAAAAGTAAATTTGCAAGCCGTCGTACAGCCCTGCCCATTACTTGATGATTCATTGAGTGCCTAAAAATGGGCTATAAATTAATGGCTATGGGAAAATATTAAGAAAACTAGGACTTCTAAATTATATATGCAAAATGTATTCATAGTCTATTCTTGAATTCAATTAACTGGTGGATTTTCTTAAACCAAAAGCCAAAGTTAGGTATAACGATATCACATGCAAGCTGCTGGTGCGAAGGAATTATAAGAAGCTGGGCTTTCTCTTCATGGTAAACTTGCATTTTCACAACACTGCCTCCAGTCGCCGTTAGTTGTTCATTTGGTGCTGTCCAGATGTCACCTTTTGGCAGCACAGCTGTGTTACAGGAGGAATGGAATTCTTTGGACGCCAACTAGAACACATGACCTACTCTGGGGTCGTTGGGGAGACACTAATACGAGCATACAGCTGCTGAGAGGGAGGGTGACAGGGCTGCAGGTTTTGATGCTCTGCCAGTAAGTGTCTTCGAAATGAATGCTGCCGTATTCTTGTCAACTTTTACTGCCAGAGCTGTGCAGCCTTCCAGCACTGAGGGTCACATATTAATACACATATTAAGAGTCTCCATCGTCTTCTACTCAATGTGCCTTTTCCTGTCAGTTCATCGTTTTTCTTTGTTTGGCTAAACTGGCTACAAGAAATCATCAGCATGGATCATCAACCTGTACATACGTGGACAAACGTGTCCATGGCAAGACCTGTATGTGACCGTGGCATTAGCGAGTGCTCTGGGGCTCGAGCACCCATGGGAAAATCTCAGAATTAATCCGTAAATGCAACAACTGGTTGCCAATCCAGTGCCAATACAGCACACAATATAACTCCAGAATGAGTGACACTGCAGTACCGGTGCCCCTAAATAATTTGCATCGCTACCCCTCCACTTGGACCATTTTCTCGTCACCACCCCACTCACACCATTTTCTCATCACGGCACTACTTCTAGTTTATTGCCATTTTTGACACTCACTGACAGAAACATAAACTGAGAATATTTTCAGCAAAAAAAAAATTGTATTTCCCCCATCCCAGTCCCGCAGTTCGCCCTGTGATGGGATTGAACCCCATCTAGAGTGTCCCTCACCTTGTGTCCTGAGGCTGTCTGGGATAGGCTTCAGCCCCTCCAAGCGACCCTGAATAGGATCAAGCAGTTTGGAAAATGGATGCATAGACGGTCACACGGTTGATGATTATAATTTAAAAGCCTGTCCTCTGCAAAAATACAATTTTGCTCAAAATGTTCGTTAGAAGCCACGAGGGTGATGACCCCTGCTCATCAGACTGGGACATTTTTTTTTATATTAGAACCTGACAGTCTCTCTATAAGACAGGTGCAGTAAAATATAAAGTAAAGTAAAATATAGAACTACATTCATATGATAATAATATCATGTTTAAGTCTGACATGCCATCTAGGATAATGCCTTAATGCGTCTGTGATAGGCTTCAGGCTCCCCCACGTCCTTGTCTGGGATAAGCAGTTAGAAAATGCATGGAGAGAAGCACTAAATCCTGCAATATGTGCAGTTAGATCTGTTTTAATTCTCAATTTCACATGAATTTACATATGTTATGAATTTGTCCCCTTATCATTGATTCATTGAAGAGTTGCAGTCAGTGCAGAATAATCAGCGTCAGTTTAAGACTAGAATTGGACGTGAATGTTTAAACTCTGGGTAAATAAGAATTAAATGCATTTGGGGGAGTTAATTTACTAGAGTGCCCTTCTAAGTCATGTTGAAATTAATGGAACACAGCTATTGCTTTGTAATTTATATTTTTTCTAAAGAACAAACACCATAATTACTAATGAATTTCAATTCAAATTCTATAATTTGCTGCAGTCTTCCAGTGCTAGGAGCTTAGCAGATAACATAGGAGTGGAATCTTCAGACACAAGGGCAGGAATGAAAAGATCAGCTGCAGTGATTTAGCATCTATTAAACGTTCCTTATATGCCAGAATTAAATTTCATTCCCGATATTAATCTTAGGTTCTGTCTGCCTGTCTGTCTGTTTCACTGTCTGTCTGTCATTTTGCTTATCACTGTCAAAAGAATTCACTATTTACTTGGTTCGGTATTACAAAGTATACATTTTTGATCTGTGTTATGCTTACATCTGTTTTTGTCAAAGATGATAAAATGTTAATTTAGATACTGCCTAATTGGACACTGCTGTTGTGGAAAGCTTTGGTTTGAGCTGTGTCCAGTCCAGACAGGTTACATTTCCCTGAGTGATCTATTTAATGAGGATCACGGTGTCAGTGTGACTGACAGACAGCATGGTACATTAATACGTCCCAAAGGGATCATAGCACACAGCTACATGACAAATGAATGGAGGAAGGACTCACTTGGTCCTTCCTAATCTGAAGCTACAGTAGAGCTTCTGCCTATACTATAATCGTCCTCTCGTACTTGGCACTGCAAACCGAACGATAATATTTAAGGGGTTTGTCTATGTCCCCATTTAATTAAAACGATCTTGAATATTGATATGTGTGTGCACAGTTTTAGACTGTCAAGACCATGACGGTATTTTTGTTGTGGCCCATAGCTGTTCATAGTGAGCAGGTCCAGTTATACTGCACTGAGCATGCCTGACTGCTCATGTGTGTCACTGATGTTATGACATCCAATGTGGGACAGGATTGGCTGACACATGCAAAGACTTTGATATGTTTTTGAAGAATAGCTCCAAGTTTAGGACACTAGGACGCAACTACAGTGGTGTCCTAATTTATATTCCGGACATTTGGGTATCTCTGGAGTACAGAACGAGGGAGAAGGCAATTACCTGACCTGAACATTGCTACATGAATGTGCTGGGACAAAGGTTTTGAGCCAAGTCCATTGTTCATACAGTTAGAATTAGTCTAGATTAAAAGCCTTTAAATTGTACAATACAAGGTGTCTACACAGTGAGATGAAAGCTGAGAAAGCCTGAATTATAATGTATTTGATTAATCACATTAACTGACGTTTGACCTGGTAAATGATGGTGATGAAATATTGGTATGTAACCCCTAAATGAGGGACAAGTTTTTTGTATTTCACTGACTCTGTGGTTGCTTTTCAATTCAAAATTGACTTCCTCCGTGACGTTTCATGAAAGCAGGACATGCCCTGCAGGGATGTAGCTAGTGCAGTGGTACATTCATAGAAGCCCCAGTGTAGATGGAGCTAGGTCCTGTTCCAAAGACTCCTGGGTGCCTCCACTTCTTGCCATTCTGTAGCAGAACTCACTCTTCACTGGTCACCTGCTCTGCCGCAGGTCAAACTGAGAGTGTAGCCCCTTCTAGCCAAACTCCCATAGTTTAGTGGGAAGTGAAACAAGTGTTTGGAAACATGACTACTTATGAAAGGTTACTTAGGCAATACCTGAGAGGCAAGGGGTAACTGGGCATTTCAGAAAATTGCTAGGATTTATGGATTTAGTGTAATGATAATAAAAATATGTACCCAAAATACATGTGTAGACACAGGTGGTAAATATCAGGAGATTTGGTTAGTTGATTGGCAGCAGGAAGTTGATTTCACCAGTGCACGCCCATTGGAGTATCACATCAGCATCTCTGTGCTTAAAGAATTTAGATTTGGAGTTTCCAATGGAATTTGACCGTTTATGACTCCATATGGAAAGCCGCCCAGCTAAGCCTTCGCCTTGCAAAAGATTTATCTGTCCCCAGAACACATATTTAGTGGCTTGAAAGTACAAAATCCTCCTTTTTCACCTCGTGTTCTGATGAAAGGCCACTGGGAAAATACTGTTTTAGTGGGCGAGGTAAAGCTGGAAATGCCACATACCAAATGTCAACTGTGAGGCCAAAGATCATGGAGAAAGGAGGAAAGGTCTCTTTTTAACTCAACTTAAACTTTAGTTGGGAAAGAACTCTCTGGATAAATGTTATTTAACAATATCATTATAATCACAAATCATTTTTGGGAACTGCTAGTTCTTTTCATAACACTGATCTGAAAGTAATGGTTTTACATAAACTATATAAAGTACACTCAAAGGTCACTTTATTATGTTTTCCTGCTTTTCTAAACTGCCAATCATGGCTACAACTAAATACGTACAGCATCCAGTGACAGGGTCAAGAGGTTCACTTACAGCATGGCCAAGCATTATAACAGCTGAGATGTGTGATCTGAGCGATTTGATACGCGTTGTGGTGTCGGGGCCAGTACCGCTCACGGTTCGTTAGCAAAGCCACTGCTGGTGCAAGGAGCATCGGGCCCAATTAAGTACAGGAGAAGGAACAGGCCAGAATATTAACTTTATTTGCTGTTTAAACCTGGCTTGCCTTTGTTGGATTACAGCACTCAGTTTATACAGTGTAAGGTGTACGCTCTTGTTTGTTCAATCAGTAATCCTTGACACATCGAGAAATGTCTCACACAGCACTATAATACTGTATCTTTCGCAATATTTTGCACATTTATATTTCAGCACGGAAATATTTAATGCTGCCTTCAGTCCCTTGTTGTCCCTGTAATCTATCATTTTTTTGTGCTGTGGTGTTTTTTGGACCCTAAATTGATAAAAACCCTGCTATCTCCTCAAATACACACTCACCCTGCCAATTTATTGAAAAGTCACTGTCAAGCATATAGCATTTATATGCCACAGGCCACAGCAGACACATATTTTTAAGAGCTCATAGGAAACAGCCGGCTTGCTTATTTCTTATGAGCATACAGTATTTTGGAGATCAGGGTTAAGATCATTTTTTTAAGTAAGATTTCATTTTTCTGGTGGCATTTTGACTCCGGGAGCTCACCAAGGAGACAGTGGATTGGCCTACGTGAGCCTTCACGTTGATACACTCATAGGTACCGCGGAAACGCGGCTCTGTGGTAAAGCTGTCTTCTGTCTGCATTTCCAGCCTCTCTCTGCTGTGCCCTTTGTTTTGGTTTCAGAAATGTAAAAGCTATATATGTCACTTCAACTAAATGTATATTTACATGTAAAAATGATGTAACATGATATATTACACTGTAACATGATGTATTGATCATCTGATGCCAACCAGACCAGCCGGTTTTCAGTAAATTCTTAAAAAAACTAAACTCATCCTATAGGCTCCTGTTTTCACCCTCCTCAGAATGTTCAAATGCAGTATGTAACAGACACCTGCCAGGTGTTACTAATGCCACTGTACAAGCCAATGTCCAGCTAAATCATAATAGTGAAGCAGAAGTCTTATGACATGGCTTGTCTTATGTGCGATAAAACCTGGGTGAAAATTAAAAGCACACTTTTCTGAGCTCATCAGTGAGTGCTGTAGTGTGTTGTCACTACAGAATCACTTTACAGAATATCTAAATTCCTCTCTTCTGTGGTACTTTCTGGCAAAAAAAAATCTCACTGAAATATATGCTGCCTTTTCTCTGTTGAAAACAATGAGCCAGGAATAGCCAATGAGCCAAGTGCTTTACGATACAAGAGTGCCTTAGTATTATTTAAGGAGTACTGCCATTTTTTAAGGTTAATTAAATACCTAACTCACTACTCTTGAAAAACAATCTGCTATACCCTAGCCTATCCTTTTTATTTGATAGATAAGGCAGCTAGAAAGAAAGTTAGAAATGTCAATGTTTTTAATTGCTCTATAAGGCCATGAGAAAATTAATCGTTTCGGTTAAAGTGAAATACCACTGGCTCCCAGATAGAATTTTCACAGATAGAGTTTTTGCTGTATGATATGAAACATTGATACTGTTATAAGAAAACGTTTGCAAACCCTATGGAATTATCTGAATATCTGCATGAATGGCTACTAAAAAGGAATCTGATCTTCATACGTATACATCATTCTAAGGAAGAGAGTCTTATTTAGCAAGCACACACATTTCACATTTGCCATATCATTAAAGACTCAAGGTCATTGATGGAAAAAATGTACACCCTTACATTTAGTAACTAGTGGAGCCTCCATTGACTTTCTCAAAGAGAAATACTCTCTGTATTTACTGATCAGACATGCTGTTCAGTTCATGTATTTTTTGGGATGCCTTGTTTTGAACAGCCTGGTCCAGATCACACCATGGCATTTTGGTGCTACTGGATTTACTCCTCTGCTTTGGATGATTGTAATATCACATGACCTAACTTTTTTCACTCCTGACACCCTCACTTTCTACCATATAACATTCCTGACACCACGTCATCGTTCCCTCCACGATCGCATGCCTCCCAAGCCCTGTGGCAGAAACAGCAGCCACATGCCATTGTTCTCCACCTGCCATGTTCACATGCTTTTGGTGTTTGGCATCTTGTTTTCTCCAAACATAAAGCTATGTAGATTTATCCCAAAATTCCAACTCTTGTCTCATTTCACCTCAAACTAGAGGTGGGCGACAGTTTTTAATTTTTTTTGCGAACCGTGTGGTTTCCTTGGCAGTTACCCCCATGAAAACCATTCTTGATCAGTGCGTTTCCTAGGGTAGACTCATGAACACAGTCATTATCAGGATGTCTCCAGATGCGCAGCATGTCTGCAGATGCGCAGCTGTCACCAGAAAATTCTTTGTCACTTGTTTAAGGATTTGACAGTGTGCCCTTGCATTGATCTTTGTAGGACACTCTCACCTAGCAAGACAAGCAATGGTGAAGCATTTCTTCTGTTTCCAAGCTATCAAGTAGACTGTGTACTGAAGAACACCAAAGTCTTTTGAAATCCTTTACAGACTCTTTTTAGTGATATGTGCTTCAGCAGATCCTTTTCTGACATCCTCTGAAATCTCTCCTGATTATATATATACTTCAGCATTCCGCTGTGAATTGCAGGAAACCAGACTTGTGTTTATTTATGTTGCAGGACAGGTCAAGCCCACACTTGAACTGATAGGAATTCTTGACTTAAATTATCTTCTATTCGAGAGGTCATTATTATAGAAGTTCAGATACTTTTTCTATCAGTGACCTTGAATGCTTTTAATACTGCACATTCCTGACATAGTTTATCGGGTGTGTACTATGTTATAGAAGGACACAGTTGACAAACACAAAGCCTTGAGTTATGTTTGACATTCACTTGAAAACAGACATTTTCTGACAGAACAGTGTATAACTTAACGTTGGCAGATTCAATAATGTAAGCTTTAACTTTAAATCACTAAATCACTAAATAGTTAAGCTCTAAGTTGTTAGGAGACATAAAAATGAAATGGTATGATTTCTAATAAAGAACAAAACACATAACACACTGAGGTATAACCTGAGATATTGATAGTAATGAATGACAAATGGAAACAGACCAAACACGAATTAAGATGGCATACATAGGGAAGATATAACTATCATGTGACACACATGTGAATAAAATATAGAATGTTTAATCACTGCATTCATAAGTAATTCTGCTGCAGTGACTGTCTGAATATGGTTGCGGTTAATAGCCATTTGCCATCCACCACTCTCACAATTGCTGCAGAACATCTCGTAACTTGTAGACTGTCACATAAATTATGGAACTTCAGTATAACCAGCTTGATCATCAGTGTCCTCTAGCAACAATAACCATACAGAGCAAACCTTCACAGTGCTGGATTCCGTCACAGATTGGCTGTATGTGCTAACCCCAGGTAACACCTGGTGACTTGCAGAGAAGATCCTGTTCTAACGGTAATACCTTCAGCCAGTTCAGTGATGGTTTGGGTGAATTTTCCAGACATGGCCTGAGTCCAGTCACTCCATTAGAAGAATTTACATGGTTCGTAGTTAATAGGTAGCAAACTACAATGTCACCAGCATCTGATCCTGCATTCCTACCTTGCTGATGAAGTGATCAGAGTATGGCTTGAGAAACATGAAAATTATCCATCTTTTGTTTGTCTTTTACATTAGGGGTTCTCTCTAGAACTGGGATGTGGCATGATTTCTCTTAGTTATCGAACTAAGAACATAAATCAAACAATGCATTGCTTTTTTGACAAAGACTTTTATTATGATTTCTGCTCAACAATATCAGCAATTAAACATGCAGAAAACTGCATATTCCTCCTTTATATCATTCCATCATCTTCATTAATAGGTGTCATTTATTGTGCAACAATAGTGAATACATTTACCTTGCGATGTCACCAATTCTTTAACACAACATGCCCCTGGCTTATCAGATTGGGTCCAGATATCGAACTGAAACTAAAGTATGTAATAATATAATACGACGTATAGTTGCAATGAGATGAACAGGTTCACACAAGCACAGTTATAATTCAAAGTAATCCAAGGAGTACAGTAGCAATGAGATGAATAGGT
>JAACJT020000001.1:25597847-25616095 GCA_009936485.2 Gymnarchus niloticus | reverse complement strand
GGACAGGGCGGCCTGGCGTGCCGTGGTCCATGGAGTCGCGAAGAGTCGGACACGACTGCGTGACTAAACAACAACAAAAATTGGGAGCAGAGGAAACCGACTTGTCATGCCTGCTGACTCGCAGTTCCGATATTGCAGTGTGAACCATGGTGCATAAAGCCGCAGTGTAGCAAATGGACCCAGCAAGGCCTCAAATTTATCTCTGGTTAAGAGTGGATATGAATGCAGAAGGAGATTAACCGGCACCTATCCTTGTCTCCAAACACAACTGAGAAAGTGTTTAATCATTTTTTGTGTCTTTGGAAGTTTGATGAATGTTCTTAAGTTAAACGCATTCACTTGGGCTGAGTAACTGACTTTAATATTCAAAGGTTGTACTGAAATTTTTAGAAGCTAACATAGTCACACACATACAGTCAACTCCAGAAACATTGGCACCCATTAAAAAAGTGAACAAAAACATTAATATAGTGTAGATAATACATACAAAGATTCTAATATTCCTGAAATGTTTGGAGAAATTGACTATTTATTTAATAAAAACAAGTCCTGCAAAAGTGTTGTAATATCTTCGGAATAGTTTATCTTGTCAAAAACATATGTAGAAAAATTATTGGCACCCTTGAAAATACTATAAATAAGACCAAATACATTTGCATCTTTGAGGAAAAAATGTTTATTGATGTTACTTTTAGTGTCTAGGAACTTTTGATGTCTAGGAACTGTTGCCTATGGCCATTTCCTGTTTCACTGGGGTATAAATATGAGGTAACACGCAGGTAAAATCCTCAGTCAACATAAGTAAAACCAAAAGAGCTTTCAACTCGAATGAGAAAAAAGTTGTTGTGCTGCATAGATTGGGGAATGGCTACAAAAAAAATAGGTATTCAATTGAAATTACCAGTAAGCACAATCAGGGCAATAATAAAGAAGTTTTAAAAGCATGGAACTATTGAAAATGTGCCAGGAAAGGGATACATGCACACACACAGTGAGGAGGATGTTAAGAGAAGCAAACAGGAGTCCAAAGATCACAGTTTCACAACTGCAAAGTTTAATTGAATCTTGGGGATTTACTGTTTCAAAGTCAACTGTGAGACGACACCTCCGTGACCAGAAGCTTTATGGATGAGTGGCATGAAAGAAGCCTTTCCTGAGTCCAAGACACAAATCCCAGCATCTCAACTTTGCCAAGCAACATTGGAGATACAACTGGAATTGTGTGTTGTGATCAGATGATACAAAAAAGTAGCTTTTTGACCACACACACAATCACCATGTTTGGTGAAAAAAGGAACTGCATACAAAGCAGGGCACCTCATACCCACAGTAAAATATGATGGTGGCTCTTTGATGCTTTGGGGCTGTTTTGCTGCCCATGGTCCAGGGGCTCTTCTTAAGGTCAGTGGCATAGTGAATTCCATTAAATACCAGAACATTTTAGCCAGAAATCCGGTTGCCTCTGTGAGAAGGCTGAAACTGGGCCCTGGTTGCGTCTTCAAACAAGACAATGATCCAAAGTACACATCAAAATCAACAAAGAATCAGTTGTAGAAACAGAATCAAGGCTTTGCAATGGCCCTCTCAGTCTCCAGATTTGAACCCAATAAAAAATCTGTGGTTTCAATTGAAGAGGCTTCAATTGAAGTGAAAACCCAAGAATCTCCATGTGTTGGAAATGTTCTGCATGGAAGAGTGTTCCAAGATCCCTCCACGAGTGTTCTCCAGCCTTGTTAAACACTACAGAAAGAGGCTGACTGCTGTCATTCTCGCCAGGGGAGGAACCACCAAATAGTGACATTTGGGGTGCCAATATTTTAGGACTCTGCCTTGCTATGAAAATTTGTGTCACTAAAGGAAAACTTAATTTTGTTCCAAGAGCTTGTTTCACAATAAAAGCATGAGGCTTACCCAATTGTTTAAGCACAAAATATCCCTCATTGCATGTGTGGCCCCTTTTGTATATTAATTTTTGCCAACATTTCTGGAGTTGACTGTAAATACAGTTTCCAGCAAAAGCACAGAATCTGCAGAGTCCACACAGAAACCTGGTGTGAAGTCTGAGAAATGGAATGCAATAACCCCCCCTTCATTCCCTTTAGAGAGTTTTCTGAAGAGGCCCTAGAGGAGAGTTTCTGGAAATCGGTCCACTATTGAATCCCGTTCTACTTCTGCTCACAGAAACCTGGCACCATCGCTTCAGCTTGGCTCCCCTGAAATCCAAGGAAGAAATTGGCAATCAGAAGTGAAGAATTACTACATGAGTACAAGGAAACACTAAGTGAAAAACACTGACAGATTCTTCCAGGAGCTGAGATGCTGTAGAACATCAGTGAGATGTGTTTCTGCCATGGGAGTTCTTGAGACATTTCTGTGCCTGACTTAAGGGCATAACCACTGAGTCAAAGTGATTCTAACTCTGTGGAAGGACTCCAGTCCTGTCACGTTTCAACAGCATGCTCTTCATCCATTATTTACATCTGAGCAGTGTCATTTTGGACAAAATGATACTTCCAAGCTAATAAGACAGACACATAGCTGGCGTCCACCATCTCGATTCCATAACGGAGCTCTCTGCTGACTGGCAGGCAGTCCTCTATATGGCTGACTTGCCTTTGTTTAATTAAAAACTGCTATTCTGCCATTTTGGCTTCTTCGGAATAAACACTTGGTTGTGAACAGTGGATGGGTGACATCATAGTCCAGGGTTGGTGACCCCCCCCAGCTCAGTGTGTGTGAACTCCTGACAATGTTTTTATACTCTGTTCATTCCTACCAGGTGCTTCAGGAGCTCCAGGCTCTGCCCTGCCCTGCCCTGCCCTGTGATAGACTGGCATCCCATCCAGGCTCTGGCCTGCCCCTAACCTGTGCTTCCTGGGATGGACTCCAGGATCTATCGATGTATAAAGCATTTGTGTAGAAGGCTCAACAACATTACGCCACACCTCTTCAGCCATGTTTCGACCCCCACAGATTTCAGAATCGTCAGATCCAAAAATATAAATGAATGCTGGGTTTTTTGGATCATTGATTCATCTTCATGGTCCCAAGATATAAATCTGGTGACCTCTGATAAAGCAAATAAAATGTGGAGTTTGCCTAGCAGCTATATGCCTGTGATGAAAACAAGGATGGGGACAGACGGGGTGACGTCAGGAACGTACATTCAGAGGTCGAGTAGAGTCTCTCACATTCTCAGTCAGTGCCTGCAATTAATGGAGGTTCATTTACAGTCTCAGTCTCTCCCTGAAATACCCACAGATCTATTTACAGTCTCAGTCTCTCCCTAAAATACCCACAGATCTATTTACAGTCTCAGTCTCTCTCTGAAATACCTGTAGATCTTTGTTATTTTTTCGTTCAATTCAATTTTATTTATATAGCGCCTTTAACAAGAAGCACTGTCACAAAGTGATTTACATAGTCCCCGGCTCAGGGTCCCCAGAGAGTAAGCTAATGGTGACAGTGGCAAGGAAAAACTCCGTCAGAAGGAAGAAACCTTGGGAGGACCCAGACTCAAGGAGGTATTCATTAATACAAATAAGAACAACAATGTTGAACAGTCACGAGGACAGCAGCGTATTGGAGGATGCAGTCCAGTGATCAGAGCAGGTTCGGTGGCTCAGAAGGTAGCAAGCCTGTCAGTGTGAACAGCTGAAGTGGAGGGAGGGTGTGGTGAGCCAGCAGACAATACGGGGATCTCTTGAATCCGAACCTCTGAAAGAGGCACCCTGTGGGTAGCGGGCTCCAATTTCCTTGAAGCATTTTTAAGTTCACGGGTATAATCAGTACACCAAGGAGCATATTTGTTATCTTTAAGCATTTTCTTCCTAAGAGGAACAACCAAGTCGAGACTGCTACGAAGTGAGTGATCAATGTTTATCGATACCTGTTCAAGCTCAGATTCATTTGTGGGCTTACCAATCTAGGAGAACGCCGGGGGAAGCCTGTTAACGATAGCAGCTGTAGTTGAAGGAGTAATGTGGTGACTAACACTCACTTTGGAGACAGGCAGAGTAGCAGATCTCAGTAATATTTCAAATGTTAGTAAAGAGCGATCTGAGACTGCAGGATTTAGAGGGAGGATAGACACATACTCCACAGGGATACTGTGGCTGAGAATCAAGTCTAGAGTGTGGTTACCTGAGTGAGTAGGCCCTACTACATTCTGCACAACACCAACAGATTCGAGCAGAAAGGCAAATGCCATACTGCAAGGATCAAAGTCATTTTCCATGTGGATATTAAAATCCACAAAAATTACAGCTTTGTCAGTAGTAACAACTAAATCAGACAGGAAGCTAGAAAACTGCTATACGGCCCAGGTGGTCTATAAACGACAACAAGGGTAAGTGATGGTGGGGAGTTATGAGCACATGAGGTAACATTAAGGACCAGGATTTCAAATGCGCTAAATTTGTAACACAACTTCTCAGAAACAGCAAGACTAGACTTAAATATGGTAGCAACACTACCAACTTGCCGATTAGGGCGAGGCCTGTGTTTGTAGGTGTACCCAGGAGGAGCAGACTCATTTACTGCCACATAGTCACCTCGTTTAAGCTAATTTTTCTGTCTCTCAGAGCATACTAAGACTTGAGTTGGTTATGATATTGTTTATAAGCAGTGCCTTGTGGGTCAAAGACCTCAGATTCCAGAGCCACAACTTCAGCCTGACCTCACAGGTACTTTGTGACAATGGTCCTAAATTGACATTCATCGGGTTATTAAAGCAGACGCTGTTGTGGAGTGGCCTTCTGCGATTAAAACGGCGGGAAACAGACACAGTCTCAATATTATGAACCTCAGGTGACAACTCTAAGCAGCTAGCAGACGGTCGGTTAGGCCAAGTCTGCAGCCTGGACTTGGCTCTGGTTAGTCAAGATTTTCCATTAAGACTATTAGCTATACTTTTCGACAAGAGTGGGGCACCTGGCCACGTAGGGTGAATTCCGTCTCTCTTCAAAAGTCCAGGCTTGCCCGAAAAAGTCCGCCAGTCGTCTATAAAACCCACATCATTTATTGGACACCATTCCGACAGCCAACGACGCAGCGACGATAATCTTCTGTAGATTTCATCGCCGCGTTTGGCGGGAATGGGGCCAGAGTACGTTACTGACTCGGACATCTGCTTCGCAAGCCTGCACACCTCTATGAAATTCATTTTCGTGATCTCCGATTACCTCAACCGGAAATCATTAGTGCCGACGTGAATAACAATATGAGAGAACCTTACTACTAGCCAGCACTTTTAAATTTGCAGTGATGTCGGTCGCCCTGGCCCCCGGAGTACAATTGACTATGGTTGTAGGTGTCACTATATTAATGACTTGTAAAATAATCACCAATTACCATAGCGTTTTTAACGGGAGACCCAGTGGGTGCTTCACTGAGGGTGGAGAACCTGTTGGAAACGTGAACGGGTGAATGGTGCTGATGAGGCTTTGATTTGCGACTACGCCGCCGAGTCGTCACCCATTCGCCTCGCTGTGAAGGCTCTAATGCCGGAGCTGGGGGGAGACAGGCTATCTACCGTGGACGTACCCAGAACTGGGGGGAGACAGGCTATCTACCGTGGACGTCCCCAGAGCAGGGGGAGACAGACTATCTACCGTGGACGTCCCCAGAGCAGGGGGAGACAGGCTATCTACCGTGGACGTATCCAGAGCTGGGGGGAGACAAGCTATCTACCGTGGACGTATCCAGAGCTGGGGGAGACAGGCTATCTACCGTGGACGTATCCGGAGCCGCTAATACTGAATCTATGAAGCTCTCGCTTTGCTGAATCTCACGTAACGTCCGGATACATCCCTCTAATGCTTCAATCCTCTCCGTCAGTCTAGCGACTCGTCTATATTTCTCACAACGTACCAGTAACGACAGGAGAAGAATAACTAGACATATTACACTCCACGCACAAGACAGAAGCCATGGAATCCTATTTAGGTTTGTAAAGATCTATTTACAGTCTCACTCTGTCTCTGAAAAACCCACAGATCTGTTTACAGTCTCACTCTGTCTCTGAATAACCCACAGATCTGTTTACAGTCTCACTCTGTCTCTGAAAAACCCACAGATCTATTTACAGTCTCACTCTGTCTCTGAAAAACCCACAGATCTATTTACAGTCTCATTCTCTGCCTGCAATATGCAGAGCGATTAGCATTCATTATCAGTCTGTCCGGAACAAATGCAAATCTATTTGCCAATTCATTTCCAAAATAATATCCTCAAAAATCCAGCTAGTAGTCTAATATATCCTTAAATGTCATGTCAAGTGAATTGCGAGTGCTGCCGTTCACCGTAAACACTTCCTTGTCTTGGATTTGCATTAATCAGCCATACTGAATTGCAACATTAAAACACAATGAGTTTTGTGTATTGATGTATACCTTTGTCATTCATTTCAATTCATGAGGATGAAGAAGTATAATTTCATTTTAAATCAACAGTAATCACAAAGCATTCACATTTCACAATTACTGTGCTTTTCCAACACAATAAAATGCCCTCTGTTCCTTCCCACATGCCAGGGGCATCATCCAGCTTGGAAGAGGCATATCCAAGTGTGGCATTATCGATGTGGTCTGTAAATGAGATCTTCGAGGATCAAAATGATGAACTGGCTAGTTGACGGACTTGATTATAATTACTGTTGATTATATATTGTTCATATGTCTTTCCCTGCTCTGTATAATTGCAGCATGCCCAAGGCTGGTGGCCAGTTGACCTTTGACCTCCAGAGGCTTTTTTCCTCCTAATTGAGGAGTTTTTGGTTCCTCTCCTCTGTTGTCTTGTTTTTTTTTTTTAGTTATCAAAATACACTGTGATTACCACACACTCCTGTTACGTACCTTGGGGCAACCGTGTTGTAAAAGGCACTAGAAGAAATATATTGAATGGAAAAAACAAGTTAACAGCCAAGCATTTTGTCATCTCATTATCTTGTGTCACCAAATAAATGAATAAATCCAGTTTATTCAGTTTTCTTGATGAAAGCATTTGACCTGCTTAGCAGAAGTGGGTTCTTCAGTGTGTTGCAGAAGGTAGCCTGTCCCCACAAGCTGGTGAGCATGATTTCCTTTCATCGGGACATGTGCAGCATGGTCTCTTTCAAAGCCTTCCCTGTGAGCAGTAGGGCGAAGCAGGGCTGTGTTCTGGCTCCAACGCTTCTCAGGATCTTCTTCGCTGTGCTGTTTCAATACACGTTCTGAGATTCTCCTGAGGGCATCTACCTGCACACCAGAGCTGATGGCAAGCTGTTCAACATCTCCTGCCTCCACACCAGGTTCATGAGGTCCTTATCCGCGAGCTGCCATTCGCTAACGACGCACCACTAGTGTGTCCCATAAGGAGGCTTAGTTACAGAGCCTTATCGACCACTTATCTCACGCTGGCAAAGACTTTGGGTTGACCATCAGCTTCGAAAAGACCACCGTCATGGCCCAGTTCATTGATTCTGCTCCAGCAATAGATGGTCACATTTTCACGGTGGTCCTCACAACCTCACATACCTTGGGTCCGCTGTCTCCAACACTGTGTCTCTGGACATTGAACTAAACAACAGCATGGCCAAGCTGAATAAGACAGTATGAAAAAACCATCACCTGACCAAGAGAACTAAGATGAGAATTTATCAGTATTGCATCCTCAGCACTCTTCTCTAGGGCACTGAGGCCTGGATGACAAACGCCAGTCAGGAAGAGAAGCTGAAGAGCTTCCACCTACGCTGCCTGAGGTCAATATTGCGTATATTATGGCAGAGTAGAGTTTCAGATGTGGAAGTGTTGAAGTGCACAGCTACCCCCAACATGTTTGCTCTCCTTAGCCAGAGGCATCTCAGGTGGCTTATAGATCCTGGCCGCATTCCCAGGTTAGTTGGTCGCCCTCATCTCAGGTTCAAGGACATCTGCAAAAGAGACCTGAAGATGTTCCATATCAATGTCAACAGCTGGGAGAGCCTCGCCGATGACAGAGCAGCCTGGAGCCTGGAAGTTCACACAGACGTAGAAACAGCTCAGAACACCAGAACTGTGGAACAAGCTGCTATGCGATCCAGAAGAAAGGGAAGAATGACATCTGCTCCAGCCCTTTTGCCCTTCCTGTGCACCTTGTGTGAAAGAGGCTGCCACTCTAGAGTAGGCCTGTACAACCACTCTAGGAAGTTCTTGAGAAGAAAATGACCCCACCATGTGAGCTAACTAAACTTCTTGTGTCTGTTTTCCATACCACTAACCCAAGAAAGTTAGTTGCAATGTCTCAGGAAACACAAGGCAGGGTACAGCCTGGAGGAGATACCAGCCCAATGTGGGGAAAACTCTCACTATCATTTCATAATGTCAGATTAGAGAAAAACAACACACATACCCACATGCATTGGAACTTCAGGAATACAGGTTCAATCAGAATATCCAGGCTAAACTATCACAAAGACAGAGGGAGGGCATCAGACTCCTTGAAGAGAGTCGGGCGCTGGAGTGGGAACGTAGCCCTGGTGAGGTGAGGCTGTGGTTCTGCCCCCTGCCGCTCCTCCCTTCTGTGTGTGTCAGCCCTGTGCCTTACAAGCCATTGCCTTATGTCCCTCAGTCACTACTACAGAGGCATGGAGGGATGCTGTCTTTGTCTCAGGCAGATCCTTTGTCAGCCCTTTAATAGTCTGGTCAAGGCATGCAGGGACGTCAATACTCCCAGTGGAGGTAGCGTAAGATTCACTGAATAACAGACAGCCTGAGGGAGATTAAATGGGGAGTGGAAGAGCGTCAAAGCCGCTTAGGGGCACGATTCACATTTAAACATTGTTTACTTTCAGACAGTGATAATGAAGAGGGACTACAGCAATGCAAACGCCTTGAAATACATTTAAGTAACGACTGAAGGAAAGCAGGTGTCAAGGACGGCCCCAGGATTAAATCCCTGTTAACATGATTTTGGTAAATGATGACCACTGACCGTGACTGTATTCAAGTGGCCTTAGTATACATTTAACATTAAAAATACACTCTTAAATCAGGCTTATAAACTGAATTTTTAAAAATATGCATTTATGTTGAGTGCCTTTTGTAAGTCAGGAATTGTAGGGATGTTTTGCTCATGTTGGTAGTCTTCAGGCTTTTGTTTTACTTAAGTAACGCTTCTCCTTTTCTTCTGAAATTGCAGTATCTCTTTTGTTTTGAAAAATCTTTTCAACGATTTAATTTCTCAAAGCATTGCTTGAGTTTACATAACAGGCACATCTGTGGAGAGCAGAAGCTTACAGCAGCACCACACGTTTCTGGCAGGACCTCCTTAGGGCTTCCAGTTTATTTTAATCGTCGCAATGCCCTCATCAATGCTTACAATTAATTGTTGAGCTCGGTATAGCGTGTAAGATGAAACCGCTCCAAGCACCCGCGTTATATTTGCAGGTTGTAGCGTTGAGTTTTTGGCTGTGTGAGAGACGTTAAAAGCAATCAGACAGCGTGGCGAGCCTGCCCTTCAGTGGCATAGCCCAGCAATGAATGTTCTGCTGGTGTGTTCAGGCACAAAGGAGGAGTTCAAAAGGACTGCAGAAGTGAACTCAATGAAAGAGGAATGAGATGACAGCCCCTGAGGGCCCCTGAATGAAGCAATTAGTCATTATGCAGTCTGGCACGTATTAAAACAGCAACAGTAAATTGTGGTTTCCAGAACACATCTGTCAACTTTATTAAGATGGAAAAAAAATGCATTTACACATCAGTGGATTATCCGAATTCTGTTTTCTGTAGCTATAATCACACATCCATACATTAAGGAGTATGACACTGTATGTTTGGTATAAAGATAGCTTGTATTTAAACACACATCCCAACTTGACATGAAGGTAGAAAAATCTTAAACACTTAATGCCCTTCAGCTTCTGAGACAGACAAATGACAGCACTGAAAGGCTGGGCGTGGCCCATCTCTGTTTCATTTATAAAATGCTAAAATGATATTCACCTTTTCTCCTTGCCTGTACACACATAACAGATATTGTAGCTGGCTCTGCTCAGCACTGGATAATAATAGAAGCATTATTTCAAAAGGTCAGTCTTTCACACATTAAGACCTGAGCTGCTTTATGATAGCTGGGCTAACAGCATGGCGCATCGCTCAGAGCTCCGTCCCCACTGACCGCGCTGAATATACACTGTTGTTTGTTGCCCTAATTGAGCACAGCACGGTCTCACCCAAGGGAACGCTGCCGGACCTCCATTCTCCACTGAGGTTGGTGTACAAGGAAAGTCGTCTCCTTGGCCTTTGAGCTCATTAGGGCCAGTGAATCCAGAGCATTTTTAATAGCGATGCCAGATACTTCTAGTTTTTTTTCTTGTGTTTCTTTTTTTTTCTTTAAGTGATGGCTAATTAATGTCGTAGAATATAATTATAAGTTATATAGTTGTAATTCTAGACAGCAATTGTATGTCATACATGATCATTGAACAGGTGGTTACTAACAAGCTGAATCTGGCACCTTGAAATTCTCGATATCTTCTTTCTCAGCTCCTGCAGATGTTAATTCGGGCTGCTGTTTTACCTGAAACACCAGATGACGTGACTGACTCTAAAAATTAACTACTCCAGTAAAGAAATTAAAAGTTTTGGCTGAGCAGAAGCCAACACTGCTGTGTCCCCATGGAAGCTGACTTCAGGTCCAGCCCCCCACAGAGGAAGGGTAACCCAGCAACTTAATACTTCATGCGCAAAAGTAACCGTCTTCCAGACTTATTAAGATGAAGCCCACTGTCTGCCAGATGCTTTAATAATTGTTCTTTATGTTGTAATAACACAGGCAGTTTTGGCATAGACGGTTTCAATTTCAGAGGCAAGCTCCATCATTTGCTGGGGAGATTATGGCCTTGTGCAAAGCTAATCGGTGATAGACTCAAATTGCCCAGAAGATAGCTCAAGTTCTTGCTAATGTGTCTGTTAGCACGGCTCAGTGCTCAGCGTGACCGAACTGTTCAGGGGAGAAAGGTTCTTGGTCAGGCGGGCAGTCAAACAGCTTTCCTAGATGTATCCGATTTCTGCTGCTCTGTCCACTCACATTGTAGTCGGTTACGGTTTTCTTTATACTCACTGCTCGTGTCGCACGTAAACGCTTTTGTTCAGCTACAAGCCAAATGCTCAGTGTCATCTGCTACAGTGGGACCCAGCGTTGCTGTACCAGTAAATAATCATCTGATGCTGGGAGTGCTGGTGTCACAGGATGTGTTCTGTAAACACTGAGAACCGTTCAGCCTTTCTGAGACAGAGCAGCACCATTTCCTCAGCTTACACCAGTTGTGTTCCTGCTTTAAGACGTACACTCTGCCTAAAGTAATAGTAATACCTACTCAGATTTACAGACCTTTTCTTTCTATCCAGAAGTACTGCTTATCCTTGTTTCCAGGGCTAACCCCACTTAGTCATATGGGAGTTGACACCTGACTGGCCCTGAATGTTTTCTGGGCCACCATCCTAATGACTGCAGCCCACCTCAGGTTTGAAACACAGGGACTGAAGTGTTGGGTCAGAGTCAGGACAAAACAGAGCATGGGATTCTGGGGTATAAATCAGGATAAAGCTGAGTATTGGTTTTCACGGTGCACATCAAAGTCGGGACAAAACCAGAGTATCAGATTCCATCATATCACAGCTAAACACCGTGACATCCCCATCCTCTCGATTCCATTCCTGCAATGTTCCATTCACTCACCGCTCATCAAACTTTTGTCGCCACTCTGGACGGTGTTTCCATTGCGGTACCGCATCGTGACATCGTGGAAACAGCCTAACATGTCGACCAGCTTGTCATGATAAAAACACGTGTGTGTTTGTGTGTGTTGCACTAATGACTATGACTTGGAAAGCATTGCACCTTTGTTTCACTTTAACTACATAGACTGTCAGGTTACACCGTCTGTGTTAGAGATTGATTCCATGTGCCTTTAAAGGATGAACTGTGAAGAGAAGCCTGTGGCACTCTGACCACACGGTGGGCATTTCCATTCCCGTTTGACAGACCTGACAGCCTTTTATTGCCTTGACTCGGAGCCAGCTGAACTCAGCAGTTTCCATGGGCTCTGACGTTCAGCACATCAATTTCTGGGTCACGGTGCTCTCTGCGGAAACAGATTTGCAGCAGCTTCAGGAATAATTGTGCGGTGTGCCGTCGGGCGCCAAAATGTATTGTATTCTGTTTGTTTTATTAGTTTTGTGCCACCGTGCCAGGTGGAATGGCTGAGCTCCCATCTGTCCACATCAAAAAAAGCTAAGACCTTTAGCCTCATTTACTCCAGCACTGAAGATGGAGTACAGCCGGGATCCTCTCTTCATCCGCATGATCAAACCTCCATTTTCTCCTACTGTGACATAAATCTTCAGGTTTATCCTTGTGCCCGTGTCATGTGTGAGACAGGTAAAATGCAAGGACACTTTTATCTACTCATCCAGATGATCCATGAGGCCACGCAGCCTGAATATTTGTAACCTTTTACGAATAACCATGAACAAGTTTATTACCTAAGCATAAACTAATGCTTAAATATTAATTGAAAGCTTCTCCTTTAAAATTCACTTTTTGGGAAGTATCATTATCGTTAAAAACGGCAAGCAGAAATGCCACCCGTTTCCCAGCAAGTCAGAAGTTGTGAAAATCAAAGGTAAATTTTAGCTGGCCAAAGATTTGAAAATCAAGAGGTCTCATTAAGTGTGCATCAGTGTCAAGACGCCACAAGTGGGCCGTCAATTGGCTGTTAATATATCTTTCAAATGAGGTATGAAATTATCGTTCTCTCGTTAGGAAGGGTTCATGTGACTGAAAAGGAAAGTGTAAAACCCAGAGCAAAGCAAAGCCTCAAACCAAGCCATTTTTGGGCACTGATTAAGTTTTACTTCTGAGATGGTTACACTTTGCATGCTTTAGGCTGCTCATGCATCACCTTGTTAATCATTTGATTGGTGGGGACAATTAGCTCTGGAGGGCAACTCAGTTATCAGTGGCCTGGGTAGGGGTATGCAGCAAGGGTGACGTGTAGCCTACAAAGCTTCCTGATGGGGCTGAGACGTGCGCCGATGCTTCACGTTGAACTTGCTGAGTGAAGCCTCGATCAAAGGCCCTGAGTCGGTGGTGCTGCAGTTTCCCGGGCCAGGAAGTGACGCTCCCTGAAGACTAATGAGGATCTGCCCAAGCCACGAGCTCAACCCCCAACTCACTGTGCTGCTGCTTTTTTGCGGAGTCCCCTTGATGGAAAACTTATTACAAATAACAGAGAAAATTCAAATCACCAGAGTGTTTCACTTCCCATGACAAGGCTTCAAGGTTTCACCAGAAGGAAAACACATCAGGTGTCTTTGTATTTCTTTCCTTTGAACTATGGACACCGAATGAGTGATGTTAGAACAGCAGTGAGTGCATTTGAGTCTGAAAATTTGCCGGTGTGATGCTGAGGTGCCTTGTTTTAGCAGTACAATATGAGTGTTCACACCCACAGTCAAGCTCTCCATCCTGCAATAATGATTCCTGGGTCTTTGTGAGCCTGATGAAAGAGGCAGGTAGACTATCACCCTGCTCGAGAGGATGAGAACACGGGGCAGCCTCCTGACGCTGAGCCCACCGTGGACCAGCAGGTGGTGATATGTGTTATACGAAACTGTGGGCATTCTGACTGGAAATGGGGCTGGACCGCGACACATTAGAGACCCCAGTCATGTGCTCCTCAAGACTGCTGCAAGGCAGGAAAGTGGTGGCTAAGCTCATTTTTAACGAGGTGTGCTTTCCATCTGTCAAGCTCTGTCTTCTGAACCACATGTCCAACACCCTATGCATCCAAGAGACGACATCATCAATGCGGCCGTTCCTCTTCCGGTTAGATGGTTTATGCCTGGTGCAATGTTACGCGATGCTGATAGAAGTATCAGTGGTGAGGTGTTTGAAACTCTAGTTTTAAGTCACAAATAACCACTTATGGCTTTGCCATTGCCAACCGCCATGTGGAGAACTCTTCCCCAAGCCATGCAGGTGGCTTAAAGGCAGTCCTGTCCCTCCAGCCAATACGGCATCCTCCATTATGAAATATGGTCCAAAAATGTGCAGAAATTTGGAAGCCATTCTGGGAAACTGTGCACTCAGCTATGAACATTCAGCTAATGTGTATCCAGTCCAGTTTACTGTGGGCCATGGGAACTAATCGGTGACAAACAGGGCAGGATCAACAGTAGAGCGATAGCCGTCATACAAAACCACTAACGTTTCGTTGAACCCACACAGTTCAGAAGCATTAGATAAGACACTTTGCTATAAAAGAAGCATTGCTCTTGGATATCCACCCAACGTGGATATCCAAGAGCAGTCCTGCAGTCTACACAGTCCAACAGAGGAGTTAGAAACATATGCCCTGAAGAAAACCCTCAGAAAACACACAAAAGCATAGAGATAAAGCCCAGTCGGGATTGTAACCAACGGCCCTGGAACTACAAGGCAACTGTGCTACCTGCTGAACAACCAGACATCTCTCTTCCACTTCTTTAAACCTTCTCTTGCCTCTTCTGTGTTTCTCCACAACCTGAAAATTGTTATATGAAGCACCTCTCCCTTTTCCAATACACAAAAAAGCACATTAACCACAAGTACCACAGCGGTGTCTAGTCTCGAGTACCACACAAGTACCCAAGAGGGAAATCTGTTGACAAATGACCACCATCCTATTCTGCTGCTCAGAGTACTACTGTTTTCACACCTGCATTGTGCCTGCACTCAAGATAAATAATAATTTGTCAGACAAAGTGATGTTAAATGTTTTTCAGGCATCCTTTATTGTGAATTTAACAAAGCTAACATAAACAAGTTACGGGAGATAAATGTATTATAAATGCTTTGATCATTGGTGGATCGTTTGCCTCCTGTGATGATAACTCAGGCTGTTTTGCAGTATTGTTCAATAGCAGATGCTGCCAGTCAGGTATTTTCACCATGTGATTCACCTTATCAGTAGCCCCTAAACATCTGTAAAATGTGTGGGCTCTCCAAAATGGTAGGGATCTAAGAATCTGGTGTTGTTTTGGAGACAGCAGTTTTCACCAATACAATGTAATATCATCCCTGGGAATTGTTCTGTGACCTCCATCCATCTTTCAATGCTTCATCACCGTCTGCTCGGTTACGACACCAAAGCTTGTCAGAAATACATTCAGAGATCAACCCATCTTGACATAATTCATCACATGCAGGCACTCTGACAAGGATTTTCCTAGTTGATTTGCCTGCTTTGTCCCACTTAACAGATAGTTCTGCACGTTTACCCACCCAAATACACACACACACACACACACACACACGCACACAGGCAATAAGATTGCTCATTTCTCAGAGCAGAGGACATGGAGTTCAGTGAATGGTCATGGCAAAGATGAAAGGCTTGTGGTCCAGCAGATGTTTCCTTAGAGATGAAACAGAATTTCAGAAGGCCAGATTATATCTGTGACAGATTTTTAGACCCTGCGGTTAGAACACTGCTGTAAACAAACTGTGGCTTCTCCTCCTAAATATTAACAATAAAATAGCAATGTTTTTAGAGAGTATAGTTGTAGTTCCACACTTTACATGAAATGTGGTACCATTAGTACTTTGTATTTTGCCCTATCAGAATTCACCTTTTGAAAAGATGAACATGGGGGAAAAGAATCCAAAACTAAGAAAGAGAGAGATGGTTAAGTTTCACAAGCTGTGGGAATGTAGGTCATTACTGTCAACAACATCAATCCTGAGGGTTTCATGTATCATTACAGCTTTTACGGATGCGAACCAGATTGTATGCACTACGGAGATCTAGTTTAGTGAATATATGGCTTCCCTGTAATGACTCGATCACGGTGTTCATGAGCGGCAGAGGGTACCTGTTCTTTACCGTAATCCAGTTGAGTCCCCGGTAGTCGATACAAGGTCGCAGCCCACCATCCTTCTTCTTCATGAAGAAGAAACATGCCACTGCTGGAGAGGAGGAAGGACGGATTTGTCCCGACCGAAGGGCCTCGGCGAGGTACTCCTCGTGAGCCGCCTGCTCGGGATGGGACAACAAATACAATTTAGTTCGCGGGGGAGCGGTGCCAGGGAGGAGGTCAATAGGGCAATCATATTCCCGGTGAGGAGGCAGCGAGGTGGCTTTTAGCTTATTAAAGCAATCCCTCAGGTCGTGGTATTCCCCCGGGAGTCTGGACAGGTCGATAGATTCTGTGTCTTTCCCCTCGGCCCCCCTGGAGGGGCCCCGTGGACCTAGGCAACAACCTGGCAGCCGGCCCCCCAATCGAGGAGGTTGCTGCTCCTCTAGGAAAGCCGTGGGTCGTGCTGCCATAACCACAGGTGTCCCAGAATAAGAGAATTGTGAGGAGTTTCCACTATGTAGAAACGTAGTTCCTTAGTGTGCCCCCCTAGGTTGAGTCGTAGTGGAACCGTCTGGTGCCTTACCTCCCCTCCCCCTAGTGGCCTGTCGTTCAGGGCACGGATATGGAGTGGCGTGGGTAGGGGTTCTGTGGGAATACGCTGTATCTTGACTAAGGTTTGATCCAGAAAGTTCCGCGCCGCTCCAGAATCAACGAATGCCCCAAGATGAACTCCCCCCCCGACTAACTTACACGAGCCGGCAAGATCAAAGAGGACTCCCTGCCGGGGATCTCCTGTATTGCTCCCGTCTCCCATCCATGGCTCCCCGGTAACCCGACAGGAACTTGTGTTTTCCGGCCGGACGGGGCAGTTCACCCGATAATGCTCCACCTGTCCACAGTACAGACACAACCTCACTTAGATCTGGCGCTCTCGCTCCTGGGTGGACAGAGGGGTTCACCCTACTTGTATCAGCTCCGCCGGGCGGCAAGGCGGAGAGGTTGGAGGCAACCGGAGTGGCTGGGGTGGGCGGAGATCAAACCGGAGAGGTAAGATGTCAGACGGCGGATGTTCTTGAAGCTGATTATCCACCCTTATAGCAAGCGTGATGAGACATTTTGTCTTCTCCTAAATCCCGGAATGCCAACTCATCTTTGATATTTTCATTCAGGCCATGATGGAAGTGGGCGATCAGTGCCTCTGTATTCCAGCCTGTCTCCGCCGCGAGCGTCCAGAACTCCACCGAGTAGTCCGCCACCGACCGGGGTCCTTGGCGGAGATGCAGGAGGCGGGTGGAGGCGTCCTGGTGATCGAAGAGGCACTTGAACTCGGCTAGGAACTCAGTTGAGGAGGAACAAAGCGCCGGCTGGTTAGCCCAAACAGCAGTAGCCCAGGCCAGAGCCCTCCCTGTCAATAGCGAGATGACATAGGGTATCCTGGCCCAGAGTGAGGGAAAAGCCCCAGGCTGGGCCTTAAAGCATAAGGTACACTGAGTAACAAAACTCTCGCACCGGGCCAGGTCCCCATCGTACCTCTCTGGATCCGCTATGCAAGAGCCAGAGGAAGATCTCAACTCGGTGGTTTGGGCGAGGGACCAACGGAGGCTCTGGATCTCCTGAGCCTGGACCTGGATTGTGTGAGCCTGTTCGGTAATGGTTGCTTGGAGTTCCTGGACCAGCCGGACCATCTCCTCCAGACCCATAGTGGTGGGCTCTGTCATTCTGTCAGGACTGGGTCAGGAGTAATGCCCGAGCGAGGAGAGGAAGAGGCTGGTCACATTGGTTGAAGTAGGAGCTGAGGGGTTTATTGAGGTGTTCACACTCTATGTCAGAGGTCAAACACTGAGGTCCAGAACTTGGGCAGTCACAGGGCATCCACGGAGCAGAATCTCGGGTCGGAAGGCCGGAGACAGACGCAGGGGCATCCGAATGGCAGCACACCAGAGTCGGAGAGACAGAGTGAGAGACGAAGGGCAGAACCTAGACCGGGGAGGAGGAACTCAATGACAGAGCAGGGGTGAAGAGGTAGGCCAGGGTATAAGTAGACGCGGTAGGGGCCAGCCGAGGCTCCCCCTGGAGGAGGGAGGAGGAAACTGCAACAAGAAGAAAACAGAATGAGAAAAACAAGAGATCTCCAAGAAAATAGGAGTTATCAAAGGAACCTTTCATGCAAAAATGGGCATGATAAAAGACAAAAATGGTAAGGACCTAACAGAAGCAGAAGAGATTAAGAATATACAGAAGAATTATACAAGAAAGATCTTACCATATCCAATAGCAATGATGGTGGAGACACTGCCTTAGAGCCAGACAGCCTGGAGAATGAAGTCAAGAAGGCCTTAGAAAGCATTGCTAACAACAAGGCTAGCAGAGTTGATGGAATCCCAGCTG
>JAACJT020000001.1:25575793-25597747 GCA_009936485.2 Gymnarchus niloticus | reverse complement strand
AGCTCAAATATTTTGGGCACACAATGAGAAGACAGGAGTCACTGGAGAAGATGCTAATGTTGGGAAAGGTTGAAGGCTAAAGGAAGAGGGGATGGCAGAAGATGAGATGGATAGACAGCGTAGTGGAAGCAATGAACATGAGTTTGGGCAGACTTCGAGAGGCGGTGGAGGACAGGGCAGCCTGACGTGCTGCGGTCCATGGAGTCATGAAGAGTCGGACACGACTGCGTGACTAAACAACAACAACATTATAGTACCTGTCTGGTGTAAATTTCAGTTCATCTGAAGATCACACCTTCACTAGACTAAGCAGAGAGTTAGTGCACATCAAATAAAGAAGTTTTTCTTGGTATCCAAATTCTAATCCCGAACGTGTACTAACCAGACGGTAGTGAGAGTCACTGTGACTCTTCCCACGGTGCACCTGATATTCCTCCCCTCCTACTGCTTGCCGTTTCTTAAGTTCCAGTTACATGTCCTGCATTTGACCACCTCCTGCCCCTCCATCCCAGTAATGCCTTTATTATCTGGTGCTTTGCATACAACACAAGTTGCTGTACAAACAAACTGCATTATGTTACTGTCAGGTTTTTTTCTTTTTTCTCTCTTGGCTCTGTGGGATTACAAGCCAATTAATCAATTTGGGAGCAGTTAACTTTTTTGTATCTTCTGTGCCTGATTGGCTGACTCTCTGTGATTTGCACCTGACTTGTATTTTCCCCAGAGCACAGGTGAAATGAAAAAGAAGACCAGAGGAAGAGAGAGAGCTGCTTTATGGGGAGGGGTGTATTGAAGAGATATCATAGTAAGAAACTTGAGTGGGGTTTGTTTCATTTCCTTTGGCTGAATTATGTATGTTTTCTGTGATTTTTTGTTTTATATTATAGAGCCTGTGGAAGACATTTCTTTGGCTCTGCCTCTTTGGGTTTCTGGTTTCCAGTTAATTAGGAAAGTTTTGGTTTCTTTTATTAGGTAATTTGGTTTTAGTTGTTTTTTCTTGTTTTATTTGAGTATAAGGGAAATTATTCTTTACATTTTACAATCCCTTTTTTTGGGAGCACTCATCTATAATGAGGTTTTTCACAAATCAATGATTTGACTTCAATTAAATATTTTTGGTGATCACAGCAATTGTGTTTGTCTTTCTTTCCTGCAAGCGAAAGAGACCCAGCTATTTTTCAATTGTTAATGTTCCCCAGGTTGGGTTGGTACTCCAGGAGGATGTAGGGAATGCTAACAAACGACTCAGCAAAACAAAGGCAGCTTAGTTATGCATGAACCATGGCAAACTTTGAGAGAATGAAATGTGCAGGAGTTGAACACATAATTATTATTTGCAGTTCTGACAAATCTGAGTAGAGTCAGTTTTTCAGACGGGGCATTTCCTACGGAGAGGTGCTTGTTCATCATGGTGTCATCAGCCCTTTCTTCACCTCACCCCTTTACTGAGGAGCATGGCCAGGTTATCAAAGCTTGTTTCTGTAGATTAGAAAGCACGCTCGTCTGTGAAGATAGATGGATGCTATACAAGGGCCAGATAATGAAGTGTACGAGCTCCTGTTTGCTGTCACGCCAACGCGGTCGACTTGACGAGAGAAATCAAAGTGCCTGACTCTCCTAAACATTGCAAATGCCCGAGCATTGGCTTAAACTTTTTGAGAGAATCAATCTGTCAAAATCAAAGTTCCCCATGCTGCATTTATGGTTCTTTACCATGTTTTCCTATTTGAATGTAAAGCAATTTGTTTTCAGCAGACTTTAGTTAAGATTTCACAGGGGGGAGATTTCCCAAAATGTCCCGATTTTGGCATGGTATGGATGCCAGTAAATGTTTTTAAACTCTACTTGCAATGCAAAATACAGCTGGGAGTTAAAAGTCACTTCAGCAATGATAAGCACGTCCATCCTCTGCCTTGGGCCTTTCTGCAGCCATGCCAGCCCGACCCGTTCCTCGGGTCAGAAATTAGCCATGAGCTTTGTGAGTTTGTATTCACCTTACATCACATTTTGAAGCAAAGTGTGCTGTTTAAGGCTGACAATTAATCTCCTGCCAGAATGAACTGAACCACAATTTGGAAGGCCGCTTGAGCTGAACCTGGTGAACTGAAAGGTCAGCAAACATCCATGATTTTCCATTGAAATAACCAGAATGGACTTGGCACGGCCTTTCTTTAATGAGAGAAAATCAAAGCTCTAATGCAGATCCTTTGCTACTGAATGGATTATAGATGTTTAGAAACAACATGAGAATATCGTACTCAAATTTGGTTTCCCGTGAGACATTTATAAGAACACATGGTATGTTTTTTTTTCCTATTTATTAGGCCGGGCTATTCAATCCTGGCTACCTTTATTTTTCAGGAATCCTGTAGCATGGCTTAAGTTACACAGGCCCATCAAGTCATTCACATAAACTTTGTTGGCAACTAAGATATTACACCTCTACCAGAGAGAGAAGCTAGCAAAAATCATCGATATCTTCAATAGCATATATCTGAAGCTGAGTTACCAGCTACAAAATCTCGTTCAACCCATCCAGGGTGTACACTAGTTCTGTGCTCTGTGATGCTTGACCAGAAAAGAAGGATAGATGAATGCATTAATAGTGCTTTCCCACAATTAACGTCATGCTATTCCCTGAGCAAACTGCACATTCCAAAGTACATCTAGGGAAAAGAACAAATGCAGATGTTTGCATAACCTTTTAGTTGTGTGTACAGCAGGTATAACTGCATTTGAATGGAGGACCTAGAGAGCTTCTCCATGAGAGGCCGTCGCTTTGTGCATCAGCTTTACTGGCCAGGTGAACACAACAGGAATGCCTGGAGGAAGACGCGGAGCCGATGCTCACTTGAACACGCTCGGAAGCTAACACGCCGTAGCCATAGCCACCTTACAGATAAGCCACTGACCAGACTTAGCCTCACCGGACCAACAACTGCAGACACGTGTTGGACATGAGAAGCCAGGTAGGTCAGGGTACACACCGCACAGGCTGGCAGCTTCGCCCCAAAGGCAGCGAGAGCCTCTCTTTCCCTGAAGAACTTCACGGCTTCGGTCTCTCTGACACTGTGACATTACGCCCTTGGACTTGAATTCCTGCTGTCTTAACTGCACCTCAGGCCGTGTGTAAAAGGACAGCTAAATTGGCTTTAGGAGGACTCAGAATTATTGGGTTTCACTCACCATTTCAAATTGTTTTACAATACCAGTCAGGCCGAAATGGTGTTGTCTTGTCTACATGGATGCACAGAAGCGTTTACTGTTTATCAAAAACCTATATGTCTGCAGGGCTGAGATCCTTTATAGCGTGGGACATGTTTATTTCAACTTAGAGGTCACTGAAGTTTGGTATAATGCCATAAACTAGTTCAATGGAAATCAGTTTAAAATTAGTTTCTTACCTACATTAGTATAATATGTACTGACACAGAGGGGAGAGAGGTGCTGGTTCTTATTGGAATATTCGTATAAAAACGACAAGCCGTTCACTTTAGCACTGTTTCTGTACTCCGTCCCCCAGCCCTGATCTCCGACACTTCAAGGAAACTCCACTAACAGTGGATCATTACAGGACAAATTGTCAGGAAAGATATACATTGTCTTTGCGAGGCCATTTTTAATCTGCGGTCTCCTAGCCAAGCATTAGCCCGCAGAAAATGGAAATGCGATAAGGTGACCTTGCGGAAGCCTTGCGTGATGTATGCAGCCGGTGCAGGTGAGGGGCGAAGCACAGCAACAGTCGTGTGCAAATAGGACATGGACTCTCAGGTGAAGCAGACCGGAAACCAGGGCTTGTACTCAGCACTTTGTGGGCAACATGAAAAGTAAGGACCTTGAGGAAGGACTCAAAGGTAACATCGTGCTTAATTTTTCAAAGAGGAACTAAAAAAAAAACAGAGACAAAGCTTAATAGGACATGGCTCCATGTACAGCAACTAGATTCATGGCTGTTTTTCCCGTCGGTGCCCTTCCAGACCGGAGTCTAGCTGCTGCTCCAATTTGTTCAACAAAAATGTTCACTCAGTAAATATGACCCATTCATTATAAATAATGATTTTTCACTATATATTTGTCTTACACACTATGGCCACTAAATACTACTGCTACTTGTAACTGAAGAATTAAGAGGATTTTTGAGATTTCCATTTCAGCTACACACAAATGGAAAATCAGAGACAGGAACCTGAAGATAAGAAGCGACCGTTTCAGTGGGACTCTTAAATGAATGCACACGGGAAGCAAGTCACGAAGTCATAATAATGAGGTGTGGCAGGTGACCCTTCTGCAATCCCTGCCATTTCAAGTACAACACCATAAGGAATGATTCAATTTGAAACACAAAAAACAAAAAACTTACTATTTATGAAACTGAGAACTTCCCACCAGATAGGAAATTGCATTCTGTGGGCCGTGTTGTTCATTTATTATTTTTTTCTTAAACAGGGAGCACGGTGGACTTTTAGCTCATAATAAACCACAGAACTTTCTGCATGTGTTCACTTGGGCTAGTATTGCTGTGTCCTTTAAGGGTCATCTCACACCATCAGGATCTACATTCTTCTGCCCTGGAAAGTCCCTGGTCACTTGATACGGTTCACTTATGTGATCGGCGTGTCTGATAAAAATTTGAAACCCCATTTCCTGCAGGCTGTTCACAAACTAGCTAACCATGGGCACAGATGACCACATCAGCATGACCCTGAATGGGCCCATCAGCTGTATGTCAAATGGGGATTTTCTTCCTGAATTTCTGCAGGTCATCAGCACACAGAAAATTAAACATCTCTTGACAGAAAAATGTCCGTGGAATTCAATCAGTTCTAAATAGTGCTGTGTCTACCAGCAGGCAACCAGCTTAAGTTGAAAGAGAAAATTTAATCTACTAGAATGATCAAATCAGCATAGCACTTTTTCAGTATCAACCCACATACAGTGCATGACAGGAAATGTTTTGATTAAGATCTGTTTAAGAGGCTTGACTTCACCTTAAGGGATGCGGTGGAGATAGATGTCTCTGATCAGGACAGGTCACCCATCAGCCATCAAAGTCTGGGGTAGGCCCTCCTTCCATCTGCAGAGGTCAGTCAGCTCGAGCTGAACTCTTCAGGGATGACAAACAATTAGAGCATCTGACTTAATTACAGTCACTCTGACTGACAACAGAATTTCACTACAGGCTTAAGAAAGTACCCACAGCTACCGAGAAGAAATTAAAATTACAGAGCAGTCTGATGCCACATACAACTACTAAATGAATATCTATTGAGTCGATTTCTTATTTCACCTGTATTGCCATTTTAAAAGGCGGCAAAGAGATAAAACTGTAAAAACATAGGAAATGATGGTGTCACTCTCCTTCGAATGACACATTAATAGATAATTTAGGTAAAGCTGCATCCAGAATGTTCTTTTTAATAACTGCCTGTGACTGAAAACTCTTATTATCTCCTGGGATCTGGCAGGTATTGTCAGCACTTTAATTGCAAGCATAATAATGGAGTGCCAGTAGCATCTAAGATACTTTCATCAGGAGGGATTTATAAAGCAGTGTAAAGGGAATTTGCATTCCTCACCTAATTGCCCGCAAAGTCACAAGCACGCCAACAACGACAGGTACAGAGACAATAGCTTTCAATGGAGGGACAAGGAATCTAATCTATCCCTTCAACTATAAACGGAGGCTCCAGGAACGAGCGAATCCCTTCAACTATACACGGAGGCTCCAGGAACGAGCGAATCCCTTCAGTTATACACGGAGGCTCCAGAAACGAGCGAATCCCTTCAGCTATACACGGAGGCTCCAGGAACGAAGGAATGAATCCCATTACCAGAGAGACTCCACCGATGAACGAATCCCTTTAATTACACACAGAGACGCTGCCAAGTTGCTTTAATTCATACACATCCGACCTGGACTCGCTATCCTCTCTAGAGTGAGGCCTACTGAACTCGTTAGAGCACACAATCCGCAGGTGATTGTTGCTGCTTTGTCTGAATGAACCACTACTTTTCTGCATCTTAGTTCCAGTAATCTTGAGCCCAGGATGCATAATAGAGATTCAGGTGCTGGTCGACTCAAGAATATTAGGAAAAACCAATACTGCTAGCCACCCACTGATACCAGCATATTGCTGCCATGCTGCAGACAGGAAAAGAAACATAGCTAAAGGAACAAACTGGCTAACACTGGGAAAACCAAAGTCCCCTCTCTGCATTGAGTTGCACCTTCAGCGTACATCTGCAGGTTCCTGCATGGCGGTCATTCGCATGGAAGACTCACTTCCATGTGATGCAAAAAGGTGCACTGAGGACGGCTAACTGAGCACCCCAGAAAACAACAGGAACAGAGCGTTCGTCTCAGATGGTCTTGTCACATTAAAAGTTTGCAATCCCATTTTTCTTCAGTATCAAAGAAGTGTGCCTTGTACTATGTTTTTCAATAAACACACGACGGGGGACTGCGAGTGGCGGTAACTGGAGAAGAAGCTACTGCTAATGGATTAGTGGCTAGACGAGCTTCTGTTTACTGACATGGCAAGTAGTGCCTCACGCAGTTAAAAGCAGAACTTGTAATAGATAAGACGTTCTCTGCATGTCAAACAAAAAGTAAGCGGACACAACGCCCTTACACGGCAGCTCCCCCTGCTGGGCGTATTTAAAATGATAATTTATGGCTTTTTTTTAAATTAAATCCCACATCCATCAAAAATTCAACATTTCATCTGGCACTAAATCAGCTTTTGAGGCCTTTTCTTAATATGTACCCTTAGAATTCAGTGTGTCCTCAAAGATATGTACAATCATAGCTTAAATTGTGGATTCATTGTGTGTTTAATTCATTTGAAGTATGTTTCCAAAGCCAAGCACTTCATAATGCCTCACACATTACATCAAAGCTCAGCAATGCTGCTGATGAAACAGTAATAATCAAATATATTGAAATTGTTTATTAGAGCAGAAAAAAGAAAACCTTGTAATAATATATTGTGAAACAAGGCCAATGTTCTGCTGTGAATGATTGCTATGGAGCAGCAATGCACATCTGCATTTCTGATCCATCCCATTCTTTAGTATCCAGAAGTTCAAGGGCATGGAGGGTATTTGGTGCCAGCTGTGCCACACATGCCAGCTTTGATGGCCCAGAAGGTCTTCCATCTAGAGTAGGTGGCTTGACAGCATCATTTATGTGGCTCAGAAGGGGCATCACCAGAGATATTTGCCCCCTGCACCTCTGACACTCTGGGTCATCGCACCGTGATAGATATTTAAAATGACAGTGTCACCTGTTTCAATGACAACTACCAGCTTCCTCTCCAGCAAACAAACAGACACAAATTTGTTTCACTTAATATCATTAACACATTAACTTAGAATTTTGTGAATGTTTTCAAAACTGAGAAAAATCCAGCATCTGCTGGTGCTGGTCAGTCCCAAATTCAGGAAGCTTTCAAAGTGCAAATTCAGAGTCCTTTATTATTCCATACATGCTGGGTTTTGGTTTGGTGCAGGTCAAGAGGAGCATATAAACACAGGGCAAGAATATAGATGGAAACAATATAGAAAGAAAAATGCAAAAAATGTAAAAAGAAAAAAAAATAGTTGCAAGAGTGATTGAATTGATTGTCAGACAAGAGCATACATTTTATTGAGTCGTTGGAAATCTAGCTCTTACAAAATAATCACCATTTACTTACTAACTCCATGTTGACTCATTTAAGTTTTATTGGCCTCATTCTTTTTAAAAGTGCAAATTTAGAGGTTAGCCTAAACCGAACCTCATTTACCGAGTCAAACTGCATTGCCATGGCAATAAAAAGCAATTATCTGTCCTTCTGCCAGAGGCAGAAATGTTCCTGCAACAAGACTACAAACCCCAGAAATTGCAGATACACTGAGCTGAGTGCACTTCACAGAAAATTACAAGCAATGGCTGGGCACCAGATCCAGGAATGCAGCAAGATGCCAGGACAACCCACATATTACCACACTTTTTGATTAATATGTTGCCGTAAATCTTTGCCAACTTAAAAACAGTGGATTACGAAAATGCAATGATATGTCTGGAAGAGCAAAGTATCGTTTTTTTCTTTTTTTTAGGCAATTAATTCATTGGACTTGTTCACGGCCGGCCACACAGGTAGACTGGCTACGAGGTGCTTCCTCTTTGCACGTGTGTTCTCTGGAGGCCAGCTCTGCACCGGTCTGAGACTGGAGAAGTGCAGGCTTGTTTCATGCACAAAGAGAACAACCTTGACCAAGAAATTCAATTTACATTTCAATGTCAGTCATTCCATAGATCACCTCATTGTAAAACTGGCTCTTACAGATGCTTACATCTTTATTCGTTCGTTATCTTCCCTTAGATGCTGAGATCTGATTCACACTCTTCTTGATATGATTTATTAACATAATTAACAGGAGGTCGGCACCTCCAGTGTTCCAAACAAGTTTGTCTGACAATCTTTCTTCTGCTAGATTCCATCACAGAACCTGCAACGCTCTTCCTTACAGAGAGAAATAAAGGCTTATCTGTAGAACGTTTTCCAGCCTGGTATTTTTTTTTATCCATTGACAAATCCTATATGAGATGCAGAGATGATAATTTCACATATTAAGTTTAATAGGAACATGAGGTCAGCGCATTCTCGTTTCTGGCAAGAGTGAAATAATGCTGTTATGATCCTATGTAACAAATTTTATTAAAAAAAAAAGAAATTCCAACCTCTGGCGGTAACACACAATAATAATTGTCTCCGACATATTTTAGGAACCCTTCTAAAATAATTTCTCATTTTTTGTGTATTGCTAGCTTGAGGTTTTCTCTAAAAAGTAATATAATCAAAGCTGGGCATCATTTTGCGTATAAGTGTGTGGCAGCTGGGATATCACGGCCGATCCTCCTATGCCAAATCCCAAATTAGATCACACAAGAAAAAAATGAAAAAAAAGGGAATAAACAATTGCTGATTCAGCTGGGTTGCTTCACATTTCCTGTTGGCCAAAATCTCTCCCCTTCGACTCCATCTGCCTGACATTCGTCTCAATTCTGATAATCCCATCAACATACAACCCAGCAAACAAAGTTTCTAAAACACTCTGAGGAAGCTTGCCTTTACCTATCATGAATCGGGGAAAAAAACAATAAAAAATTCTAAAGATGGTGGCAAGATTATAGCAAGCATTCCCAGACTGGTTTTCAGGAAGCCTTTCCTAATACACTGAAAACAATCTTTTTTTTTGAAAAATGTTTTACTTGATGCCCTCTGAAACTTGTGTTTTCAGACTTTTCATCTGCATACATGATACATATCTAATATATTTCAAAAAACAAATTAACTTTCTTATCGTCTGATAAATGAGGTTTCAAAAATGAACTTCCCAAATCAAATTACATACTTATAAATCCTTCTGGTGGAAGGCCTAATCCATATGTTTCACGCAGCAAGGTGGTAGGGCAGTCAACGAACACAGTTATTCAGGCCACATGTTTATTGCTTACTGTTTACATCAGCAACGCTGCCTGCTGCATTTGTCTGAGTCGCACAAACATTCTAAACAGCAGACAAGGTAATTCCCTAACAAATGATAAACATTAATTGGGCTATAAAAAAACGGACAGTTATTCTAATTTAATGAATAGGGGATTTGTTTTCCAGAAAGTACAATTAATGAGTTAATTTCTTTTTAACTAAATATTACTCCTACCTTCTAAAAATGTTTTGCAAAATCACTTACCAGCCAATGGGAGACGGCAAAATGTGGGGGGAGTTTAAAATGGCCAATCAACTTGACTTCATGTACTGATGCCAATGCTAATATTTTTCTTTACAGGTGTGGTTCTCTTCTCATTTGTTCATTTTTTGTGATAAGATGGAGTTGTACTTGTGATCAATTATAAATCATACATTTGTTGAATATTTCAGCTGACTTCCTTGCTTGGAAGAGAAGAAACATTTTTTTTTTTAAGTCCAATTCAAAATTTACTTCAAAAGCCACTGTTGACCTATTGGTTGTCATCTTTGGAAACATTCATGACACCAGCCTGGACAAAGGGCCTAGTTGCTAAGTGACAGCCCACAGGAAGGAGTTGTTTTAAGACAGGCTCAGTGTCTCTGGCCTCAGGCTGGCAGGCCATTCCCTAGACCCTGGTGAGAACGGTCTCCAGAGCCTCTCAACAGGCCACACACTCGAAAAAACAAATTTAAAAAGTTACAAGCTGTGGGACTGGTGACAGAGTGCTGGTAGACTACGTATACCACGTGTCACCAGTGAGAGGGAGAGGTTTAGCACAAACTGCAAGGAGAAACATGCAAAGTGATTACTGTACTGCAAATTTTGCTGACAGCTTTTCTTTGAAAACAATTGAAAAAATGTTTTTACTGGTCAGTGCAGGTATTTCATGATCTGAAACATGAAGTTTGAGAGAGCAGTTTTCTTAAAACAAGACTGAGCAAGCTAACAGGAGTCCTCATTTCCCTCGGTAATCTCTCTAGTAGTTTCATCTGTAATGATCACCCAGAAATCTTCACCTTCATTTAACATGAATCTGACAATTTTGTGTAAACACAAGTCACTTGTAATTGTAGCCCAATTTTTTATGAGGTGGACAAACATGATGCTAATTATTATAATTTTGAAATAGGTCCACTTATGTCATTGCACCAAAAAGAAACAGCTGTTGGGTAGAATAGACGGTATTCATTTCTGATTTAACCGTTTCCTCTGTGAGGCAAGTAAACATTTTTAACAACATCTACAATAAAGTGTTCAAAGATCAGTGGCTGGCATGCAGGTATAGTGTGGAATTCAGTCAAACTCACCAGAAAGCCTCGTATCTCAAAGTGGTTCGGGTTTGGGAAGTCAAGTAACTTTAGGAGTAACTCACCCAAATACGAAAACAAACATCCGAAACATTAAAATCTGTTTGTATGAGCAGAATAATTAGATTTTTCCACAGTGTTTTCTGCAATCCAAAATTCTTGAGGTCAACAGTGGAATGAAAGTGTCATAGGAACCGGCAGAAATATGAACATCACTGCTAATAAGTGAACAAGAAGATTGCAAGCAAGACGCTCTTCTTATAACACTGGAGGAATGAGTCTTGTTTGTTCTCTTGGCGGCTGCCCTATCCTTTCTCATCATGGCTTTCCTGGCCTGGGACGCTCCAGATGATCGGCCTCCCATGGCTTGTACCTGCCATCCCCACTGGCACGTGTCATGGAGAACCTCTCCACACAGTTAAGCAGATGTTAACGAGCTGCAGATCAGGATTCAAACTACTCCTGCCAGAAAAACCCCAAGCAAAATTAGCATGGCCGTTCCTTTAGGCAGCAGTAGGAAGAATGGCTTATTATCACTGCACGACAGCCCTCACCCCTTCCTCTGCATCTGACTGAGCATTGTGCCATAGCGGTACTGCCTCCACAGCTCAAACCTGTGAGCCTGGGCTCTGTTCCACCTCTTTCATTTTCTTAATCTGACATGAACTTTCAGCCACCTGTGCGACAACACTGCTGATTGGCTGGGAAGGTCTGGTCTGCCTGGCATCTTCCTCGTCTTCCTCTCTCATCATTCTCTGTTTTACCCCTTCCCACTGCATCTTATCTCTGTTACTGTAAGCGCAGCATAAGTCAGCGAGTATCCAGCTAAATGAAGACATACTCTGTACGATGACGATGTCATATGCCCCATTTTTTTAACCCTGTTCCCGCAGTGCAAGATGGGACTTTAACCTTACAAATTCAGTCAGTGTCTGTTTCTTTTGCTCTTAGTCCATTCTTGATGGACTTTTCCAGATTCCTCCTGCTTCTCCTAGAGTATCCATAGTGACAAGGGATGGATGTGCAAGTTAGACCCTGAACATAGCAGGATTCAAAGAAAAGCACCTGCACGGCCTCAGAGAGTTCCATTTCCAAACCTCAGACCGCTAAATGGAATCGTCACAATTTGACAGACATTTGCTGTCATTCTCAAGCCTCCCCAGCCATAGCTGCTCTATAAAGTTTGCCTCAGTCAAGGCACCATCTAGGTTCTGTTTGTTGGTTAGTCTGAGAAAATGGATAGGTATTTAAGAAAATTTCATCATTCATGTGTAATTATCTCCATATTTTATGAATCTTAAAGGGGATCATTGCATTGTGAGTTTTAGAGAAGCAAACTACTGAAAGATATTAAAGCAATTACAAATTAGCACCACGTGACTGATATTTTGAAAATGATTTCAAAGTTGTAATGATTCAAACAAGCTGTGCCCTCTCATGGACTGGCATCACCTTCCTGCGACCCTGACTAGGATTCATGACTACAAGACGGAAGGATAAGTAAGCAGATGACCCACATTTGGATGCTATACAGTCAAAATCTGCATCATGTCTGGCTGATATCTACTGTAGTTAAATGTATGAATTCTGAAATTTTAAAAACAATTATTCACACTAAATTAAAATATGCACAGTTGGATTTTAAAAACCAGCATCTTTGAGTAAAGAAAGAATTATATGTACAAACACAGAGAATATCCATGAATTTATTCCATTAGTAGCTTAGCTCCATTACAAACCATGTTGAGAGCAGAGTCTTCTGTCCTTCCCACTGGAAATGAAATGTCCTAGCCGCCTCGCGACACCCGCAACTGTTTGCTCAGCTTATCGGCTCCTCATAGATTTCATGATAAATCTGCACCTGCACCCTAAGGTCATCATGAAATGAAACACCGGCTTCGCCCGCTTCTCCTTTGTTTAACTGGCCACTGATTTCATGATAAATCTGCACCTGCACCCTAAGGTCATCATGAAATGAAACGCCCGCTTCGCCCGCTTCTCCTTTGTTTAACTGGCCACTGATTTCATGATAAATCTGCACCTGCACCCTAAGGTCATCATGAAATGAAACGCCCGCTTCGCCCGCTTCTCCTTTGTTTAACTGGCCACTCAATTACACCTACTGGCAACACTTCGGGAAAACGGATGGGTCCTCCTAAGAGTTTCCAAGAACTCGGAGACTTGTCCTAAACCATCGGTCAGAAAACCACGTCAACCTAGTGTGACAGCCCCATTCAAGGAGCCCACATCAACGGCAAGGTTGGAGTGAACAGAAAGCACCCCCCCGACGATTTAATCACATCATCAGATAAACATAACAAGCACCAACCCCCACTGGCTGCGTGACGGGGAGTGGCTGGGAACTGCCCGGACGAGATTTCCCAAGGGCCTCAGCTGCTGATCTTTAAGCAGTGGCTCAGTGAGTGAAAACTAACTTTTGCTGACTGAACATTCATGTTTGGCTGCTGGATGTGCTCAGGAGCGTCTGCTGAGAAAACAGCGGGGAAACGATGTCTCGTTCACACAAAACGCTCTTTTCGGATGGGATTTCCACAGACTGGAATTTGAAACCATCCATTATCTCGCTATAAAGTTCAAACATTTGGACATGACTGATTACAAAAGGTAAGACCATTGCTCTGTGACTTTAAGTCTATTGTGAAAAGCCTGTACTGACCAATTCTTGAGTACATTGTAAGGTTTAGCCATAATGATGACGAAAAAAATAGAATTTAAGCTAAGAGGGTTAGGGAGAAAGCTATGAAGAAATTAAAGATGTTTACTTTTTTGTACCACAAGGCAAGTTACTTATGTTAAAGTACAGTTAAGTGGAGACAAACTCAGACAGCTGACAACTGTCTGTTAGTCAGTGTTGTCACTGCAATTTAAGCTACAGCTGAAGAACAATGGAAACAACTTTCAATATACGAGAGACAGTAATTGGTTGTTTTAAAGATACATTATGTGGAATCCCTTCACGGTACTTTTCACTACTTCAGTGATGCTCAGTTTCAAAACAAATCCTCAAACTAGCCTTTCGACAGTAAGCATTTAAGTTATTTTGTAAACTGGGTAAACGGAAAAACAGATGCAGCATGAAAATTTAGCAGGGCATAACTGTGTGCAAGCAGTCTGCTAATAATTCATGGAAGGGATATAAGCCAATAAATATATAAACTGCCAGAACTAAGTTAACTGGTGAAATACTAGGCAGCAGATCATTATATATTATATATAGGATGGAATTTAATTAGGGGTAAGGGATAAATTATTGACACTGCTGCTTTTAATGAAAGGCCTTTTATTAAAGTAGTCTCGCTTTGAGATATCCCCCCACCATCCACGTCATGAGGCAGAGAGTTAATAAAGGCCTCAGGGTGGACAGCTTCCGTACCCCTCCTAAAATCACCAGCACTTAATTATCGTTACGCCACGCTGTATCAACTTTGGAACCAGGCCACCCTGTCAAAATGGTCCCAGACCCTCAAGGGCTCCTTCCCACTGCGAAGCCTTCGCAGTTAGGAACTGTAGGCTCACTTATACCAGCAGGTTCCCATATAAACAGAGTGGCAAGAGTATACAATGCACACAAAGGATTTTGCAGTCTTTCCTGTTTGGAATCCATCCAGAAACTTGATATATACTGGTTCCAAATCAGATTTTAATGTTATCCTTTCCAAGAGTGAAATGGGCCCCTTCTGGCTTCTGAGCTCTCCAAAGGTTATGTTCACAAGCTCAAATATCAAAACTAATTAGGCTAAAGATGATCTTACTGGGTAAGCTCTGCTTAAGGATATTCAAATATATATCCATATATGCCATTTTCTTACACATATTGCAATTTCAATGAGTACACTGACTTTTATAAAGTCTAGTAGTCTTAGTTAATATCACAGCACAGGTTTCATTCTCAGATCTGAGCACAAATGGCTATCAAAACAGACACCACAAGCAGGAATAGTGAATTTTATCCTTCATTATTTCGCCATTTGTTTTCAATGTGTTTTGTTGCAGATAAATTGAAATTGGCAGTGGCCCATAAAACTGTTGCCTAATATTTGAAATTAACCTTTGACAAAAGAAAGCTAGAAGACCAAACGATGGTGAGAAGATGTTTAAAGACCGTATTAAGAGAAGTTAAGATACTGTAAGATGTATTGCTTAGAGTGAACTTCATTCAGAAGAAAAATCCTTCTCCACTCTCAGGTTACCATTGGAGGTGTACACACCAAAGTAAATATTTACACTGACCTGTCATATTGCTTATCATAGAAATTTTATGATGTCATGGTTAATAAGGGCATAAGCAACAGGAAGCAATGCAGCCAATCATGTTCAAGACAAGGCAGCAGTCTTAAACGCACAGTATTGTGCCAAAGAAAATCACATTTAAATTATATTTATGTTGGTGTAAAACTGACCTTATGTCTGTCGTAGTGTGTTTACATATTTCAAAACATTTCATCAAGTCACCCCAGATTTTGCAGTTACCATCCAGTACACATGCAAACTGTTGAACTCGATTACGTCTTGTTGGACTAATTAATATGTCATCATGTTAATGAACTAATTAAGTAAACTGAGTCAGCTGGTGGTAACATTTAGCAAAAACATGGAATGGCTTCGGTGTTGTCTTTAAATTTTCTGTACACTCCCTTATTTGCTTTACATGCTTTCCCTCGTGTAAATTTGCACATCGCCCTAGTGTTTTAGAGGTGATGTGTATTTCCTGTTTCTTACGTAGAGTCCAGTCTTGTGCATCTCTGCCTATTTATATGTAGCACCATGGGGGCCCAAGGGAAACGGTATTTCATTGCACTATATTCCGTACATGTATATGGATGTAGTGACAATAAAGAACTCGACTCTCTCTTCAAACAGAGGCTTGAGAACCAAAGTTATGCTCTTCTTGCCATCCAACCAGATACCGTATCGTTTTGCAGAACAGAAAAATATATTTTTAATTCTTATTGCATTACCGTTTATTTGCATGTATTATAATGTTATAATGTTTGTTTTATTCTGAGCAAATATACACCACTGTCCATATAAATAGCCTTAAACATGTACCTTTCCTGCCTAAGACTTTTGCACAGTGCTGTATTCATGCATGCCTGTGTCACAGAAAATGAAATAACAGAGGTTGTGAAATGGTGACTCGTTTCCTTATGAGCCATGAGAGATCTAAACAGATTCACCGTTATTTCATTTGCAGAGGACTAAGTCCAGTCCGTTAGAGCTCATCTCAGACTGAATACCCTCATCCATGGTGGTCCAGAGTGTCATTGAGGACTTCTTCATCAGTCCATTAGAGCTCATCTCAGACTGAATACCCTCATCCATGGTGGTCCACAGTGTCATTGAGGACTCTACCACCATGAAAGATCGCTTGGATGAGCTACAGCAAAGGATGAAGGATGCCCACAATGAAGGCGAGGATGATGCTTTCACAGAGGACAATGATGGCGTGCCAGATGATCCCCAGGCCGTCATCTTTGAAGCGGAGCCAGTTTTGGAGAACTTCCTGACCGAGGTGCAGAACATCCGTGAAGGCATCGACGACCTGAACGACAAGGTGAAGAACTTCAGTCAGCAGCAAAAGTCCTTGGTGGCCACTATGTTGCGCTTTAGCATCATGAAGAAAGAAAGCAGCATCACGCAGGACATCAAGCTACATGCTGAGGGCCTCCACAAAAGGCTGGATGCTCTGTCCAGACATGTGAAGAGCAACGAGGCGGAAGGTGGCCCACAATCAGTATTAACCCGCATCCAGAAAGCCCAGCATGGCAGCCTCTTCCTCTACTTCCAGATGGTCATGCATGAATACAACAGCTCTCTCCTCACCAAGCAGGACAAGAGCAAGCAGTTCATCATGCGACAGCTGGAGGTGTCGGGCCGAGAAGTGTCAGAGGAGGAAGTGGACGACATGGTGGCGCAGGGCTGCTGGGAGATCTTCAACGAGAATATCATGCATGAGGCAAAGGTCACCCGCGCACAGCTCTGCGAGATCGAGCGGCGCCACAGGGAGCTGGTGAGCCTGGAGGGCAACATGAGGGACCTGCGAGACCTCTTCTTGGAGGTCTACCTGTTGGTGGAGGAGCAGGGGGTGCACGTGGAGAACATCGAGAGCAATGTACGGAACACACAGGACTACGTGTCGGCCACCAACGACAAGTTCAAAATGGCTGTCCGATACCAGAAGAGAAACCCTTTAAGGAGATTATGTTGCTGCTGTTTTCCGTGGAAAAAGTGCAAATAAGCAGCACCCATTACACTGTGGGTCATGTGGTTTCATACAGCCGGACAACAACCAATGGAATGGCAGAAATGCTGCCACTGAAGACCAGCAGCCTCTTAGCCACTCTCTGGAGAACTGAAGATGGACAGGAGCTGTATGCCTGGCCAGCATTGTGGAAGAGCAACTCGGCAGTCCTGGCAGGAAGACTGCTGTTACACAGCTGTGAAATTAAGGCACAAGGAGTCACTTTTCAGCCAGTGGAGATGCATGGCTGATCTGGAAAAAAACAAGGGGAAAGGGCACAATGCACTTTGAGAGGATGCCGAGGAACAAAGGCAGAGCTGAATTGTACACAGAGTGCAGAAAATCAGGCTGCATTTTCTATTTCCTCCAGCAGTGGAATGAAGCTGATAGACTGTCCTGTCATTTTGTGGAAAATATTTATAGCTGAAGAAAAGCAGTGATTGAGCTGTACAAATCAAAGGCTGAAAAATACACACGTCTAACACAGTGCAAGACAACTTCCTGTACTATGGCAGTTACACAGAAAATGTTCTTGTCAATATTTGTACTTAAGTGCAACTAATAAATTTTTTGTAGTAAATTTCTAATTTTTAGTTGATTTTGGAGTCATACTTTATATCTATGTCTCATTTCATTAATGCATCTTCACATTTTCAATGAATAAAAGCAGTAATTAAAAAAAAAAAAAGTTCAAAGTTATTGCTGTACCAATAAGGCTTCATCTCTTGACGGATATGCTTTACCAGGACAGCTGAAGTGAACATCTTAAAAGTCAACCAAATTCTCATTAGCCAATACGCCTGTTCCTTGTGGTTACAACTAGGTAACAGTATGGTACAAATCAGCAATGTGAAGCTTGAGATCAGGCACATCCAAAGGCCGAAAAGGGTACAACAAAACATGAGGTAAAGACCGTAGAAAAACAGAAAGGTCTCAATAAAAAGATTCAGATTAACTACAGCATTACACTGAGAAATTTACAGCAGGGGCAGTAAAACCAATGATTCAATCTGCTCCGTAGAAACATGAAACTAGTACTCTGGAGTTGTACATCACTTAAACAATTATAGGCGCCATGGTAAATGATTTTCCTTTTTTCATACATGTCCTTAAATGTAGTTTTCCTGATTATTTTATAATAGTAATTTTCTTAGAGAATCTGCTGAAGGATATGAATGCGCAGCATTTTAGTTCAGCTCCTGCACTAAGAGCCTCATGGGAAAACCTTCTGTCATCCTCTGACGCAAGGACAGGCTCCCACGTCACCCGTGGGTGTTACAGGACCCTGGCTGTGACCTCCCTGCTCTCCTTAAAGCCTTTGACATCATTAAAGTTTACCAGACAGACCACTCTGGATGACTTTGAGTTGTACCAGTAGTACCTCCAGATCCCTCAAATGTATCTCCTCCCACCCCAAGTCGACGACGGACACCTCAGACTTCCCCCAGCTTCATGTCCACCTTGGAGAAGCCCACAATTGGGGCCATATCCTTGGCATTTTCTAGGTAAAGAACACAGCCTTTTAACTCTACAGGGATGACAGATTATTAGCACTCTGCTGTTTAATCTGCTAAGCGTCTCACTTTCTATATTACAAAATGTAGTAGGGCATAGTTATGAAATGGCTTAGAAGAGGAAGCCCAATATGAGAACGGAGTAACACAGGGACCCCCAGCAGTAATGCGTAATCAAAGGGGTAACGGAGAACAAAGGATGAGAGGGGCTGTGCACACTCCTCATTCTGAACAGAGAGGGCACAGACACTGGCTTAGAGCATAAATGCAAAAAAATTAAAACGGAGGAACAACAACAAAGGAGAGGAACAGCGTGCTCCAATTACACTCACATTCAAGCTCATTTTAAAAGCCAAGGATGCACATCCACATGGAGAAGAAAAACGCTGAATAAATAAACTTACAGCATTTTGAAAGGGAGGACAAAAAAACAGTAAAATATAATTACTGAGAAACTTGGGTAGCTGGCTTTCCCAGTGATAGCCTCCTGAGTCACAGCCTTCACTTTCTGAGCACAGGATGCTGAGGGGAAAATTCTCCTCTGTGAATCCCTGTGACTGCTGCTGTATTAGCAGCATCGTCGAGGCCCGACGTCACCAAAGTCACCTTCCAGAAAATAAGACCCACAGATGAAAGAACAAAAATGACAGAGAAGCAGAGCATTGGGCGGTGAAACGGCAGGACTGTAAGCACAGAAAAGGATGTTATCGTTGGTAGGATCTACACAATTTAAACAAAGATTAGGCCTAAACATAATCTAGAGAGATGCCTTCAATTTCTCTTGTTCCTCGAAAAGGCCGACCGATTGTGGATCTTGTCTATCATACACATTCCTCACTGCCAAAACACAGTGAATATAGAGTCAGATTGAATGGCCTAATCAACGTTCTTCTGGTTCTGAACGAGGCTGTGTGTGACTGGATGCAGGTGATTCTTCAGGTCAGTTCAGTTCATTCCCTACAACACTGTTGTACAGCAGTACTTGACTTTTTTAAATGGCCCTATCTGAAATGCTCCAGAAATGCTTTAAACTTAAGTAGTTATGCTCTGGAAACTTTTTATTCCCAAAAGAAGGAAAAGGCTACATTTTAAATTTCACACTTCAGAAATTTCTAGGACATGTTGGTTTAATACTGAAAGATGTATTTTAGCATTCTAGGCAAACATCGCACAAGGAGTCAGCTATAAGCTATTTTTCATAATAATATGTTGATGAAATGTCAGTGATATTAAGATGAAACCTCTTTTCTATCGTTATATCTGCTTTTTTCCAAGCAAGCTATTACTCTTTCGGCCAGAACATGGTCATGTTATGTTAAACATTCCGATCGAAAAATCTTCACTGTCTTTCTAGAAAACAGAAGTCTCTGTTGCCAGGATGCCCTTAAAACTGCACACTAAGATAATCTTACTGAACACATTACCACAGTACACCCGTGTATCAACACACACACATACATGGGCGTATTTGAATAAGGCCACAACCTGAATTCCCGTAGAAATTATACGTCAGCAAAACTTTTACAGCAGAAACAGCAAATGATCTCTGTCAGTGTCCTTCGTGAGGACACATGCCACCGAATGACCACGTCTGTCCCAGCCAATCATATCTTTGTTGCTGCCTCTGGAGGTTAGCATGCATTTTCTACAAGCTGGAGTAAATCATGCGTCAGGGTTCACCTGGGGAATCCATCAGGCTGAAATACAGCAGAACCCCAAATGACAGCAGGGCACAAAAATAGCAGCACTTACATGCATTTGTTAAGATATATCTACGTCAGACATGTGTGACTTGGCAGGCTGATATACTGTCCCTTCTGTGACCACAACACCGAAATGCGTTCAGCCGGTTTGGTGGCCATATCGAGTGACAGTGTGGGAGTCAGCCACATGAGACAGCAGAAACCAGCAAAAGACGACAGAAGCCAGTGCCACGTCGTGTCACGTCATGAGATTACGCTACCAGGACAGACAAATTAAAATGTACTGCAGACTGAAAGAAAGAAAGAAAGAAAGAAAGAAAGAAAGAAAAAGAAAGAAAAAGAAAGATGTCCTTTGACACTGTTACATCGGCAAAGTAATGGTCTGGTGATTTTACAGTAAATTTACGTTCAACATAATGGAAAATTCTGTATCAAAACAGCTTTTTTACACGTGATATCTGATTTTTAAGCAAATGTAAACAACAAAAAACTACATGTATAAAATCACACTAATGCTAATTACTGTCCTATAGCTGATAATTGTACATGGTCCATTTACAACAGGAACAGACAAAAGTTATATATTTCTATCTTCCCATCAACAAATACAACATCAGCATTATATTGTATGCGTCATGATAAATAATGCCCGTGGGGCTATAAGCTGAAAACCCAACTCACCTTGCAGGTTAATCCGTTCCATCGTTCGCCACCAGTCTGAAGGCTGAAATGTGAAGTTGGACGCATGCAGACAGAGAAAGTCAGGTACACCAGGCAGGTACACCAGTCAGGTACACCAGGCAGGTATACCAGGCAGGTAAACCAGTTAGGTACACCAGTCAGTTATACCTGTCGGGTACGCCAGTCAGGTACACCAGGCAGGTACACCAGTCAGTTATACCTGTCAGGTATGCCAGTCAGGTACACCAGTCAGGTACACCAGGCAGGTACACCAGTCAGGTACACCAGGCAGGTACACCAGTTAGGTACACCAGTCAGGTACACCAGTCAGTTAAACCTGTCAGGTACACCAGTCAGGTACACCAGGCAGGCACACCAGTTAGGTACACCAGTCAGTTATATCTGTCAGGTACACCAGTCAGGTACCCCAGGCAGGTTCACCAGTTAGGTACACCAGTCAGGTACACCAGTCAGTTATACCTGTCAGGTACACCAGTCAGGTACACCAGTTAGGTACACCAGTCAGTTATACCTGTCAGGTACGCCAGTCAGGTACACCAGTTAGGTACACCAGTCAGGTACACCAGTTAGGTACACCAGGCAGGCACACCAGTTAGGTACACCAGTCAATTATACCTGTCAGGTATGCCAGTCAGGTACACCAGTCAGGTACACCAGGCAGGTACACCAGTCAGTTATACCTGTCAGGTACACCAGTCAGGTACACCAGGCAGGTTCACCAGTTAGGTACACCAGTCAGGTACACCAGTCAGTTATACCTGTCAGGTAAACCAGTCAGGTACACCAGTTAGGTACACCAGTCAGTTATACCTGTCAGGTACGCCAGTCAGGTACACCAGTTAGGTACACCAGTCAGGTACACCAGTCAGTTATACCAGGCAGGTACACCAGTTAGGTACACCAGGCAGGTACACCAGTTAGGTACACCAGTCAGTTATACCTGTCAGGTA
>JAACJT020000001.1:25559817-25573652 GCA_009936485.2 Gymnarchus niloticus | reverse complement strand
ACCAGTTAGGTACACCAGGCAGGTACACCAGTTAGGTACACCAGTCAGTTATACCTGTCAGGTACGCCAGTCAGGTATACCAGGATTCAACAACATCTGCGGTAGCGGCCAGCCTACAATAATGAGGATGTCGACCATGGTAATGAAAGAGACAGTAGAAAATGAGAGAGTTAAAGCAGCAATTCTCACAAAAGTAGTTTGTTCCAGATGCTACTTAGCCAAATTAATTAGCTAGTAGGAACATTGCAGTGTTAATATGCTCTCACTCAAAATCCTGTTCCATGGACAGTAATATGTAAATCCAGGGAGTGTAACGTTGACGGCTAATCCTGCTTACTGTATGGAAGGACTGAGATGAAGAAGAGGGCTTCTGAATGTGTTTAGGCTTCAACAGTACACCTCCCCACACAAGGTGCCAAACTACAAAGATATGTTTCTTGAAATGTATTAAAAGCCCTCACGTTTACCGCTGTTTTTCTGTAGGTCATGTGATAGGTATTAGTACAGTATATTAGAATTCTGCTTGTGTATTAAGTATTTTGCCGGTTTTCTCTGTGATATCGCTGTTGTAAACAGACCATATCCACATATCCGGTGTAATAAGACCACAAAAACGTTCTGAGATGTGAGGAGAAGTAGAAGACCGCCTCCTCGGGTCTTTTTCCCCCAGATGTCCAAAACAACAGCAGATGGAGCTCTTGGTAAATGATTTGCCCAGAGCTCTTCTGAAGTATGGGCACACTGTACGCTATATTTAGACGATTAAGCCGAGCCTCTTGCCAACAATAACAATTATTCTAAATTTGTTATGGTAGCATAATGGAACCAAATAATAACCAATATAATGATGGTGAGGATTTAATTGAAGAACAATATTTAAGTTTTCTCAGTCCAACTTTGGAAGGCAGACATGAAATGTTTTAATCCTTAACATGAATCTGTCTAACATTAAAAAATATATCAAGCTTGTGCATTAATTATTTGTGGCTATAACTAAATGACAGTTCCACAGCTGTATGACCCATTTTTAAAGTGTTTTTCTCTTACCTTTCTCAATGGAATCTATTCTGATAATTCCATTAGAGTGAACTTTACTGAAAACCTTGTGTGATTAAGGATCGTTTCAGCATTTATAGACAAAACAAGTCTTTAAATGATATGGTTAATTTGGGCCCAACATAACTGTCTTCCATGGGTTTGACATGTGAGACCAAGACTGAAAGAGGGAGATGGTCTGAAAGAGAGGACAATGGGGTGGACTTTGGGTACCGAGGAGTTCTGCTTTGCAGAAACAGATGTGAGGACAGAGAGGAGAATTTGAACTTTTTCAACTCTGGTTTTCTTTCCCACACGGTGGTTCCTTAGACGCTAATATTCTTGTGGAACAATGAAAGCTCATATTCACATTCTCTATCTGGTATTCTGGCCCACGGGCAGCACTGGTCATTAGGCAATAAACCAGATACAACATGATTTTCAGTCCAGCTTCACGTGAATGGAATGAATTGGTTCTTTTTATAGCACTCCTCTTCATTATATTGGTTATAATGATTCAAGGTCCCTAATCTTCATCCCTAAAGAGATCTACCTTCAATATGGATATTGTTTTCCAATGCTTGCAATGAAAAGTTGCAATGGGAAATTCTCCTCATGAATTTGTTCCAGCCACCTGATTGGCTATGAATGGAGGCCTTCTATGATGACCGTGTCACTGTGGAGGGGCTACATTTTCCATCTGTTTATTTTCAGTGCTCATTAACAGATGGAGACCCTTGGGTACAGATATTATACCGCATGAGTACAGTTCATCCCGTTAAAGAGAAACCAGCAGTTAACTTGTGGCTCAGTTTGTAAAGGTCATCAGGTGGCTCACTTCTCCACCCGTCCGTCTATCCTGCTGTAATACACTCTGTGAGCACAATGCAAATAAAAAAACGTTTCACATCTTGGGAGAGGTAGACTGCGGATCGTCAGAGGATCGTGACCAAACCAAATACACACATGCAGTTGGCTTTGACTATCATCTATGGCACTAAGTGTTCTTGACTGAAAAAAGGCTTTATTAACTGTCCGTGAATGTCAATGTTCCCTCTTCTGTTAGACCCAAACTTAAAAAAATGGCTTTTCTTTTTGCATCTAGAATATCATCTATTAAAATATTTCTTATGTTGAGGTGCAGTCTAGACAAAAATGTATTCCACATTGTCATTTTATACTTTGTAAAAATGAGTAAAACTTACTGTATTTCTGTGAACATGTCCATTGTATTAAGTGATGTAAAGAGAGAATCGATGTCTCACTAAACAGTAGGTCCACAGTGTTGCCAGACAGTGGGCTGGAAAATCACTTAACCAATAACAAATAAAGCTTCTCTCATGTATGAAGAAACATGCATTAGTACACATCCCTGTAAGGAGTTTTAGAGTCTTGCATTTAATATGAATTACATTTCAAAATCCATTTGGTCAGAGAATGAGACAAACCCCAGATCACAACGGTGTCCAGGATGACTTCATAAAGACTGGTCTCTCCACAAAAATGCTCCATCTCTGACAGAAGGAGCTGCTAAGTGAAGACTCTAAGAGGCACAGGGAGTCTATTCTTCTGTGATCTGCCAAGTTGCCAGACTCATGCATAACAGAAAAGATTCCGAAGTAACTAAAATTTCTCAGCCAGTGATAAGTGTGAGGAATGACAATGAGTGTGAAGATGGCTTGGCTGGGATTGTCTTAGTCCCTTAGAGGCTCTTAGTACATCGTGTGGCTGGATGCTGGATGGCAAGGAGGAGCAGAGGCTACTTCTAAAAGCCAGCATGATTAAATCCTCAGAGCGTGTGATTACTGTACCAAAAGCAACATGTGACTGGCCTTTCAGGTAGGCAAGCCAGCCTGGGTGATCTGCTAGAGAAAAAAACAGAAACTATGAAACACTCAAAATGGGGGGGGGGGGGGGGTTCAATTTGCAAATCAAAAAAAAGATGACACTGATAACTGTATTGACACATCATAACTGACACATTCCACGTCTGAGGAACATTTTGATCTTTTGATCATTAATATCTGTTTCATGAGCACGGTGCAGCCTTTTCTCATCTGGTCTATCACTACATCACTGACCGTGTCCCAGCCACTCATAACCGTATCATTGCCCATACCCTTGTCCACCTCATCACTTCACACAGACGCACCTGAATTCTGCTAAAGTGCAACATCCTCCAGCCAGTGGCCCTTGTTGAGCTCGGATTTTGGCTCTATGCTCAAGGGTGCAGTTACAACCTCAGGGAGTGATGGAAGCTGGCTTCCGCTGAGGAAACTGATACAAGAGCATTCAAGAATCACAGTCTGAAGAAGATCATGTCTGTGACATTATGATGTCACAGCTGCCACAGTGGTGTGTCTTGAATTTCTTATTCAAGTAACTGCAATAACTTTCAGCCTGACATTTTTACGTTCTGGGCAGCTGTTTTTCCGACACAACGGCATTCTCTCCCAGATGTATCTAAGGAAGTGTCTTCTAGTGAAAAAGATTTAGGTCATGTTCCAAATGTACTGGAGCGTTTGGTTCTGCTCAGTGTTTAAGCATTATCCTTCAACTACAGTAGAATGTAACTAGACTTACTTAAATCAAGCCAATATTCAAGATTGAGAATATCTTTACATTAAATACAGCAATGTACACCTTCCATATGCTGTACATATCATACATGCTTACACACTTAATTAGCATGTATGCTATGTACAGTATATACTCTACACATTCATAAAATTAAAAAGTCATTATTTCCATTCCACTCTGCATTATAGGAGCATGCACCACATGGTGAGAATGAATACCGTTAGTCACTAAGAGGTTTTTAAACACTGGAACTTACAAAAAAAAAAAAAATTGCAGGCAAATAAATAAAGTAAACGGAGGGCCAATTTTAGCCGCCTGCTTCTGTCATGCTGTCTGATTTCGGCTATGTTAGTTTCACCTAGGAATGAACACAATGCTACCGTAGCTATTGCTTTGCAGTCTGATTACAAGTAGCCTTCATCTTCATTTTAAGATCTTTAATGCCGGTGATTTTCTTTTTTATTGTGTTGCCAGGAAAACTAAAAGAGCCAATGCAGTATGTGATAAGCCAAGAAAGGGAGGAATGAACGTGTTCTATTTTATTTACGTTGTATTCTGTGTGAGAACATGAATGTTTTTTGTTCTCTCGAGAAACCTTTCTTCAAAGCTTGTGAATCCGGCAGTGACCGATCCCACGCAAGGCCAATATGAACGTAAAGCTCCCCCAGAGTCACGCACCCACACTGGACCCGTGAAGTTGTACCACTCCCCAGAGTCACGCACCCGCATTGGGCTGATGTGATTGCGGCACTCATGGGAGTCACGGTGGCCTTGACCCAGATACGTCTGATATCTTCAGCTCCTGGTCTCTGTGCTCCTGAGTATTTCATAGCTGTCGTCATGCAGACAATAGGCTGTCTTACTGCTCTGTTGCATTACCTGTGTGGAGGAGCTACTCTGGCTCCATGCAATGCTTATACTTGTAATATCTATGCAAGATTAATTGTAATAGTAATCGTATGAGTGTAACCACACATGAACAAATCCCAGTCGAGGGGGGCATGTAATTACTGTAACTGTGTACTGAAAGGGGCCACAAAGTATCTGCAAAGACAGTCAAGGAGTATGCATGTGTGTTTGTGTGTGCGTGAGAGAGAGCAAACGCAGAGCGAGTCACGTTTGAGAAGCAAAACATCTTGTGACGTTTACAAATGTTCATTAGATGGATAGCACACAACTGGGACCCACGGACTCTCCGTCGCACTCTTTCTGCTGCATTGTGCACCATAAATGATGTGCCTTTCCACGTATTGAACAGCACGTCCTTCTCCTCCAATTACATCCAGATGTCATTGCATTTCAATTAAATGCAAAGGCCAAGTGAAGTGTTTCATAAAAGCAGAGTTCTGAAAGCAGGTGCGGTAATAAACTTTAGACGGGCATGGTGTCTGTTCATCTTTAGTGTGAGGGGGGGCTTCACATTCAAGATTCAGCCATGACCACCCCCAACTCAAAAGTACAATGACATTTTTCTAAACAATTACCAGTACTAACCTACCACAAAGCCAAAAAAATAGACACCAGGCAGACATTTGTACAATTTATAAAAACAAAAGCTTGGTTCAAATGTAAAATATAATTCTCAGAGACATCAGAGATCCTTAAGTGAGAACGTAACTTTAGCAGTCGTCCAAGCTGAGGATTGTGATGTTACACGCCATCACCTCAGTGCATCTGAAGTCAACTTCAGCCACATTCAAAGTCAATAAAGAAAATGCATGACATACATTATTATTTCAGCTAGTTTAGACAGACCACTTAAAGTTATCAATGTTTGTCTCATAATATCAATTTGTTCATACAGTTTTACAGGACTATATAATACTATCAAAATATAGTCAAATGGGGAAAAGTGTGTAGAAGCTAAACTGTAATAGTTCTGAGTAAAATTCTTGCAGTGAATCACTCTCAAGACTTGAACATTGTTTTAACGCCTCAAAGCACAAAAACAACGTTTCTGTTGCAGATCATTGACTATCACACGGACAATTTTTTGGTTTGATGTGTCTTCCATATAAACTCCATAGGAACTGCATTAAAAAATTGCAAAATACTCTTCCACTGTGATCTACCTCCATAGTAGACTTGTGTTTCTAGTATTGCTGACATTATGAAGGTATTCCTTAGCTAGCAACACCCCTATGCCAATAACATCAAAAGTGTCCCGCGTAATCCACCAATCATATCACAGAGCATGGATCCTGTGTGCCATGCAAGACAGCCCAAAGGACAGCTTAAACATGCTCAGACAAAGAACACTAAACAGCAGGACTAGACAGAAACGTCCATGACCCAAAAACAGACAAGATTCATTAAACAGGAGTTAAAGTAGCGGAGTGACTATCATTAAGAAGAAGGAGTTAAAGTAGCTGAGTGACTATCGTTAGTAAGAAGGAGTTAAATTAAAGTAGCTGAGTGACTATCGATAATAAGAAGGAGTTAAAGTAGCTGAGTGACTATCATTAAGAAGAAGGAGTTAAAGTAGCTGAGTGACTGTCATTACAAAGAAGGAGTTTAAGTAGCTGAGTGACTGTCATTACAAAGAAGGAGTTAAAGTAGCTGAGTGACTGTCATTAAGAAGGAGTTAAAGTAGCTGAGTGACTATCATTACGAAGAAGGAGTTTAAGTAGCTGAGTGACTATCATTAAGAAGAAGGAGTTAAAGTAGCTGAGTGACTATCATTAAGAAGAAGGAGTTAAAGTAGCTGAGTGACTATCATTAAGAAGAAGGAGTTAAAGTAGCTGAGTGACTATCATTACGAAGAAGGAGTTTAAGTAGTTTGATAGCTTGACTGCAGGTGTGAGTTTTTACAGACTGGAATCAACTGGAGGTGGATGTGGCCATGGTAGACAACCTCGACTGTGACAAGTAACCTGTAATTGGATTCTGGATTGGATGTGACAGGACTGTATTATCATCGGCATTCTATACAGCCTAAATGTAAATTGACAAAATAATATTAATGTCAGGTCCTTGACAAGCAGATGAAAAACCACCACAGACTTCTCTCACACTGAACTGTGTTGATGAACTAAGCATGGAAGCAACGTTTAGCCAGACCTGTAATGCTTGTAACCAAAAAATGACTGTACATTAAAATGGTCACTAAAATGAATTGTTCTTTATTTAATGGTCATGAGCCATGCAGCTGCATCACCGCAGAGATGAAGATCCAAATTCACCAAGCCTCCACCCCCTTTAGATATTCCTTAGGGGCCGCTCTCTGACAACATGGGCACACACCGCTTGGAAGCCAGCTCTGTGTTCGATCAGTAACCTCCAAGAACCGGAATGGTGGTCGGTTCTTTCTAGCGATCCCCCACCCCCGGACCACCTGCTCCCTCTGGCTGCAGTGCTGTGCTGACACTCACATACCATCGGCTTCTGTGGGGTCAGCTGGTCACATCTGCACCAGGGCTGGCCCGGCAGCCGCAGACAGGTACTGTCTGTCCGCAGACACTGCTCCATTGGTGGTGAGGGTGGAAAGCGTAGCGCAGCATTAAATTGTACACGAATTAGTGGCTAGGCTGGACAACGGCTTCACAGAAAACTTCCACCACTGAGTAGTGATGCTGTCTCTGTTGTCGGGATACCTGCCTCTCGGTTCCCCACTGTAACCTTCTTATTCACATTTCGGTTTTTAAATTTTCAATATTATGCAGTGTCCTGTTCAGTATGCTTTATTATCTGTGGTTGAATTTTGGATGTCAGGGAGGCCGTGCTGCACCAAGACTAATGCTGAGTGGGTTATCTAGTCAAGCTCAGGTTTTCAAATCGCATTTAAAATAATAAGATTGAATTTCAGGCTGTTTCTGACATATAGTCCTGTATGCTCCAAATCTATTCCTGTTATCATAAAGCTTTGCCCTTTTTTACCTATAATAACTGCCTAATTTTGATCTGTTTAATGCATAATGTCTTGTTAATATATTTTACATTTTAATGTTTAATTTTGCAGTGTTGGAATTTGTGCAACGTTAGCGTCGGTCAGCTAACACCAGGCTTCCACTGATTGTACTCGTCATGTTTATCAATCGGTTCTGAGCTCCGGTCTTGGGAGGTCTGTTATTATATGGGGTTTTCAATGAACTCTCAAGTGAATGCTGATCCTTTTTGACATGTCTAAATACTTTTCAAGCCATTTTCAGATTGGTGTTTATTCTTTGGACAGTAAGAAAGCAATCCAGTGCCAAATGTCATTTTTAATCAGTTACTGTACTGCATATAAATTAATCAACGTTTGCACAGATTAGCAAAATGTGTGGCAGGAAATGCTGTATTTTATATTTACAAATTATTTCATTTTAAATGTTGGCAAAATCTTTGTAATGCGGAAGACACAAAAAACAACGTGAAGTTGTTTTATCCTCATTAATGTATGCATGTGTATAAATTATGCATGCATGTGGTATTTGTCCTGTCACTGCGAAGGTATACATTAATATATGAAGATGTATAGGTATTTCTGTAATGTTCTGCATTTTTAATTAAATGGCTGTCTTTTTGTTATCGTGACCACTAACACAGTTGTCAGACATCTGTGCAAAACAGATTGGATTTGTCCAAGGAAGTCTCCCCATAAGCCTGTCCAAGGTGCAGGCTGTGAGTCAGAATATTTCCGATTCTGCCAGCTTCAGAGCAGCTGCTCCGGATGCGCTGGCTTAATTGAGCTGATCAGAGTGGGCTAATTATGACATAATGGCTGAAAAGCACCCTGCTGCCTTGAAAAGAAAATTAAAAAACAACAAAAAAAAAAAACAGTATCTGTCTCTTGCTTCTCTCTGTGATCGTGCCTATGAAGTATAATTTTGTTCAAAGTTTGTTCGATTCCATTTTGTTCAGACGAATTCATGTAGAGATTCGATGTATATATGACCCGCCAGTAGATGGCAGTATACCGGCATAATTTTCACATCTGAAAATAAATCTCAGTCCATCTTTAAATTGCGTGGAGGTAGCCAACCATAATACTACATGCTACCATTTTATGTTTCAGGTGGGGATAAATTATTTGATCCACCAGCTTATAACATATTCGGCTATACGTAATATATCCGTATGAAAATGCAACTGTCATATTTGCAGATTAATCAACTTTAAAGGTTCCCCCAAACATCCAGGCTGTAAGAGTGGCTCCCCCGTTTATGAGCTTTGAAGAATTATGGCCATGATTATTACACCAAGCAATAATGTACGTAGCATAAAGGACAAAAGTGACAGCAAAATCTATTAAAACGGATACTTTTAAAGGTCTGTATAAACTTCCTATAAGTGACAATTCATTATGTTTTCACTCCTCTCCATCACTTCTTTGTGTTTGAGCATACATCACCATGGTTATATCATAAGGTTCTGGCGATGAAATTAATAGCCTTCCATAAGGATAAAAATGATATGCAGACCTTATTTGCACCGAAATGGTCTTGAGCTCACGCCAAATCAATTCATTATTCCTTCATTTGGCTTTGCCCTTTCTTCTTTCTTCGCACTAAAAGGTAAATAGTTGAATAACAGGAGGATTTGAATAAATTCTTTTATCTTTGCCATCTAACCATTTTTGCAGTCTATTTTTTGGAGGCAATCAGTTCGCAAGAAGAATTCAAGAAGGTCTCAGCAAGATTAGCAAATCCACTCCTCCAGAGTCAGAGCAGAGAACTGTGTTGGCTTGTTGTATCTGGCTATGCCAGTGCTTTTGTGGGTCATGCAGAAGTGAAGGAGAAATGAAACAGATGCACGTATGAAGCAGAGACTAATGAGACATTACTGAAAACTTTATTTCTTTGAAAGTTTTCATATGGTTAATATTTTGCAGATGCACGACCCAAAAAAGCTTCAATGCCGATACACTTTCAAATCACTGCAGGAGACAAGCTTTTGAGCAGCCATGCTTTGAATGTGTACGCTGGTGCGTCGAGACAGCAGAGAGAGATGCAAAAGGGGAACGTTAGGGAATGGAATCAAGCCATCAGTGGGCAAATGGCATGTCTGTCTCCTCGATTTTTTTTTACAGGATTTTCATATAACTGTATATAGTAATATATTTTATTTAGCATATAACTAGAAGAAAAAAAATCCATAAGTAAATACTGAGTTTGTCAATACTTTCCTGTATTTCGTGATTGATTCACAGTGGCGACATCCTGTGATACTCACTGAAAAGCTTTTCTCCATTATTATATAGTAACTTTAATGTAGCCTGGAGATTCCTGTTTTTTTTTGTTTTTATTATTCATCATGTATACAGTAATGTGCAAAGGTCTTGAGCCTCCCCTCATTTCTTTATATTTTGCTAGGAAAATGGGACAATAGGAACGGTGATTTATGACAATATCATCATCTGATCATCTGTAATCATCTGCACCTGTTTCTTCATTGGTTCATGCCTTACGTTAGATGGCTTTGTTAAGCTTGAATGATTTATACGTGGGTCACTGTGTGGCTTAACAAACAAACAACGTTCCTCTGAAACCGGTCAGGTGCAGAGACTGGACTGAAAATGAGAGCCAGAAACTCTGAACATCCTTCAGGAAACCTGGAGACGTATTCCTCAAGATTACGTTAAAAAAATACAAGCCTGGCTCTTTGGAAGAAAAATGCGGAGAAATGAGGGGGGGCTCAGACTTTTGAACAGTGCTGTATATAGTTATAAATGTTTATCATCATTTCAGTGCTTACAGTATAATCGTTTCAATGAAGAATGTCATCAGCTTCTTGCATTTCTTTGGTAAGTTTGCTCTTCATCTACGGATAGTGATAATAAGTCTTCAGTATTGCTGAAGTTTCACAGGGTTTAGAAATGAAGAAAACTGAGGAGCATTTTACTTCACCGAGCTGGTTAAAGGGCCTGTCTTATGTAACTGAGCTCTGAATCTGTGGTTCGTTGCATGTTAGCAGACACCAACATGAAGGAATCAGGGCTTTGGGCAGTCTTGCCTACAGTCATCGTCTGACACACTGGTGGCTCCTTGTCTCTGGTGAAGAACTCGCGCTCCATAGCTGTATGCAGGATGGCCTTAAGGAGCTGCACTCAAGATCCAAAGACAATTGAGTAAAAAAAAATGGATTTTTGCCAGAAAAAAATACGCAGGTGTATAAATGGACATGAAAGTGTAAAAGTCTGCGCTTAATAAATGTATATCCCAAAAAACTGAATAAATAAAACTCACCTTAAATTTTCTGCTGTAATGTGGGCAAATCTTGACAAAAATGGTAAGCCTTTCACGCCTATCCTCTTTACAATGTCAACCTTGCTGATTTTTTTTTTACCAGTCTTATTTTAAAAAGAATTTATAATGAAGGGGAAATAAATTATAGGGGTGATATTACTATAATACAGCTACTCTGTGATCCTGTTAGCCTGATGAGGTAAAGATCAAAGAGATCAACAAAAATCTGCGTATATCCCCACCACAGTCACCCTGGCTAATGATCATTGCTGTGGTACCAGCTGAATTAGACCGAGCTGCCATTTAGGTGCAGTAATTTGGGACATAATTAGTTGACTTGTCAGATTTATAAATGCTAGCTTTGCGTCTTTGGGACCCTCTGTGGTGTATAACCTGTGTTCGTTGGGGGTGTAATGTGCCCATCCGTGTGATTTAATTAGTATGCTCTGTTATTACTCTGGCTATTTGAAATCATTTTAGACATACTGAATATAAAGCCCCTCTTTTACTGGAGCTTGGAAAGAATCAAGCTGAGCCAATTTCACAAAGTGCCAAAGAAAGTTCGAGCAGACCTCTTTGCATATAGATGAAATGTTCTAGTGTCTTTGTTAAAATGTACAGCAGAAATAGGCATGATCATTTTGGAGCAACAGCCAGTCATCTGCCGTTATTTGTGATTATTGACATAGCTTGAATTGTGCAATTAGTAAGACAGGAGTGCTTCACAAGACGAGGGAAGGCCCGTATGTCTGCTGTTCTCCTTCGCTATCACAGCCTGTGGGGGAGGCTCTCTGAGTCACGAGCGAAGCGATACGTCTGAGCATCGGCCGTCTAGTGGAGATATTCACTCCATATGTGCAAAGCACATTACACATCTCATAAATACTGGACTCATTTATTACATCTGCATGTTTAATTTTATAAAAACTTATACAATCTGAAACTTTCTGGATTTTAATTTCTTAAAATGGATTTAAAATGTGGATTTTAAACTGAATTTTAAAAACCCCTCCCAACAAATGAAATGCAGCAAGAGCTGTTTTTTTTTGTAGGGGATGAAAACAGATAAAATAATTGTGATAAATCAATGTGACCTAGGTAAGCATGCCAAAATATTCATGTACGGGTATGGACTAAATAAACTGTATTCATACATATTAAAATCAAAAGGTTTTTTTTTTCTTCCCCATAGCCCTATAGGTTTTCTATTCCAGTATACACACACTGGTCCATTGACACACACATATTCCCACGGTACATGAGTCAGCTCGTGCCAGACAATTGAATTGGATCTGTGAATGCAGGGCTGGTAGAAGCTCAAAGGGTTAATCTGGCATCTTGAAGCCAAATTTGAGAGAGACCTTATTCAGTGTTGGTATAGCAAAAGTCTCGGGCACAAAAAGGACCTCCATCCTTTAATTCCAGCCATCTATCACCCTTCAAAGCTGCTGAAGATTGTGAATTCCTCGAGCGCTGTGTTTACTGGCCCTGCTCCATTGACTTCCTGGAGCTGCTATCATTCATTACACAATAAAGGGGACCAAAGGTAATTGAATTACACTGGATATACATAGTAAAAGTGAAGAGGATTAAACCTGAGGTTTCCTGACTTCCACCAGCACATAATGTCTCTAGGCTGAAACTTGGACAGAAAACAACTTGGGGGGCTTAGACTTTTCTTTCCCCCTGCTGACTCGAATGCACCAAGGCCTCTAAATTACACAAAATGGACACATTTCCCATAGGGTGTTTCAGCTTCCAGTTCCTCTAATCCCATCTCTCTTTCTGTGAAAAATGTGCAAAATTAGTCCTTAAACAGTGTTTTGACAGCGAGGTGCTCGCCACTGTAAGAGTGTGAATGCAGCAGAATGGTACTCACCACTGCAAGAGTGTGAATGCAGCCGAATGGTACTCACCACTGCAAGAGCGTGAACACAGCAAAATGGTACTCACAACTGCAAGAGTGTGAATGCAGCAGAATGGTACTCACCACTGCAAGAGTGTGAATGCAGCAGAGTGGTACTCACCACTGCCAGTGTGTAAACATAGCAGAATGGTACTCACCACTGCAAGAGTGTGAATGCAGCAAAATGGTACTCACAACTGCAAGAGTGTGAATGCAGCAGAATGGTACTCACCACTGCAAGAGAGTGAATGCAGGAGAATGGTACTCACCACTGCAAGAATGTGAATGCAGCAGAATGGTACTCACCACTGCAAGAGTGTGAATGCAGCAGAATGGTACTCGCAACTGCCAGAGTGTAAACGCAGCAGAATGGTACTGACCACTGCAAGAGTGTGAATGCCCAGAATGGTACTCACCACTGCCAGTGTGTAAACATAGCAGAATGGTACTCACCACTGCAAGAGAGTGAATGCAGCAGAATGGTACTGACCACTGCAAGAGTGTGGATGCAGCAGAATGGTACTCGCCACTGCCAGAGTGTGAATGCCCAGAATGGTACTCACCACTGCCAGTGTGTAAACATAGCAGAATGGTACTCACCACTGCAAGAGTGTGAATGCAGCAAAATGGTACTCACAACTGCAAGAGTGTGGATGCAGCAGAATGGTACTTACCACTGCAAGAGTGTGAATGCAGCAGAATGGTACTGACCACTGCAAGAGCGTAAACACAGCAGAGTGGTACTCTCCACTGCCAGTGTGTGAATGCAGCAGAATGGTACTCGCCACTGCAAGAGCGTAAACACAGCAGAGTGGTACTCTCCACTGCCAGTGTGTAAACATAGCAGAATGGTACTCACCACTGCAAGAGTGTGAATGCAGCAGAATGGTACTGACCACTGCAAGAGTGTGGATGCAGCAGAATGGTACTCGCCACTGCCAGAGTGTGAATGCAGCAGAATGGTACTCGCCACTGCAAGAGCGTAAACACAGCAGAGTGGTACTCTCCACTGCCAGTGTGTAAACATAGCAGAATGGTACTCACCACTGCAAGAGTGTGAACACAGCAGAGTGGTACTCACCACTGCCAGTGTGTAAACATAGCAGAATGGTACTCACCACTGCAAGAGTGTGAATGCAGCAAAATGG
>JAACJT020000001.1:25546784-25559717 GCA_009936485.2 Gymnarchus niloticus | reverse complement strand
CTTTAGCTGTGGGACATTTCCCCACCCAAACATTGCAGTCATCCACTGCAGATCTGGTTTTAGCTGTGGGACATTTCCCCACCCAAACATTGCAGTCATCCACTGCAGATCTGGCTTTAGCTGTGGGACATTTCCCCACCCAAACATTGCAGTCATCCACTGCAGATCTGGTTTTGCTGTGGGACATTACCCCACCCAAACACTGCAGTCCTCCGCTGTAGATCTCATCATAGTTGTGGGATATTTTCTCAAGATGCTCAACTTCCTGTCGTGAGTTTGACTCTCTCTGTCTGTCTGTCTATCTGTCAGTAGAGAAAATCTTTATTCTTACATATTCGTTGTATTGTTTCGTTCTCTTTAGCTCTGCTTGCCCTCTGGCAAAAGAAGTGCATTAATGTCATGCCAATAAATCAGCTAAAATTGAATTGAATGTAGCTAAGAAAGGGAGGGGTTTGTGCTTCCTGAGATTCACAGTGGCTGCAGAGTAAATAAAAGCTGAAGATGAAAGACTAATGAACATAAAACCCGAGTGGCCTGTCCAGACGTTCCACTTCAAAGGCGTCCAGCTGTACCATGTGTAGTTCAGCCTGAGCCTGAGGTCACCTCACTTTCACGCTGTCATTCCAACGTACACCACCAGTTAAACTTTTTTGCGCTCAGTAAGATTTTCTACATTATCAATTTTACTAACCTCATTTTGACAAAACATTCTAAACACTCAATATTCATTGCTAAAAAACAAGACATTCACGTTCAGCGTCCTTCAAATACCTTCATTACCAAGAAAACTGGTCATATCAAAGTTCATCAAAGTAGCCTCCTCTAGCAACTACAACAGCAGAGGAAATTCAGGCCATTCTTTCAAGGGACATTAAATATTGCTCTGTAAGTTCATTCCAACACTCCTAGCACATGGTTTATGGTTATTACAGATTATTACGGTTTATTACGTTATGGTATTCATATATCTCCTTTGGGCTGGAGTTGAACTTCATGGTTTGCAAAGACAAATTGTAACACTTACATACACACTATTGAGTGTCTAGAGTGTTTTGAAAACTTATGTGAGTAACACTGAAAATGTAGAAAATCTTAGTGTATGCAAAAACGTTTGAATGATCGTGTAAGTGCCATCGCATCAGAGCAATGGGAACAGCGTACTCTGCATCACGAGCATGACCACCAACACACGTCGAGGAAACAAAGTCGCTCGGCTGTTGCCACATGAAAACAACCATTATCTGCCCTCATTATACCCGCAATCCTGGAGCTCGACTGTCTGATTACCTGACCTAACACTGACACATGGCTTTTGGAACATGCTTTGTTTAATTTTGGAATGAAAACCATTTATATTACAACATGTCTATATGGGAAGTCCGATTACAGCCTAGAGTATCAAAGAATTCACTGATCAATTGCTGGCAGGCAGACAGGCACCTTGTTCTTGTTTAGCTGGTTTGGCTGTATCTCATCACTGAGCAATATTGCTGCTGAGCTAAAACCACTCATTACAGTAACCACACGATGTTTAATGTGTCTTATGCACAGCAGATTGTGGACTAGTAATGCAGGAGATATGATGTAAACAGACGCTTCAGATGTTTCCAGTAATACAAGCCAAGTAGGCCTGTCTTCGTCCAACTGATTTGCTTTGTTTGGTCTTGGAATCATTCGTTTAGAGAAAGGATATTTTGCCAAATGCGAGAAGGTCGTTCTGCATATCAGAAACACCTGTGCTCTTAAGTTACTGAACAAATGGATGCATTGTTAATAAACAGACATTTTCTTCATTCCCGTTCCCACTAAAAGCATACGAAAACGTACCTTCAAGCACGATTGTGAATAGAAGGACGCATTCTTGGCAGGGTGATTAACCTCCCACTGGCCCCCGACACTTCATGTTACGTCCAGTCAACTGGATTCTCAGAGGGAAGCAAAATCTTTAATGATGGGGAAGATGACTAATGTACAAAATTAGCACAGGTCAAGTAAGCCGTTAAAAGAGAGCAAACAAACAAATAAATTGCCCGGTGACTCACTTCATAAACTCACCATTAAAACAGGTTTTTACCCCCCAGCTCTTAAGACAACCGGCGTGGTGACAGCTTTTTCTGATGTGACTCAGCACATATGGGCACCATTCAGGTTTCCATCATCCTCGTGACAGAGAGCCCCAGCCAGGGGTGGCTCACGGGGAGGTGTGCCCCTTCTCGTCTGGATGACTAAACGGCTCCCTGTGATTCTGCGGCGCACGGTTTTTTATAAGACTGGCCTAGGTAATTAATTCATCTCGTTTATCTCTGGAGGCGCGACATACGGTGCCCAGTGACAAATTCTTGTTTACAAAAGCGATCGCTCTTGCTGATACAACCTTGCCACCAGGCTGTCTGTGGGAGCTCTTGAGGAGCCAGTGGTCGCTTGAAGAATGTAACGAGTCTTTTCACTTCCGAGACTAGAGCACAAGGACCCTCTTGCTGGATAATTTGTTGAGCAGGCACATTTGAATCCATGCAATTGTGACCTCATTGAAATGTAAAGTAATAGATTGATTGACGTATCGATTGTCTCAGCTTTTGGTAAAGAATACCGTTTAGTTCTTGGATCAGTCAATCAAGATATTAACATATAGATATTCAATTCAATTCAATTTTATTTATATAGCGGTTTTAACACGGAGCGCGGTCACAAAGCGCTTTACATAGTCCTGGGCCCAGGGCCCCCAGAGAGTAAGCCAAAGGTGACGGTGGCAAGGAAAAACTCTCCATAATAAGATAATGGCTTCTTTCATATGAGAGCAACTCAATCTAACATAACCAGTTTTTCTATTTGCTCATATTAACCCTATTCTGACAGCCTGGCCTGGCAAGGAATCTGGTTGTGATGGGTCTGCAGTGACAGCTATGACGAGAAACATAAAGGGTAGAAAGCTTCTGATACACCAGTGGACATGGCGTGACCTTACTGCTTACTTGCCTCGCTGCTACCAGTGCTGGGGACATCGTATGAGAGTGGCAATCACCAGCCTACGTCTGAGCTGCAGTGTTGCTTTAGCTGAGTTTATATTCAGACTCGATCTGTGCAAAATGCAGTCTTCCCACATACATGAAATATGATGTTCTACCTCAATCTATACATTTGTGCAAATTGTATAAATTGATATAGATTTTAATATTTTCCTATAATTAATTCTCTCTGTCTTTTGTTATAAGTGATATAAATGTATTTCTAATCTATTGACACTTTTTCTAAAGAAAAGAAGTACTGTATATAACAAAGGTGACTATGCTGGAAGGACGTGCTCAAGGTCGAAGCAGATTAGCATTTAGGATTAATACAGGCTTCACTTGAACTTTATCACCTTATTACTGGAACGCCGTTTCTTTACTTTCCAGAAATGAATGAAACATAACCGAAAAATGTGTGACTGAGTTCAGCCATGTGTCCTGAGGGCAGTGCGTTCAGCCAGTTTCACGATAGGCGATTGGTTACACAGGAATTGACAAACATGGGATCCAATTACAGAGGTCATAACTGAACTACAATATGTTTCACATGTTATCTCTAAGAGAAGCCAGAGAAGCCGAGATAGACAGAATGGCATGCCACACATACGACCTTTTTAAATCATTTAAGCTCCTTCAGGTTGGATTCAGTTTATAGCCCAGATAATGAACTTCCCAGAGTTTTTAATTTATGAATCTGGTACTCGTAGCAGATGGACAGTACTGGTTTTGCCAAAGTCCACCAGCAGGCCTAGTTTTAAAAGCACAGATATTGCCTCTTTGAGAACTAATCACACCTTGTATCTCTTAAGCACTTGCCAGAATAAAAGCTGGCTCTGATTTCCATGAAGCTAAGTTATAACGGTTCATAACATTACTTTAAAGTGTAGATACATGTGAATGACATAGATAAAACATGCATTTGTTGTGACCAAAATAAAATATGCATTTTATTTTCGTAGAATTACATTCAAACGGATTTGAACTACTTCCAAATGATATTCTGTGGACTGGCATCCCATCCGAGGGATGACTTGCCTTGGAATAATCTGTGGCTCACCAAAGTAAATGGACTAACTGGTAATGGGCTGATGGACAAATTGATGGAACAAATCATTTATAACCAGCAGTAACTGTAGAAAGACGTGTTTTCTAGACATGTCTTCTGTTAGAGAACGTGATCAGTATTCTTTATTTTTTGGCATGAGCAGTTAGAAAGGGCTGTAATGTGAACACTGATAAATGATGTGATGTTTTTACGCTCAGTCCAAAGTTGTTCACCTCCATACAACATCTAGGAGCTGTTTGAAAAGAAGAGCTTTTTGCAGCTTTGATCTTATCGCAAATGGCAAACATTTTGTAATACAACCTACTTTCTGATTTAACCCTTAAATTATACAATAAAAATCACTCCTTCTTTCCTTCAGAGATCATAAATACATTAGCTCATAATAAATGTTCTCTGTGTGAGCGGCATTGAAGAATACTGTGTTTTCTACAGCTCCCACGAGGATTTTTAAGGTCGAGGTGGACCTTAGGAATCAAAACATCTCTTTGCGAGCGTGTCTTTGAAGGAATGATGTTTACTGCCAATGCGAACACCAACCAGCTCATTCCATGCAAGCGAGTTAACAAGAGGTCAGAATGAAAGAAAACCAGACATTGACCACAGTGTTGTGTGCTTAAGCACAGAGACAGAGGGGTAAAACAAAAGAGCAGCTGATAGCTGTGGCGTTGTTCAACTGACCATTAAAGGAGTTTCTAATGAAAATCAAAAGTCTATCATAATATCATTTAGCAGTCATCACTCTGAACAAAATCAGCATTTGTCCCTGGTACATTGCAATGGGTTTTGCACAAATCGCCACTTGTTCTCTATGAGGACACACAAACACAGGTGAGAGCAAACTTGTGGTCTGAGCACAAAGGACCAAAGGTGATATGAACACTTTTTGCTAGGCGTGGGATTTGAATCCACAACCTTCAGGGTACAAACACAGAAACCTAACCTGCAAGGCCACACAGTCTAACAGTACATGAGTTTCAGTTGCCAAAAGTATTTACTACACTTCTATCATTCAAACAGCTGGATATTTTTTGTGATGACACTATTAAGACACAACACCCGTTCTCTTAAGCCATGTGTTAAACACTGCATGTGTAGTCTTACTTCAGCTCCAAAACCATTTTCACACTCAGATCAGAACTGGTTCAATCCCCCCCTTCAGGGAATGTATAGAGAGGTTCTACCAGGAGATCTTCTGCAGAAGTGTTTCAGAAATGAGAACTGTACTTTACACAGTTTGAGCTCCACTGGGCACCTTGTGTGTTTAATTAACATCAGAGCCCTTGGGTCTAAACCAGAGCCTGAATTGTGAGATCAGCCTCTTTCTCTGGGCTCTGCTGTGTCACAGATTTTTATGTTTTTATATGCAGCTCCGGCAAAGCATTTGACAGCGTATTTCACTAATTAAGATTGACGTGGAATTTGAGGCCCTTTAACTTTTCCGACAGAAGCATAATAACCACAATGGAGCTGAGACACTTTCAGACCATATTGTTCCGTGTGGAACTCAGTGAAACTATTAGGGCAGCAACCAACGTAAAAAATGTTTCTTGCTATGCAGTTACATAGAATATAGTATCTGTAGTATACGTGAATCCAAAATACCAATTTGACTCTTTCGCTCACTCCTTTTGAGGTTATGAAGATGGAATGAGAAACCTTGAGATGAGATGAGATGAGATGAGATGAGATGACAACATAAGTCATGACTGTGGATTCAGCTGGAATGGGCTGATTTGTCTCTTTCTCTTAATCTCATTAACAGAAAACTGAGAAGTTTCATCCCTTGCCGTCTGGAAACTGCTTCATTCTGACCACCGAAACATGCCACTTAAAAAGTCAGTACACGCAAGGCAGCCCAGGATCTTAGAACGCTGACAGTGTTTGACAATGAACAGCATTTGTAAAGGAAAACCTTGCCAGAACCCAAATGACTATTAATTGTGAATGTCAGTGGGTATTAGCAAGGAGATCAACATAGACGTACTGTAGCTGGACTTTAGTGCAGGAGCCTCGCAAAGCCAAGCTGAGGAGAACTTCCCTGATGTTCTTCCTCACCTTCAGAGTGAGGGATATGTGACTTTCCTATAATGAGAATGCGTTTCCTGCAATGAGCAGTCATTTAGACATCAGGACAATAAATATTCAGTTCCACTTCTTCATAAACTCAATGCAAAGTTTCTGCTGTACAATCTGGGCAGAATGTTAACAAGGCACATCACTGCAATTTCTTGGTCTTAAATAAGAATAACCTTTCTAAAGAGTAAATAAGAGTACCTTTCTAAAATCCACCGAAATTTATCTTTTACAGTGCATAAACCATCAAAGGGTCTTCATTAAAGCTTGTATGTAGATAAGTGATGGTTTGTCTAGAAAATAACATAATATAAAGAAATAGGTTTCAGAATTTGTCTCCCCCTTCTTATTTTAGATTGGTCCCCATACCATTTTACTGCTAAGCAAAAAAGCGAGATTCGTGAAGGGTTACTGTCGTAATGGCTGGACTGCATTTCATTGCCAGGAGAAGGAAAGAACTGGTAATGGGCTAGAATGGGACAGAGAGTGGATGCTAATTATAAAAAAGGACTTAAGTATGATAAAAATGTGCATATGCTACTGGATCGTTTGGATTTAGAACACAGTGAAACAATTCTTTAGAAACCCAAAAATGAAAGCAATCTTCTCTCAACACGATGCCCTACAGGGATGAGTGGGGGTCGGTCTGGGGCTGAGCTCCGGCCTGCCCATGCCCTGTGTTGCTTTATAAATGAGTTATGGCAGATTCCCCCGGCATCCTTTATTGCCGTTTAATGGCTGTCCTCTCGAGGGTTCCATTCGCAGCATGCCGCTTCCAGGCAGCTGAGTGGTGTCTTTGTCTGTCGTCCGGTGTGGCCGATGGGGAGCCACTTCCAGTGCATCCCCCTGGCTTCCAGATGTGGCCTGGTCCCCGGACCTCCTCCTGCCTCTGCAGCGGCGGTGATCTGTCTAAACGCTTGCTGGTCAGGTTCCTTTCTGATGCTGTACTTGACCATTTGAGCCTGAGGTCCGTGAAGCTGCAGGGTGTCGTTGCATGGAGGTGACGTCAAACAGTGACAAAACTGATGAATAAATTGTCCCATAAAGGACATTGAAAATGGCTAACCGGGGTGGACAAGAAGCACAAGTTATTTTATTCTATTATTGTCCCACTCATGAGTGACCTTAATCGTATTCCCTCTCACATCTCTGGGGCTCTGGTTGTCAAGGTAGCTCTAAGAGGGGCTTGCCTGCTCTGCAGAAGTTCTTCTGGGTTTCCTCCAGCTACTCGTAAGATTCTGATAAGTCTGCACTGCCCACAGGACGTGCTTGCATGTAGGAATGAGTATACACATGTCCAGACTGCACAGTTTAATACCCTTCACTCACGGGGATCACTGCCTCCCTAAAACAGAAAAGCATTCAAAGAAAACGTGGCTGCATCGTGAACGACCTTCAGATCATGCTGTGATTGCTTCCACAGACAATGTTCTCCGCAGATCTAGCCAGAGGTCCACCAGCTGCTCTTTTGGTTCACTCCATTTAATTACTGAGTACATTCTAGCAACGACGGTCACATTGGTCGGTCACGGTGGGCGATCCTACAAGGAATTATAGCTTGGATAGCGTCTTACCAGACCTCCACTGCCTTTTTTCATAAAACGGTGACTGTAGCTAAATGGCTAAGACAACAATATAAATATATAGGGTCCTTTAACAGGCTACATTTAAGAAGCTGTAAGTGACAGTTAAAGCCAGGGGTCCTGCTCTGAGTAAACTGGCATTTAAACACCACATAAATCCCCAAGTAGGCTGTGTAGAAGGAATTATGCTGCAGAGGAAAACCTCCTGTATGACTGGGATTTGACTGTAAATTCATTTTGGCCCCCATGATTCCGCTGCTCAGCCATGGGCTGATGTGTCACATGATCACTCATCTTTTACATAAAATCAGTCTTTAGAATGAAACGGGAGGTTTTGTAAATGGCAGATGTCACATGGCCAGCTGATTTCCCCTCTGCTCGTTAGCCACAAGACGGTCTTTGTGACCGTTAAAGGAGACGGCAAAAGACAAACACAATTTCATGTTAATTTAATATCTGCCGCATCGTGATGAATCACTGTGATTCCGTTTAGAGTTTCATCGTAATGAGTTCTTGTCAGTATGCACCAAGCTAAACATTCGGCTTGTAACGGACGGAGACGAGACGCGTCAGAGCCCGGGAAAGCTGTGCCTCTTCCTCATCCTGCTGGATGCTGAAAAATAAACAAATGATGAAGAATAAGTAACAGTCAACGTGTCGATTCCTCTAAATATAAAATTTATTGTAGTCACCCCCTTATCTTTGAGGTTCATTCACCAGGCGTCTGTCATCCATGCACTATTTTAAATACATATGCTAAATGTGTAAGTATACACGGTTGCTTTTATTTTGAATTAAATCGTGATTTAAAGAATCCCATTTCTTCTAATTAATGTACTGTACCTGCATGATATGAATCATAAGTCAAATGTATAGAAACCATACAGGCTGAGTACCGAGCCGCTCATCTGATACAGAGTCAGGGTCTGGTACATGCATTAGTCTAGGGAACTGGCTCAAAGGGCCAATGACAAAGAGCTCTCCATATGTTATGACGAGCTTCATGAGTTGGGCTGCGAGTTCTGAGACAATAAGGATTTCCTGCAAGACTACAGAGTCATCTGATCTGACACAGAGAGGCTGTTTGTTACAGAACACAGCCACAAAATGTACAGGTGGCTTGTATTTGACAGACAAAATGGGGTTTAGCAAAAAAGGACAAATTAAAAATACCTTTAATGATGAATATGGGTAGACTGCTGTGATTTATGATGACAGTTTCTTGGTGTTTAATGTGATATCAGTTTCTAAGCGTTCCTACATTCAGCTGAAAAAACAAACACAAGTGGCATACAGTGTAACAATGTCTTCCAGTATAAATGATTTTCTCCAGCCTAGAATGAAATTTCAAAAGCAATATAATCGGATTGTAGCACTCAGGCTTTATCAAAGATATCAGACCAGCTCAGCAAGTTGGTCCAGTAGATGACAGGCAGGCATGCAACGGCGAAGCTCCCTCAAAGATGCTTCAGGATTTGCAAAGTGCTGTCATGGTTTATACTGCAGCTGCAAACAGCTGGATATCTTTCAGGAGGTTAAGGAGGGAACAGGGGGCAGTTTCTTATGAGTGTCATGGGTTTCCAGGCCCAGACAGACCGAGAGGCTCAGAGGTGGGGATGCAGATGCAAATGGGTCTTTTAAAAAGCAAGCAAAAGGAAGCACCAGGTTGAGTTTTGAACAGGGGACAAGGGGGAAGACCAGGCAACAAAGGAAATAACAAGACCACTAACAGGCAACTACCTAGGACCGATAAACACTCAACAGGGAACAAGGGCAAGACACTGACTTACATAGGGAGAGAACCCAGCAAACAGGGAATGTCACAGGTACGTTACAGGAATGTTAAGACCACAATGAGAACGTTATTGGACATTGCGGGAACGTTCCCTGTTTGCTGGGAATACAGGTGAAGCACAAGAGGGTACTCAGGGTATGACAACTGGCAATTAGGAAATACGAAAGGGAAACATGATGGAGAAACAGGGAAAAAGAGGAAACCACGGCCAGTACTCCGGGGACTGGGAACGATGTCATCCAGGCACTGATTTCAGAATGGGCGTGTCTAATAGCTGAAAATTTTCCTTTACGTGAATATACTCACCTATTTTCTTTGTAACTCATTTATCAAAAGAATAATTAGGGGTGAAACGATGATTTATCAAGTCCATTTCACCGTCCTTTTAGTTTTTTAATTTGATCAAATGTTTGCAGGTTGCTTGATAACTCTCACATCTGCTCCAGGTTCCTGAAGTACTAACTGGGGATTTGTTTCCTGCTTAAGCTCACCAGGTTGCCTTGCTATGATTGCCTCGTGTGTTTCAGCTGTTTCTTTTGTTATTAAATCTAGGCTGCCCCAATTGTCTGGTTGAGTGTTTGTTGAGATGATTATTCTGTTGCTTAGGGGCCATTACCAGCCTTACTCTAGTTCCTTCCTCCCTGTCTGGTAATTCCCTAGTGGTGTCTGTTCGTCTGTCAGTGCCTGCGGTTCTAACCTTGTCTTGTGGCTCCACAACCCACAAGTCTGGGGATGCAGCACCCATGACAGCAGTGGCCGGGACAATCATTTATTAGCAAGTTCAGAGGTGGAGCCAAATTTTTGGATGCATGTGGCAATACAATGTGTACGTGCTGTTTTTTTTGTCTCAGACAAATAGGAAGACAATCTACTCATGCTGGACATCACAGAAGCACAGAGAACAGCTATCATTTGTGCCATGCTGGTGTTGTACTGTCATCATGATGAGACCCTCAGGAGAAGTCAAGCGATTTGCTGGTAGAACGTTTGTTTTTCTTTATAGGTAATAAACAGAAGGCAAACCATTGTCTGGACTGTGAAATTAACATTTCCTCGTGTTCCAAAACATTAAAGTTGCAAGGAAAAAAACAAGAGCCACCTCCTTACCGATTTCCTGAGTTTATACTTAATCTGTCTGAACTCACCAAAAAATTTGTCTCAGCAGCAGAACGGCTGCAGATGACTAGAAGAAGCCGGAGGAGAACCCACCATGCACATTTCATCATGTTTTTCTCTCCTCTTGACATCCTGATCATTCTCACTTCCCCTAGATCCTTGCAGGACACATCTGCAGGACCACATCTGGTCTGTCTTAAATGGGACAAGGTACAGTTGCAATCCGTCATTCCAGAACAGTCATGGTGGACTGCCATTGAGAACATTAATCATCTGCATTAAAATCATCTGATAAATCTGATTCCTAACTAAACACGCAAGGGTGTGAAATGTTTTATTGGAAAGAGTTTGTAGCACGGCCTCTTTAAATGTGAAATTCAGTACACAGGGCATCCAGTGGCCATATGTGGTGGATAAGCAGAACTGATACACGTTTCACAAAGCTTCCAGTATTGTTTACTGCTAGAAGAAGTGGTTTTGAGGCTACAGTTATGGCACCTGGAAACATCTGATTCCTCCCAAGGTGGAAGCTTACCTGAAATAGAGGTTAATGGGCATAATGTATATCGGGGCGGCACAGAAACTCAGTGGGCAGCACTATTAGCTCACAGTTCCAGGGTCAGGGGTTTTAATCCTGCCACCTTCCGTGTATGTGGACTTCTCCCATTGTTGAGTGGGTTTTCTCTTCATTCATTGGTTTCCTCAAGAAGCCCAAACACTTGAGTGCATACTAGAATGTCCACAGAGTTCGAAAATCCGTGTGTCCAGTGATGTTCCTTTTGATCTGTATTGTCTGATGATGTTGTGTTGTCTTAAGAAGGTTTTTATGAAGTGTGATTTATCCAGAAAGACACTGAAAGAATAAATTAAAACACTCAAATATGTAAAAATGAATTTGTGGGTACGAATGTTTTCAGTGGAATACCGTGTCCCACCGAGGTGAAAATCTAAAAATGCAAGTGATCCAGCTTATACTGGGCAGATAATGTTAATCTGAGAAGGGGATGAAACTGTTTATACATTTATCAGGTCGTGCTAAAAATGTAATCCGAAGAAAGCTCATTTTAGATTAGTAACATTCAAACTTCATACAATTAATTAGCGACATCCATCCATTTTTCAAAGCACTCATCCTATGCAAGGTCACCTGGAGCATATGCCAGGCAGCTTAGGACACAAGGCAGGGGACAACCCATTGATGGGCAGTCACATGCCCACATCAGGGCAACTTAGACACACCATGGGAAGAAGCTGGAGTACCGAAAGGAAATCAGCAAAGGATGAGAATAATAGAGTGGAGGCGGGATTCAGACCCCCAACCCGGCAGCTAGGAGGCGATGGGAACGGCCCCCCAAATAGCAACAATGCTGATTAATTTCATAAATACACGTGATAAAATGGAGCAGAACATTAAAAATAAATAAATAAATAAATAAATAACATGCTAAATAGCATTATTTAGCACAATTTAATTTTGGGGGGAAAAGTAAAATCTGCCATACATGAGGGAGGTGCAGGATCAGTGGTGTGTCTGCTCCTGTTTCAGGCGAGGAATAACAATAGAAACAACAGAGTTAGCGAGTCAGCGTTTTATCTGCTGCTGACATGGTACATCCCCCTGTGAAATGTGCACTGAAACTAAAAAAAATGTATCTTTAAGGCCAGTAAAAATGCAAAGCACCTACGTGATGTATTAAAATATGATAAGCAATTCATGCCTGATGTGAGCCAAGCAGACGTTTGTCAGATTTTTAGAAATTAAATAGCTTTACGTTTGTCAAAAATTCAGTTTCCACCTTATCATAAATGCTGGATGAAGTTGTTCTTTCATTTTTTATTCAGGATCTTACCTACAAATTGTAATACATAGTGCTTCTTTAAACATTAAAATGTTAATAATTTAAATGTAGTTAAAATTTTAAATAATTACATATTAATCGGGTCCACACATTAGAGTCTATTATTACAAAACCTTTACTATGTGACAACTGGTGAAATTAAAACACATAAGATGTTCACACAAGCAGAAGTTTAAGAAAAAGATAAAAGTCCAATAGAGTAGCAATGAAATTTCATGATAGTTTAAAAGCCAAATGTTACTCTTTTTTTGTGTCTGTATAAAAGACAATTTTATAAATTTGTATTCATAAGACAGTAAAGGGCATAAGAAAGAAGGTAAAATATCATGGATTCAGCCTCAGTTAAAATATTGGCACTGACTGAATGTGGGTCAGACGTGAAAGAGAATACTTTACCGTACTTTATCTCAGGATACAGAGAATACAGTACTTC
>JAACJT020000001.1:25517744-25546333 GCA_009936485.2 Gymnarchus niloticus | reverse complement strand
GAACCAGAGAATACAGTACTTTAAAGTACTTTGTCTCAGGAAACAGAGAATACAGTACTTTAAAGTACTTTATCTCAGGAACCAGAGAATACAGTACTTTAAAGTACTTTGTCTCAGGAAACAGAGAATACAGTACTTTAAAGTACTTTATCTCAAGATACAGAGAATACAGTACTTTGAATTACTTTATCTCAGGATACAGAGAATACAGTACTTTGAATTACTTTATCTCAGGATACAGCAGTCTATAGATGAAATACTAATCAAACGTAAAGTATGGATGGGCATTAGAACGAAAATACCATTTTCAAATGACAACACACGGATTAAGTGCTATTTCTAATAATTAGGTTAAATGAATAACAGTTTTGTGAAAACTGGATTGCAAAACAGGAAATGAGACATATTTTGCAGTACATCGTTCTTGAAAAAGCATTTTTGTTATGTTTATTATAAAAATATAAATGTTTCCACTACAAATCATTTTACATGAGTAGAAGGCCATCCACGTTTGCACGTAAGCACACAGATGCACATCTCCATGTGTATGCATATTGAAAAAAGGGGGAAGGAAAGAGAGCTGGGAGAGGCCCGGGACGGTATTGCTCCTTCAGATTTATCAAGTACAAAACACTGAAAGAAACCATCACATGACCTTGTCATAACTTACGCTATGCCACAAAACAAAACGTTAACAAATAAATACTGCGGAAATTATCATTGTATTTTTACTGTGAAACAAATATAATACAAAATAACAAAATATAATACAAAGGTTTTTTCTTTTTCTTTTTTTTTTTAATTTTGCGCAAATAGTTTTTCCTTTGATCTATACAGACATTTATACAAAGTGGTCACCGTGGGTATGTCAGTACCTTTCCTTTCTTATTCCAGTTACTAAAGTGACAGGTTTACACTGCAGAGATCAGAGTCCTTTACGGTTTTTGAAGGCAACACGGTGACGGCTTCATTCTGAAATGGCAAGAGGTAAGAGCAGTCATGGGCTGGGTGTGAACAACTCTCTGAACAGAGACAACACCTTTCGACTGGTAAATTACTCTGAATTGCGGCATGTCATTAACCACACCTGACCCCATATGCTGGAAGGATAGGGTCACTAAGCAAAATTAACTTCAGAATTTCGTATTTTGACGAGCCTCTTCTTTCTGATGAGCCCAATCGCATTTTGGTGACAGCGGAGAAGGTAGGCTTGGCTTTTTTAGATCATCATACACCACGTACATTTTTAAATTATGAGTGTAATCTTTCGACAATAAGCTTGAACATTTTCAAAAGAAAAAGGGAGTCACAAGACATTGTAGATTTGTTTTGTTTTTTTTTTTTGCCAAAATCAGTCAGACCTTCTGCATCTGCTAGTACTTGAGCAAAGACATCCTCATTTATGGTCTCGGACCTATAGACCATGTTTATGCTGTTGCTCAATATAAAGTTATATTACATTTATTCAACAGTACAGCTGAACACAGAAAAGGGAAACTCACACTGTCCCACAGTGTATGCAGTAGAATGTACTATGAAAACCACAGCATATTAATAATAAAAATCATTATCATCATAAGATGTACATGGTGGCTCAGTGCTTAGCACTGCTGTCTTGCACCTCCAGGTTTAAGTGTTTGTATCCCTCCTCCACTCTCTGACCGTGTGTGCGTGTGTGACTGTGCCCTATGCTGTTTGGGGTAAGCTCCAGGCCCCCCAGGACCCTGCATGCGCTAAGCGGTATGTCAGATGGATTCATCTGTAGATATGGCCCTTAATTAATTAAGAAAACTGGTACCAAACAGTAGAATAAGAAACAGAAAAATCAAGATACCTGCACATTTCAGAACAATCACAGCCACCTGTTGCAATTGTGATTACTAATATCCCAAAGTCATTACTAATATCCCAGAGTGATTAGCTGAAGAAACACCATCATTGTTGTTCATATTGCATTAATGAACTTAATGAAGCTGTGCCGGCCAGAGGAGGACGGGCTTCCCCCTTGAGTCTGGTTCCTCCCAAGGTTTCTTCCTCCTGAGGGAGTTTTTCCTTGCCACTGTCGCCTTTGGCTTACTCTTTGGGGACTGTGGGCCCGGGACTCTGTAAAGCGCTTTGTGACCGTGCTTCGTGTTAAAGGCGCTATAAAAATAAAATTGAATTGATTATGATGCTGTTGCTCAGTGAATTGTGAAAAATGTAGATGTATTTTTACCGAGATAGACCGTACGTCTTACTGAGCTATGACCTGGAGACTGAAGATGGTGGATTCATGAACAATAATAGTCACAGAAAATGAGAGAACTGGTATTATATTATTGCTCAGTATTACATAACTTTACACACGCCATCCAATTGCTATGAAAGACCTCACCTTGTCTTTCTCTGGATTCCCAGCTTTCTCACCTGGATCTACCTTTTCAGTTTCTCTCTCCCTTTAAATTGAGTTTTGACGAACCGTATTTCTCTTTACCAGCCATACATGTCCTAAAATGACCACACGGTGCACTGAAGTATGACCACAGATCCAGCCTGGCAGATCTCAGTCCTTCAAGAAAGACAGCAATACGACACAGAACCATCTCTGGACTACAGGATTGTTGTCCAGTTTGTCATTTACTTTGACTCCTTTTATCCCCACTCTTTCAGGCTTTCACGTGACACACTGGTCCTGATGAAAAAGGATCGTTTCCTCATGATTGTATTTCAACACCAGTGTATGAGGACTTGTGTACGTGGTTTCCAGTTAGCAAGCATTTGTGGATGCGACCATAAATAATGAACGTCCTGCTTCCAACCCCAGCTTCAGCCGTTGTCTGGATCCCCCGTTCGCGCGTCTTATAAATAAGGCAACTTATCATCGACGGGAGTTCATTCTCGAACCCAAAATACGTGCTGTAGGTGCTGGGAAATCACTCTGATTGTTTAGGGAAATTTCCCATGACTGAGTAAAGGATATAGCATATTTTAGTTCCTCTTTTCATTCAAGTTTCAGTTCTCCTCGATGAACGGCGAGGCAGAGATGCTGTCGTGTAGGTTTCACACAGGAACTGGGCCATTCTTAGTGTACGTTTCAAGTGCCTTGATGCTGCTCACAATCTTCTTCTGAGGTCCTACAACGGTGATGCCAATCTTTTTGAAATCCCTGCAAGCCAGAGGAGAAGGGTTCAAAGATGGGGGCAAACGCACAAATGCATGTCAAATTATGTCGCTTCATGCCTACTTCACATGGTAAGAAAGCACACTGTTTGCAGAGGCTGAAAATATAACGAGAATTACAGCACGAACATAGTGCCTTGGTTTCAGTTAGTACATTAGGTATTGAGTTTTCAGGCAGACCAGAAAAATCACTTCAGTTCCTAAATTAAAAGAAGCTGGGCTTTAATAGAATAATTAAATTAGACCCAAAACAAAGCTCAGTGGAAATTCAATTTATTTAAATTATTAAATGAAATAATTTACACCTGGTTTAATAATTGTAGGTTCATTTAGCTTCTAATTTTAGCAAATATTTTAATGTCATGTCCAGCAAATATGCTGAAATCCTTGGCAAGCATTAAACAGGTTGTTTTGAAAGATTCCCGGTTGTGCCAAATTAAATTAACAATATCTGACTTACATTATTAAAATACTACTGCTTTCCTTCTGGCCCTCTCAACACATCTCTCAGCGAGTAAATCGTGTAATGTTTTCATATAAATTTCATATAACATTTAAATCTGAATGAAAAAGACCATCTTTCTTGGAAGTCATAACATGATGATCACATATCGTAAATGTTTTAGGAATATCTCTTCTAGAAAACGTAATGATTTTGTACAATTAAATTTTGGCTTATATTATTGTGATGTATTGTTGTGATTCACATGGAAAAAAAAAAAGAAACACATTCTAAAAAAACTAAATACACAACATTCTAAATATTCTGTTTACTTGCTAATGTGGCAAAAGCCAGATCAGCCCGGATTATCAAATGCCTGACTGAATTTGGTTACATTTTGGTTTAATCTAAAGTTCACTAACACTGTAACAGAAAAACAAGACACTTCAGTTTTAATACATTTTGTCTGGCGTACCGTTTATCATGCATGCGCGTAAGAGATCAAACTGAGCCATGCGATCGGAACTGTTCTTTGACTGGTATATGTGGAACAGCCCGAAAACACTGCGATCCCCTCAAGAAGGCAAGAAGAAACTGAAATTTACTGCATTAGTTCCATGCACTGAGTGACAGATGCATCCATTATTTTTGGCAGGAATGTCCTTTTAAATTCATCCCATGCGCATCCACAGAAATTGTTAGAATGAATAAAACTGCATCAGATTAAAATCAGAGTACCGCAGATACGAAAGGTTAGTGCATCACAGGATGTTTTCTCAAAGTACCGTAAGATTAAGTATGCCCTCTGTGTGAACATCAGGTCTGGTATTAGCTCAAGCAGGCCTACGTTAGTGAAGGGATCCTCGAGCAGCTGTTTCATGTCCCGATCCCGTCTGAGCATCGTTGTGTGAGGACGCAGCAAGCGAGGGTCTGCAGCACAGCCACCACACAACGAGCAGTGGTCAAACCCACCGTCCAGCCTCTGTGCTTTAAAGGGTTGTGATTCCCATGGAAGGATCCCACTCAGGGCAGGTAGCTGCTGGTCTTATCTCGCTCAGGCAGATTCTACAGACAAAGTAGATCTTTGAACGACAGTGACAGTGGGTCGCACCCATCAGCCTTCAGGAAGCCCATAGTTAGTCTACATGGAACCAGTCACACACTCCAGTGTTTCTCAGAAAACACTGGAAATGCATGTATATAAATTGGATCCCATGTACGATACCGTGCTGAATGAAACAGGATAAAAGCACTGTTTACATGAACAGACGTAAAGATTCTAAACGAGCACTTATAGCGTGTGAAGAACATTAATAACAGACATGGAAAGAATCAGAACTGCACAATGTTACAGGTGCCGTTGTTTAAGGCATCATCATTAAGGACCCAGTAAGATGAACGATGATGGAGCACTCATTTTGTGGTTAATTACGTTAGCCACCAGGAGCTCTCCTCAATTGATCAGAAATGCTGAAAGTGCCAAAATGCTCATAAAATGCTAACTTCCCCCTGTACAGCAGTAATAAGGCTAACAAACCACTCTGGCAAAATATGCTATGAAAGTATCTCTGTGAACGAGCACCATCAGCTCCTAAAACCGCTAACACTTAATCAGGCTTATTTCTTAAAATCAGGCTATTCATAGCAATAAGGCAATACACTCGGCTCGGTTACGACGGGGCCGAACAACTTGGGATTTTTCTATTATACAAACGGGATATCGAGAATAACAAGGCTGCTGCAGTGTTGTACAGTTTTTCTTCAGATATATAATGGCAGCATATTTTGTGAGCTGCCATGAACCGATTTTAGATAAGCAACTAGAAGACGGACGGGTTTAACTGAGCTCTTGTGTTTTGAACTGTCTTTCTTCATGCTGCTTCGACAACAGAAAACAGCATGACATCCTGGACTACGTATATGGTGAAACTATTATGGATGCCTTTTACAAGTAGAGACAATGGCAGAAAAACAGCATCGATTCTTTGTCATACGTGGCTATTAGCTATCTACCAGCAAATCATACGTTCACAATGTTTGCTTGTCATTCTTGTGCTTGGTCTGTAGTGATGTGAAAGATAAAGGACACTGGTGCTTGAGACAGTATGCAAAACGTTTTTATGAGTGACAATGACTAGGATCCATACAAGTATATCAGGTATTACAAACCTTCTTACGGATGCCTGACTTGTAATTGCTATTTGATCGACCTGCTTAATGGCGATAAATCTGAGTGGCTATCATGACTTTCCATCAAGCATGTCACATTCCTCCATTCCTGGAAGCCAAGTAATTTAGCTAGAGATTATTTATCAGGATCTCACCCATATGACTAATCCGGCTGGATACATCCTGTGACTACAGATAGACCATCAGGCTTCATATTCATAACTCGGTTTCTTGCCTTTCAACATCTGCTCTTGTGGCAGACAAAGAGTTAATGCAGGAATAAGATTTCCGAACCGGAATCATTTTTATAAATCAAAGTCACGCTTTGAACCGACAAAATGTGTGACCAAAATTTCAGCCTTGTGTTATTGGTATGATTGCTTTTCCATAATCATATTAAAGAATCAAGGGTAAAACTTGTTAAAAATAGCGTAATTTACTTTTTGGGCACAGGATTGTCAATTTCTGACATTTTAATAAAGAGAGTATATGCAGGATAAACAAGCAGCCATAGCAGAGAGGCCTCCCTGGGCACTCAGTCCCACGCATGATGCTTGGTAAGCAAGGTGAATTACGGTGGGATGGCGCCATACAAAGCTGGTGCATTTAAACACACCAGAAATTTGGATAACAATGTAGGATAAACAAAGGGAGCTACGGTATCAGCAGAATATTTTATGAAGAAAGACGGCTTAGATGAAATCATACAATACCACGAGAAAATCTTTTATAAAATTACTGAATTATTCAGGTTATTAAAGCCGAGGAGATAAAAACACTCAGTAGTTGAAATTTCCGTTAGCAGATTTAAAAACATAAGACACAAAATACACAAAGAAAACAAAGATCATTTAAAACCACACACAACGACAGATTGTAACGGAAGGCAAGTTATGGGAAAAATGGAATTACCGATAAGGGAAATGCTGGTCGGTACACACAGCCTTTCAGAAGTGCAACTTGATCAAATAAACAGTACAAACTACCAATCGATACACTGTACACACAACATGTATGATGCACATGACCTGCATATCGAGGGAGAATTTATGTGTGTACGAGTCCCGTGCATAAAATTAATTGGCATCTACATGTTAATTCAAAGCTCTAATTACTTTGCCCTTAACCCAAAAAAGAGTGCAGCCATCATTCAGGAAAAGAAACATTCTATCGACTGACAAAGACATGAAAATGTATTTTGATGACATCTACAGCAATCGTGCATCTCACACACACTAAAGAAGAGATAAAGGAGCATGCAGCAGCTGAAAGGACAAATCAGCTTGCTCATTTGCACGAATCAACATGAGATCCTGCTATTGTGTGCCAGTGATTGCAAATCTCGAAAACACATCAAGGATTCGCTACACAAAAAGAAAAGAAACACTTTTTCCTACAGGTTAAACACTCTTGTTATGCAATAACAGGGGACATCTTAAAACATGCTCCTTAAGTAAGAAAACAGAAAAAATGTTTGTATATGAGGCTGACAATAATTATCATTTCTAAAATAATGCTTGTACTCAATTTCTGTAATTTAAATAAGCAAGAAAAAACTAACCTTGATGACTTCATCTCACATGCAGTAAGCTGGTGTTTTTCCCTTAAGATACCTGAACCTTACACAGTTACACTGCGTGTTATATTTAAGTCAAAACACTAAAAGCATTATTACCACTGTGCTGTGTATTTAAATCAAAGTGGACATAAATATTAACACAGCTGCCTCCTGAGAAAGGTCTGTCCCATTGTCAAGAGGTTTATCAGTTGACTATACGAGGGGCTAAGAGATCAGCTGAAAGGTTCTTCTGGTGTGCGGAGGTTCAGCCTGTCCTATTAACCCCAAGCCAAGCAGGGAATCAGGATCTACAGGTTATTCACAGAAACGTGCCTCCATCAGCTGGGCTCCTCACCTACAGATAGTGCCAAATTCAATTTAGTGAAGCTACTCCCAGCCAGCTGATTCAGTCTGGACTACATTTTGTATTTTTGTGATGCTGTTGGACTACGGCGAGGAGTGAATACACTTAAAGGACAGTCGCTACCAAATCAAACTGAAAAGGGCTGCCACATTTGCCAGCTAGCCAAGATCTGTAGACAGATTTGGACGCTGTTCGAACTGGAAGGCTCTTGAACTGAATGACTGTTTCTTTACTTATGATTTGACCTCCTCTAATTAGTGTAATGAGGACACAGATGATGGAAGATAATCCAGCCTGACTTAGGCCTCCATGATGCTTACTCTGGAAAAGTTAGCTTCCAGAGCAAACTTTTGGATCTGCAGATCGTTGGAGATTAACCTGATAAGAAAGACCTAAAACAGCACAAAAATAATGTTACTACCGCAATATCACATCAACTTTCAGGTACCTAATTCAGTTTGTCAGAACAACAATATTAAACAATAAGAGCTGTGAGGATGAGGATCATGAGGATGAGGCCAGTGCCTCCCGTTTTCCACACATCTGCTCAGAGGGCTGCCATATAAAGATGAAGAGCGTTTCTCAGAGCAGTAAGACCTCTATTTTCAGACGCTCGAGTCTCCAGAGTAAACCCAGAATGAGAGCCCGGCAGCCCCTGGGCCCCACACGCTATTAGACAGCTTTTCGCTTCTCATTTCGTTAGCTGAAATAAACCAGTTTTGATAGCTTGAGAAGAACACCGAGAATGGACAGGTCCTTCTTTGACTCAGTCTGGTGACAATCTTTCATGATCTGATTTTGCTGGTTGAAACATACTGAAAATGCCCAATGAAATTTAAAAAGCAATTAAAGAATTTGTGTTTGTCCATTATTATAGCTTGAACTCTGTCATCCAACCCAGAACGTGTATCTGATCAGTAAAGAGTAAACGGCAGAGGACGTCATGTGGAAACGAGGAAGACTCTTACTCAACAGAGGTCTTGGCCAGGGTCTCACTCGAGGTATAGCCAACCCGCACGAAGGCATCCTTACAGGACAGCGTGCGCACGTTATCCAGCCAGTCGCCCGTGGAGTGGAAGGAGCTCACGTCTGTGCTGGTCCGGTTCAGCAGTACGTTGGACGGCCTACAGACAGACAGTGGGGATCTTAGCCAGGGTGCAGGGACCCCCACCTTCGCCCTTTCTCCATCTGTGAGATTTCGCTCTGACCATGTAGCAGCCACTTAAGAAAAGAAACAGTAAAAGCCTACGATGCCATCTTAGCAGTGCCTGTGAAGAAGAGTGACCCTGATCCTTGGGTGTGGGGGCGCATCCTTCAGCAGGACGATCTCGAGACCGCCACCCCACAGCTGCTGACGGCAACGCTTTGTCAAAGTGTTCCTTCCTATGGTCAACTGTACCATACAACACGCATGACGTGCAGAGGACTGGATCAAAGCTGCTAGGAGAAGTGCCGTAATTCAAATAAATCGCGAGATTTTTGAACACTCAGAGCGTAATATAATTTCCACTTACCTCAATTTGTTAATGAAAAATTAAAGCAATAAGAAAATTAATTACTAATTATAGTTGTACAGCTTTGGGAAGCAATTAATTATGTTAGATAGCTGGTATCCTTTAAAAATTCATTTTAATTTTATGATATTTAAATAAAGTGAGGAAATCAAACTGTATTTATACTCTAATTACGTATGTAGCAACTGAAGAATATACATATTCTAAAGATATGTTATTCTATGTGAGATGATGCTGCCATAGGGGATCCATGAATGTCAGCTGTGCAGCATTTTCACTACAGGAGTCAGATTTCCTCTGACAATGCTGATGCCTGCCCATTGCTTATAATCTGAGGAATCACTTCCAAGGAGAGAGCTGGCACCTGGGCTGCATGTGTGGACACTCAGGCAGAACTTGGAAAAAGACTGCTATATTTAAAATTGCATATAAACAAATTAGAAAGCCAGGAAGTCCAAACCTGAACCACATTTTTAAGATGGAAAATTCTGGAAGCTTTGTGACCGCCTGTAAACACTAGAAGCAGCACACTTTCTAGTCTACATTTGAGATCAAGCTGCAGTTACAAACGCCAAGTAGTTCTGAGTTTTTGGTTGGAGTGTATTTTTCCAACAAGGTAGCACTTTAAAGGGGTTTTCGAAAACGAATGCCAATCTTAAAATGGAAAGAGTAACAAAGCCTATCGGGTAGGTCTCTGTGAGCAGACACCGTAAACGACTCTGAGCCGAGATCGACGACCGGGACCTGGGACACTGATGCAGGTCACGAACGCAAAACTCTCCCGTTTTATAGCGACTGGACTCCGAGATCTAAAACGAACGAGGGTGATCTTCAGCTTTGTCGTCCAGGATGAATGCCATAGCGGGAACGAGGAAGAAAGAAGTTACACAGTTCCAATTCATATTAATAATCCAGCGTTTCCGGTAAAGGAGATGGCCGGTTTTTGAAAAGCCGACTTGTCCCCCTAAACTGTTTTGAATGCATTTGACGGACTGAACATTTTTCTTTATAATTTGCTAGATTCTGACCCCCGTGAAGATTATTGACCCCAACAACTCAGCCTTCAAACTTGTGTGGTAAAAGCTGCAGATGACCTTGTTTTTCCTCACTGTCATTTCTGCTCGCCTGTGTTGTCTGTGTCTTTGTGCTTAAACACAGATGTGGAATCCTACTGCTGACGACTGACAGCGGGAATCAAACACAGATGACCGCGATCTCTGAAGACAGCCGTACACCAGCTATCTGAGGCACCGATGTCGACACGGCGGTTTGCAGACCTGCGCTGAAACCTTTCGATTCTTCTGAATAGAGCAGCCTAAAAAGACAGGATAAGAGTAAACACTTGGTACTCTTCATGCTGTTGTTCCCCCATCTCCTTTCCATTCCCGATTGCGGCGTGGCCTCTAAATAACCATGGCGGCTTAGTATCATGTTTTAAAAGTTCTCCTGGGAGAGGCGAGAAGGGGAATCTGGCCCCAGATTGTCGCAGAAAAGACATCTGGGCAACTTAGTCATGGTCAGGAATGTGTCTCTAGCTGTGAAGAAAGTCACGGTGCCTTCGCATTGCCTCGCCTACGTTTCCTGCTCCAGGCTCATTTCAGATGGTCAGCCTTGGCCCAGAGAAAGGGAAGTGGCCCCAGCAGCTCTGTTTTGAGCGGTACCAGGACCACCGACTGCCAGGTCCTTCACCTCCACTGCCTGTGTTAAAGCCAGTCAGGAAAATGACCAGGGAGCCAGTTTCACTTTCTTATAAAGTCATTAGTCAGCATTGTGTGCCTCAGTGTCTTCCGAATAACAATGCCCCTGCTATGCTGCGAGACCCCTCCTCCAGATTCACACTCATAGAAACAAAGGAAAGAAAGAAAGACAGAGCCTGGGGGGGGGGCAGCAAGGCAGGCCTCGCATGTTCCAAAGTTTGCAGTTCGTGCTGCATGTCTGAGGAGCAGCGTTCAGGATGCAGGAAGCCAGTGATGGTTTACAGCATGCAGTCTGTCTCCAGACAACGCTGCAGCCAACCAGTTTGGAAAACAAACAATCTCAGTCTCAGAAAATACAAGGAATGTAAATATGGCATTTCTTGCGAAACTGCTGTCACGGTGTAACTTAACAACAGGAAGCTCACCATGTAATATTAGTTTGTGATAACTTCAGAAAAGCCTTCGCCACTTTTCACCTCTTGTCATGCTAGTGACACGTCACATGGCGCGAGTTGGAAATGAACCAGCGGAAGCAGGGACTCCATTGACACAGCCGCGTACCTGGAGGCCGTGTTGGCGATTATCTTCAAGCTGCTGGGGTTGCGGATTAGCTTGTCCAGAATGCTGACGATCTGGTCAAACTTGGGCCGGTTATTGCGATCTTTCTGCCAGCAGTCTAACATGAGCTGGTACAGGGCTGCGGGGCAGTCCATGGGGGGAGGTAGGCGGTAGCCCTCATCCACTGCTTTGATGACCTGTGATCCCAACAGACACCGGTGCAAAAACTTCACTGTGTTCTCTTGAAATGATCAAAATCAACATGGCATACGGTATTTCACTCTATTTTAAAATTTTGTTTTAGTACTATACCGGCTCCTGTACTGGATAATTGTTTGGAAGATGGATGGCTGGCTGTTTAATAATAATATCCTGAAAATATAAATGTATGAAAAAGCATTTCTTCATTTGCTCATTTTTTTTTTAAAATCACATTTCAAAATTTACGTTTTAAACTGTGAAATGCTGTCGTAATAAAAGTAAAAAAATGTTTCATTTTTCTTAATTTTCCAGTGTTATTTATTATCATGCTACATTATCTCTGGCACGCTATCAAAACAATGTCTGGGACTGCTGGCCAGACGGGCGATCCCAGAGCCACTGTGGATGTCTGCTGGCAGGTAGCAGACAGCCCTCGGTGACACGTTCTGTCTGCCACCTGGCACCTCCACGCCTCACTTCCTCTCTCCGCAGGAAGTTTATCGGAACTCCATGCCGACAGCACAGTACTCACGTCCTGATTGGACATCTCCCAGTAGGGCCTCTCCCCATAGGAGATCACTTCCCACAGCACAATCCCGTAGCTCCACACGTCGCTAGCTGAGGTAAACTTGCGGTAGGCGATGGCCTCTGGCGCCGTCCACCTGATCGGAATCTTGCCACCCTAACAAATGACAACAGCAAGAACAAGCCGACTTTCGTTGATACGTGTTTCGCTGAATCGATGCACAGGATCTATACTTAACCACTTTCTTAAACATCAGGTCAGGTGATATTTCCACTGCTCTCAGAAATAACGGAGTCATTCCCTTCTTGTCCTCGGCGTTAGGGTCAAGCCTACATTACTGTTCAATTATAAAAGAAAAACACCACTTCTAAATTCTTGCTTAAATCACAGATCTTGTGCTTTTACATAACCACATTAGTAAGACGCAGGAAATTTTATGCTTGAAAGTAATCAAAGTTCATGGCTTTCATTAGAGGAGCTAATTGCTGCTTCCATATTCATCGCTAATAACGCAGGACTTCATCTTTGTACTGAAAACAAGGCACACGGGAATCAAAGTGTCTGAATTACACTCCATGCTATTTTAAGAATGTGACCTTGATAATCATTAACAAGGTCATGGATGGGGACAATACTTTTAACATGAAGGTCTTTTATGATCAAGTCATTCCACAAACTATTAAAAAAAAAAAAACCTTCCTTTCGAAAATAAGCCTGGAAGGTAGCTAGCTAACTACTTAAGCAAAATTTATACAGCAGAAGCCAGAATACAAAAGGCGAAAGATCTGAAAGTGAGACGAGAAAAAACAAACTCCAATAATTTTTCATACCAGTAACATGAATGAAAATGCAGAAGCAACCAAACATTTCTAAAATTTCCAGCTAATATGAAGTATGAACTGGTCGCACATGGCATTATGTTTGAAAACAGGACTGAATGCCTTACTCTCGTGGTGTAGACAGCTTCAGCGTCGTCCTCCAGCACCCGCGACAGGCCGAAGTCGGACACCTTGCACACCAGGTTGCTGTTGACCAGGATGTTGCGTGCGGCCAGGTCTCGGTGGACGTAGCCCATGTCGGCGAGGTACTTCATGCCCGCGGCGATGCCACGCAGCATGCCCACCAGCTGGATGACCGTGAACTGGGCATCATGCTTCTGTGACCCCACAAGGAAGAGTAGGCCTCATAAATAAGCTCTGCAGCACATACAGGCCATTCTGATGGACGACCGGCACGCACGCTAAACCCTGCTTGAAATTCTAAAAGTACGTCTGGCTTTTTTTTATGCTATAAAATGTATGCTACCCTTTCGTACATAATTAAATACAATCATTGATTTAATATAAATTAAGTCATTTTCAAATCTGAATGACTGAACCACCCCAAAACACACAAGACTGTATGTGACTGGGACAGGAGAGTCCCTGGTCCTGTTCTTAGAGCTGCAGACCCAAAATTTCTCTTTTTGTATTTAGAGATTCACATCTGAGACTTACAGCTTAGCAGTTTTCACAAGTAGCTCAAATGGAGACAATACATTTAAAATAATAATGACAAATAAAAACAGCCGTTTCAACCTATCGTGTATCTGGACGGTACACGGAAATATCAGTACTGTGTAAACCGGCTTTTGAAAATGCCAAGCGTTATCAGCATGATGGTCACAACGGACCAGAGACATGAGAGAGGATGTTTGGTGTGGCGGATGTGTGGAGGCTGACTGAGGCGTCGATTAGACAGGAAACTCTGCAGGTAGTCAAACACGGCTGGAGAGTGACTCTGCATCAGATATTAAGTTTGCTTAGGCTTCTGCAAACGTCAAAACGCCTTGGTCAAAGCTTTAATAAACCTCTACACTTTCCTTTTAAGCACGATAAAATCCATTATTTAGATGCCTGTCACTTTTGTGAAAATTTAGAACACAGAAAGACACACGGATGCTATATTTAGACGGAAATATATGTTCTAGCATCCGTTTTCCTCGTTTGAAAAACATCTACTATACAAAATACTTTTGTATGTAATGCAAAGACAGCAGACGCCATTCCACAGTGACACAGGTGCCAAAAAAGGGAGAGAGGAGAGGGGAATAGAGAGATGTCTGCTGTGATTAAAGAAACCCTCGAACCCACGGCACCTGATAGAGACTGCAGTGAGCGCGGGTTCAAAGACCACTGAATAACAGGGGTGTGGCCAGAGGGGCCTCACAGCCCTCCGAAACAAAACGCTCTACAAAATGCTCAGGAAATTACGGAATCACTGTGCAATCCTTGTGAAGCTTTTTTTTTTATTATTCTGCGAGACATCAAGGCATATGGAATAGATTATTTATGGGTCCCACAATTCCAAGTTCATGCCAATGTGTGATGATGTGATGTTATGCTTTGGCTAATTTGAAGAATACAGAAACTGGGAGTGGACTGAAGTGGAACATGCAATGGCGAGCCTGTCAGAATTCCAAGGAAGTCAGCTGATTGCTGCTGCTTTTCAGGGCCTGCAAATCCTCAGACGTTCATACAAATGCACAAAAACCAGGTGTCCAGACCATGCCAGCGTACACACTCCTGCATGAAGTCCCATCTCGATATGGACTACGTGACAAGGGTTTCTCCAAATCGTTTTCCTGCTGGCTTCCCAGAATTTGAGGACGCTGACGTTTTTCCTGTACATGAACCACCTCTGTGATTCACTGATGAGGAGTGTCTGCGTCGAGGAGCACCTGGCCTGCTTAATGATGCCACTCACCGATGCCTGTAACCACGTGAGCTGAGGATTTATGATAAATAAGCAGTGACACTTGGGTGGTAAACAGTACCCATGAAAAAAACGTTTTCTGCTATTGCCGATGCTCTGGAATGATAAACACTTCATTGACCGAAAACCACAGCTTTAAGATTTAGCCTTGAACAAAACACACGACGTGAAGTCGACGGCAGGCTGCTGCTCATTCTTCGTGCACGAGCACCCAGGAAACAGACTGCGTTTGTTGCGGCCGTGTTAAACCGCGGCCAGGAACTTGCCGTGAGAGGACCGAGCAGGTGTTCGGTGCCGGCTGCACCAGGCCCCCCCGTGCTCCCCACACGGCTCCCAACATCACACGCGAGCGCTGCACATTTACTGGTCGGCACGTGATGTACTCACTCGCAGGAAGCTGTCCAGGGAGCCGTTCTCCATGTACTCTGTCAAAATCATCACTGGCTTACCTGCACAATCAGAAGAGCAGGGCAGCAGTGAGGGGGCGGCCGAGCAGACAGAGATGGCTTCCTTTTGTAGGATCTAAACAGTCATCCACGGCAGATTTCTCAGACTCAGTCTCGGATTGATAACTTCTGTATTATTTATGCTATTCACTAAACAGCTGTAGCATCTTGTGGACAGCGTTATGTGTGAAAATGCCAAATAAAAAATCACGAGGGTGCACCCTCTATCTCAGTCACGGGCATGTCTAACGTCCACACTACACCACACTCATCAAGACTGACTTCATTTCATCACACGTGTGATAAAGGAAACCATTCTGTGCTCAAGACTGACGAACTTAGAGACGCAAACACTACCTTGTTGATTCTGTATAGAAAATCTCCCCCTGCAAAATGAGTGGAATCAGAGTGCTCTGCTTGAGTGGAGAATTTACAGAGCGCCGCTCGGACACACGGGGCTGTTATAAGAGAACCACAGCCATACATCTGTATTTTTACAGGGTTCCGGAGCAAGCGGGATGTGTTCTGGGGCACAGAGAGCAGGCTCACCCCGTGCACTGGGATCGTCTGGGATGAGGTCTGGGGCCCCCGGCTGACACCCGTGACGGAAGCGGCCGAGCGCGGGTAACGATGGCTATCCCCGGGGCATGACCAAATTTATAGGACTGTCAAGGTCACCAGTCCCTCCCTGACGGCTTCATTCGATCCTCACTGCTGTGCATAAATGATCCACTTTATCACTTACAGCCAGTTCAATATAAATTAATGGCTTTTGTTAGGGGGGAAAATTGCCTTTAAATTACGAGCACGTGAATGGCTGTGTTCTTTGTCAAGACGGCTTTATTTCCCTGCCTGTTCCTAGGCACTTACGTTTTTATCGATGTGGCACAGCTTAGAAACGAGAAGCTGAAGACTCACTGTAACCCTACCAAACAACACATCAATGTTTCCTTAAATTGTGCATGACGAACGTATTGAAATTTCAACAGATAAAATGCATTAAACTGAGAAAAATTCATATCTACACATGCACGCCCGTTAAAATACTCTAGTAAATTGTAAAGCATGGTTTTACATTGCAAATGTCAGGCTGTAGCTGAAGGAAAGGAATTTCACTTCATCTTTTTTCCAGGAGTACAGTACGGAATAAGAAAGTGTAAGTTGTCAGCACAGGATGACTTTAGTTCTTAAATCACAGCAGCTAAACATTTCCACTCCTCAGAAGCCTTGAAGGATCTCCACCCTTACTCCTGCTGACTGCTTTAACAGGAGATGATTTAACAAAAAGCCATCCATGACCCGTCTCCCCCTTCAACTCCTTTCAAAGTTAGACCTTAATCAGCACTACAAACCCGCGTCCTCTGCAAACGGCAGATCGCAGCTCCCAAAATATTTGGCCAAATGCACAGCCAAGAGCAGCAGGTTAAATGAGGTGTAAAAGCCTTTGGATTATTAGGAATTAAAGGGCTGGCGGGGGTGCAGGTTAATAAATCAGGCGACGTCAGTGAGTGCAGCAGGCCCACGTCAGTCTCACCCCCCCATCACACATGTGCTCAGCAGGCCCCCTCTCCCACCCCTGACCTGAAGTCTGCACTACACCCCACAAAAGCAGAAAGGATCTGCTGGCCATTTCATTTCTGTTCTCCATTATTTACAGGCGAAAGTTTAATTGAGAATGATGCAAGATTTATTAGACAAAAATAATACCACTAATATATGAACTATTATCCATATTAAAGCCAGATTAAAAGCATTCCTTCCTGTATACTATTTAGAAAAGAATGAATATTAAGTTGGCCAACAGTAAAAAAAAAAAAAAAAGAAAATAAGCAAACACAAGATCCGCGGCTTCCAAGCATTTCATTCAAAGGCAGTCAGATGAAAAACTGACACAGGTCAACAGTACAGAGCCGTCCGAAGACGTGTTTTCACAAGTCTTCCATAATGTTTATCTGAGAAAACTATACTTTTGATTAACCTCTGCATAAAAGCCACCTGCAGCTAGGGTGCACGAGAGAGATCAGAAGTGATCTTGTAAGATTTACGGTGTATGCGGTAGCATTCACCTTGGGCACTGCCCACTGTTGACTGCAACGTTTTAGCAGAAAACAGATTAAAAGTTGAATTTTGTTATTCCGTATTTGCCAGATTTATGTTGTCACTTCATTCATAATTAAAAACATCCTTTTCTAAATTATGGGTGATTGTGAAAGAAGCCACAAGTTACATTTCAAAAATCTACGACAGGTCTCAAAAACAAACAGATGACACGGTGGGGTGTGTATCCAATACAGCGCTTGCAAAATAGGAACAATTTTGTACTTTTTTCTGTAGTCGTGGTGATCACACAAAGTGGAAGCGAATGTCTGGCTTTGTGTGGCACTTTGTCATATTTATACAGCTGTTCAGACAGGATTCAAATAACATCTGCCTGTGTTTTGTATTTCAGTGGTCAATGGGTCATCTAGCAGAACCACGTGATGAGTCATTTCATAGCTGGTATTTACTTACTGCGAGTGACCACGCCCTCAAGCCTGATGACATTGGGATGGTCAAACTGCCCCATGATGCTCGCCTCGCCAAGGAAATCCCGCCTCTGCTTCTCCGTGTAGCCAGCCTTGAGCGTCTTGATTGCCACACAGGTCTCCTTCTTAGAGGGCACCTTCAGGCGTCCACTACACACCTCACCGAACTCACCTGAACAGGTAAACTAAGAGTCAGCCTCATCTCCCCTGCAGTAATATGGGGATTCGCATGACAGAGTACGTACTGATGTTAAGACTTTATTTGTATGGATGGACTGCATTTTGTAAGAGTCACTAAACCTCGTCCTTAAGTCCCACAGCCCATCTAAACTAACACGCTCGTTTCATCAGGAATGGAGCCATCTGCTGATTATCGGTGACTCTATTGATCACCTTTCCCATTTAATGACAGCTATCAACCAGCAGCTGCGAATCCTGCAATGACTCATTTATGGTGGAGGCATGTTTGAAGCAGTAGTGTTCACTCCGTGTAGAAGTTATTTTACTTTCACTTATGTCTATTCTATGCATAGACTTTCTTTGTAGAGTGCAATGAATTGGCAAGTTTTAATCACGCATATACTGTATGTTTCAGTGAACGACTTTGATAAAATGAAAAAAATTCATCAACAACTTTCCCAGACTATTTTTGAATGTATTCAAATATCTCAACCCTGACCCAAGACTTTAACATCAATGAATAGCAATCATTTAACAATTATTTTGCTTATTATGGTTAATAGAATTCTTCGCTGATTATGGATTTACAGTAAATTGTGATGAATTGCATTTTGGCTTCCCTCCCTGCTGCATTTCCTGATATTGTGGTTTAGCAGTAAACCCATCTCAAACTTGGTCCAAGTTCCTGTCTCTAACTATCCCCGTTTGCTGCCAAAGGCGGAGAGCGAGCGAGCTCTTTGAGAGTGAGCCACGAACCCTCCCTTACACTTCTCGTTATTAGCCATGATGGGTTTGTGGAATGAGGCTGATATCTGGAAAAATTGAGCATGATTATGAGTCATCCGAATCGCAGGGCTCTCCTGCTTAGCGTGTGAAGAGGCAGCCCTCCTTCCTGGAAAGGGTTCATACACTGCCATTTTCCATTTTTCATTTAATATTTCCCTAAACAATGAAAGAACTGATCTCTTACATTTTTGTGCTATTTACTGAGTCAAAATAAAAACAGAGCAGAACAAACTGGGAATCCTAAATTAATCCTGATTAAGGTCTGCTATCCAAATGTTTGGAAGTCAATCGCTGATTAACACATTTTTTCAGTCTTAAATCTTTTGGCTGTCCAAGGGGGCCATGGGGGGCCATGGTAAAGTTAGGTGGGTAACTCCTTCATTTTCCTGAATCCAGTGGGTATTAACATGAATGAGGCTTCTGTTAGCTGCCCAGGCCTGACGAATGGTGAGGATGAACCTCGTAATGCCATCAGCAGACCCCACTCCCTCTTGTCCTCACTGCAGATTTCCCTTTAAATAAAGCCTTCCGATTCTGCATAGAACATAAAATGGAAGGACCCCACACTGGAATCAATCCCATGTACCTTTTAGAGGAGTGAAAATAACAAAAAAAAACTGCAGGTAATATCTATCCATCTATCAATCAATCATATACGGAGGTCCATCCCCTCGTCTCAGTCATGGAGGGGAAGGGTAGCAGTGGAAAGCAGATTGCCAGCAGGAGCTCTTATCATTCCTGGTGACTCCCCACCACGTTAGCCGCTAAGCTCAGCCGGGCAGCACAGATAGATGGCCAGAGCAAACCTTTCACATCTCTGAGTTCAGGTCGAAGGAGACCTCCAGCGCAGCCCTGCTTACTTCCTCACACTGCCGACTGACAGCACTGCTAGAAACTGTTAACTTCTCCGAAATCACATTAATAACTGTCCCTGCATCGTTGCTACTCTCCGACCGATTGTGGTTCCCTTACCTGCGCCGATCACCTTGTCGATCGCTATCCCAGAGGCATCCAGCTCCTTGGCAAATTCATGGACAGCCTGACTGGGGTCCTCATAGGTATGGGGGTCTACATAAGTCCTGATCCCTGGAAGTCTCACTAAAAGATGGCAGAAGACATATTGATATGCATGCATGGCTTTCAAGATGTGTCTCAGCTTCCAAAACTACAAAGGGAAAAAAACTCAGTCCTTCAAAGTAATTTGATCTGAGCATTTATCATATCATTTCTAGAATAAAGCACATATTTTTGGCATATGTGAATAAACAGCTGTACATAACAGAATCATTCTTATAAATTTTGTATATATTCACATATAAATACTATATATAATTACAATCTCAGCACACGTACCACAGGTTAAAAAACTGATTGTATAGCCAGAATGTCACTAAAAAAACTAGATGCTGAAATGAAAGCTAAGTGAAAAGCCAGGCAGAGGGACAGACACCCACTTACAGTGGCCATTAGCACAGCGAAGCCTCTTTTCAACTGAATCTTCTGATTTCCGGTAACCACAGAACCTGGCGATGAGATTTACAAATAGGAGTTAATATTAAACTGTGTTGATGCTGAGGATTTAACTGAGCTCAGCTACAACCCAGAAGGCTCAGCTGTGAAAAATCGCGGCATCGCTGAGTGCTCTCTCTGTCGGAACGAAACGCCACTCGCGTAACCTGCAAGAGTTCTTTTGTTTAAACTCTCTTTGACGGTCACGGACTGTCTATATCAGTTTTCCACATAACGAGGCGCTCATCAGTCCTGCTACACAGTTTTAAGAAGAAATGGACAACAAAACATCCTCTGTTATGCAAGCCAACTAGGAATTCATGTGAGAAGTCACCATTTTCCTCTGCCACACGCATTTCCAGAAATAAATACGGCACGCATGTGTATTGCAGTTGGCAGGGGCTGGCTGTGTCTCGTGTACCGTTTACACATGAGCTCGGGCGGGTACTGACCTGTTGAGCAGGACATACACCACCACTGTCAGGACGATGATAGCCACCGCTGAAGACATGGCGATCAGGATCACCTGGCCATTTTCACTGGAGATGGAGAAGGCTGAAGGAACATGGTGGACAGGGAACTATGATGGGCATGGACTTCACGCTAGACAGCACCTCTTTGCCAGGCGTCGTAAGTGAAAGCACTGGGTGCAGAGTAATATGTAACTAAGCGCTTCATCATTAATAACTACAATAATCTACAGTTCTGTACATGGAAAGAAGGGAAAAAAAGTTGACGGCTAAGATAAGTTATGTACTTTGGGACAATTACAAAGTCACAGAGTAAGGAGATAAAGTTTCTTGGCTTATATTTTCACAACAGATTTGATCTCCATCAGCTTCACTGCAGATTCTATTGCACGGGGAGACATCAGCATGTTTGACAGAGTTGCTCTGTGCTTCACGTGCCAAACTGGACTGCTCTCTGCATTTTTCCTCTCGTCTGAGGATTTGAACGGCGTGTAACCAAACTACAAGGGCGTCTAATTTAAGCGGACAATAAAACTGATGATTCTTTGACGCCAGTTGGTTGGTGATGTAAACAGAGGGGGGACTCACAGTCTGCGCTGGTCTCAAACTGGAAGTTGCCGCTGTTGGCACCGTAGCCCGCGGCCGTGCGAGCCCGGATCTGTACCAGGTAGCTGGTGTCCGGTTTCAGGCCACTCAGCGTCACGTTGGTGCCTTTGGACCTCAGGATGGTGTAGCTCGTCTCTTGCTCCTGCTTCAGAAAAAGATGGAGGCAGCAGGGACAGGGGAAAAGGAGGAGGCCCCTTAAAATCCAGCTCAGAGGGATCAAGAGAGGGACGGATGGGGTTCCGGGTACGCCGTGCCAACCCGTCATGTCAAGACGGCCCCCAGAGCCGTAAACCTGCGTTTATAACCACGGCTTCCCCGTGCGTCACAAACAGTGCCAGCTACACTTGATAAATAGCCACCGTTATACTTTATGGCTTTCCTAAAGCACACTGCAGTACACTGATCCTCTGACAGTGAAAGGATTTATAGGAAGCTTTGCATTCTAGCCATTGTTTCCAGATGTGGCTGGAACAGGGAAGAACGATCAGAGAAACACTAGGGTTTTATATCAAATGAAATATTAAGCATTTACTCAATAATCAAAATGAATGAAGGGATTTTTAAAAACCCTGGTTAGATGTGTCATATCATCTGTCACCACACATTTTTTTCCAGGCAGGGGAACATATCATGATATAATCTCTCTTTTATGGTATTAAAGGAAAATATAAACCTTCTACTCTTCGTATTTTAAACTGGAGTGAAAAACCAAAACCAGTGGAACATCAAATCGCTATCAACTCTTTAAAATGTGTACTAAACAGAAGATAAACTAGAAATTTTAGAATTATTGCATTAACTTTACTTTACAAAGTTTTAATGTCGGTTTCGAAATGCCCAAAATAGGAGAAATTAAAGTACGTGTAATTAAAGAAATAAATAAGTAAGTTCCCATACACTTCTCTGGGATAAGGGGCTTGAAAATGCCGCATGCTCATTTAATCACTGATGAGGCTCAGTTAACGTGAATTTTTTAGCCATAGTGTGTACAAAGAAAGGAATTTATATTCTAATTGAAAACAATATACTAGTCTATATTCACATTTCTAAATATAAACTATCATATATCGATATATTACATAGATAATATATAAAATACAAAATCAAAGAAGACAGTTAATGGATAAACTTTGATTTCTTTTGTAGTCAGTTTTAATTGCTTTATTCTTTGATCCTCATTGCTGAATGGTTGTGGCTACCAGCTCGTCAGCAAGTCAGTGACCTCCAAGTCGAAGAAGATTTCTCCGTACTGACAAATTCCCAGCAGTAACCCTGGTCAAGTTATAGCCAAGTTGTATAATCCATCCATCTTTCAACTGCTTATTCTGGCCAGGGTCACGGGGGACCTGGAGCCTGTCCCAGGCAGTACAAGGGCCAATGAAGAGGGTTAGGCTGCTTTGGATATCAAACTGTATAATCTTATAGGAAGATGATGCGATAACTGCTGCTTGGTCCATGAGCTTGAAAACTTAGTTCTGTAATTTGAATGTTTTTTTTTTTCTTTTTCCATATCAAACCCCATGTACCTTTAACCTTGAATTGCTTAAGTCACATTTCAGATTACTTAGCACAGGACTTTCCAATGGATGTCTGTTTCACTTCCAGACAGATGAAATCTATATCTTGGCATCACGCTGTATGTTTCTTTCTATAAGTCATAGATATTTGTACAACTCGTCTCCATTTGTTGCTCTTGACAATGTGATCCCTGAAAATCATACACAGATGCGTCCGAATCTTTGCCGGAGATCATTCTCTTAACACCTGTATCAGAATCACGTCAATGTCCTCTACGGAGCAGTCTGACAAGGCGTGCGATGGTTCCTTTTCAGCGTATGCGATATGGCATGTCGTGAAATGTTCTGTTTTGACAGTGAAAACACTGCAATCTGGAAACACAAGATGCATTCGGCTAGTTCCCGTAATTTGAGCTCAAATGTAAATAGACTTCTAAGCAATCAGTTTTTTGATTGATTTTCCATTTTCTTTTTTTAAGATGAATATAACAGGAAAAAATATTTGCTGAAACTTATACTTACAATCAGTGCCTTTCAATAAGCACATAAAAAGAGGCCTCTAACATCTGTTGTGATTTCTTGGTTTGACTTGAGCAAATATAGTCACAAGCTGGAAGTGGCTGATATTTCTCAATAGCTGACATGTTTGAAGTTTACTGAGAGTACGGTCCCCATATTTACTGTAATGTTCTCCCCACGAGCCCTCAGACCACTGCAGAAATTTGGGAACAGCATTGTTTAGTGGGACTATTTTAGGCCACAGGTATGCCAAACAAAATGAACTTTCCAGAACTACCAGCAACACACCTAACTTCTCCAAAACTTTTCCATACTACACCTGTCCCGTGCATGCTTTGACTGAGTAGCCCCCCCCAATCCTACCAACTCAAAATACATATACACCAACACTATGGCCCCAGCTATGGGGCGATGCATACGTTCAGAAAAAAACCTACTTCCTTCTGCAGAGCCCCCAATCAAAGGCACATTTTTCTTAACTAAAATACCATGTTCTCCGTGTCTGTTGGAGCTGCATTTTATGGCAGCCAATCCCATTGTAGCACCCTCTGCTGATTTGACGTAACGAAGAATTTTTCATAATAGGATATCTTGTTTTGAGAAAGCAGCCCCATTTATGCTCACCATGCTGTTTTAAGCAAGGAATTCCTTAAGTAATGCTGTGACCAGATGTGAATCTTGAGTTAAATCAAAGGCCAAAAGAAGCAGACATCCACCATCCGAGGGACACATTAGAGAGAGGTTACCCCTACACGGTGTGCTTCCATACTTCTGCGATGTTTAAATAAGCAGCTCCTAAATATGACGGCTTATTAACCGGCACCAGCTCCTGAGGTGGAGCAGGCTGACAGCACAATGCCAATGACAGGCCGTTCCAGCCTATTCAATTTAGGCCAAGGGTCACAGGTGCAGCATTGCTGCTTGAAAATGATGGGTGATGTTGGGAGACCATGAACAAACTCAAGGCATCTCCTCAGGCCTAAGATTTAGAGCTTGACTGGTTGCTCTTAAAAAGATATAGCTAAGGTTCTTTTACAGAGCACAGCAGTGCAGAAGGTCATGCCAAAACATTATGTACAGCACAGTGAACACCGATTTTACTGACTCTGGGCTGTCAAGTAAAGCTCTGCCTTTACCGACCCTGAATACACACATTAAAGAGCAGAAAAAAACACCTCTGAAGATCCTCTCTCTAGTAGTGATTAAAAATGCCTTCCTGACTAATTCCAGTATCAAATGTCACTGATAGCTCATCCTGAAGGCCACCGAGGGGCTGTAATTTGCTGTGCTCTAATTTTCACACTGAGACCTTGAAGACACATTTACAGCTAATAATAAAACTTTACTCCATTAGACTGGGCCTTTTAGCCTTTGGAAGGCATCCCCACGTAGACCAGCACATGCTCACTGTGGAAGCCTAACCTTCTTAAATCCAAAAAAAGCCTCGCTTAACCCATTTAATAGGAAATTTGGGATCTTGCAATTCACCTTCTAGACTGATGTGATGGCTAGTTTTTTTCCGGACCATACATCATATTAAAGTAATAACCTTCCTGATTAAAGATACATAAAATAGATAATGTACAGTACTGGCTATTAACTTCAGTGTCACAGGAATTCCATTATGCCCCACAATAATTCTTCAAATAAAGAGTATTACCTGAGTTTAAATTTTTAATTCTTAAATTTCAAGAATAAAGGCTTCTTTACCTGTGCAGTGTTGTCTGTGCATGTGTGTGGCCATACAGTTCAACATCTCAGTGAAATATTGTTTCCTTCTTATTGATTAACTTTGGCTAGTGGCCATCTGAGACGTCCACAGAGCTCTACTTCACACCCTTAAATTCCCGCGAGCTCCATAATGTCAGGTCCTAGCAAAGCTGGACATCCGGTTTCCCTCAGCGCATCTCGGTCAGGGCAGAGACATCATTCACTTCCTGCAGGAGAACCATGCCAAGCATCTGGCTGGACTCTGACAGCTGTATATTGATCCAGAGAAAAGCGGCTCGGCCTGCTTTAGCCAATCAAGTCAATCGGTAGTGATTCCCTTGACACAGCACCACTCAAGGTGAAGATCAAACAGGTCCAGGGCAACAGGAGAAACTTACAACAAGGCAGTTCAAGGGTGAACGACCATCGCAATAGTGAAGGAAATAGCTTCAAGATGGGCGTGTTTGAAATCAGGCAACACTTGGCAAACCGTTAAGATGCAGATACCTTAGAATCTCAGCACCCGTATTCAGGTGAAAAGACAGACAGGAGCAGGACGTCTAACAGTTAAAAAATGCCATTGTTTTTTACTTCACAGATCATTTTCATTTAATGCAGCTGATATAGCATCAAATCGCACAAGTTCACTGCCGGGACAGGAAATGTTTCTTAACCCAACATAAACATCCAACGTCTTTGCATTAAAATAAGATCATCATCATTTTTATTTGTTAACATTAACACTGACCTCCACAACAATAGGAAGAAATGTTATTGGGTTAAGCCAGGAAACAGGGCTGTGATCTAAATGCTATTTTAAATCAAGGTCACAGACGTAGAACTATTATATTAATGTGAAATTTGCCCCTAAGCATTCTGTTATAACTTGAAATATCTGGCACTATACAGTGTTGGGAAAGAAGACTAGAAAATCATGACTAGAAATTAGTTACTGTGTTCAACACGATCCCTTGATGCAGTAGATATTCAGCTAAAATCTCTGCCCACCTTCTCGTAGTACTTGACCTCGTAGTCCAGAATAATGCCATTGGGTCTCTCTGGTTCCAGCCAGGACAGGGAGATGCTATTTCGGGACGTTCTGTCTTCCTTGATGACCATGACAGGAGATGGTGCTGCGGAGAGACCGACGAAGGTGGCCAGACAGAAGGATGAGACTTGCCTTACAGTATCACAATCATCACCTCGTTGATCTGCTTTAGTTCCTTCACGGTTCCATGCAAGAAAGAGGGGGAAAAAAAACCAAAACGACGACAAGCCGACAATTGTTCTACGTATGTTACAGTCCTCATTCTGACCAGAGCGAACAGAAGTACTCCTGAGACACCGCTCAGCTTACTGCCACCAAGATACCGGCACTCAGATGGGGCAGGTCACTGGCTCAGCACATGGTCCCAATCTTCCCTCATAATGGGAGTCAGGCCTTGCCTCACTGCCTCACCGTTTAGCTCATTTCTCTGTTTCTCTTTTTACAGCTGGGTAATTGCCACCCAGTGCCCCACAGTAAAGCTTTAAGCTATGTGACATTTTAACATTATTAGACCACAGGAAAAAACATGTTGTTCTTTGAAACATTCAGGCTTTCTGTAATTATGAGTATACTGTTGTAGAATTCCCTTTTCCTACTAGCTTGTTTTCATGCAATGAATCCAGATGAACTGCCTGTTTTCACAATGTCCTTCTGCGAGGTCAGAGAACCCCAGGCACAGCGTTTATAACTCACTTTACACAAATTTTGATGTGACATTACAGATCTAAAATAGCTGCCAATACAGCATTATCGTCTCCTTTACACACACATGTGAGTCTGATTCTCTACTTCAAGTTGCTAACTACTACATCAGCCCTGGTCTGTGACTCCATGAGGTCTCAAACACACACAGATAACAGCTACTGAAGTGTACTTCAAGTAGAAAGTTCATCTGAAATGTGGAGGACTTGCTCAGAAATACCACACTACCAAATCAGCCAAAGTTCTTCACATAGCTCTGTGTGCTAGGAAGAAATCTTTACGACTCTGCTGACTGCCGACTTAGGCTGTCGAACTCTGAGCAAAGCATTCTATCCAGGTCACATTTGAAGCAAGTCCACTATCTTTAAAAACACCAAAAAAATAAGGAAACACCACCGCATGAATGGTGATAAGCAACACTGTTCTGCATGTCAAATCTTGCAGGTTTGATGCTCTCCTCCAACTCAGCAGGGAATTTGTCTTCGAAGGGAGGTGAGGCCTGCTGGCATCTAGCAGAGCTTCTCATGCAAGGGCTGGGGCTGCCAAATCACAGATTCACACATTCATCTCCTGTCTCCATTTCAATTTTTTTGCATCATATAGGTGGCCAGATTATTTGTCCACAAGCATTTGAGTAATGATTCAAAATGACCATGGTCTTCAGGGGGGTTGTGACATCTCATGGTCTGGTGACCATGAAGAGGTCTGCAGAGGCTGTAATAAAATACTGATATTGATTTGCGCATATACCTATGGGAGGGGTCAGTCACATCAGACATAGTAATTTATGCAAGAGCTACAGGAGTCCTCTGTAGTAAATGCCATGGTAAAGAAGTGGAAGGAAGCAAGATCATATGTGACGGGGTGGCCAGCTTCACAGCAGCCTGAGTGTATTCAGGAGTGGCCCTCTAGAACCTAAAACAGTCACAAATTAGGGTGACCAGCTTCACATCAGTCTGAGTGTACTCAGGAGTGTCCCTCTAGAATCTAGAACAATCACGAATTATTGTGGCCGGCTTCACAGCAGCCTGAGTGTACTCAGCAGTGCCACTCTAGAACCTTGAACAGTCACGAATTAGGGTGGCTGGCTTCACAGCAGCCTGAGTGTACTCAGGAGTGTCCCTCTAGAACCTAAAACAGTCACGAATTAGGGTGGCCGGCTTCACAGCAGCCTGAGTGCACTCAGGAGTGTCCCTCTAGAACCTAGAACAGTCACGAATTAGGGTGGCCGGCTTCACAGCAGCCTGAGTGTACTCAGGAGTGCCCCTCTAGAACCTAGAACAGTCACGAATTAGGGTGGCCGGCTTCACAGCAGCCTGAGTGTACTCAGGAGTGTCCCTCTAGAACCTAGAACAGTCACGAATTAGGGTGGCCGGCTTCACAGCAGCCTGAGTGTACTCAGGAGTGCCCCTCTAGAACCTAGAACAGTCACAAATTAGGGTGGCCGGCTTCACAGCAGCCTGAGTGTACTCAGGAGTGTCCCTCTAGAACCTAGAACAGTCACAAATTAGGGTGACCGGCTTCACAGCAGCCTTAGTGTACTCAGGAGTGTCCCTCTAGAACCTAGAACAGTCACGAATTAGGGTGGCCGGCTTCACAGCAGCCTGAGTGTACTCAGCAGTGCCACTC
>JAACJT020000001.1:25507557-25517644 GCA_009936485.2 Gymnarchus niloticus | reverse complement strand
AGCAGTGCCACTCTAGAACCTTGAACAGTCACGAATTAGGGTGGCTGGCTTCACAGCAGCCTGAGTGTACTCAGGAGCGTCCCTCTAGAACCTAGAACAGTCACAAATTAGGGTGGCCGGCTTCACATCAGTCTGAGTGTACTCAGGAGTGCCCCTCTAGAACCTAGAACAATCACGAATTATTGTGGCCGGCTTCACAGCAGCCCGAGTGCACTCAGGAGTGCCACTCTAGAACCTAGAACAGTCACGAATTAGGGTGGCTGGCTTCACAGCAGCCTGAGTGCACTCAGGAGTGTCCCTCTAGAACCTAGAACAGTCATGAATTAGGATGGCCGGCTTCACATCAGTCTGAGTGTACTCAGGAGTGCCCCTCTAGAATCTAGACAGTCACGAATTAGGGTGGCCGGCTTCACATCAGTCTGAGTGTACTCAGGAGTGTCCCTCTAGAACCTAGAACAATCACGAATTATTCTGGCCGGCTTCACAGCAGCCTGAGTGTACTCAGGAGTGCCCCTCTAGAACCTAGAACAGTCACGAATTATGGTGGCCGGCTTCACAGCAGCCTGAGTGCACTCAGGAGTGTCCCTCTAGAACCTAGAACAGTCACAAATTAGGGTGGCTGGCTTCACAGCAGCCTGAGTGTACTCAGGAGTGCCCCTCTAGAACCTAGAACAGTCACGAAATAGGGTGGCCGGCTTCACAGCAGCCTGAGTGTACTCAGGAGTGCCCCTCTAGAACCTAGAACAGTCACGAATTATGTTGGCTGGCTTCACAGCAGCTTGAGTGTACTCAGGATTGTCCCTCCAGAACAGTCTCTAGTTGTTCCTGCTCCAAGAAGTTGGCTATTATTTTTTTCCCTGCAGGTTGTTCCGCCCACATTTCAAGCCTTAATGGAACACCCAAATAAAATAAATTGCAGCATGTACTCCTACTGATAACAGTAAGCAATGCTGTGATTTACATGGACACTTTACATGTACTTTAAATATGTACTGCAGAAATACTGTTTATTTGTCTTAGAAAATCCATAGCTTTCCTTTTAACCATTAGTTATGTTCAGAGAAAATTATTATGCCATAACGTTAACAAGGCTACTGAAACAGTCAAAACTGAAATCAGGCAGTTCGTACGCGAGGCTGCCACGTGACCATCTTTTTCATGTGATCTGTAATTCTGCCTTTCATGACAAATAACTCTGGCATCTTTTAAACCAGTTTCAAAGCTTTGTGTTAAATCACCCTACAGCTACTTCAGGCATCATTCTTAAATGACAATGAAGAGTTTGCAGTGTTCTACACCCCACGGAAGAACCAACCGATAGCGTTGTCTGCTGAGGAAACCCAACACCAAAGGGGAGCAGATGCAAGATGTGACATTTCAGCAAATTTACGGTAACCCGGAGTTACGACCTTCATACCTGCACCCCGGGATCTAGAGGTATGTGCATTGACAGACCTCATAAAAGATGATACTGTCTGGAGGAGGACATCTCACCCAAAGTGCCTTTGCATCTGAATTTTTATTTTGCAAAATGTGCTTTGCCTAAATTTTTGTCAAATGAATAAAAAAAAAAAAAAACAGTGAAACATTCATAAGCTCCAGACACACAGAGGCTGTGTACTGGATAAATGGGTTTCAAAAATGGGTGTGATGGGTTTATTAATGTTAAACTTTTTATGGCATATTAATAGGTATTCCTTGTTGGTGCTTATTTCCTGTCATCATGATAGATGCTGTGATGTATTTTAATTGACATTTAACCGCATACAAGAAGTTAGTTATGCAGTAGAATGCAAAATATGGCAGCTTGCGTGAGGACCCTCACCTGCTTGGTTTGTTGTTATGGATACAGCGGCAAACTGGCGGTGGGTTGGTGCCAGAGCTGAGACCCCGTTCAGGGCCTCGATCTCGAAGGTGTAGTTGGTGTGTGCCAGCAGGTCGGTGACAGTCACCGTGGTGTTCCTCAAACCAGTGGAGCTGGGAAGAAAGCGAACTGCTCCCCGACAGCTCTCACACTGCTGCTGACCCCGCCCACACCGCTTGCACACCACGTTGAAGGTCACGTCCTTTCTACCCCCAGAATCTACTGGCCAGCTCCAGTCCAAGATCACTGAAGTCTCATTAATGACAGAGATGACGTTCCCGGGTGCAGACGGAGGCCCTGTTGACACAGAGAAACATACTGTACATTCCACAGAAGAAACCCTGGGCAGCACGAGCTCAGACTGGGTCGTTATTGGCCGAAAAAGATGCCAAATGACATCAAACTACAAACGTCCATAAACATGACCGATTCCAAACAGAAGTTGACTTAAAGTAAAATTATTTAGATTGGTAGAAAAACATCAAGCAAATAATCAGCAAAAGCAAATCCCAAACAGCAGATAAATTGTCTGTTACCAAGTGCAACACTCTACTGCTGTGAATGTAAAATGCAGCAATGGATCGCAGCTTTAAACTCAAAATGAAAGAGAAGCAGCTGTTGTCTGAGGTTCCAGAATTACAGAAATGCTCTTCCGTGTTCTTCCTCTGCACCATTTTTGAATTTTTTCATCTTCTATCTTGCCACTGAGGGAAATAGTACACGAATAATAGTCATACAGACCTAAAGGGGAACTCCTTCAAAATAGAGCAGGCCCCGCTATAGCACAGTGTACCGGAAATAAGCAGGAACAAAGAGCAGCTCACAGACCTTATAATTCACACATCAGGAACTCTGCGTGTGGTACAAACACTCCAAAGAAATGTTTAAAAATCTATCTTCAGATCTTCAGCATCTTCAGCTTTGGTGTGACTTCTGGGCATCACTTGGCAGAGTGGACAGTGTGACTTGCATGTATCGCTGATTCTTCACACCCATTCTCCCACACATACAAATATTTAAATATTGCTTTTATCATAATGAAAACAGATATTTTCAGATGGCAAAATGGCATGTAATTTTACTGAATTTAGAAAATATTTAAATATCGCATTCATTTTCTTCTCCTGGATTTATTGGGATATATGCAGTTTCTGTGGGAGCAGGTCCTCACATGAGCAAAGTCCGGATGGAGTGAATCGCGAGACTGGGGGAGGACTTGGATACGTGGATGACTAAGGAAAAATAAACGAACCACTGGCAATGATGGAGTGTGAATTTAACATCTACCTCAAACGGAGTTTGCTGAAAGTAAATTAATTGTACTTATTCTTAACACATTTTCTGTACATAGCGCCATAACTTAATGGATGTGATTATGCAGAGGAAAGACTGTGCGACTGAAGAGGCCAAGATTCAACATTAACAAATGTAACCTTAGCTTCCATGAATTCTGAGAGAATAATTCACACAAATCTTGGACCGTTTCACCAAGCCAAGGGAGGTTTTATAGCTATCCACCCAGAGACTATCCTGCTTGTCACTGGGAGATTAACCAAAGTGACACGAGCTGGAACTGTCTACATCGAGCGGGTAATCGTTAACCGGAAAACGTTCTCCAGCACTTTGACGCCACAGCAAAGTCTGCCTCTTCATATAGTACCTCACGAATGAATACGCTTTAAAAATGGCACAGTTGTGCCTCACGGCCTGCATTATAAGGCTTAATAAAGAGCATCTACAGCTTGTGGAGGCTATGCTCATGAAAAAAGCATTTACATGACCTGTCTCTTTGCTCCTAGCGTTTTCATTTTTCAGACCACATGAGCAAATGTTTCAAATTATACGCTTTTCAGCCGATTATCTGATTATCTGTTTTCGAGCAGGATGATAATGCTGCGTGAAGATCGCCTTTGTTTTTGACCTAGCAACCCAAACATAGTGTTTGCTCTCATAGTGAAAGGAACAGCAGTGAGTGTTATTAATCCTCCAAAAATCAGATTTATGTTCCTTCCCCTCTAATGCCTGGAAGGACCCTGCAGAAGAGCATAAATTACCGGGAAATTGTGAATACCAGTTAGTGGTGTTCAATTCACAGGGAAACAAAGACGGGGAGCGAGAAAATTTTTAGCAAAGCAGGAGAGTGTGTTTGTGTGCGCTGGCAAAGGATAGGGTGAGAAAAAATGCCTAACAATGTGTTTCTCATTCACTCTGCATTCTATCTGGGTGTCAGTGTAAAGGGGAGAATGAAAAATTCAGCATTAACCCCCCAGATGAATCTTCAGACGTGACACTGCTTCCGAGGCTCTGTGGACCATACGTGCGCCAGATAAACGTTGATGTTTGCTTCTGGTTCTCCCTAAAAGTCTTCAGTAATGAATGATTAGTGTCAAAACAACAGTCTGCTGATTCGTGCATCAGTTCTTGTCCCTTCTTGCAAGTAGTGTTGAACCACTCATTGAAGGAATATGACTGGGTTTTGGGGTTCTTCAAAGCCCTCCTTTCAAGACTTCACAAAGAAATATAAATAAATAATTTGGTGACACCACTTCCCCTTTTGTCTCTCAGATAACAGGCCTTTCCGGTGAGTGATGATTATCACCAAATATTAAAAGTACATACTAAATGAACACAATAAACACTATACCATATTTGGTCCAGGCAAAGCATCCCAATGCATTTAGAAGCACCAGAGGGTGACTTTGGGATTTTGTGCAGAACCGAAATGGTACTGGTGTATCAAGTCAGAGGACGTACGGGTACAAGCCATGGACTGGGGGTCCCCCACTGAGCGGAAATGGTCCTTCTCGCATTCACAGTGGACGGCGCCCTCCTGTGGTGAGTGGCTGTGTGGAGGACACTTCATGCACCTGGTGCTCCCGCTGGAAGACCTGTAGAAGCCGGGTCTGCAGGCTGTGAGAGGAGAGAAGCAAAGTGTGTGAGTCAGAGTGAGCCTGAGTCCTGCTCTTGCTGTCCTTGCTGCAATTTCCTCATTCGTCTACTCTCAAGTTTTAGTCCTTGTATTGACCCAGTTAAGGCTTTTCAATTCAATTAAATGCATTTTCATAGTGCCTTTCACAATATGCTTTCCACAAGGCACCTAACAGGAATGTGTGGTAATTACCATGTACATTGAAGGAGAAGAAAAAGGAAACGGCCAGAAGTCAACAGAGGAGAGGAACCTAATTCTCCTCAGCAAGGAAAAAAGAAAACCTCTGGGGGTCTGAGGTCAACTGGTGGCCCTCCCCTTAGGGCATCTTACCGTTGTACAGAGCAGGGACAGATGCATGAACAACATGCAATTCTAAGAGTAAATTACACCTAGACTAGTGAGTTCAAACAGCTCTGAGCTGCTGCTGTAATCTCACCAAAATGGTGGAATTATTTTGAATGCTTTACAGCCCTTATAAAGCTGCAGCTTTATGAAGCCTCCCTAAATGAGCAGCTTCACCAATACAAAGGCTAGCATGAATTTGGCTCACATCACTGCTGAGAATCCACGTGTCACGAAATAAAGACAGACAGGAAAGGCTGCAGTGGTGTTTGTAAAGACTCATTCTGGATGTGCAGCATGAATTATGTAAACAGGCCCCTCAACATGCAGAGGCACTGTTTAAACGCCTCACTCAGACTCAACTAGCCAGTTCATTCCTTTCAGTTTGAGAGAATCCGTTTCATTATCTAGAATGAGGGCTGGGAGCAGCAGGGGAAAAAAGCTAATTATGTAGGCTGGGGCCGCTGTTCTCCAAATCTGCCTGCTCCTGTCTTCTAAATTTAGGGACTTGTTGTGCAGTGGGAACTTGATCGAGCTAAGTCAGCTAAGTCAGTGACGTGTTACGCGAGGGAGCACATCTGTCTTTGACGAATACCACTCTTTGCAGACATCATCAAGATTTGATTCCATTTGTGTGTGCTTCCGCATTAGAATGACTCGGGAATAAGATATATTACCAAGATTGCTGAGCACGCTGAGGAAGTGACCCTGTCTGGCTCTTCAAAGGCAGCTCAGATCAAAGATGAGAACACGCCAAGAACATATCACATGTGCCTACTGTCATGGTATCACGACACAACTATGTGGCATAATGGAAGTCAGGCTTACGTAAAGCCACCATTGCCTCTACAGTACTGAGCTGTAATGTCAAGAAAGAGGTGATAAGAGAAATCAAACCTAACCCTGTTTCCTTGCCAAATGGGTCAAGAGCAGGCCCAGATGTCATAATCATGGACGGTCTTGTGCCAAAGAGAGCTTATCAAAGCCAGCACTTTGATGTACGACAGCAATTAAAATACCTCTTTTGATGAGATTCACAGAATTGTCAAATGTCAAAATCCAAGGAACCGTTTGGTGTATGAGAGAAACGCATTTCAAATATCTTAACCACGTTTAAAATATCATTTCTGGAGAGGTCTTTGAATTGACTGATAAATCAGACCAATTATTTTTGGTAGTAGACGCATGATCAGTCTGTCCTTCTGTTCCCTGTTACAAAGAATACACATCTCTGATCTATTACTCAAAGCAACTACGTATTGTTTACAGCTTGCATATTTTGACCTGTTTATACAGCTGGTTGCCCTCAACCTTACAAGAGCAGGCCGTTTCAGGGGGCTTGAAGCAGTCCGCTGCCCTATAACAGTAATTTATTCTAATTATATAGGCACTACTAGTAATTCCGTCCATCCATCCATCCATCCATCCATCCATCCATCTTCAGCAAGAACAGAAGTTCATTGAGCCTTGCCCGATATGCAAGATGTAGGGTGGGTTTACACCCAGGTTAGGACCTCTGACCATCACATCATGATCAAATCACCTACATTGTGGGATGGCAGTGGGAGAACATGTTAACAGACAGTTTTCGAACCATCAATTCTGGGGTCACCCCTAACACTCTGCCGTAAGTGCTCTGCAAAGCCGACAGCCCGTAAAAGACAGAGGCTCAATTTATAACCTCTAAATCCTTTGAGTGCAGAAGATCGGTCCAGTTGACCCAAAGTGTTACCTGATATTCAAGTGTGATGCTGAGAAACGGTTCACGGGGAACGTCGCCCCGCAGCTCACCGCTCATGCACATGAACATTGACTGGGTGTGCTGCGTGATGGTGCTGTCCGCTGGACCACCAGTTAGAAAAGATATGTGCAAAGAAAGTCTTTTTTTTAATTTCCTTGTGAACTATTATCACTCCAAATGTGGGCAAAATTTATTATCCCCGATTATAAAAACATTTCACTCACAAGTCATATAATCCCCTAAAGTGCGCTACGTGTTGACAGCTAATTTCATTAGTTCCATAACACTGCGGCTAATGCTAACGGAGTACCGTCTGTCAGGGAGCTTGACGGTGGCCTCGTGAGTCCAGGGCTCACACCGACCAAGAGAGCGATTTGCACAGAGCATCACGCTACATTCCCGTTGCAATCGATACTGAAATAAGTCAACATCTAGCGAAGAGTGGCAAGATTAATGTACTGCAGTGTGGACGTCTCTCCAACCAGGGGGAGAAACAGACACATTAATTCACCAGGCTCCACTCGGACTAATTGCGAGCGTAACTGAATCTGGCTGCGCTCATCGCTGCTCCTGCATGTAATGTAGAGGTTGGATCTCGGGAGAAAGTCCAGGGCAAGGCACCCATCAATACAGAAGCACAGGCGTCCGCCACATGATCTCATGTGCACTGCTTCGCTCAGCTGGCTCTTGGCTGCTTGGATTTTAAGTTAAGGCCGTCATTTGTTCAGTCAATACGCTATGGTCACTGAATACTCTCATGTATAATTAACGTGGGCACCATTTGCCCTTGGGATCTGAATGACGAGTTGGCTCCTCCATGCCACACTTTGTTCAAACCGTATATCAGCTCCAAGCCCCTTTTCGAAATGATGGAGATGGAGAGTGACAAACAAGGGCAACACAACAGCAGGAAAACAACTGCAGTGCCAGGAAAGGCAACTTTCCGTGCCCAGTGCTTAGTTTGAGAATACTGAGATTGCAAAGGATAAATTTATAGATCCTGTACACTAAAAAAACGATATGAAACATCTCTTTGCATTAATTAATCATGAGATGTCTGCTCCTTGATGACCCATTTCAAAAAAGCAGCACATAGGAACGCAGATGAAATATAATCACGCCTGTGATCAGTGCCTGTGTTTGTTCTGCAGTCTGCTTGACAGTGTCCTCCTATGTTAAGATGACTACCTCATGCTAGATCGATACACACTGACCTGTAAACAAAACCACTCACACCCAAAGCCAGTCACCCAAACACTCATCCTCTCATCTCTCAAGACATTTAAACCTTTATTACTAAAAACTGAAGGACTACACTTCTCCTCGCCAAAGACTAGGAACAATTCCAGGGTGACAACACAAGACCCACCACGGCCCACTGTCTGTTGTGAGAGAACAAAACGAGGCCATAGGAGTGCCCATGGCCAACAATGCACACCACAGAATGGTTACTAAATAAACAATTTCCTTCCCCTTGCCTGTTTCATCGATCCACTCCATCTCACAAGGTCAGAGGGTGGAGGAGCTAGTGGATGGTATGAGCAGGACTTATTTTTCCATCCCCAACCAGCTGTGGAACAAAATTAGATTTGAGCTGGGTTTCAGTATGAGGGCCAAGTCTTCATCCATAGGAATGGCAGACAAAGCCAGGGGTGCAGGCTCAAGCTGAGATCCTGGAAATGGTTAGTAGCACGTCTCCCAGGTCTCCCCAAGACTCCCTAGCCCCCGGCACGGATTTACCCTCTTTAGGGCTTGAGGAGTGGCCCCTCGACATCCTTGCACCGGTCTTCACAGCTCTGTCACCCTCTAGGCTTCTGTAATTAATAGAAGCCACTTGAAATACCATTAAGTGCTCTGTATAATGGTAACATACCCTAGGGGGAGGGTGGCCCATTGACCTTGGACCTCCAGAGGTTTTTTTTTTGTCCTCGCTCAGGAGTTTTTCATTCCTCTCCTCTGTTGTTTTCTGGCCTTTTCCTTTTTCATAGAACACTCATGGTCAGGCACATTGTAATTACCTCACATTGCTGTGATTTAATAAATTAAATCGAAATCAAATTAACTAGTAGTTAACGGGAAGGCCACAAGCCTGTCTCATGGTAATCTGAAAGTCAGCAGATTTAATTCAGTGTTTTTATGACAGTTGAATTCCTAGTCACATTGGAACATTGATGTCCTTCGGCAAAGAGAGATTATCAGGAATATACGATTTACAGTAACAGCACCAGGGGTTTAATAAAGTGCAAACCATCTGTAAACACATTCTACATACTACATGGACACCTGCCTGTACAACATCTTGTTCTAAAACCAAGGGTATAAATAGAAAGTTGGCCCTCCCGTTGTAGGTATGATAGCCTCTGCTCTTCTGGGAAGGCTTTCCATTAAATGTTGTAACATTGTAGGTGGTTCTGCTGTCAATCGGTCGTAATAGCATTAGTGAGATTGGGCACTGATGTTAGGCAGTCTGGTCTCTGTCTGTTTGTGTGGCCTACCACTCCATGTTTGATCATGTTTCCACTTCACAATCACTTTGCTAACAGTTCACCAGGGCAGAAATTTGACAGACTGACGTGGTGGAAAAGTGGCGTTCTATGATGGTGCCAAATTCAAAGCAGCAGACCACATCAGTAGAACCGATTCTGCTGTCATTGTTTGTTGCTGTGTCAGCGATGGGGTTAGCTTAAATTGCCAATTCCATTAGTTTTGATTAATAGAGGTTTTGACATATGTTTACCCATGTAGTGAAAATAGATAGACTTAAAAATATAATTGCTATTAAAATGCAACTAAAACCATCTTTGAAAAAGTTGAAACTTCAGCTTCTTTGCTCTTGATGTCTTATACAAACGCAGTTTCCAGCAAATAAAAAACATGAACCATGACTACGGCTGGTTTAGGACCAATAACAGTCATACCATTCACAAGCACGCAGCCAGAAAAACGGTCCAATAAACCAAAACTGCTCATACAGATTGCCTTGTGCAATTTCAGTTAGCTCAAGACACAGATGGGTCATTAAGCATTACCACATTTGGGTGATGAGGAGCAGGCCTCTCCATGAGGTATCACCCACACCGACACCCCCCCACCACTCATGGTTGGGTCATTAAGCATTACCACATTTGGCTGACGAGGAGCAGGCCTCTCCATGAGGTATCATCCGTACCGACACCCCTCCACCACTCAGAGTTGGGTCATTAAGCATTAC
>JAACJT020000001.1:25488387-25498652 GCA_009936485.2 Gymnarchus niloticus | reverse complement strand
GACTGTCGATGCCCGAAGGTCAACAAGAGGTGAGAATGACTCTCGATGCCCTATGTGGAGAAGAAGTGAGAATGACCATTGATGTCATAAGGTAGAGAAGTGAGAACGACTGTCGATGCCCGAAGGTCGACAAGAGGTGAGAATGACTGTCGATGCCCGAAGGTCAACAAGAGGTGAGAATGACTCTCGATGCCCTATGTGGAGAAGAAGTGAGAATGACCGTTGATGTCATAAGGTAGAGAAGTGAGAACAACTGTCGATGCCCGAAGGTCGACAAGAGGTGAGAATGACTGTCGATGCCTGAACGTTAACAAAAGTAGAAAATGACTCGATGCCCTAGGTGGAGGTGAGGATGACTCTCGATGGCTATAGGTCTAAAAGAGACACGAATGACTCTCGAGGTTTGATAGTTGACAAGGGGTGAGAAAGACTCTCGATGTCTGAATGTGGAAATACAGATGGCAGTGCCTTTCTGTGTGACTTGTGTGCCACCTGGGATCTCCTAGCACGGTCACTACCCACACCGGACCTATCTTCTGGAGTGTGACTTTCAAAAGGTTACAGCTCAGCATTGAAGGATCTCTGTACATTTTAAACATTTACTCTTTTGTCCCCTATTTATACTGGGCTGCTCAAAGTCCCACAAGACACCACACTGGGTGGATCCAGGCATACAGAACGCAAATTCCAATCTCTAGCATAGACTTGACTCCTTGGCATAGCCGAGGTGTGTCCAGGGGTAGCCAGTGCCACCCATGAGCAAAGCAGAGTCGCCTCTCTGGCCATGCCATAGGCCCTTTTCCACCGACATGGTTCCGGTGCCATGCCAAAAAAAATGTTTGGGTACCAGTGTAGCGGTCCAGACTGGGGTGGTGAAGGAACACAATAACCGTTACGGGTTTATTCTATAAAAAAAATACAGCAGGGCAGTAAGCATATGTTTGGCTATGGCTCTCGGCACCAGGTCCAGGCAAATTTTGCCGGGAATCGGAAGCATGAGCCAAATGCATGTAGTAAAGATCCTTCAAAATAAATGTATACAAAATAAAGAATAGTCGTTACAGGTTCTAAAATTCCATTACACTCTTAAATCAGTAAGCTTTATAAACCACAATTATACATTAAAACATTTCTACAGTACTCCATTTTTATGGTGCAAATGTAACGTGCCAACTCTGCGTTGTGTTTCCATGGTGATGGTGACGGGGATAGGCGGGACAGTAAACGCTCGGGGCTTTTCCACTGAGACAACCTGGAGACCAACAGGTATTCTGAACCTGAAAGGGATTTTCAGCATTACAAAAATTCTAACAAACATATACAAAACAGGCTTTGCACATTCAATTCAATTCAATTTTATTTATATAGCGCTTTTAACAAGAAGCACTGTCACAAAGCGCTTTACATAGGTCCGGGCCCATTCACATTCAATTCAGGACCATATTACAAAACAGATTAAAAGTGGTTTTGACGGGAATTAAACAAGACATAACTAGATTCATCTTTTCTTCCGACGTGTGCTGCTCACAGGTGCCCACTTCATCAAGTTCAAAAACGGACGTTGAGCTATCTTTCCCGCCAAGAGCCCCTTCCAAGCTACCGAACTGGAATGAGCGCCCCCTAGCAGCCGGGCGCCGAACTACGCCCTACATCAACATCACTCCTAATTAGCTAATTAATAAGATTAGCACAGCAGAACTCGTAGACCACCTGCAAAAAATGCAGCGTGTAGTCAGCCTAAGTTCAGCTACGGCTCTCTTTACACTACGGGATAAGTCACAAATTTGATAAAGGTCATTTTCTTATTATATCCAACCAACGTGAAGTACTAATTTATTAGAAACCAATAATGATTTAATTATTTGACTTAATCATTTCCAAACTCTTTTTAGTGAAAGTCGAGAACCAGGAAATGGGCGCCAAGACTGAAAACGTGCGCCGCTAATCTCAGCCCCACCTGCAATGCGGAGATAGGAACTCCTGTGACAAAACTAAAGCAGACTATAACCTATTTATAATTGAAAAGAACACATGCTTAATGTTTTGAAGGTATTCAAAATGAAATTCAGAAACTAAAGCTTTGATGAAGTTCGGTATAAAAACTAGCTGGTGTGGAACCAAGCAGAACAAACAGCACAAGCACTTATAGTTTAGCGAACACGGCTGGCGTCACAGTCTTTGAAACATTAAAATTTGACCTGAATTTCTGACAATCTCTTTGAATTTGGAAAAGAAGCTGGATTAAGTTGGTCGAAACAATCTTAAATATCAGCCCATGCCCATCTTTTTGTTTATGCTTGAACAACTTAGAAGCTGCTCGTATGTCGTACGTAATATAGCCACCTAAAAATGGTGAAACTGTTAAACAAATACCCTAATCTAATTGTTACAAAAGACCATTTTTTTCCATTTCGGATTATAATTTTATATTTTTTTGGGCAGAATATTGGATTGGCACTTTCTTATATGAAAATACACCATCCAGCATTTGTTTGGTTTGTGTCGTGGCGGGTCGGGTCGGTTACAGCACCGACCGTGCGTCGGCACTGGTTCTAGCCTCACCGTTTGGGTGGAAAAGAGGCAATAGTAAAAAAAAAAAAAAAGTTTATTTGTCCTGGAAGAGTAAAAAGTTGTGTCCCATTTTGAACTAATACGGGAGATGATTTGTCTAGTATTTTTGTGTACAAACACAAAATACCCATCCTCTTCAGACTGTCACTCCAAAAAAGCCAATGCTTCTACCCTGTTTTACCCATTGTAAAATGTCTGGTGACGCCCCTGCTTTGACCCAGTATTCCCCCCGTGCTTGCGTAGGTTCCCATCAGGCAGTCTTCCCACAGACCATAGATGTCTGCTTCAGTGGTGTTAAACTGCCCTCACTATGTGAATATGACTGTGTGTGTGTGTGTGTGTGTGTGTGTGTGTGTGTGTGTGTGGGTGCTCTGTAAAAGCAGTATCCCGTCCAGGGTTTACCTTTGCATTGTGCCAGGAGCTCACACCACTATCCTGACTGAGCAAGCAGTTAATGAAAATAAACAGGTGGATAGATGGAAGACACATGCCTGGAAGAAGGATAGATGTCCCGTTCATTTCAGCAACACTGTACATTACCATTGTTCAATCTACCAATACCGACCCTGTTCCACTGTTCCATTTCCTTACACATGCGATTGCAACACGGTTTTCCATGTGCAAATCAACAAAGTATCATGTCGTGTCTCCCTGAGACAATAGACTCGCATAACAGATGGACCTTCCTGGAGATGTTAACAGCTGGCGGGCTGAACATCCTCTGTGGAGCTCAGTACAGTGCCTCCCCAGCAGCCTAGCCTGCTCTGGTTATCCTGCCAGTAACACTTTCCACCGCCGAGTTCCTCTCTCTCACCCCCCCCCCAATTTGACTGACAGTGCCACAGTGTCAGATGACAAAAATATCCATCCATGAAGCACAGTATTGTCTTGAGTTATTACCCTTTTGCTCACTGCAGGGTGGCTTCCTTGATCCACTCTGGGGAGACCACAACACTTTTCTTTACATTTTCTAAGATATGAGGGAATGTTCGGAAAGTTGGAACATGAAGATGCTTGAATAGTGCCAGTTGAGTCTTCTCCATAACAATATCATTGATCATACACCCATACACCTGGACTGATGCCACATGATAGCTTGCAGTTCTCATTCTTGTGGTTTTGAGAACATTCTTGTCAATTAAAAATCGTAGCCTGAGGCAGGCATGTTTAATATGATCAAAGCGACATTCAAATGTACTGGAACGATTTTAGCTTAGAAATGCCAACAATGCTTAAATTAAAGAATCTGCAGTATGAATTAGAGTTTAACCTAAAGCTTTAAGGGTTATCATTTTAGCTTGCATCATACTTCTGTAATGCATGTATCCCTTAGCCCAGTTTCCTCATTATGTCATTAAGAAAGCGCCATCTTTTTTTTAAGGGCTTACATGACAGTGTATAGTTCAACTTAAACATTAATTTCCCAGTAAAGATAATTAACTCAAGACAATTGCAGTAATGATAGTTAAAGACACAACTAAACCAGGTCAGCTGCCATTATAGTTAAATGTATCACTCCGACATGACTATGAGATATGGGAACTTTGTATGTGTTCTGGTTGTTGGGTCTTATCCCAGGAAACACCATGCTGTTTTCCCTTTAAACAAGGTACTTAACCTGAAGCACTACTATAAAAAATATTCAGCTACTTAAACGGGTAAAGTGGCTTTGGATAAAAACCTACCTAATAATAGCCATGATAGTATTAACAGCAGCAGAATTTCAAAGAGAAAAATAATGAGATATTAGCTTAAACTCTCTGTTCTTGTGGTTTTCTTTCACAGCAGGTAAGAGGAACAGAGCATGTCTTTTTCACCAATTGGAGTTGATCCCAGAGGGCTGTAGACAGATAAGTACGGGGAACTCAGCTGGAAGAACCACAACCGCAGGCCGGCGGACTGAGCAGTAGAACCACATTCACCAGCCGGGCGACAGAGCAGAAAGACCCTCATTCACTGGACAGAACACTTGAGTAGCAAGAACCACAGGGAGAAGTTTTGGCAACACTGCCGCTAAATCATGCCGTCATTCTGTTTTACAGTAACCATCTGTCGGTATGGACAATACTGTCTGAGGAGGCACTCGACAAATCCTGGCTGAGAAGCTTCGGGCTCGCTAACCTGCTATGTTAATTCAGATGGAGCTGTAAATACAAGAAAACGGAATAGCTTTCAAAAGCAAAAGGTCAAGATCACCTCGACTGGCTCAATGCGTCTTCTCCAGGGGCAAAGTATGTCACTGAGGGGCCTTGAGGCTGACTTTCCAACATACAATCCAGTCAGCCATCATGAAATTTCACCAGAGCTGTCTGTGTCTCTGGGAGTGTGAGCAATGGCTATGTACTTTCCGTCTTTACTAGCAAAGTGTTGTTCAAAATTAGTCTTTAAGCATTGAAAAGCAGGCACTTTTGCTTTGCTTTTTCTACACCAGAGCAGGCCTCCGTTGCTTTCACCCCAATGAAAGGACTCTATGCCCAGCCTCGTGAGGCAGAAGGGGCCCAGCCATCACCGGAGGGCCCGCTGTCAGTGAGGCCTTGTCCCGCTGTCAGGCCTGCACCATGGCCATCGATCACCGTCAGCCCCCCTCTGTCCTGTACCCTAGTCAACAACGGGGGTCCATCCCGAAAAGCGGCCCCTGCATCTGGAGAGAGGGCGGGTAGGGGGGCCACATTCCTTGGCCTGTGGTTGCGGTCTTTGAAGTGAGAATTCCCGATGCCTGTTTTGGGGTAGGACCTTTCAGGACCATCGCCTCTCCCCACATCGCTGCCCATCCTTCTCTGGAAGGTGAGACCATAGAGGAACAGTTGGATAAGCCTAAGCAAACAGCCTTTGATACCATGAATAGATGCCTGGCCATGGGACTGAAGTAGATGCTCAGACACGTCTTTTGTCTTTGCTTTGTTTTTATTAGTTTCATTATAGAAATTGATTTCTGGGGCAGGACTTCAAAATGGTGTCTTCACTACAGCTCCATATTATTCGCGTCCAACCCGTGATTTCGCTGTTGATGTCATGTGCCAATGATCTTACTGGTTCAGGCATTTTAAAGAAAATGCATTTTGTTTATTGGATTTTTCAAAGTAAAACAAATCCCATTGATTTATTTGGTACTGCAGGGATTACACAGGCGACAGTATGGCCATTGAGTGAATGCTAATCAACAGACTAATGGATTCAGGTGTGATGGTCGCCAAAAACTGATTTATTCAAAAAATCAATACTACGTATGCTATACCATAGAACTTCTCAACTTACCACCACAAAGGCTGTTGAACTGCCATCGATGCAGTTGAAGTTTAGCACTCTTCCTCATTTCTGAAAGCTGGAGTCCAACTCAGTGTCTGGGTGACCTAATGGTTTATGCCACCAACATATGAAAGCACTACTGGCACTTTTCTGGATCATGCTGAAATAATCTCATCCCATAATCTCACCTTGGAAAATGTCAAGTCTGGGGATTTGTTGAGGAAAAACATTTTGGGGTTATGGATTTGGAGAGAACCCAACTAGAAAAATGTAAGTGCTCTGCCCTCTGCTAAAATTGATAGGAAAACCAAATGTTGGACTAATGTGCTCCATCTGGGATGGGACCCCAGTTTTTGTAGGATAATTGCTCCATTAAAGGCAAAGGCAAACCCAGGAATTATGGTGGCTTTGGGAACAAAGGAATGATCAGCCACAATGATCTGATCTGCAAAGGCCCTGAATTATTATCAGGAGGGACAATTGTCATAGGTCCTTACGACAAAGGCTGATATGATCAGTCTCTGAAGAGGCAGCCAGTGACGTAAAAAACACAACCACAACTTTATGCTTTGACCTACATGGGTTCATGTCTGTTGTCACTTGTCCGTGTTTTTTTTTTCTGCTGAATACATTACCATGGCTAAGCCATGGTGGCCCATCGCGCCTTAGAATTACACACACAGGTTTTCAGTACTACTTAGACCTTAGTACCTTCATTCAAAGGGGATAAGTGGCCCCTAACTGTCTTGGGGAACTGAATCAGAAGCCAGTCTCTGTTTGCATTAATGTGGTGTATTTTGTTTGTTCCCAGAAACTAGTATTATCGCAACAACCCAAGACGATGGTCTGTGCGCTCAGCGTTTATAAGAAGTGTGAGGGTCACATGTCCCTCTCCTGCTAGTTCTGCTTTGTTTCATAGTTCATATGTGCCCAAAAGGGACCTCAGTGCGAATACAGCTGCAATCTTGACATCATATTATTCTGTTCTCAAATGGCATGGGGTTTTTACTTCACCTGGTGACTGGTTAGTCTAGCCCCAAGAGCGAACGGCTCCAAAAAGAGAAAGCTAGGGTGACAAGAAAAGAGGACGTTTCTTCTCACATGGAAACCGAGGCAGTTCGTACGGCCTTAGCGCCATCTGACTGTGCGTATGGAGACAAGCAGTTATAGCATGGCGTGTGGTGCCTGACTGCTGTGCTGCCTGGGTTTCTAACAGAGAACAGAGGGTAAAGCATTTAAGGACGGGTGGAAATGATATAAAACACCCGGCATGCGACCGGCACAGGAGCATGCGTGCAGGGCTTTGATCCTGCCAAAATCCATCAGCTTTTCCTCCAATCGCATTGCGTAGCCTCAGCAGGGGCACAGCAGTGGAAATATATGACAGTCACATTCGCTTTTAATAACATTCTTCCAAGTTGACCTGCTGAAGTATTTTAACTGCCTGTTTCCACCAAGTAACAGGCAGTAACACTTTATGATAAGAATATAGAGGAAAGTGCATTTAGAACACAGAGTCATATTGAATAGGAATTATAGCCGAAGATCACGGATGACACACAACACCACAATAGAAGACGTTCCAATGATGACCCTGTCTTTCACAGAGTGGTGATTGTGTGTGTGGTTTTAAGCACTGAGTTGACTGGCTCGTCTCCTTCGAGATGAAACTTCATAATCTGTGACTGATGAAATTGATGACCGTCAGCATCAAATTGAGAAATGGGGATGTGCTCAGTCCTCCTGTGTCTGCTATGATGGTCATCATACCTATTTTAATGATCACTACCATCATGATCAGCTCCCAGACTATCTAAAAACGCAATTAGTAACACAGAAAATGCCTCCATATTATAACCAACACATTTATATGTAAATTTCTGAAACTGGTGATTTTTAAAAGATGCAAATGCATGTGGGCAGTTTTGTGGGGGTGACCTCAACCCACCAGGACTGCTCCAGTTCTCTTTCTGTGCAGTTAGCACGTTATTTCCATGTTTTCTGTATTTTCTCCACCTACATCAGCTGCCTCCTGCAGCCAAAAATATGCAGTTGGTGTCTCTAATTCTCGACGCTGTGCTCTGTCCTGACATGGTATCGCAACTAGGCTCCCCTACCCCCTACCACATACCTAAGCTTCCAGAGGTAAACTCCAGCCTAACCATGATCCTGTCCTGGGTATGCAGCTAAGGGTGGTGGGTGCTGCTTAACTTCACCATTACAGCCTACCTTGTCTACTTTGCAATAAATTTATATGAGTGTTTGCAGGTGGTTCACATGGAAACACCAGACTGACCATCTCATGAGTACAATGGTCCTCAGAGCTGGTAATAGCTATCATCAGTGTGGGGCTGATCCCTCAGCCTGGAGTCTTTCTTTAATCTTGGAAGCCTTCAGTGGCTTCATAAAATAGCTCACGGCACCTTCTTCGACAGCCTTAATCAGGTCTGATAAGTAGTCAGGGACGGCATGCGTGGGAATTGGGTATTTGGACGCATCCTGCAGGAATACGCAGAGCCACAGGCCACGAAGAGGCTGCAAGGCAGCTGTGGATGTGGGATGCCTGGTAGGGATTTACAGTCTTTGTTTTCTTTTTAGATCAAATTAAGGCTTTAGAATGCAATGCAGGCGGCTGACATCTCACTTACTTCACTTCCTGATACTAAGAGTGCTGCACCCTACCAGCCTGCCATTTCACAGTGGAGCTCCCACAAGATTAGATTTGTTGGAAACAGACCTGACTCCAGCTTAAAAATCAGCAAAATTTATGAATGGATATTTAGATCGCTCCTCCTTACCTTGTTTATTTTGCCCCATTTCCTCCATGACTCTACATTTACGTACATTATGTGTGGATACTTTATTCTTGCATATTTAGAAAGTTAAACAATGACAAACAATGTGTGTCCTCTTCAGAAACATGAAAGTGGTTTCTTGTTTTTTGTATGCTGTACCTGTAAATGATTTAAATTCACATACTTATATGAAAAAAAGTTTCCCACTGTCAAAATTCTCTGCATCTTCATTTCAAATGAATACTGCAGTACTGAGACACACAGTGTATTCAGAACCATGGGTGCTCTCTGTTACTATTAGCCCCCAACATGTGGATCCAGCAGATCCTGCTGGTTAACTGAAGAACAAGAGATACTGTTCAGCGGAGGGTCAAAATGTAGGATGGAAAGCAAAGACCCAAACGGAGGCACCACAGTGCTTCGGCAGTAAGGCCAGGAGTGGAGTATAGCAAAACAGAAAACACGCTGGACGACTTGTCAAAGACTGTGCCCTGTGAAATATTTAAGAAAGGCCCTTGCAGCTAACCAGATGACTCCCATTCGCACCCCAAGCGATGAAAAGGGGGTCCATCCTCATTGAAATGTGTTTTATGACCATGGAGCCTTTTCCCCGAGTAATCTACGTGATGGCACTCGGGGGCTGTGCTGAGCCCGTTTTCCTACTGCCTTTCTAGACTGAGGTACAGCTGCCCTGGTTGTAACATAAGCCCTTATTAGGCTCCATTAGAGCTCTCTGAAACTCATAAGAGATTGTCAAATGCATCCAAGCATTCACATGACTGCTTAAAAGGACAAGACCGGGGAGCGGCAAACTCAACGTGAAATCATCAGCTGTTGGTTCAATTCAGTTCTTTCACATACTGAAGACTTCCAGCAGGGGAATTGTATCACGGACATGTTAAAATTTTCCATTCTCTTCTAACTGAATCTGTTGGCTACGAATTATGTAGTTTTAAAATTGAGTATTAAAATGTTCATATTGCTTTACTTAATCAATATTAACACAGAAAGTCTGCAGTGGATGAGTATTTATGAGATCTGGACAGTTGATATTAAATCAGTTAAGAGCAGATTACCTAAAAGAGTTACGGTGAAGCCTTCATTTTTTTACACTTTCCTAATTTCAGGATATTATCTGCTCCTAAAAGAAAAATCTTTTGTTTAAGATGCCTAGTAATCTGAATGCTCTCTGACGGCAAAAAACTCAAAATGAGTCAAGGCACATCTGCTAACTGAAAAGATAAAGCCTTTCCATTTCTCTTAAATTTCAGTGGGTGACACAAATTTAACATCAAACCAAAAAGTTCGAATGATGTGAAATTACAGTTATGCAGACTAATTATCTTTGCCGTCTTACCATTTCTACCATGTACATACATATGGATAATCAGACAAATTAAGTATTATACGTATCCATTATCCAATGTTCTAGGTCATACCAAAGCCTTAACTCCACCACTAAACCCAGATTAGATTATATACAAATGAGAGCACCTTGAGTAAGCTCTTGGCCTTAGTTCACATGGAGCTGTCTCTCAACTCTATAACAGGGCTGCCTAAACAAATCTATAGCACCCAAAAACACTCTGACCGTGTTACCGATTTAACAGAACCGACTGCTCAATTTTATGCCAAATCTATAGCACCCAAAAA
>JAACJT020000001.1:25475944-25488287 GCA_009936485.2 Gymnarchus niloticus | reverse complement strand
TAGCACCCAAAAACACTCTGACCGTGTTACCGATTTAACAGAACCGACTGCTCAATTTTATGCCAAATCTATAGCACACAAAACAGTCTGACTGTGTTAGTGATTTAACAGAATCAACTGCTCGATTTTATGCCAAATCAATGAACACGCTGCTTCAAATGGAGGAACCCTTTATTAAAACCACGTCAGACGCCTGAGGCACAGCTGTGTTTTCAAGGCCGGCTTTTCCAGTTCAGCTAAAGCTGGATAGTGGGCTGCTCCGGATTACCTTGTCTTCAGGGGCAGAGTTTTGGCAGCGAGAAGAGGGCCGAAGGAGGCTGGTGTTGATCGGTAAACTTTGTGGGCACTGCAAGCCCCACCTTGGCCCTACCTAAAGTCAAACCCTAACACAGGCCGATCAATGTTTCTGTGGGAGCCAGCTGCCAAAACACTGATTAACACAACACAGGGCAGCCAAGATTCATGTTTACAGAGTGTCTCTCATGCACTCCATCTCCATCCATGCCATCCACTACAAGAAGCACATGCAGCAAATATTCCAAAGCATGCTGCTCTCAAAGGCATATGAAGAAATTAACCAATGCATAGCACATTTATCTGTAAGTAAAAAGAAAAAAATGAATAAACAAAGAAAGAACCTTGATACTGTTAACATAACAATCCATCCATCTTCTTATCTGGTATGGGTCTGTGGTGAGCCTATCCCGGAAACACAGAACCCACAGTAGGTGACACTGTGGATGGGATGCCAGTCCGTCACATGGGCGGTTAACATAATTAAAAAAATACAAAAAATGATACACACTAAACAAGTATTTCTGTCATTCAATGTTACAGCACAAACAACATGATCTATCTGGTCCTGATGACCAATGACCGCTCAAAATTTCTATAAGTAATACAATGAGTCAAGCAGCTCAAGCAGCATAGTTACTTATATGCTGAATTTACTCTTCTCTGCTTTGGCGAAGAAAAAATGGCATCTCCCCTCCTAAAAAGCTGTTCATCAGTGGCTGGAAATCAGAACAGACACAGTGCACCCAGGGTGAAAAAACCCTTGGAGTTGCCTCAAAGCCAATCCCCTGAGCTGCTTCATTAACCCGCACTCAACCCCTCAATTCCACACAACGCCCGGCCTGATGAGGCACCAGTGGGATGTACTCATGTACCCAAACCATTTCAAGCTGCTCTCTGCCTATGAGCTGCTTGGAATCCTACCTGGAGGCACGTATAGCAGTCTGGTGGATGGAGCTGACTCCCCTCGCCTCGAACAGACATGATCGACCATCACGAGTAACGCTGCCAAACCATTCGCTCATACTTAATACTAGAAAATTCATTCCACGAGGTTTGGCCTCAGCTGAAAACGTTGGCCTCATTTGAAATAACGAAGCAAAATTATTTCACATCATCATTAAAGAAAATTTCACCCGAATTCCTGGAACATCCCTTAGACATCTTAATTTGCTACAGGAGACGCAGATGTTTTGTGAGGACTTAAAAGGGTACTAGTACTAGTAGTAGATACTAATACTAACACTAATACTGGTTGTCACTCTACAGGTAATCGCGCTGTCCTATCCCTGCCCGCTAGCATTGTTGAAATGGCCTGTTGCAGGCTGTCACCACCTCGTTAGTCGCTATGGTGAAATGCTTTGTTGCTCTTTGTCCTCGCTCATGCTGTTTTTATGGTGGTTGCTCCGTACACCCTATACCTTTCAATGTCAGGTTTAATTATCATCACTACGTTTGTTAAGAATTTCAACCATGAAAATACCATGGATTCCTATGCTGATTAGTGCATCTGTTTCTTTCAGCCATTTTTTTAACCCTTTTGTATCATTTGACAGCTTGCTGTGAAAGCGTGGCCTCCTCAGAGAAGCCACCCTGGTGTTACAATCGCAGGAGAAAAGCAGGGAGATTGAGAGGCTACCTTGGCAGGAGGGGCCTTGTTCTTCATAGCCGATGTTACACACACACTTCCCGATCGGCACCAGCCACTCCCCCTCGGGGCTACAGTACATCTTTGGAGGATCCACCTCCTTGGAGTTGTTGACGCAGGAGCCCAACACTTCCACCAGAGACTGGAACTCCATATGCAGCGTGTCAGGGAACGTGGCCAGGTTGCGCACTGTGAAGGGGCACTTTTTGTAGTAAACACGCACTGACACCAAGGCCACACAGGCTCCCACGTCCTGGAAAGCCAAGTAGAAGCCCTTTGTGCCGATGGGCCCCACCTCCCGCACTTCGGTGTTGAGCTTAAGGATCCGGTCACCCAGATCCGTTTGCGTGAAGCTCTCATCAGCCGCGATGGTGTCAATCTTGACATACTGCTGCTCCCTGAACTTGATGCCCTGGTCCTCATTTGTCTCTAGATAGTAAAGGTTGAAGGTCTCTTTGCAGGTGCCCAAGACCAAGGGGATGCTGTTGCAGTCTCTCAGAGTAAACTTCAGCTCTACGTAAATCTTCTGCGCAGAGTTGCGAGGGATCCAGTTGGTCCTCAGCCAGTTGTTCTGGTTGTACTCCATGACGTTGCACACCTGGAAGGTGCGGATGGGTGTGTAGTGTTCGTCCACACCACTGATCTCTTCCCACTAGAAAAAAAAAAAAAGAAAGATGTCCTGAAACTAATCTGATCTGGACCTGTCCTGGCCTTTCTGCAATTTCAGATTTTCTGGAAAACATTACACATGCATACATGAAGCATTCCTGATATAAACTACGTCACTAATTTACCTGAGAACATCAGCTAATGCTGAAAGATCAAAGGAGATAGTCCGCTTTAATAAATGATAAGGACTAATGAGTATTAAAATTCAGCAAAGTGTTACACAGTGTGTCCCAGGAGTAAAAATTAACCGGACCGGATTCATTAGTGAATTTATTCAATATGTTTTGATATCTTAATGTTTCTACAACTGAGGGAAAGCAATACAGCAATATAGTTATTCAGAAATTGCTTTCAAAAAGCATTTCATTTTAACAATGCCAAATGCATGGAAAGATCTTACTAGTCTAATTTACATGTTGTTTTCATTGTTTGTCTGCCAAACATTTTGGCCTGAAAACCGTCATTTATTGGTTAGATATTGAGTTAAAAATCCTTGCCGGGGCAAAGACAGCAGATCTAAATGTTGTTTGTTTCATCATTGTGCTGCTTACCCTGCCCCACAGCACACATTCATCCACATTTCAGATCAGTCATCACAACAGTGTAGGGTGCATCACTCCCTAAGCTTGACACAGTGCAGGGAGTGGACGTGCATTTTTTCTTGGCTTCCAGTCTTCTGAAGGATGAGCCCATTTGGCTACAGCTGAATGTCTGACAAGGAGGAGCGTACATTTAAAAGACAACCGCTCCCACACTCAGCCTACAGTGCTAAGCTGTTCCCAGCCCTCTCTTGGAGCTCTGCTCGCCATTCTCCCAGATCTTTCCAATGGCATCTGGGCGCTTTCCTGATCCCAAATGAAACCCAGGTGCTCACGCAATAGCACAGGCTCAGATTGCAGGCAGCGTCGTTGCCAAAGTGGACGGAACGGCACAGATGAAGTGAACACGGCACAGCACAGAACGTCAGCCGGGCCAGCCGCTGTCACGCTTGATATAAATGTGGCCAGCCTGCACCCTGTAGCATTCCTTCGCCTGCTGAGAAAAGGAGGCACTTCAGCATGAAAGCGTGTGAGCACTCAAAACAACACGCTATCTTGTGTCTCTGGATATCTTTTGCAAGACTCGTAAAATGAGGGAGACTCGAGGCAAGCACTTGTGCTGTTTTACTGAAGGGCCGACAGGGTGGAGAGAGGTGACCTCTAAGAGAACGTCCTGCGCTTTCTCTGGATGGTCCATGGGCTGCCAAGCCCACCCAGGCCATGTCTCCCTGACCCACTTCAGAAAACAGCACCTTCAAGACCTGCAACCAAATACCATGTTGGTCTGAGGGTGACCGTAATTTTTCAAAATATCGCTTTACCGCAGTAATCCCCTCGAGCAATGAAAAGCTGCATATATGGAAATGGCAAAATGGGAAGTTGGTACATCTGGCAAAATCCTGGCCTGTGTATGTTCACGCTGAAGGCTGGCCAACTGGTAAATACTTCCCACTAATAGAGTCCCTGGCACAAGGCGACTCTCACATGATGTCCTTGTGTTTCAGAAAGATATGTAATGAAATTATAATCCTCTGCTTACTCATATTGCAGCAGAATTACATTACAGTTAAAGAAGTCTGACATGGTCTTCAGCCACATGCTGGGATCATATGCACCGTTTGTCTTATAGCCACCATTTTTCTCTGTAGGCAGACTGAAGATGTCTTCTGTATGAATTTAAGCTTAATTGCTGCATCATCTAGTGCCTCATTGAGGCCACTCAACAGAATGAGAGAAACGTGGTAACAGTGCAAACACATTAATGCTCATGGCCTCCATCCTGCCGTGTTCTTATGCATGATGACAGCACAGTTAACTTGGTCTTCAGTCACGTCTGTGAGGGCATCACTGGAGTCGGGAGTCACGGAGGATGTCACTATCTAGTACATCACACTGGCCTATCTGTTCCAAACTTGAAAAACACATTCATATATAGTACTATTTATATTATCAACATTTACTGTCTGTGAAGTCATTCATCAATGACAAGTACAACGAGTGATTTGTGTGTGTGTGTGTGTGTGTGTGTGTGTGATATTCTGTGTGTCTCTAGAAGATGCTCGTTAACATGTGTAGCACTCTCCAGGCCCAAGATGACACGGATAGGAAACGGAGGAGGCACTGAACACAGACGGAGGTATTTACCCTGCAGACAAATGGCACATTTCTGCCTGGCATTCCCACAGCTCCTCCTCCTGTGGAGGTTACGTTTCTAGTCGCGGCTCACCATCGACAACTGGGCTCTATCAGTCAGTGGCTTTTCGCTGTGCCTCTTACAGAGCAGAAACCATAACATGCCCGCCGCCTTCAACCCATTTGCCCCATGCCGGCCCCAAAGAGTGCTAATCCCCTCTTTACAACAGAGTTTTCGTTTCCCTTTGTACAGCTGCAGACCCTGCTTTCAGGCTGAATTCCAGCAGAGCCTGAAGCAACTGATTGAGTTTGTAAGCATGATTTTGAGATAAGTGTATCACTATGGCCAGGAGGCCTGCAACATATGATCGGTTAAAAACTTATGTGATACATCCATGGTGAGGTTCAAAACACGTGAAAATGTGCCAAAAAATGTTTCCAACTTTAAATAACTTATAAACCGTTTTAATCTGTTATTCATGCCAAAAAAATGATTTTTCTCTTCATGAAGAGCAACTTCACAGCAATCATATGACCTCAGCGAAAGTAAATGAATGCTGGGATGTTCTGAGTGAATTGAAGGGTGACCGGCTCACACGTGGCAGCTTGACGAGACATCTCCAGGAAGGATGTGATGGACCCCACATTGTCACCCACTGCAAATCAGTAGGCCCCAAATAAAGAAAGCCATGAATCACATACCACTAAACAGGGAAAATGTATATTGGTAATGACTGTCCAAAAGGCTTCACTCTTCCGTTGCTCAAAGCTGCCCCACTGGTGCTTACCCAGGCTGAAGGCAGGAAGCCATCCGTCAGTGTCTGGATCACCTGGGCATATTAATCAAAATCATTTCTGAAGTGCTAACTAGCCCAAAGTAGGTGGAGCTGTGGGTAATTACAGACGATTCACCTTGAGGACTTGGCCCCGTATGCCACGCCCCCCACCTGGGGAATCACCTCCAATTAAAATAAACTTGAGAAGGACCCCCCCACCTCTAATATTGAATCTAGAGTAGCTGTAGTACTTAAAATGTTTTCACCTGCAGTATGAGAAGACTCAAAAGGACGCCATGTTTTTTCCCAAAGCAGGCTTACAGAAAAATGAGACTTTTGTTAAAGTCATACTTTTCAAATACCAACCCCTGTCAATAAACCAGTCTTTATGGGCGTATGAACACACAGCACCAGGAAAGCAGTGTTGGCAGCTATGGGCAGCAAAGGATTCAATTAGCTTTAATAAGTGCTAAGAGGTAATTCGAACACTTAATAAAGTTTTTAAAATGGCTTAGTTGGCAGACCCCAAAAGGCCAAGCTCCCTGAAGTGGTCAGATGATCACAGCCATTACCTGAAAGTCAGAAAGTGTGACTTTTGGTCTTTACGGGTGACGGAAATTGAAAAGCAAAGTATTTCTATACATGCCGGCCCAGTACTAACAAAATACTATTATTTTCAACATCATCGTTTGTGTTTTTCCCATGTTCGTATTTGTTTGTACCTATGATTTATAAAAGGATCCAGGAATTATGATTTTACAAAATGACCCTTAATCATATGTTCTCAGCATCTGACTGACTGGGATGAAGAAAAACATTCAAAGCCTGAAAGAGCATTGCCATTTGAAAATGTTTCTGAGCTTGATCCTCCCAGATCTCTGTACATCAGGACCCTCAGAAGACACACTTACCCCGTCAGCCCCCAAGAAACATTTACCCAACAGACCCCAGCACACACTCACCCCATGTGATGGGTAGGAAATCCAGCCTAATTCTCCTTGGCCTGCTTTAGAATCCAGGATGTTCACTGCATGTGAAGAGAAAAATCAAGATTGAGAGAAATATTTGAGCACCACTGCATGGCTGGATACTCTGTAAGGGGATGCTGTATCAAGCGTCCCAACCTGCTGGGCCATAGTCCCACTGAGTGTCGATCAGCTGATAAACATCTACAGCATCATATTGCTGCTAATCCTGGTCCATATCAAGGGGGCCAAATCCAATACTTGTATGTAGGAGGTTCATTACCTTCACAGAGATCTAAGCACTGATTCAACGTGAAAGTGATGCTCTTCGAAGATCACATGCCAGATCTGTTTGGACATTCATAGATAAGTGGATTGGCTACTTCAGTGACAATGGAGGTTGTAGTGTTGTCCATTTTGTAGTTATTTTCCATTCATGAAAATTGATGTGGAGACTAAAAGGGTGAGAAGAGGTTAAGAAACTGTCATGTACATCTGCAGCTGTTGATTTACTTGCTAATATCAGTTTTCCAATCACTACATTTTTGTGTGAAATGTGAGATAAACAACAGGAGACAATCCAGAGGAAGCTGCCCAGGGAGATCAGGCGTGTCAACAATCCCCCTCAAGCTTCGGGTTTCAAACTCCTGCCCCTCGCTCCGGAGAAACCGAGTCAGACAGATACGTTTTTCATTTATTTTGCCACCGTTTTCTTTCTACTTCCTATCAAATGAACATAAAATATCTCTTCCTATGATCACAGAGTGCAGTGCATTGTGTCAGGAAAGATATATATCCATATTAACTGTTTTATCGATATTTCAGATACAAACCTCCCCATACGCACTGTCGTTGGTCGAATACTGTAAAAACCATTATAAGAAAGATTTCTTACAACAATTTATACTTAACACACATTTTCCTTATAAATAATTAAATTCAATTTTATTTATACGCATGGTGCTTTTAAGAAAGACCATTCAGCAAAGGCTGAGGGGTGTGTCGCCATAGTTGAGTGCAGGGTTCCTCAAACTTTGCTGAAAAAAGCTACTAGGTATAGAGAAGCAGTTTAGAAGGCTTTTACTCTGTCAAATTGGCCTCAAAAATTGTGCATCTCCCAGCATATGGCAACACCCCCTCACCACTGGCATTGCCTACCGCTATCGGGCTTCCACAGGCTGGGGTGGACCTCCCTGACAGACAGCAAACACAAGGGGGTCTCCATGACGCTTGTGGAACGTCAGCAAACACAGGAGCACAGGGAGAGTGTGCCAGCAGGCCACGGGCACTGTGAACAAGTCTGCTGCATGTCGGAACGCAGCCCGGATACGCCGGTGCAGTCCCAATGGGCCGGCCTCGCAGTCTGAATGTGTACGTGTGACACATTGTCTTGATGTCCGTCTGTTTGCCCAGACGATGCTTCAGATTTTGATCTGTGTAGTGCTATTATTGGTGAAGTTTAATTAAAGAACTGCTCTACCTAACCATCACTTAAGCTCAAGCCAAAACAAGCTTTTTTTCATGGTTAGCTAACTGTTCTTCCAAGTTCCTGCATAAAAATTTACGTTCTCTCAAAAGAACTAAAGTTACCACAGTGCCTCAAGTTTTCTTACTATCAAATGGCACTGCAGAGGCAGTGTGGCCTAATTTGAAGTGAAGAGGATGAAAGCAAACACACACACACACACACACACGGTGCCCACCTGAAAGAAGGGCGTTAGGAGGAATCAGTGAAGCCTCGCTCCCACCAGAGGACTGTCCATGCAGTGGAGAGCTGGCATGTAGTGGACAGATTTTCACTAGCTATAATGAAACTGCCTTCTCAGATAATGGGAGTTTGCATGCAGCTCCGTTGCCTCAAATTTAAACTTCTCAGTGAGGTGAACCAACTCTCAAACTGAGCCGGCTGAGGGAATTTGAGAGCACAAGAACAGATGACTGTATTGGTGGGTGAATTCGTCAGCCGCAGGAAGCGAGGATTTGTAATCGGGCATGTCTGTCCCATGACGATGAGTGCTCGGTACTGGAAGTGGGCTTGGAACTCAGATCACTGACCGACACATGACTACTCATGTCTGGAACTGAGCAAGCACTGCGGTGGATGCAGGTACATCGATATGGGAGGGAGATGGCCTCAGTTAGCCCACAGGCAGTGATCTCGCAGATCACGGCACCATGATAACTCTTCCGCTGTTCATCGCCAAACATCAGCACCTCACAGGAAAAAGAACATCAGAGGGCCAGACCACCACACAACCATGTAGAATGTTGTCATCATCAGCACTGCAGCCAGAGAAGTGAATATTCAAGGCAATCTAGTTAATAGTTTTCATCAAGTTAACTGAGAACATTGCTTTGCGATATCTCTCATGTAGGAAACAGGAAGGTAAATGTTCACTTCATTTTGCAGGCAGAGGCGACGGCTCTGGCAGCCTTTCATGACAAAGAAAGCAGATTACGGGGCTTTGAAAAAGCCTTTGGGTATCTGGGACATTCAACTGGCTCAGCCAAAGATTCACCAACAGAGCAGCATGTATGAGAGCTGCAGCGATACATGTGACAAGCCTGAGTGCCGGCTCGCTTTCGTATGGCTAAACCTGGCTGACTTTACAACGTGAATTCGGTCCCTTCACTCCCACGGTCCCCATGATGGAGCCCCTCCTGCGGCTGGTGTTGTTAAACCCAGAACACAAAGCCTGCTGGGAGAACTCCAAACTCCAAATCACCCGACACATAACAGCAGCGTGATTCCCGAAATAAACACACAGCCATGTAATGTAGTCAATCCTGAGACTCAGATTACATGTTTCAATAATTAAATCCTGACGACTCACTATAATTAAAATGACTAAAATGATTTTGTATTATCTGTACGCTGGAGTGATCAATCAATAAGACTGAGTACTAAACTGTGTAACCCCACACTTTAACACTAAATTATAAATCTAAAAAAATAAAGTTTAAAAACAGGAACACTTGCTGAAAATATTTGAATAATAAAAATATCCATTTGTAGAACACAGCTTTTGAAAACATTTTTGTTCTCGATAATTACTCTTTAATATAAAGTCAGATTTTAGACCTAAAGATGTGAAAATTTTCAAACTGCTTCATCTTGCCGTTTTGAAATCGCTTTTCGATACGCTTTTACAGCGGACAGCCACTTAAATCGGATACAGTGATATATATACACATTCCTATAGTTCATTTACCATTCGTGGTTCACCGTCGTTCCTGTTAGTGATCTGATCTGATCTACGGGTAGTGAAGTGTGCAAGGAGTCACTGTGCAGGCGGCGTTTTAAAAAGTACAACCAGAGTGAAAACCTCTTCAGGATATGTTTAATTCTAAAAGAACAGAAAAGAAAGATGTTTAAAAAAATGTTGTGTCAGCCAGTCATATTTCAAGCATGAAAGGTTAATTTGAACATTTTTATAATTTATTTTTCATACAGGCATACTGCATTTATTATGAAATTATTTAAACTTTGGCTTCCATTAACGCCGCTATATGGATTTACTGTATTTTTATACCGAATCAGACGTACTAATTATATCGATATTACACTTCCTCAGCTGTCACCTACCTTTCCGTCCCACATTGACATTTTCCCATCAGCACTTTCACTCTTTCCTTCCCCTTGAGTGTCACGGATACTGAAACCCTAATCCATGCTTTCTTTCATCACTTGCCCGCCTTAATTATTGAAATGCACAGTTTACTCGCCTTCCTTCCAGACATCTTAATATATTCAGAACTCGCTTACTGGCATTATGTAAAAAAACTTTCACATGACTCCTGTTTTTTATGATCTTCAAAATTCAGAACAGCAATACGTATGACCCCCATGACCCCCAAAGCTCTTGACGGATTTGCCCTTCATCATTTGCCTGATCTCCCTCTTCCACAGACACCTGCCCATGTGCGTATACAGAATACCCTCAGGGTCCAGCAGCATCTACTTTCAGATGATCTTCTTTGGGTCGCAGGTCGTTTAGCGTTGACCGTAGCACCAAAACTTTGGAATGCTGTACATTTTTATTACCGTATGGCTAGGCTGTAAGCATTGAAAAGGGTCCTTCAAGGTGAGAAAGGCACTATATAAATAAAACTTGGTTTTATTATACATCTGTGGAAAAATGCTATTTTAAAACAACTGAGAGCTTGCTTTGAAAACTGTGAGAAGTGACATTATAGCACAATTAAATTTTGCAATAAGCATTTTATTCCTTTTTCCAATATTATAACTGCAGGCTCGATTAACATCTTCCGAGTGTGTGCGGTTTGTTAATCCGTGTGTCTTGGCCCCAGGACTTCCGGGGTCTTTGGAACTTTTAGGACATATTCCATACCTTGGACCATCAATTTACACCAAAAGCACCAGGGGCCAGCGAGGGCCAACCGGGGCCTATTTTTTACTGCAGAGATGTGAGCGGGCACATTCTCCAGCCTCCTGAAAGGCACCATCACTCACAAAGACCTGGCTCTGGGGTCCACTGCTCAAGCAGAGCAGTCCTATCTAAAAATACAGGCAAGGAACTATAAAGAAGACCTAGTTAGACCCCATGGATGAACATCTATAGATTAAGAGAGGAAAATATCGCTGTTCCTCTTATATTCGGAACACAGGCCACTCACTTTCGAATTATTGTATCAAAATGGCCTTTTAAACAGTTTTATACATTTGTAACACGCAATATCATTAGGGTTTTTAGAGCTTTCGCATAGAGCAAGGTAAGTTTTGCTTCACCACGATTTTAAGACTGAACATAGCATAAATATCACACCAAATAAAAAATAGGCATTCCATACAACTGATGACCAACGTTGTCTACATGAAACTCCAGTTTACATGATGGGTTAATATCTTTGACCATCATGTTTGCCTAGGACAAGCTCTCCTTATATAAGCACTCCTAAAAGACAGAAACATTCATTTGCTTCTTTAAACAGAAGCCCGATTTAGTAGGCAGTCTGTCCAGATAAAAAAATGAGACAGTGAGAGAAAAGTTTCTGAGTTAAGTATGTGTTGAATATCACATAAGCAAACATCTATGGTAAAAACAAGAAGAAAAAAAAAACAATTGATCAGTATTTGAAATTTTTCATTTTCAATCAACAATTTATTTTTGAAACTGCTAAATAAAATCTTACTATTCGTCCGTGTCATTCCGTACCAGATTTCAGTTTTTACTTACGTTTCCTACATTTGCCTGCTTCTCGCAAATTTTCCAAAAGTTGTAGTCAGAGCCAAACCTCAAGCCTGACGCCATTTAGCAGAGAATGAAGCACTATAAGGTATGTACAGTAAACCCCAAAGCAACTCGGTTAAAATGTCACAATTCCTAACACTCCTGCAGTGATTTATTAACACTAAAAGCCAATACTGTTCTCTCAGATGGATTCGGATTGGGGTTCTTGGAATGACGAGTCTCGACAAGCTGAAGAATCTTCTAAAGATAGTAATTGCAGAATGAATACAGTATCTGCAATAGGGTGGAGTAACTCGTATTTGGCCGCTTCGAAGGGGATGAGGACTTTTAATTCACTTTATGGGAAAATTATGCCAGCTCTATACTGTCCAGAGACATTCACAAATTATATTGTAATATTGTTATATATAACAATAACTTGCATATTTGATTTCTTACATACGAGAAAACCTGTCAAATGTGCATTGCAGATTAACCAACTAATCTCGGATATGTTTCCTTATTTTGTGCTAAAGGTTCCTTCAATTGCTGTAAAATACAGTTAAAGATGAAGACCCTGTACAGCCTTACAGCTAAAGATGAAGACCCTGTACAGCCTTACAGTAAA
>JAACJT020000001.1:25465226-25475844 GCA_009936485.2 Gymnarchus niloticus | reverse complement strand
ACAGTAAAATACAGTTAAAGATGAAGACCCTGTACAGCCTTACAGCTAAAGATGAAGACCCTGTACAGCCTTACAGTTGTGTGGTCTCCTCTCAGAGGCGCTACTTTAATTAAAACACCGCGGATTCTGCTCGGAACGAGCTGTGCCTGTAGTTTAGTCTCTCGATCTAATCGGATTTACTCTTGAATGTTCACTAAGGAGACAAATGGAGAATTCGCACATGGATGGTTGATGATGTGGCTCTAGGCAGGCTTCAGTGACTAACGCTATAACAAACATGTTTATTGTTTTATTACCGCTGCCCGACATGACAGGGGTCGAAGTTTTAAAATGCCTCACGACACAAGGCTGTCTATCTGGCCTCGAGCACTCAGCCTCCGAGAATAAATACTAAATTGTTGTATCAAGCGATGCCTCTTTATTCGGCTGAGACGACGATGAGGCTAAAGCGACCTCGTCTTCGGCTTCATAATCACGGCATTCCTGTTCGGACCGACCCGCTAATGAAACGCCATGTCAAAATTAGCAAAATCAACTCATATTAAAGGAAGACATAAGTCATAACATAGAAGATATGAAACGGAGTACAGACACATTAGGCAAATATAAATTAGCCATATTTATTTAGCAGATGCGTTTGTTGGAATGCTATAATTGTATTATTGTTGCTGTGCTCGTGCCCAACATTTTTTCTTTAAAATTGTCGATTATACTGCTCGATGCTTTATGGTGTCAGTAATAATAATTACAATATCATCATTCATAACTACAGCTACGGTTACAAATGAGCAGGTAAAATATGTAAACCAGAGATCCCCATGAAATGCTGACTGTTTTAAAACGATGGTAAACTCTAATAACTGATAAAAGTAATAGATAAGGTGACTACAGTCATGACTAGTGTGATTTATCTTAATTACATCTCCCAGAGAAAATAAGGCAACTAAATCACCGTACAAAATTAGATCGGTATACAATCAGGTAAATTGTGGCAAACCAGCCTTGCACGTGCGAAAGTCATATAACAGCGTAATTAACGGTCGTTAACGGAAATACGTTTAGAATACGCAATAAAAGCGCGGGAAGAAAGTACAAACTGCCGTTTTCAGAGGGTATCCAGAGGCTTTATCCCACAAATCAGCTATGAATATCAGGGCTTATTCATTATACTGTATTTAATGTAATATACTGGTTAAGTTTGTTTCATTCGCACCTCAGCAGCCGCGGCTCGACGCTGACGCTTGCTGGTGAATTTGAAGCCCTGACTGGATGAACAAATCCGCGCTTTACAAATGCAGTAATAAAAGCTGAGCTGGCTTTTCACTTTCACACATTATTATACATTTTTATTCATTAGTACAACAAGAATCACTTACTAAATGTAAAAAAGGAAAAGACTGAAATAAGCCTTTGTGTTTCAGATTTTTGCTCTCTCTGTGGTTTTATGAACTTTTCTCCTTAAATCGATGTTCAACTCCAATAAGAAACTCTGAATATTTTCCACTTTGCAGTGATAGTGTCATAAATGAATAGATACGTTTATACATCCGCTTTCCATCATCCTCACAGATTCTTTTCTGCCTCATTTACATTTTTGTTGGTTTTATTTTAAACGAAGGCCGGACGATATTAATATATTAATACATTAATATAAAGCACTATATCGTGCGACTAATTACAAACCTGTCAAAATGGACCATTTTAAGGCGCAGCTATCGAAATCATGTCCTAAATATTCTGAGCATGACTTGTATGCTGAAGCAGATAAGTACAATTTCATACAATTTCATACAATTTCATACAATTTCATGTAGAAACGATCGTAGCGAGGAGACCGGATTAATAATCTGCCGTGTCGGGCTGTTGGTGGCCTCATGAAGCAACACCGGGGGTCTCCTCTAATACTAAAGCATCTATCTGTCATTTTTGACTTTAAATAAATCTGTGTAAAATTGCGTGTAGGAAACACTGAGACAAAAACGAGAGGCTGTAAGAAAAAACGTCTGATTTCTTAATTTTATATCTTCTTCAGGATTATATTATGGTTATTATCATGAATACCAAAATAGTTTTTTTTTTTTTTTTTTTAAACAAACACTAATATTTACTAAACAAATATGAGTGGTATTAAATTAAAGGATGCTGTTGTGTGTGAATTGATGTTAATGATGTCTTTTTTCATTATTGCTATGACATCACTGGTAAATAAAAACTATTTGGCTTCATTTACCAAAGATGAGACGTCACAGTGATCTTCTAATCCTTCTGTCTGCCTTTTCATTCATTTTCATTCATCGCTGTATTCTTACAGGAAACATGCAGACAAATACAAACTTTTGTGTAATAAATCCTCATGTAAGCATGCATTTTGTTTTTCAGCCTCCTCTTTCTAAGTCTCTCCCTCTTTGACTGCCATAGAGAGGGAAGCTGAAGTGGATCTGATCAGCTGTCAGAAGGGCTTGACCACGACCTGAGGAATGACTTCCTCTGATGGTGAAGTGACATGGAGCAGGAGGTGACATGATGACACTAGCATCCCTGACTCACTCAGGACACAGCGCTGATTCTGTGCAGGTAGACATCCTCTATTGTGCAAACAAGTCAGAATGCCAACTAATGAAACTCAGTGGTGTTAATGATTTCAAGACAAAAACGCCATGGACGCCAGCCTGTGTGGGAGCGACAGACCCCCGGACTCTTAACAGGAGACAAAAACGGAGAGCCTCTGCTGTCCTGCTCACGATGCTTCATTCTTAGTTTCAGCTGCTATAATGACACCGTCAGAGGAGTAAGGGAGCTCTGCCGTCTTACGCTGCCTCGCCATTTAGGAAGTCACAAAGTCAAAAACGCCACACCAAATAAAAATTCACATTATGAGAGTGCGGCGTCTGCGCAGCCCGGAGCTCGGAGCATCACTTCCAGGCAGCAAAGCCCCCCAGCTGAAGCCACACGCCAGCCTGCCTCCGCCTTCCTTCCCCTTACCTTCATTGGAGGCATGGCTGCTCACTTGTCCTCGGCAAATAAAGGAGAGGATGAGGAGAAGCAGAGGAGCTCTGGGATCCATGACGGCGCTTCAGAGGACAACAGGAGGCGCATAACTCCGCCAAGGATGCCGCGGCTCTGAGGACTCCGATCCGGACACGAGTTACCATCCTGGGCTCCGAGGCTGATGTCAAGTTTGACACCGGAGATGAGGAGGAGTCTGCGGGGGAGCTGCCCGTTTTCCGCTGGGTCCTACTGGAAACTTTCATGTCATTCTGATCTGCGCTGCGCTGCGCTGCGCTGCTCTGATCTGCGCTGCGCTGCTCTGATCTGCGCTGCGCTTCACGACGCGCTCCTGAGTTCACAAAGGGAACCCAAACCCTAAAACCGTCCGTGGGCTTACTAAGAATTCATAATTGCATAAAATAAGTTGCAGTTATTTTTTTGCCAAAATGTCTTGTCTCTAGCGTAATAAAAAGGATTTTTAAACAACAGACCTTTCACATTTTAGTAAAGTTTAGTGCCGCCTATAGATGAAATTCGGCCTATTTAATCCATTTATTCATATTACTTCATTTTATATTAAATACTTGCATATGAAAGTGATTTTTTTTTTTTTTTTTTTGCTGTGGAACAGCTATATTTTTATTTTCTACAAATACAGAACCCCTTTAAACAATCGTGTGATCCTGACCTGCTGCTTACATCTGGAGTTGTTCATTTGTTGTTGTTTTGTGTTGTTGGTGTTGATAAGATATTTTAAAGATTGTCTTCTTGTGTCTACACACATGTCACTTGGTAGTTTTCTGCAGCCAGACTTTTCCATATAATTAGTACTGGGTTAATGGAAGAACCCAACAGAACCAAATAACGGCCAGAACCACAGTGACGGGAGGCCGATGATGTCACATGTCTTCAGAAAAGGATTCTAGCCGGCTGCTGGGTGGAGCAGCCATACATGCATTGGGCCTGGCAGTGAACAGCTATGCGGGACAATTAAAAACAAGCTGCTTATGGTAAACAATTGTTTTCTCTTGGGTTGCTATGTTCTTAATGTTAAAGACGCCCTAATGAGCTGCCTGTTTCTCGGTAATTACAAAGCAGACTGTAGTGTGAGTTAGACGTTGGCCTACTTTGCTGATGTACCATTGAAAAAGTATGAATGTACACAAAACAGTTTGTACATTCAAGGCCGACAAAATATTAAATATACAAATGCCACCATCACATTTATAATTACACACAATTTATGGGAAAGATTTGCTTTGTATTTTTAATGAACAAAAAAGAAAGCAGAAAGCAAAATAACGTAGGCTGAAATTTACATACATTTTTTCTCACAATATCTCATCATACAGTGAGAATATTGTAACACAGTTTTTCCAGCAAATGTAAACAATGAAAACTCTATTATTTTAAGATTGCACAGAAAATATGGAATATGCATATTTCCTTATTTATATGAGAAAAATGTGGACTAGGCAGCAATGTGTGATGTGAGAGGCAGTTAGTGACAATGCATTTCTGCTGAGACTTAAAGAATATGGATGTTAAAAAAATACTCTTTTCCCATCCTAAATACGAAAAATAAAATAAAGGGGTTTATACGTAGAAGATGCATTGAATGGTGTTGTGATTTGCAGAGAAAATGCACACACTGATTACACATGTTAACTTATCTGAATTTCTTAATAAAACCATTCCTTAAATGTAATGAGGTGAATACTGCAGATCAAGTGACACCAAGGCAACTGGCCAAAACAATGGGCTAGAATTCAGAATTAATCATTCCAGTTAATCCAGTTAATAGCAAACTCATTTTGTCATTGAAAAGGAAATGAATAGTTTTCTTAATTATCTTTAATTGAACTGCAATAAGTCATCTGATATACATAAGTAATATGAACAATAAAAAACTGTATAAATAAAATAAATAAAATGGCATTTATAATCTTAACAGGTTTTGTAAAGGTTTCCTTTAAATTTGTGTTGTTATTTGCAATCCCATTGGATTGAATATGTTTTTTTTTTTTTTTTTTTAATTCCTTGCAGTTGTCTCAGAATATGAACGATGATTAAAAGTGAACATCTGCCAAATGCTAAACTATTACATATGGAAGAAACTGTGATGATGATAACTTGATCAATTGTTCCAAACTGGATTACATTAACAGATGATGTTGTTTATATTTATAATGAACATAACTGACTACATAATGAATTTGCAGGGTTATTTTTTCTGGAAACACGATATATAAATAGATATATAAATAGCATCAAAGTTTTTAAAGCAGTTTCCAGCACTGACCTCTGTACACTTCAGCCTGCAAAAGCATTTTTACTGCATTGCCAAGTCCACAGCTAATTTTAGCCAGGTTATTAACCAACTGAATCATTTTTCAGAAGAGTTGCATTCTTGATAGTTCTATTATGGCAGATTCTGAATAGCTATAGGCTGGATGATTAGACATGGTAATATATAAGTACTTCCAGAATGCCACCGAAGACTCAGGCAAGGCCAGAGCCAGTGCTGGAGGGAGGCTTACTCTTCCCCTGCACCGTTCCCTTGGGGAAGGTGGCAGGCTTTCCAGAAGCCCCACTCAAGCCTGGCAGCAGACTTCGCAGGCGCACGTCAGACCCAGCATCCATGGGAAGCAAGCTTGCCGGATTCAGCAATCTGTCAAGGAAGTAAACACGTCTGAGGCGTGATTTATTGGATAAGTGGGAAGGGAGGGGTGGGCAAACCGACTCGAATCACAGAGAGGAGGTGGGAGGCAACATTTGGTTCTCCTGATGGAACTGAGGTTTTGTCTCAAAACACGCATCCCCCATGGGGCCTTGCAAGGTACTTTTTATAGCGTGTGAAAGTCGCAGTGGATTATTCTGCTGAATCTATAGCGGTGAACATCTGATGGGCAAACACGCTGTCTGTTATAGAGCTACTATATTATGACGTGCTGTTTTTATTGTTTAAAATTGACAAGCATGAAGTTTTGTTTTCATTTACCGGAGATGTGAGAGATGGTCTAGTAAATGCAGAGACATGGGGCTTGTGTTTTTTTTTATTTTTTTCTGGAAATTTACCTGGCACCACATCATGGAAATATACACCTTCAAACATCATGTCAGATGTGTCCTCATACATGAAGCAAAATCAGCAAAATGAACAGTAACATTATTGTATGAGTTATGTAAAATATATTTTATACAATCCTGTGCAGTAGTCTTATAGATCATGTTGATGTTGGATGTGAATATAGAGGTAGAGCTCAACTCGAATTCCACCTTGTTTGGCTCATCAACACCTCATAAACTGTTTTGGGGAAGAGAAAAAAAGTATTTTTACTTCTTTTTGTCTTACAGTTTTTTCTTTTCTTTTTTTTCTGGACAAATATGTACAGTTAGTGCCCAGATTACTGCCTTAAACATTTTCTTGAACTTTCCATGACTTTTGCACAATATTTTACATTTTGTGTAAAATGTTTTCTCCACACACTCGTCAATCACAGTCCAGAAAATACCTCCTGATTAAAGCACACGTAAATCTGTCCTCGAATAGAGGGTCTGAGGTCCGCTCTCAGACGTCAGCTTTAGTTGACTTCCCAGGCTGAGTGGTGGTGCCACCCTTGTTTTGAATGCCATCTCTCCTCCATCTGCTCTCGGAATTTGCCAGAACTAGTGACAATGGTAGCTCACCAGCCAAAGTGGCTCAGTGGCAACAATTCTATTGAAGAGAAACCTGTTACTTTTCTGGGACGTAATAATTAGCTTCATTGATTTATACATTTTTCCCACAGTCCCCTTACACGGAATCCCTGAGGAAACCGTAATACCAATTTCAGACTTGTGATAAATTTGACATGCACATTTGCTTAAACAAATTACAAAAAAAAAAAGTGGTATATAAACCAAGTAGTAATATGAAAAAGTAGAATACACTGACTACAAGAGCATTTTATGACAAGGAAGTCCTGTCTATCAATGGCATACTGGAATAAATCCAATACAGTACAGCAGAACTCAACACGTTTAAACTCTATTATGATGTCAAATTAAAAAGGTTAATGCAGGAACATACAGGAAGCCGCTTGTAATGAAAACAGAGACCTTTCGGAAACAATTAAGTGCTTCCACTTCTCATTAAATGCCAAGTGTAATTTCTCCCTTAAAGAGGCACATGCATTAACCTGCCACAATACGTGTTTGTTAAAGGAGTAGGTGATTCAACTGGCTGGAAAGCAGAATTCCTCATGAGAAAAACTCTCTTGAAGAAAACCTTCCACGTGTATATTTATCAAAACACATCATTTAGTGCCACTTACATAATCACCGGGGCTTCCAAAATGATCCTGATAAAACAGAGCATATTATAAATAAGGTACAGTGATAATATAAAAAATATAAATATTTACCGTTTTATCATTGTTTCTCACAAATTTCACATAGGAAAAATAATTACGATGCAGACAGTATTTCCTCAATTTTCTGTAATTTCTACATTAGCCCATACAAAGAAATAATTTCATGCATGATAAACACGTGTGGTTTTCAAGACAAATTTGGGATCACTACACAATTTGGCATTTAAATTTGGGATCGTCAGATAATACAATGCACATTAATGTAAATTTTTTCACACATATTACTAAATGCAATGTTTATTCACCGCCATGCAACCAAAATTTTATACTTTTTAACATTATGAAACAATTTATGAAACATTTACGATAGCTGAGTAAAAAACTAACATGCTAATATCCAAATTTTTAAAATTATTTCATTTTGATGGGAAACAGAAAAATGATGTGGCTTTATTAGAATATCCTTAAGGATACAGGATTGAGAAAAATAAATATTTCCTTTTCATTTGGATATACCACACAACAGGGCTTAAAATATCAAATACTTTAAATTTGAAACCCTGCAGCCCTAAGTTTATTACAACATATTGCTATTTGAAATTTTAAATAATACATTTTATAATTAACGGCTAATATATAGAAAATATAGACCTCATGGACACGTGAATTTAAACCTTAGCCTCTCAAGCGATTTGATATGTGTTGGCAAAGGAACAATCTAAATTTACTGGAAACTAATCTGATCAGCTAATAATGCCAGCCTGTCAGCTATTTAATTACAGGATGTTCACTTGATGACTTACCGATTCTGGAATGGCAGCCTGCTTTAGCAGCACTGATGAGGGCAAGTCTTACCTTTTGTGAAAAACAAAGCAGCAAGCATTTCATGCGGAAGGGTGAAGTTTCTTTGTCTCTTTGCCGCTCTTTTTGTCCGTTTCTATAAACATTTCTGTGTGATTGGGTGTGCACATGTGCTTTTTTCTTGGACACTGTCTCTCCGTCTGGATATCACAGAAAAGGAGCGTTTGAAAACCTACATAGGAGACTTAATTACAACAGAGGACCATCTGCATATTCAAGGGGACCTCAGCTAAAGATGTGGGTTTTGGGTGTGGGGGTGGGGGTAATTAACTCCAGGCACTATAATTACAGCTGTCTTCCTCTGTTCCGTGGCCTAGGCTGACAGTGCAGCGGGTGTCAGGCTGTGACAGCCTTTTTCTCCTCTGTGCTGTTCCAATGATAAGACATTTTAATGAGTCAGCGTACGATGAGTTTATGAACTACCTGAGGCTTTTGTAATGTCTTTAGGTTTTAGCCAGGGAGGTCAAATCAAAGCTCACCTTTCTTGTGAATTACCAAAAAAAAATTAAAATACTGAGAGTGGTGTACTTCTTTGTTTGGGCATGATCTCTCGGAGGCTGGAATATGTAATACATTCCAGTCTCCTTAAAAAACATCACTGGCTGTCTTACTGTCAGAAAACCAAAGTAAAAACTAATAAGTAATGAAAAGAATTGTAACGTTGATCTCTTTTAAATTACATTAAAGATATGTCTTTGTACATCTCGACCTTCTTGGAGGAGACAAAAACAGAGAAATGAAATGTTTACTTGTGCCCGTCGTACAAAAGTCTTTTTAACTGCAAACACTTATAAAAGTGGTGAACCTTTTCACTTATGGGCACGTTGAAGTCATAATGTTATGACTGGGCTAGGATCATGACAGTTTCCTACATCTGAATATCAGCAGCAGAGACCACAGTCTCATTGCGGTTAGCATACCATGCTTGTTTATGTTTCCTTGTGCCTGGCACGGGACTCTGAGTGGCGTGAAACTGACTCCCTGCTGAAGCCGGGACTGCTGTTGAGCAAATATTAGAACTGTTCCTCCGTCCACTCAATAATGGCGCGTTTCGACAGGGAAAAGATTACCGGTATTTATCTTCATTACCATATTAGCTCACTGGCCCTTCGTCGGAACCCAGGGGAGGCTGCAGTAATTGCTGTACGCCTAGATAGACTGGAAAAGAAATACGAAAAGGGAAATTGAAGTCTGAGAGCGAGGCTTCCCCTTGAGTTTAACTGTAATCCTTCGAGAGGCGTGGACACAGCTGAAGGAAAACTAGGAATGAAAATACATTTGTTTCAGTTTACCAGACAAGCCATGTCAAAGCAATCAGTTCGAGGTTTTTTTATCACTTTATAATTCACACTTTAACGTCAAAGATTCCCAGTGTTTCTGTGCACTTTGGTGTACAACAAAGCTTTAAATTCAGGTTTAAGTTCAGAATATATTTTCAATGTATTGCACAGCCGTTACTGTGTTTTTTCATCAACAAATGACTAAATGCACACCTGCATGTGAAGACAATGACAACGGAAGAAAGGGAGAGATTATGAATGGGTTAACAAAGGCAGGCAAGAACAGTTTATTAACAAGATGAAAGGGTTTGTATACGATTGTTTCGGCTAAAGAAAGTCCAGACAAAGGTCACTGAGAGCAGTCGCTCTACACTTTAAGACCGAGTCTAATTAAAGTCAGAAGGAATGGACAGCAGAACATGGACTCCTCCTACACACATTTCTAGTGAGGAATCGGACATCGGTAGGAGTCACCAGTTCATTCTGCCGGCTCAACGTTATCTGAACAACCGAACTGGTATCTCACCTCAGCTGTCTGCCTGCCTCCTCCAGTGCAGTTACGTTGACCTCTGTTGTCCCTCCCTCTCACTGTTGTATACCACACCGTGTCTATGAAGCTGTCCTGCCCGGTGCCGGCCAAAGGGTGATGGGCTTCCCCCTTCAGTCTGGATCCTCTCAAGGGTTCTATCTCCTGAAGGTGACCTTGGGCCTGGGACTATGTGAAGTGTTTTGTGACAATGGTCTGCAGTAAAGGCCTCAAGTATTTAACTTTTAGTCTGTTTGAAAAACAATTCCCTAAAAAGAGGGCAGTCAGGACAGGAAAGCCAGTGCCACAGAAGCAGAAGCTAGAGGTTTGCACATCTCGGATTGGTTTAGAGGCGGGACAGACGAGGTGGTCTTGGGGGCAGGGGTGTGATGCTGTGTAGTGGAGTTCTCTGATTTCATGTTTTGTCTTTGGGGGATGCAGTTTACCTCTGTGCTGTAACCCATTGACCCAGGGAACCAGCATCACCTGCAGGTCATTGTAAAACTCACAAGCCCCTCACCTTATAAATCAGAGTTGTTGTTGTTTAGTCACGCAGTCGTGTCCGACTCTTCGCGACTCCATGGACCACAGCACGCCAGGCCGCCCTG
>JAACJT020000001.1:25449201-25462164 GCA_009936485.2 Gymnarchus niloticus | reverse complement strand
CTTTCCCAACATTAGCGTCTTCTCCAGTGACTCCTGTCTTCTCATTGTGTGCCCAAAATATTTGAGCTTCATCTTAAATCATAAATCAGAGACAGAGAGTCAAAACTCAAATACAGCATTTAAACAGTATTTAAGGGAATGGGTTTTAAACTGAGAGGCTGCACATTCAGATCCCGGTAGAAGTTTTACTGTTGTACCCTTGAGTGAGATTCCAACCCTAAAAAAATTAACTAATTCGGCTTCATAGCTGAGTGAAGCATTAGCAGATTAATTGCTTGAGAGCAGTAATTTCTAAATAAGGGTCATTTACTATTCCTAGTGGTATAAAACCTTCAGGCTAAATGGGTTGTGTGACTCTTTGTTCCTGGGTCTCCAGAACAGATGCAGGGAAAGGAGACAGTCCATAGGCTCTGGGAGGCCTGGCATAGCAGATGAATCAAAGGCTATGCACCTCCTCTAGCACTGTCAAGCCACCCAGGGCCAGCCTCAGGCATTGGCCGCTGCCTACGGCTCTTGTCTGTCCCTCGTCTCCTGTCCAGGAAAGTCCCCCAGCCTTGAGGAGCCAGAGTCATTTAGTGCAGGCCCTCGGTGTCTGAGAGGGCTGGGCATATGTGCTGACAGCTTGGCATGTGGTTCTGTAAGAAGTGTCTTAAATACACATACAAGCATGACGCAGGGCATGACTCCATCCAGCTTGTCTAAAGACAAAGCATTCACTGGATTGTATGCGTGCATATATTATTTCTCTGAAGTTTTACATATGTCATATGAATAAAGCTAGAATGTTGGATGTTTTAGAAGAAACTTATTATCCAAATAATTACTTGAGAAATTAAGTAGAACTCCACTTCCTTGAAAAGCAGCTCCCACCATCTATGGTCTGGAAACAGCACTGTTCTGGAGGTCAGGTTTCAGTCTCTCTCACATGCATATTTTTCAAGTGGTTTATAATTTTGTTTGTTTATTAAATCTGCTGTTCAGTCCCCAGTCCTCTTTCTTTCCAGCTTTAATTAAGACAATAATTAGGACCTTCTTATGGCTCGTTTAATGCTTACAAACTGCCTTTTGGAAATTTACATAAAGGACAGCATACGAAGGATGTGAGTGGCGAGCTTGTCGTATTTCTTTCGGCCAGAGAAGTTTAGCATGCAGCAAGCATGTTGCACGTTGGGAGCAGGGCTGAGGGGAGCTCTGACCAGTCGCTTTGACACATTTGACTTCACCTCAACAGCCACTTTCTTCATTTATCCCCACAAGCACTCCGCGGAGTCCTTGGAGTGTCTAACACACTGGGTTTGTAATTTCACACATGGGAGAACGCCGTGAGCTGTGGGCCCACAGGCTTCCATTGACATGCAACAAAAGGCACCGCCCCTCCAATCAGAGCCATTAGTGACGAACACAACCCGCCTGCACCGTGCCCTGCAAATGTGACCTGTGCATCTGTCTCGCAGATCGCCCCATTAACAGCCAATGAGATGGCCGCGGGGGAGGCACTAGACAGAAGAGGAGCCACAGAAAAACAGCATTTCATTAATTTATATACGAACCCGGCACAGTGTTTTCACGTGACCCACAATGAAACAAAAGAGTATATTGTCTGTATTTTATTTTGGAACTCAGATATCAGAGCGCCAAAATGAAACGTGAGTTGATCAGAGGCGGCTGGAGGCCACAGTGAAAATGCAAACCCATTTCAGGCTTAAAATGTTAGCTTTTGCATTAAAGAGCTGTCATCTTTCAGAGCCTTTGTTAACTCTAATCTTTTGAGTCTGTTGTTTTTTGTTCTCTAAACTGACCAGTTTGCAGTTATAGCAATGTGCTGTTACTTTTAACAGATAGCATTCTCTTCTGCTGCCAAGTTTAATGTCTGCCCGTTCTGGCACCAGCAACGGAAAAAGCATCTTCGCCAAGTTTGGCCTTCTGCCATCACCATTTCAACCTGCAGTCAGCTCACCTGAGGTAGAGTTACTGGAAGTCTTTTGTGGGAGGAGATCAGAACCCAAGGCCTTTTTTATTGCCGACTACCCAATTAGTAGCTTTTGAAATCCCCTAAAATAAATCTGAATAGCAATTTGAACGTGTTTCTTGTGACTTGGTGCTGGACACACGGTCTGACATGCGGTCCCTTTGGGTGCAGCCGGCTCTGCAACATCTCTCTGGCCGTCTCACGCACAATGGGCATCATATTAGGCACACGGGCACCCCCCTGAAGCATCATGCCCTTTCATCGCTCTATCCTCGGAAAATGAACTCCCAGCCCATCATACACTCTGCTGACTGCTCATCTGATCTGGTCGATGGTGTGAGTCATCCTGAAGCACCTCCTCGGTGTCTTTCTGAGACACGCTTCAGTGCACAAAAAGCCATGAGCTACTGGACTATTTAACTCATGTTGGTCTGCTCACAGTGATTCACGTGATACAAAGCCGGGTTTTCAACAACCATGGAACGGATAAGCAAATCATCCAGATTGGAAATGCCCGCCATCGTGCTTCGGGTGAGCGTCAGTGTCTCAGTGGTGGGGCCCAGGGTCTCCTAAATCCTTGGGTGATGTTTAGATCATACCTTCCACACTGTGCTTTCCAAAGACGACGTAAACCATGCCATTGTGCTGTAGCTATGCCAAAAGACATGTGTGCTCATCCCTCCCCCCCTTTTGTTGACCTGCAGGGCCAGAAATACCCAGAATCCTCATCATGAACAGTTTTGAATTAAACGTCATATCTGGTGCACACACGAAAAGAACAGAAATCTTTGAACAAGAAGGACAAAATATTCACCCGCACAGCCTGTAATTTCACATACATTCCTAACCAAGATGAAAACATCAGGTGATATCGAATGGTACACGGTAAATGGGACCTGAACGAGGAACTCAGTATTCGCCAGAGACCAAACAGAGTCTGGGAGTCAGGGTCGTTAGTCAGGGTCGTTAGCAAGTTGCCCTACATGTTTTCATTTGCCAAGAAGCCGACAGGGGGTCAATTGCTGCAAAATTACTAACCAATGCTGGGAAAATATTGAACAGATAATTGCCTTGCTTGCTATGTCCAGACAATTAGCTGTTTTCAAAGACATTTAACTGCCATGACTACCAGTATTGTAATTAGTTCAATATGCGTATGGAAAAAAATTTCTGAGCTAGAAAGTGGATTCAATTGTTTTCCTGCAGTAGCACCTCCACAGAAAGGGAGCCTTTTTAGGGAAACAGATGGGCCTGAAAAATCAACATTATTAGTCAAGGTAGAGTGAGGCTACTTGCTGTTAATAATAGAGATAACATTAAAATGTATATACACTGCTGGCTGACCCACAGGGGGCAGTATGAATCCCATCCCCAGGTTTACAGGGTCTCCCACTGTTGCGTGGGTTTCCTCTGACAGTTCAGACTTTTATTTGTACATGTGTCTGTGCCCTGTAATAGACGGGCAATGATTCCTGGGGGCCCCCTGGCTCGTGTCCTGTCATAGACGGGCATCGCGTCCTGGGGGCCCTCTGCCTTGTGCCCTGTAATTGATGGGCATCCATTCCTTGGTGCCCCCTGGCTCGTGTCCTGTCATAGACGGGCATCGCATCCTGGGTGCCCCCCTGCCTTGTGCCCTGTGCTTCTTGGAACTGGTGTCAAGCCTCCTCTGTAACCCATTACTCAATTAGAGGTTGGATAACAGATCTGCGTGCATGTTTCTGCACCTTTAACACACAACACTTTTGCATTGTGTAGAATTTAAAAGCTACGTGACTCATATTGATGTCAAAGGCAAACTTAGAATGTCCTTTAGGCACAGGTCAGTGGGGCTTTGCCGTATGCTTAACTCACGTCTGATTATGAGGAACACACAGGCAAAAACAGAGGAGTGGCTGAAGTTCTCTGGAAGCTGGAGATACTTAAGCTGCAGAATCCCAGGGAGATGTCCGCATCACAAATGCTGCCAAGCCATTCTTATGCAGACTGAAACTCCGCAGGAGTAGGCAGAATGACGTGTTTTTCCTCACTAGACAGTGAAGTACATCTTTAAAGGCATAAATCCCACAGTTTTGATTAGATCCAAGTCTAGTAATTACATCAGATCTTTTTCCACTTAATTGAGGACAGTAGTGATAACAGCAAACCAGGTGTCTTTTCATGTATATTTAATGCACAACCTTTAGTTATTAAATTACCCATAAATTGCACATACTTTATGCATGGTAATTGCATTGTTTCGTCACTAACTCTTAGTTTAGGTGAATGAAAGATCTGGATAAAATCAGTGTGAGCTGATCGGGTAAAACATTTTTCCTTTTTCATAAGCCACACCCATAAATATATTTTTCCATACAAAATTAAGATATAATTTGATGATAGCTGGGGTACAGAAGTATAAGGATATATGAACGAAAATCAAGGTTATTTTAGATTCTTTCGATAACCCCATTTTCCTCACATACTAGGACAAGGAGAACTTTTAGAAAGTTCAGAAGGATCACAGGTGAGCGTGCATTACCACACTCTCCCGAAAAAAGTGTCTTGAGGCAACTGTGTCATGAAAGGCACTCTAAATATAAATTGAATTGATTTGATGAGCGACAAATTAGAAAAGGGAGGCTGCTTAGTAATTCCAAAGGACGGGGATGGTTTACAGTTTAGGGGAAAGAGAAAGAAACACAAAAACTCTTTGGAGAATCATTGTGAGAGAGAATCACAAGCTCTGTGGTACTGAAGAAAAACAGAAGCCATATTTATAGCCTTGGCTTTGAGCTGGGAATGATCAACGTTCAGCTAGAAGCCCAGCAACCTAGAAGCAACCAGTAGACCTGCATGTTCTGGCAGCGAGGCTTGCCAGGGCTCTGCCAGCCTGCCTAACACTGTGCGTTCCCAAGCCTTGTCCATCATTTAGACCAGTCTCTCACACCTCACCACAGGTACACACGCACACTTTCTGTCTCAGCATACTTTTATCATAAGTCCTTGCCACATTACTGTCTCGTCTCATTCCTTTTCTAATTAAACTCCCCAGGTGAGGACCTCCAGGTCGAACGCTTACAACTGCATAAACGGGCTTTATATAAGCATGTATGTGTCTGTGCATGCCTAAATTAACATGTGATCCAATACAATTTTACTAGTATACCAGTCAATCAAACTATCAAAAAAGATTTTCATAATTGTACTGGAGATTAAAAGAGGAAAGTAGGTGTGTTAGCTGTTTGAAAAGGGACCTGCAATGTCTGGTATTACAGGGAGATGGTACCTTATCTGGCATCAACCACTCGAGCTGAAAGTCAAGGCAAACAGTCTCCCCCACAGCTCACAATGACCCTGGCAACGGCACATCTACACCTGCACGCTATCTCAGCCTGCAGGCCTCCCACGACCCGGAGCGCAAACAGCTGAGCCATTATCACAGGCGCTGACCCAGGTGCCGGACTAGCCGCGATAGCACCCCCCCAGGGAGGCAGCCGTACGCTCCCAGTGGAGTTTGCAGGATAGGACAGACCGGAGGCCAGGCACACTCCCCAAACTCGTCTTCCGTGACGTAGGGGCCGGCTGTTGCCAAGGTCAATCTGCCAACAGTGTGTCTGCCATTCCCTAATTACAGTAGGGTGACCTTGTCTTTCAGAGTCCCAAAGGCCTAAAGTGGAAGGATCATAGATGCTTTCAAACCGCTGTAGTTTTCTGGTGACATTAAATGTATGTGAAGGTGAAATGAACATGAAGTCAAACCAAGACAGCCAAACTTTCCTGCTTCCAGGCCTGTTCCCGCCTTTTTTATCTGGTATTACTCTGGTCCCTCGCTCCATCTTTTTGTCCAGCCTGGAAGGGACATTCTCACGCTAGTGAGAGCACAGTTTGTCCTGCAGCCCGCCACCTGGGACCTCCGAAACCCCACATTCCTGCTTTTTAAAGCTTAAGACTAAAAAACTCCCGAAGAGCTGATTGTTCATCCTTCAGGAAAGTCCGCAAAGTCACTGCACGACCTGTATGACCACACAAAGGACACACGCATTGAAAAGCACCTTTGATTTCCTTACATTTTCCTTCCTTTCAGTATGTCCCCGTTCAAGATGTGGCAGTCATAAAATTCAATGTGAAATCAAAGTGACACCTGACACCAGAAAGCAAAACAAATCCACTGTAAATGATAATACCAACCTCTAGCCGCTGAGGGAAAGTATGAACCTGATGTGATTCTGATTGAAAACCTTTAGATGCTTGAGCTGTAAAATCACAAAGTTAATGAATCCTTTATTTGATTCTGGATCTTTCTGCACATCTCTGCCTTTCGTTTAGTTTTGTTTTGTCTCCAGACGTTTTCTCCTCCTGGGAGTGCTCTCCATCAGGTGAGCTTCTGCTCCGTTGCCAAGGAAACAGCAGGTGCAGTCTGGGGGGCTTTGAATACAAGGTTCTCTAGAGACCACTGTGCAATGCATCGTTACTGGCTGTGAGTAAACTGTAAACTGGCAGTGTTGAACACACTGGAGACACAAAAGAAAGCAGGATCACCGCTGAACCAGAACTTTTGTCTGGATGGAGATGGATTTCACTAGCGTGTGGTAAGAAAGATAGAAAGCTGGGAAGGTAGCCGCAAGAGCCACGATAAAAACAGGACATCCTCCTGTTTATACTGTGGCACTGGACAGAAAGTAAACTCACCCACTGGCACGTACAATGCTTTACAGTTTGTTTATTCCCGAATCAGGATCATTCTGCGTCTTTGAAGAACGCGTCCATATCAAACAAACAAACAAACAAAAAAACTTCAGGGTGTTACCTGTCTTATTAAAATAATTAAAGCCAAGTGGTGGTTTTTTAATTACACAAAGGAGAGTGCAGAACGGGTCCCCTCAGAATGTGTGAGTGCCTGGCTAGCTCTCCACAGAGGCGCGTTCCCTCCTCGACTCTGACAACAGCGTGCAGCACCTTCTGGCTTAACAGAGCCCACGCTGTGTGTGAGAGGAACCCACAGTGCTGTTACAGCACGCTGAGATGTGGCACTCAAATTAGAATCCAAACATGTGACCTAGATCTCCTAAAACACACACACTCACAAATACAGTTCTCTCAGAACAAATACTAAAGCTCGTTCAGTTTGATAATATAATTTTTTTCTGAGTTTTGGTTTCCATTAATGTCCCACATCTGATTCTGATGTCCACTTACTTAGTTTTATGTGTAAAAGTGTGTTTATTACAGAACAGAGGAAACAATGTGAACTAGATTCAGGGGTGTACTCCTCCATTCTTTGAACTTTTAAACAACACACTGCTACAGAAATGGTGAAAGATGATATTTAATTTTTTAATGCAATCTGTTACCTTTAGGTTCAGAGACCTCTTTGCTATCATGAAACAGCAAATAAAAATGTTCCCTTTGTTTAAGAGACTCTCGTAGCTCATCGTCATTCGAGTGAAGTGTCACCTTCCGCAGGGAAAGGGGAAAAGTGCGGAAGTCAGAAACCTACAAGATCTCAGAAAAAATAACAAGCGCGTATTAAAATAGTGTGGGAACGTCGCGGTTTCAGAAATGAATAAAAATAAAGATTAAAATAATTAGTGACTTTTTGGCAGATGGCTGAATGACTTTAGCACCTCTGTAAAGACAAATTAAACATAGTGGATGAAAAAAAAAATTGCTAAGCTGAGAATGGTGGCTTTTTTGCGGAGTTAAAAATATACCTGACACTGGCATAATTGAACCTCCCTTGAATGCAGCTGGTAACATTTTGAATTTATTATATAGCTATATTTAGCATTGATAACACACGTTGAATAATGGAGTCTTGAGGTAGATTCATTACAAAACGCATTATGATTTAATCAAATGGCAAAAAAATGTGTTCATTATTCTCTGACAAAGGGTCCATTTGTTTAATCCTCTTTTGTCTCTCGGGCAGTGGGGTGGTGAAATGGTTCCCTTTGACACAAAGCTTTGCTGGTGTGAAGCGGTGCTCAAAGGGTGAACTTCCTTCTAAGACACCTACGATTCTTCTGTTCCCACTCGTTTCAAAGTCAGTGGTGCCTCAAACAGAATTAAAATAGTCGAGATTCTCAATTCTCCAGTGTTTTTACAGATAAACGGTTTAATCATTTCCAATTAGTATGAAAAAGAGAGGTCAAGGATGTTTGCTATTTTAAGAGCTGACAGATCGTAAGCATGTAAACGATGTTAAATATATTGTGCATACATTAGTCGTGAGGTGAACCGAAATGTTTTATGTGAACCGACGACAGAAGACCACACAAGGAAGAAGGTAAACATTCGCTCTGTTTTTTAAACCGTGACTGATTCAGTTCCTCATTAGCAGTAGAATTCTGCAGACTCCCTTCATTTGGACATTCTGTCAACGAGCCTGGAAAATACTCGTTTATTTAATAATCATCACCGTACATTCTCTTGTTCGTCCATCCATCCATCCATCCATCTGTCCATCATCCATGACAGCTTATCTGGTCAAAGGTCATGAGGAGGCAGGAGTCTCTCCTGGAAGGGTTTGGACTATGAGAGCAAACTGGGCTATCCGTACGACTGTGTAAAGCCCTTTGTGACAGCGCTTCTTGATAAAGGCGCTATGTAAATAAAATTGAATTGAATTGAATATGACACCCGTACAAACAAGGAGAGCAGGTAAACTACATATTTATCTCATAAGTGAAAAAACATTTTTTTATCTTAAACCTTCACTCCACATTTTTTGCTGCAAAAAACACACAGACATGCATGCTACATGCACAGAGATTGTCAAAAACACACTTTTGCCAGTCATGACGATCTGAGCGAAACCAGCATTTTTAAAATGTTTACATGGCAGAGTGAGGAGTTGGTTGTGTTTAAGCAAATGAAATGATTAAAAGTACAGTTATTGGATAACTAGATGCTGATGCTGCTTTGGCTGTCAAAACATGTAATTTTGGCATTCCTCTTCTCGGGTTAAATCCACGAAGGTAAGAGCGGAGTGGTGAGGGAGTATCTAATTAACAACAAGGGGAAGATCTCCCTGGGGAAAAGGATTTAATTTGCTGCTTTCAAACAGAGTTAGCAGAGTTTAATCTGAAGCAGCTGGGCTCTCTTTGAGCCAAACTGGCCTTGCAAGCGCCTTCATCTCTGGTGGGGTTGGTCATCCAGCAGGGGGCGCTGGTAGAGTGACCTCTCCACCACGTAACCATTTCAGTCCTAGTCGCTTACATCAAGAATAGTTTATTGAATTAAATCACACCCTGTTACTTGTATAGTTGTTCACAACAATTTTGACAATAACTGTTTGCCTGGCAATCTGAGATTCAGGTCGGCATTTCTGAAAAGCGCATAGTATCAGTGAGATTGCATACCTGGCTACTAATGGAAAGGACCGAATGCTGTAACGTGACATCGGAAAATCACACAGGCACATGAAGAAAAGAACAGAGCAATTATACACAGCTGTGAATGTGCCTAAATACTTGACCATACTTCATCTCCCTCACAATCTGGTAGGTTTTCAGTAAAAGAAAAACAGTCTTGCTGAAGAAACCCAGAAATATTTGTGCTTTTAGCTGAAATGTAAATATACAACAAAGGCATCACCAGCATGCTGAGGCTGGCTCAATTTTGCATCCATCATTGACTGTGACTGGGGGATCTTGTGACTATGGCCATTTCCATTTGGCAGTACCTGGAAGACAAATCCATTGCTCAGCAGAGTTTAAGGATCAGCCTGGCGAGAGAAGGGCACTACAGTAGCATTATTGTTAGAGCTGGCCAGAAGTAGGGGCTGCAGAGCTCCAACAGTATTATGACGGCAGCTCCCTGTTCATTTCGCAGTCCACTAGGTGGGAGGATTATGGTGTTCAGGGCCTGACTCCTGGACTAGGTGGGAGGACTATGGTGTACAGGCCCTGACTCCTGGACTAGGTTAGAGGTCTATGGTGTTCAAGGCCTGACTCCTGGACTAGGTTGGAGGACTACGGTGTTCAAGGCCTGACTCCTGGACGAGGTGGGAGGACTATGCTGTTCAAGGTCTGACTCCTGGACTAGGTGGGAGGACTCTGGTGTTCAGCGCCTGACTCCTGGACTAGGTGGGAGGACTATGCTGTTCAAGGCCTGACTCCTGGACTAGGTGGGAGGACTATGCTGTTCAAGGCCTGACTCCTGGACTAGGTGGGAGGACTCCTGGCATGCGCGCTTCTCCTTGCCCCCATTCCCCCAACAGAGTTTTACAGGGATACTACTGAAAAATGCCCCACTCTTAGGCACACTTCTGAAGATAAATAACATTTAAATAACAATAAATCTGATAATGAAGCAACCTTTTCCTCCTGGATTCTCTGTTGGGTCGAGACCTCAACATTACGACAGGCACACCTACTGCTTTATGTTAATTTGGACTTTGACTTTCCAAACAGAGCAGGGAATAGGAAACACATGTCTTACTTGGGGCAAACAGGACAAATCACTCTTTCTCTCGGCGGCCTCAGCGCCATGTGAAACCGCAGTCCAGGCCCAGTTAAAATAATAGTACAAGGGCATTTTCTGGCTCTCAGACACATAATGGGAAGGAGACCTTTTCACCCTGGATCCCATTTGCTCATTCCCAGTGTGCAGGACACTGGACAGGCTCAGGAAAAATGAACTTGTGGTCGAGCAGGCACTCCACCAGACTGTGCTGTAGCTCCAAAGCATCACACCGATGTGTCTTTTGTGCAGTACCGGCATCAGTGATGTCTGACAGGTCCCCGTCTCCTTCGACTTGGTAGAAAACTAAACGGCACTGCACCTGCCTGGCATCGCTGAACAACATCGATCAAATAACGCTGCCACTTAATGTTCTTAACTCTGCATATGTAATCGTATACAAGTGTGTGAGCCCAGTGCTGTTGAAGGGTTATTCTTACCGATAGCAAAGCTCTATTGTGTTCTCTTCTTCTGTTGGAGTGAATTTGATTGGCCAGTGAATGAGAACTGTTGACAGATTGCAGATACTTAATTCAACAAGGCTTTTACTTTCAGAGTACATTATCAAGATGTATTAGGGCATCTGTGTCACTAAATACTTCATTCGCAGAACAGCAGTACCACAAAGCTGAGAGCTGACAGCCTTAAACAGAAACTTTTTCTCCTGTGTCAATAACGCGTTGCAGTCTAGCCCAATAAAGTGTCTTGCTTGTCTGCATGAGTACTTTATATGCATGCCTTTATGAGTTATTGTGCTTGGTGTTCAATTTGAGGGGAGCTTGTCTATTACAGAAATCATCATCTGTGTGGCCAATGTTCCCAGAAGGTGTTATATTAATTAAATTTATAGATTAGTATAATTGTTTTATCCATTGCATGGAGCTTGAAGTTATTTATCATCCACATACAGCAAGGTTCAATTCACTCTCAATAATTGAAAGATTTCCTGGAAAAATTCCAGACTCGCACGTTTGTGTTTTTTTTTTCTGTTGCCTGGTTATGCTTGTTGGTTATTTATCCAAACTCTATTTTTCTGCTTTGTATATAACATTTCTCTGTGGGTTTAAATTCAATGTATGAATTAATTATAATTATACAGTCCTAATAGCTGAGTCCTTTAGCTGCCTGGGTATAACAATGTAGTCATACACAGAAATGCCAAGTATAAATATCATTAAACATCAGGTGTGTCGTTAAAACAGAGTACATGTGTGAATGAGAGGGAGGACAGTGGAATGGTGAGGATGCAGGGATTAGAGTTGGCCAAGATGGATGAGTTTAAATACTTGGGGTCAACAGTTCAGAGTAATGGGGAGTGCGGAAAGGAGATGAAGAAGAGGGTGCAGGCAGGGTGCAGTGGGTGGAGAAGAGTGTCAGGAATGATTTGTGACAGACAGGTACCAGTAAAAGTGAAAGGTAAGGTCTACAAGATGGTGGTGAGGCCAGCTATGTTATATGGGCTGGAGACGGTGGCACTGATGAAAAGACAGGAGGCAGAGCTGGAGGTGGCTGAGTTAAAGATGTTAAGATTTGCATTGGGTGTGGTGAGGATGGACCGGATTAGGAATGAGTATATTAGAGGGTCAGCTCAGGTTGGACGGTTTGGAGACAAAGTCAGAGAGGTGAGATTGCGTTGGTTTGGACATGTGCAGAGGAGAGATGCTGGGTATATTGGGAGAAGAATGCTGAGGACGGAACTGCCAGGCAAGAGGAAAAGAGGAAGGCCAAAGAGGAGGTTTATGGATGTAGTGAGAGGGGACATGCAGTTGTTGGTGTGACAGAGCGGGATGCGGAGGACAGGAAGAGACGGCGAAGGCTGATCCACTGTGGTGACCCCCGATGGGAGCAGCCGAAAGGGGATGATGATGATGATGTGCCATTAACACTTTTTGTAAGTGTATGGGTTATCACCAGGGTCATTCTTAAAAATTATATGTTTTTTTCTTACAAAGTCCTATTATGCTCCAGAGCCCATCTACTAATTGAAATAATGACACCTTGGAAATCATCATTATGACACTAAAAACAAAATAAATTTTATTAAAAATATGTAGATGTGTTTATATACCGTGGTGCTTGAAAGTTTGTGAACCCTTTAAAATTTTCTATGTTTTTATATGAATGTTACCTAAACCAGCATCTGATTTTCAAACAAGTCCTAAAAGTAGATGAAGAAAACCTAGTTAAACAAATGACACAAAAATTATTATATTTGGTCATGTATTTATTAAAAAAAAAAAAAAATCCAATATCATATCTGCGTGTGGCAAAGTAAGTGAATCCTTAGGATTATCATGTAATTTGAAGGTGAAATCAGAGTCTGGTGTTTTCAATCAATGGGATGACAATCAGGTGTGAGTGGGAAACCCTGTTTTATTTAAAGAACAGGGATCCAGCAAAGCCTGATCACACATACAACACATTTGTGGATGTGTATCATGGCTCAAACAAAGGAGAAGGAGGTGTCTGAGGATCTCAGAAAAAGAGTTGTTGATGCCCATAAAGCTGGAAAAGGTTACAAGACCATCTCTAAAGAGTTTGGACTCCACCGA
>JAACJT020000001.1:25397506-25449101 GCA_009936485.2 Gymnarchus niloticus | reverse complement strand
GCTTCGAGAGGCGGTGGAGGACAGGGCGGCCTGGCGTGCTGTGGTCCATGGAGTCACGAAGAGTCGGACACGACTGCATGACTAAGCAACAAAATATATATAAAAAATAGCAGATGTACGACATTGAACAAATTATACTGTACCTATGAATCCGTTCACTTTTGTCTCCCAAAAGTCTAACCTTTACATTCCCATCATGGGAGGTGGGCAGTCAAGTAGGGGACTGCATGACATGACCAAGGACGGTGGGGCCTGCCCTCCTTGGCTGCTCCGGTAACCATGAAGTCCAGTCAAGCACCCCAAAACAGCTAGATAGCAAAGCTCTGGTGAAGACCAAGCAGTGGAAGATGTTTCCCGGCATTGAATGTGCCTAAATATCAAGGCAAACAGCAACAGGAGGGCTCAGTATCTTGAATACCAGGGAAACAGGCCTTTACTACCAGGCTTCGATGTCCCAAGACGATGACGTATTCAGGGGCATCAGATCATAGCCAGCATGACAACAAGCAGCAGGGTGACAGCTCCTGAAAACCTCAGTTCCCGGGGTCAGCCTGCAGCAGAAGGTGCAATTATGAAGGCGAGTGCCTCTTTTAATAAAAGAATAAAATTATTTTAGAGGTACCGTCAGGCAAGAAATTGCTTTGCATTTTCACACACCATGTTTTTGGGTTATAGAGGTTTGGTTATGCACCATGAAACCAGGAGAATTCATCCACAAATTTGTCATAATCATTTTTACTCATCCAGCGTATTTGTGTTTCACATTCACGTGTTTTTCATAGCAAATAAGAAAAATTAAAATGAATATTAATGTTTCTTCTGCCTCAAGTCTGTTGTCTCCCGCTACCAGATTCCCTTCTGTATCTGAGCATAGAAGAAAGTGTAGAAATACTTTTTATTTTTATCCATGGAATATTACATTTCTGTACATCATTTGTTCCATGACATTTGCAAATCTAAGAGACAAATCATCTCTGTTCCATATTTCCGTGTGTGCAGAGGTGGCTTGGAAAGGTACAGAATAAAGCGAAGGCTCTCATCAATCAATCCGAACATCCTGACTATAAGAATCAAAGCCCGCAGGCTTTGAGTGTTTAAAAACTAACCCAGCTGACCCACATGCAAGTGGTTTCGTTGTCATATTAAAAAGAGAAGTGTACATTTAAGGGATAGCTATTTACAGTAAGGGTGCAGGACTTCCTGCTGACAAATTTTCAGAGGCATTAGTCAAAGCAACAGCGTGTTCATGTCTGAAAACATCAGGTAAGAATGCATCCTGGATTCATTTCTGTTCAAGCTATAATCTATGAGCAGCGCTTAGTGTTCAAAAATAAGAACTGTTATGACACATCCTTATCTGGCAAATGAAAATCACATTATCTTGAAAAGGATTAAAGCCTACATGTTCTGGGTCCCTGGAGTTTTTCACGGGGAAAAAAAATAATTCAGTAGATGGTTCAGACTTAAATTAAAGATTTAATGGACACTAAACGCAAATTTTGAGGTCAAGCAGAAGTTAAGAAAAAACATTTTAACATGGGAACCCAGTGAGAGATTTAAGACATTGTGTAACAGCATGTGAAGGTGATGTACCTTTAAGAAGTTTAAGTTACAATGACGATGAGCACTGGTTTACAAGCTGTGGTGCCAAGTTCTGACAATAATTACCAGCAAAGATATTTTGAATCATACACATTGTGGTGTGGTTTGCCAGACTTAATGTATTTAAAGACAGAATTCCAAAATACAAACCTTGTGTTTCCTCTAGATCTTTTATGCATTGTGAGGTGTAGCAAGTTTGATTGTTTTCGATTTGCTTTTTTCATGCTGAATTGCTGAGCAATGTTGTGAATAAGTCAGTGTACAAACACCCATGCTTGACAAATGACTTAAATGCTAGTCTGTGGTTTTCCATTTTCAGCAATGATCCAATCAGTTAACAATAGAAATCATGAAAACACATCCCTAACAGCTCAACCCTATGATCCAAATAAAATCCTTCAGGGTAGGCAATGGGTTTGAGGTACTCCTGCTTGGATAATGGACATGGTCCGGCCAACAAGGTCAAAGAGGAAAAACACGGGAAAAACAGGAAAATGCTTCAAGCCCAGCTGTTCAGCATAGCAAAGCCTCGTTTCCCCCTGAGATAAGATCTTGTCTAAAGAGGGAAGTATAAAGTACGGAAATCTCTTCATCACACACATTTACATGATTCAAGTAATATAAATGGAAATAACCTAACACCAAGATGGTGGGGATGTGGTCTCTCTGGAGGTGTTCAGGTAATTATGCCAGTGCTTAAGGAAGGCTCACGTTCCACTAGCCTAATAGATGTGCTTTCGATGGGTGTCCAATTAACAAAAATTCCAAGTAACGTCTGAAAAATTCACATTAACGTATTAATATGTTTTGCTGACTATTCAAAAAACCATCAGCGTGACTGTGTTTACATTCAGTGTTTATAAACCATTACTCGCTGCATCATTATTTGTAACATTAACTTATTTCCCAAGTGGCTTTTTCACATCAAAATATGGAAATGTCACAGATCAGTCTGGTGGCTAATGCCAAGTTAACTAAAGATTTTTTGCTGATTAGGCTAATGATAATTCATTCATCTGTATTTAAGCTCTTGATAATGCCGTTGGAATATACAATGCATCATAGCACAACAAAATCAAAAATCTTTATAATGCTGTCACTCATTAAATTCAGCTGAAAAGTAATGAGAGAATGCCCCAGATTTCCTCGTTCACGTAATTATGATCCTTTCTATGACGATCTTCCTGATTTATCTCTTACCAGGCTGGACTACAGGCTCTGGAGACTAGCTAGCCTACTTCATAACATAAAGAGCAGATTATTTTGTTGTCTGAAGATCTGCCAAAGAGATGAGATTACTGGCATTTAAGCCTCATATAAATCGTTTGCAGATGACCCTAAAAATGCAACCACAGAAAATGGAGGATTTTTGTGGGGAAGAAAACATCCCAAGCAGAAGTTAGTCACTGGGAGGCACTTCCTGTTGACAGCTCCACACACTCAGGAAAGATTAAACCAGACGTCAATCTCGGGAGTGCATTATGGTATGGTAATTAAATGACAAATGGAAAATTATATTCAAGTTAGAAAAATGTCTCTTCATATGAAAGCACCTCTCATTGCGTGCCAGCTGACTGAAACAAACTGCCAAATGCAGTGCATTTCAATGACATAAAATGTAGTTTGTGGATGATGGAGGAGCAGAACAATTAAAAGACATGATTTTGAATCAACCAGAGAAGAAGGATTAATAGAGTGAGGCATGCTGATTAGCAAAGGTGGCAGAGGAACTGTGTCAGTTTAGTAACAGCAGACTCACAGCGTGCTAACAGTCTTTTATGCAAAATTGCAGGCTATGCAATGCAGCAGAGGGGTCAACTCACAGTCAGGGTCAAGAAGCAGGCTGCTCCTAGAACTCAGAGTGGTTTTAATGAGCAGATTCGAGTTTTATTTTTACACACTGCTAGGACAGGAGCACGAAAATTGAGGGTGGCTCTTAATTCAGCCGTCAAAGACGGGCTATTCTGATGCAGTAGTGTGAGCTGAGCTTATAGCTGCCATACATGGTTTTTTTAGAGAAAACAAAACAGGTAAAATAGCAAAACAATTTTTTTTTCACCTGTTGATCACTGCTCCTTACAGTTTCCATGTTTAAAATGTTAAATAACATTCAAAAGTCACACGAGTATAACTTTGTAAAAGTAACACATTATACAATAATTTCAGTGTAGGGATATTTATCTTCAACCACAATCCAAGAGCAGTAAACATCTAAATTATTACACTACATAACTATTTTAACATATGAATGGTACTGACATAACATTTGTGAAGAGCTGGCTTTGGCACACTTCAGGGGGGCAGTTGTGTTGCCTCACAACTCCAGGCCGAGGGGTTTGAATCAAAGCTTCACTCTGCGTGTGGAGTTTGCATGTTCTCCCTGTGTTGTCTGGATTTCCTCCAGGTTTATCGGTTTTGTCCTGCAGTCCAAAGATGTGGAGGTTAACTAGTTAATCTAATTTCCCCTGAGGATAAGTGTGTGTCATGGACTGGCATCCCATCCAGGGTGTACCCCTGCCTTGTGCCTTATCCTTGTGACCCTATTTAGGATAAACATTTTGGAGGTGGTTGAACAGAATTGTTTCTTTTTTTAAATCAAACACGTAAAACAATACACACAAAAAAATTTGAGACTGTCTTCATAGTCAGATTAAGAAAGTGTCATTTTAAACTTATCTGAAAGTCAGTTGTTCCATACTATCTCCTGTAGCTGCATGAAGTACTGAACCTGCCTCCTTGAATTAACCACGAAGGCTTACATTTACTGACCTCCAACAAGCACATCGCTGGTGTTTATGGCACTGACTCCTGGGTGCTGATGTCAGCACCCAGAACTACGGTCATCCAAATGCACTTTGTGTTTTCAGATCACAATTTGTTTTCTAAGCTCCTAGCTTTCCTTGACAGTTTCATTGCCAGATTCCTGATTTGTAGGATCCAGGATTATGACCCTCTGCTTCCAGACACTTCTAAGATTACCTTCCTCAGAGTTCTTCTATTAAAAACCCAATTTTCCATTTCCTTTTTGCCCTCAAGTAGAACAACAAATAAGGAGCATCAGTGTTTATGCACTTCTCTCTGCACTAATGAAGCACAACTGAACAAACAGGCACTTTGCTGTTCCACAGCGCTAAAAATTTGGAAAGAGTAGCACAGCCAGGCCAGTATATAATTGAGGAAATGAGACATTGTCATTAAGTCAGGCAGTGGTTACCAAAGTAAATATTATGTTGGACCTTTTGAGTTCAAACAAGGAAACCGTTAGTAGTAGTAGTTTAATTATTGACATTTTTAAGGCACTTAGGTTGCTATCCTTATAGTTTGAAGGGATTCATTTAAATTCATGATGGTTTTCCAGACTAATCTAACCATTGCGACAGTGAATGTCAATGACTGATAAGCTCACTAAAATTACTTCAGGTTATACGAGTCAGTTTTAAGTTGACTTGAGCTATCAATCAATGTCCTTTTAAAAGTTTTACCATATTCAACATTTTTTATTATCCTTTTCTCAGAAGTGGGGCAGTCTGTCATGCAGAGCAAAATAAAATGAATTATAAATTTACAAAGATGAAAGCAGAGATGAAGTTCTCAAACCCTAAGAAATACAAAGTCATTGCAACGTCTGTTGAGCTCAGAGATCGTGACTCCCTCACAGATTGTGATTCTTGTAGTGGCCTGGAGCTGGAAAACCTTGAAGCCACATTTAAAACAGAGCTCTCTTGAAGGAATATAAAGCAGCCACAAATAAGCCTACATGCCAATTATGTTAAAGTGAAGGATTTAATCACGCCTCAGGCGCCTTTTCCTTTCACTGCTAGCAGGAACTGCTTACTTTTAGAGTTAATTGGAATTTCCATCGCAGGTAATTGAAATGGCAGGCCTGGCAATGAGGTAGCACTCAGGGTATGGGGTAGCATGCTGTGACAAGTTCTCGAGGCCAGGCCTGCAGAATGCAATTAGGCAAATGATGGAAGCACCCTCATAAAAATCTGCATGTGACTCTTGCCAGGTTACATTGTCTGCACAACTATTCAGATGGCTGAAAAACTGACTGAATCTGAGATTTACTGTATCTTGTTTCCACCAAAAAACACAGGATGTTTGCATTGTTTGCTCCTCGCTGGCCTTCAGCTTCATCACCAGCTGTCTGGGTTTTCACTAGTCCAAAACAAACAAAACATAAGTCATCGCAAACTCAGTCACAAAGCTGCGTTCTCTTCCTGGGTTTCATTCCCTCCAACGAGTGCGGGTGCAGAAACCGCAGGTCCGCCAATTTCCCTCACTGATGAACTAAAAACTGCTTCCTTTGATCTGGTCTCATAATTAAGAAATTTATTACTTAACATGTTGGAACAAAGAGAATATGATGTCGTGATAATTTCACTGTGCGTTTTGTTTCAAGATAAAATTAATGCCTAAGGGTTGGCAATAGTTATACTGCAGGATTTAGCTAAAAGAGTCAAAAATCCTTTTGAATAAAGAGTAATGTACTGTACTACACGTCATCCTAATTAGTCTGATTAATAAACGATGTTGTCCATGATGACGTGAGAATAATACATTCCAATGCATTTGTCCATTCGCCTTCTCGAAGCACTTATTCAGTATGTCTTGACGGTGAGCCTATCCCTAGATACACAGCGGTCAAGAGAGTAAACATCCCGGACACTCCATCACAGGGCCCACACTCCAGCAGTATGAGCAATTCAGAGGCATCAGTTTTTGTGGAGCAGCATTCAGACCACACACACAGAGCTGGAGGCAGGACTAGAAGCCTAACCTCTGGAGGTGTGAGGTCCAGTGTCAACCCTTTCCAAAACAGCCTTTCAGTGTTGCACGTAAAAACATCCATCTGGAGTTCAAGAATATGTCAACTCTTTTCATTTTCTGCTTTGAAACTGCAATACTCTTTGAATCATGTTGTTAATTTTTAGTAAATTACACTTTTTTTTTATACCACGAAAAGGATTACTTGTGCTTCTCACTCTGCTGATGTGCTCTAGATGAAACAGCAAGGCACTGCAAAACACTTGGGCTCCTGCTGCAGAAGAAATAGAGAACTTCAAACAGCTGGAAATCTTTGACATCTGCAAGACCTAAATCCTCCTCTGGTGGGTTTCTGGGGGGGAAAAAAAAAAAAAAAAAAAACTTAGGGCACAGTGCTGTTTGTCACAATAATCCTCAGTCATAAGATGAACTTTAAAGGTTCACTGAGGACCTCCAAAACTGTACCTGATTTGAAAGTGATTGCATAATCCATCATTTTACAAACAACCCTAACGTGCTGCAATAGCATTCAGATTTATCATCTGGCAAGTCAAGGAAACAATATGTACCATAAGAAACCTTTAAGAGTTGTCTTTGGAGTGGATGGTAGTTCTGCCTACTGTCCATATCTGACTAGATGGGAATGCCTGTTAATATTGAAGCACCATGTCTTGCTTCAAGCTCCTGAAGCATCACTGTAATCAAGAGGTAATATGCCATCATCTACACCAGAATGGAAAGCGGACAGTAGAATGCAAGGTCGCACTTGGTGAGATCCACAAACAGGTTATTGCCTGTATTCACTCATTCGTATGCCAGTGGTGCAGCTACTATTTGTATAATTTAAAAGAAACCAGGCAAATAATGGAGCTCTTTGCTTAATATTTTGTGGCAGGTGGTAAAAGTGTCTTTTGGTTAACAACGACTGTAGCTGGCGATGAAAAGCATGAAGTCCTCACATGACAACTTGTGGAGGACAAAAGGAGAACAGAGAAGACAGCAGTACCTGCGGTGTGCCACCACTCCAAGCAGATCTTCACCCTCATCCTTCAGCTCACCTCATCATCACTCGTCACCTCTAATCCAAACCATTGCTGGGTTTAAAGCATCCTCCTTAAATCAAAGTATTCACTGGAGCCAGACCAAATCTGAAAATGCCGAAGGACCCACACCGCCTGGATAAAGACCCCTGCCATGCTGCACCACCACATTACAAACGTAACAAGTGCATCCGGCTTTAACCATCCACCGCATATCCGGGTGATCAGGAGTCAGTGGTTTCCTACCAGTTAAAGCTCAGAGTGCTGGTTCTGCTTGAAATGAATGATGAGCAGCAGTGGCCTGGATCAATCGTGTGAATTTTTCATGTGTGCACATCATGTTCCCTCATTTTCCAGTTTCTCTTTCCCTGATTGCCTCCATGTTCCACCCGTGTCTCCTGTTAAAGTCAATAGTCTCATTCAAGATCAGCCTAGGTTCTGTGCAAAACTGATTGGTGCCTGGCTCTGTGCAAAGCATGCTGGTTAGTTAGTTGTATGACTTTAGGCCGACTTGCTGTGAGGTCACGCTGACACGTGCCATGGTAAACTTGCAAGAGCGAGGTGGAGGCTGTTTTCAGAGCCAGGTGCTCTTTAGTGGACCAGCTGCTCCAGCATTCCACCACCCAGCATACGTCATAGCTTAGCGCTCGCCGGATAGAACTTCTTTCGGCTCCCTTGATGTATTTAGTTATTCATTCATACTGCAGTTTTTTTTAAATTCTGAGCTTTTATCACCTTCATTGCCCATGAAATCCATCTCCATGCTACAGCAGCGGAATTTCTGTTGCATAGACTTCGTCAGCAGAAAGAAGGCAAACACAAAATATCTTCCATTGCTTCCAAGTTGCAGTTCACGTGAAAGGCAATCTTCTGACTTGACCACCACCTTTTAACTCCTTCAGTGACTGCTGCCACCTGCTCTCACTGACTTTCTAGCTAAGGCAGGAGGCATCTCAAATGAGCCCTCTCTCTCCTCTTGTCTTGGCCATGCGTTTGTTTGCATCACTGATAGTCTTTTTGGTGACCTTGTCAATACCAGTTCTTTTTGTTACTTGCGTAGTCTTGCCCATCACATCCATGAAATCCAAGGCAGACAATCCAATCTGCAACCAAATCCAAAAAACAAAAGACACAGAAGAAAACAGGGCAAAGGATGACAATCAGTGGTCATGTACGGAATGCACAGATCTCCGAACCAATGTTCAGTAGAGGCGACAGAACTCAATACTTTACAATGTAGGTAAATGAGCTTGAGGGCTTTATCATGGTTCAAATGAGTCAGTACTCCGGTGATGAGGAGCAGAAATAAGCTGGATGTGGCTGGCTGGGTCCAGGCATGACAATTAGTTTGGTCTAAGTCTTTAGGACCAAAATTGTTAGGTGATATTTGAATATCATCATATCTCTTGTAGCTTACATTGTTTATCTTCCTGATCTGACCAAGAGGATTTGTAGGCTTTCTATTGATGGAGTGTAATTTCTAATGCAAAAGATTTCCTGTGCAATGGAAACCACTGTCCATTTTGTCCAGTTTCAGTTTTTCCCAAACTAGATCTCCAGTACTGTCTAATCAAGCCGTTATAAGTCAGTGAGCATAATGAACAAACTAAACCAGCCGTATTTATGGTTCATGTAAATGCACAGGCTGGAGACTTCAAGGCAGTCCCTTGACAGGGGAGTGATAGAGGGAAAACGGAAATTCTCTCAAAGGACAAACAGACATTCTGTACATGTGTACATTGTTGTGAGTTTTAAAGACACTTTGAAGTTCTTGTTCCCCCTTCAGAAGCCAGAGCTGACTTGAGGAAACGGCAGCTTAAAGGCAGTCAACAAGCACACTGGTCCATTCAGCAGGGCAGCACGTGAGCCAGGGACAAGGCTTAAGCAGCCTGTTACTGCAGCGTTGGTGATACAAGATGTTACTGACCCCATCCGGCAGAGGTTTTGGCAAAGAGACACTAAACCAAACAGCCTCTCTGTGAATTAAAAAAAATGCATGATAAATATTCCATACAACTATCTCCCTGATAGAGGAATGTCATTGCAGTATACTTAATATAAAGGCAAGTCAAGTGAAAAATTGAAAGTCTAATGAGCGTTGTAAGAATACGACCCATCACTGGTACATTATATTATATGGATTTTTATATCTGTAAACTCAATTGAATTCTGTCAAATTAAAGGTAATACTTCCTTTATCAAGGCCAGAGCAATATTAATGTGGGAGCTCTCTACTTCTGCTGTTAAAACTTAACAGATATTTGAGCTAGTCTTCTTTTCAAAATAAACAAAGTGAATCAAAGTCAACTTAGAAAGCAGAGTCTGGCATGAGTCAATGCTTGACCTCAGCTGACCACTAACCCTATTTCTTGCAAGAAAGCTGTTTTTTTTTTTAACATAGGAAGGCAAACAAACAGCACAGAAGAGTCAAACCAGCAGGAAGCTTATGAGGAAGGTAGTGTGTTAGGATATTCTTACAAAAAATATCATCTTGGGTGGGGGGAAGATTCTTCTCAAAATATGAAGAAAAGCACTAAGATAATAACAAGGATGAAGGTAATTTTGAATTTTTAGTTTTTTAGTATTTAATGGCATGAGATATATTTTAAGAAGCATTACAGAACATTAAAGGTCTGTGTTTTAAAGCCCACTTGGAGCAGAATCTGTCATTAGGGAAATTAATTGTCAGTACTAAAGAGACCACCCGATCACCAAATACTGTCAGAATGACCACCTTCTGCCGGGGCATCTGACCTCACAAAGTAAGACCAGAGAATGATGGATGAAAATACAGCAGAAGAAGGTTAGAAGAATGCTAACCTGCCCCTAAGAGGTGGCCAGCTGAAGGGTAGTGCTACGTGTCCTCTATAGATCGCAAATCACTGGGCTTCATCAGCAATGGACATTTCTCAGATTTATCAAATCTGTGATGCCAGTCCAGTGCGAGGCACATACATGCACTTTAAAACATGCAATCATACCTTGTGGGTAAGTTAGAGACAACAGTGAGCCTAAGTGTATGTCTTTGGACTGCAGGAAGAAACTCATGGTAACCAGAAGACCATGCATCTCTGCAAACACAGAGCCTGGAGTTGGACTCAAACAGCCGCCCCTGGACGACCAGTACTGCCTCCTGAGGCACCATGCCACCCTGTATTTAAATTATAATTAAAAGAATACTAGACAGGTTACACTTGCGTGATTATGAACTGTTGTACTCAAAATGCTCCCGATCGGCATACCTTCTATGCAAGCAGTTGGTTAGAATTCGTAGGAGAATGTGACTACTGGCAGACTGGAAAAAAAAATGCTCTTTTTTTTTTTTTTTTTTTTTTCCTCCAAGCTCTGAACTGCCATGAAGACATCTTGTCCAGCTAAACAAGAACATATCATTAGGATATTATGAAATAAAGAAGGGACCCATGGGAAGAATCTGTCCATCTCACTGCTCCAATTAAACTGGCAGCTGTGTTGTTAAGCTGAGCCAGGCTGCAGCACTCACCGTAGGCTTGAGCCCAGCAGACGGAGGGGCTAATCCAGACTGACTTCTGCCTCTCCGTGGCACTGCCAGCAGGGGTTGTTCCTGCCTTCCATCATAGGGCTGGAAGCAAATCGGCACCATCTTCATGTGAAAAGGGGCTGGCTGTCACTCTGCCTGGCCAGGGCTTCTGGCAGCAGCTGCTCAGCCAGATAAATTGGACAGATCATTAGAGTGGCTGCTTCCAATTTCACTGCCTGACATCTCTCAATGGATGGGGGGGTGTCTGGTTAAGATGAAAGCAAAGTTTACCCGGACAAGATAGGTTTTTCTTCAGACTATTAACCCGATCACTGACTTGTGACGGAGAGGAGCAAAACAAGAAAGGAAAAATTAAATTGGCTGAATCTCCAAGGCCATATAATCACTAACATGACCGCTCTATCAGATCCGGTAGTCGGACCTTAACATTTCATATTTCATACTTCCTGTAGAGTGTTTTGCCAGAAAACAGCAGTATGATAATTCATTAATCCTGTAAGTGTCATCTCTCATGGGCGATTAACGGAGGCCCAAGGACACAGTGGTCAGAAAATAAACATACCGCTGACATACAGCAAGCATCTTTGCATCTGTTAATTCTCCTGAATATCACAGGTAAAAATGACTATTAAAAAAAAATAAAAAAAAATGGGTAAATATATTTTGCTCATCTATGAATCTATGCTGTGGCATGGTGGGGGAATATGAGCCAAACAGCAATTTAAAGGTCATTTATTTACAGCCTGCCAAATCAGGCATCTGCAGTCAAGAAAAATCTAGTCAACGACTGTTGAATAAAGTATTGCTTCATTGCTTTCGTTGGAATTTATTACAGAGGTCAGAGAGCAATTTAGATTAAAACTGTGACCATTCACGTTGTCTGGCCCAAAAGCGATTACCACATCGCATAGACAGTGAATTTTATAGCCTGATGTCTATTAGCAGTAAAATTCTGCAGAAATACCTTGTGTCAAACAAGCAGTGAAGTCTATTCCTGTTTGAAGTCTACTCATTTCAAATCATTTCATTCCTGTTGGAGCTCACAGACATCCAGGACACGCAGAGACACCACTGTAAATTTGCCTACACTTCTGCTGAAAGCTGATATGATAGGTGAGAGAATCCAATGCAAAAATATGAAGAGGCTTTTTGGTTTTATATTTTGCATATTGTTACAGACTATGCTCTTTGTTCTTTAAAGGATTAATAATTGATTATTTCAGGTGTCCAGTCAGTAATTTTGAGACTTCAGGCTTAATTTTTTAAAGGGTTGTCTTGCCTTTAAATTGATTTTTTTTTTTTTTTTTTTTTTAATACGGCCAGAGTAATGTCCCTTTACTTCTGCATGCAAATTCTTCCAAACACCCTTAGGGCACGTAGAGTTAACTCAATTTCTGTATTTATAAGATCACATATGTGCTGTGCTAACATTCCACTTTAGAGCACATACATTGTGTTTGCTTGAAGTACATTTTATTTCACATTTTTGAAAGAAATCCTTCTGTCTTACAAAATGACACATTGTTACAATTTTTAGAAAACGAAGGCTGCTTGGTACATACAAGAAGTCAACATGAAGTCATTTAATTTCTGCAATTAAGCAAAAAAAAAAACAGGCAATCTGGCATAACATATAAAGAGCATAAGAAAAAATGTTGTGTATTTTTTTGTTTAAATCTTAATTAAATTTAAACATTATTCCATCTTCCAGTACAGAGTCACGGGGTATTAAACTTAACTTATAAATTATAACCTGTATCACACTATTACAAAATGCTGATGTTATACACATCTCTCAATTTTTATTAAAGCAATTCATCTGGCAGGATAAATTACAACATTTAGTAATAACATGTCCAGATATCATGATGGTGATGAGGGTAACTATATATTTATATGTATGAAAAATTGGGTTAACAAAGTCATTCCTTATGTCATCGATCGTAAGAATGCCAGAGCAGTTCAGCCCACAGGAACGTCTGCCAACTGCAGATTGATATATCTAAAAGAATAAAGGAGTCCAAACAGCACCCCCCGCAGGTGCACTGTGGAGCTGCCAAAATGACCTGTGCCCCTTCTCATCCCCCATGGGAGAAATGTCAGGAATGGTTTGTCCCAGTACTGTGACACTAATGTCTCTCTAGTGGGTCACGCACTCCTGTCATCGCCGCTGCATTAAGAAACAGATTCACTCCCATTAAGCGCTCTAGGAGACGACAGCGAGTTCAGCGGCCCGTCAGTGGTGTGTCCCTATTAAACCGAGCCAAGGATCCATCAAACAGCCATGAAACAGCCATCAAACAGGCAGGAGGGGCAAAATGACAGCGCCTTTATTTAGAAGCAGCTCTGTTTTTACAGCTAGAGATGTTATCTCCACAATCAGCTCTTACACGATACTACACGTTGTCTCTAAGAACAGCCTATTTATTCCTGAATGTCCTGCTGCACACTTCAGGCGGAATGAGAATTTATTTCCTGGCTTGAATGATTTTTCTCCTGTAGTTCACACTGGCCAACACTTTTAGTACGTAAGGCAAATGCAGAACGTTTTGTGCTAAATGATCTGTGGCCAGTCTGAATTAGGACGGGTGACGGGCCTACGTCACCAGAATTAGGATCACAATCAGAAGTGGACGTTGGCAAGACGAGAAAAGGTCCACCCTCAAGGCGTGGGCTTCACTGCCATGTTCTCCTGAACATTCTAAGATTTTGACATCCCAAGGAAATTGTCCAGTGGTGCTTCAGTCGCTCCAGAAATCAGGCGAAAGACAGAAATCGGCATCAGAAGGCACTGCACCAGGTACAGCCTGGTTCTCTGCAGCATTGCGATGTGTCTGAAGAGCGGACTGGACCATGAAGACATCTGCTGTAGAGCTCTGTTTCATTTTCTATTTCCACAGCATAAACTACATTACTTTTTAATTGGGTCCGGCCAATAAACATACAGTCATTTGATTAAGATTTAATATAGATGAGATTCTGCTAAGACCAGAGCACAACCGCAGCGTACTGTCAGATCAACAGCGAAGATCATTGACCGCAGTCTTCCTCCTATATATGACTCGTACCAGGACAGACTAAGCTTTTCCATGGCCTTCCTCATGGAAGACACTTTCAGTGAATCAAAACCGGAACAACTAGACACAAAAACAGTTTTTCCCGAAATCTCTAGCAGCCATAAACAGATGTTCTCAGTAAGCTCCCTCACACCCACACTCGTCACTCCATTCCTCCTCAGTATTGCACTCTGGCACTTTTCTCACTCCACTCTTTCTTGCATTGTACTGTTTTTTTTAACCCTGTTTATTGTTATATTTTGTTCTATTTATGTTTGTGTTTTTGTTGTCCACTGTTTTTTTTTACTATCTGTATTCAGGATTATGTTTTTTTTTATAGTCATGTTTCTCTGCCTCTGTGAATGCCTTACATACCGAGTAAAATTGCATGTTTGTGCTTGGCGAATAAACTCGATTCTGATATGACCCCAGTCAAACATTGTTATGCTGTTATTTTAACTAAAAAGTAATGTAATAAAACGCAATGTATTTAGTCTGAAAGTGTATATTGCTTTTTTCTCATTTTATGATAATACTCTGGATGTGTAACACACGTGTCATTTCCTGTACTGAAAGGCCACTTAACACATCTGAATAATCTCGAAGCATAGAACTACACTCAGAATTCCCTCATTCAAGTGTGCTCCTCATATTTTAATTTTTTTTAAACATCATTAATCAATTACTGACCCAGTAAGCTTTGTGAATTAAAATGTTTCAAATATTTTCATATTTTAACAATAAATTGACCTTGATTTGCATACATGATAGAGACACACTGTAAGTACACAAAACACCCAAACCCAAATTAGCCTAAATAACTCTGAACGATTTCTCTTTTCCGTTTATCTAGTACACCTTTAAAAAGGAGTTGGATGTGACTTTATCTTTCGGGAAAATTATTGTAAATGCGTATGAAGTCAGTTTTTCTTTTTAATCATCTTACTCTAAGTATCATGTAGGTCAGCCAAGATTAAACACTTTACTTTTAATTTATGACTTAATATGTTAAGTTTCAGCTCTATGGAATATGGGTTGAGAAATGGTGGATGCTAGTTACTTTTGTCAGTTTCAACTTATTTCATGGAAAATAATGATTCATGAATAAGTGGAAGCGTTCCGATGCATTTGGCCATGCCTGCATTTAAATTAAGCGGGAAATCGCCTTGAAACACTGTTGACACACACATCTACAGAGAACAGCCCAATTTGCCAAAAGTGTAATAGCAGGCAAACAGAATTACAGTGTGGAGGCCAGAGGTGATATAAGACGGCCCCGAGAGCCAGCCTGTCGTGGTAACTCGTAACGGCTGTACGTAGCACGAGGGGGATCTGGAATTTACATCTTTCAGAAAGACTTGAGTGTTTTTGACTATAGTTTCTCGCTGAAAGTCTTCATTTTAAATCCAGCACATCATAATGGAAGGTGTGGAGGCTATGGTGAGCTCAGAGGAAGTGTTCTAAAACTTCAAAATCTTAATGTTCTGGCCTTTATAACAATCTTGATAATGCTAAAGTCACTTCTTTTGCCACTGCCCCGTTTGTGAGCGGATACCAATGCTGGATCATTACAGTTCTTTATGGGTCTTTCAACACCAAAGTCATACTGAGCTGTCAGCATCAATAAGGAAGACTTCTGCCTGTTGGACAATTCCAGACAGAAACGTAAAATTGTCAAGCTGAAAAAGCCCAGTAGTATTACTGGCATCGACACGCTCAATCCCATGTTTCTAGAACCTCCTGCTCCCTCAAACCCATGTTCCTGGCACCTGCCACACCCTTAAGCTGGTGTTCTGCACACCTACACCCTCAAACCCATGTTAATATTACCTCTTAGAATGTTCTGCTTGAAGAACTTTGTACTCTCTTGCCCATCCCCCTCACATACACAATCCTTTTCTAAAGTTTCTCTTCCCATTTATTTTCACTGAGTAATGTGGGTTAAACGGGTGAAACAAATTAAATCACAAACTTTTAATCTTGATAATATGACACGTTGTTAGCGGTATATGGATAATTACCTAATGACAAAGCAACTGAAAAGCATAATGACTTACTTTCTGATTTATAAGGAATAAACATTTCATTTATACAGTTATTGGATTGGTTATCAAACAAAATGTTGTCTGGCACTTGTTGCATGCTCATGATGTCGTTTTACTGTGTTCTCGATCACAACGATTATATATTGATAACTATATTACCAGCTGGAGACTACAGGACATATGTGCTTAGTGTACCGAGTGTATTAAACATCAGGGATGCCTACCTTTTCCTGACGAGTTGAATCCCAGTTAACATTTATAAAACAGTTTGCAAAACATATGCTTAGCAAAAACTACTCAGAAGTGTTCATCTCAGAGCTCAGCCCAAACCCTACCGTCATCTGCAGAATCATCCATCAACGTGAGACTGTCATATCACCTTGATTTTACTGCCTGAAATATGAGTGTTCCATTGCGATACTCTGAACATAAATAAGGTCCTGGGTCATCATTCAGATGAAAATTCTAGGAAGCAGGCAGCAAACTGTGTAAGTTTATAGCAGGTAAAGCGGGACGTAAACATGTAGCTGAGAGGCATCATTCATTTTCCACAGGGTGGTTTCTGATTCAGCAAAGACCAGTATAGCAGTCTCCTCTAAGACCCCGGAGTTGCAGCAGTGTCTTCCCCAGGGAAGACTGCCAAAGGCATTTTCCCTCCACATGCCTTCCAGAACAGACACATCGAACGCACAAATGCATAGACACTGTTCAGCAACCTTCATCTCTCAAACAGAGACGGGAACTCTTACCTGCTAATGCAGCATGTCTCCTAACGTTCTGCTCTTTTACAGAGTCTATACAATGGTCATGTGTGATGTTACCTGACCAGTTGAGGGAGCTGCAGGTATTGAACTTTCCCACAATGCCCAGGGTGAACAATAGCGCATTATGGAACAGGGAGCAAAGATTATGGTTGCCTGTCTCTTCCTTCTCTACCTGCCCTCCTCACTCTGAGTTTTTGGTGGCAGGAGCTTCCATTTCTTCAACTGAAGGACGGTGGAGCGATGTTAGGGAGCACACAGCCCCTCCAAGCATGGCTAATCTGAAAGGACAGGCCCTGCTTATTATAGAACCACCGTGGATAAGAAAATCTGCTAGTCCAGGGCCACCAGGGAGTTTCCACCTATTTAATTTTTAAAGTTAAGGAAGTTCTTGACACTAAGGTGGATCAAATGGCACTGGTTTGCGTGCAAATAGTTACTTAGAAGGCCAGCATTCCCAAATCTGGGCCAAGAGACTCCAAGTGAGCAGCAGGGCAACAGGCCCTAATTGCAATGTTCCGTTTCCCTGTCACGGTTGCCCATAAGTGATCACGGCTGACTTGGCTTGATTGGTTTTCACAGGGGCAAGCGTTATGACAAATTTATGTTTTGGCTGCAGGAAACTGTTACCAATCAGGAAACCATCAAAACAGATGGGAGTTGGCCTCCATTCCGTGGGACCCGAAAGCAAATGCAAGGTGGCATCTATGGGTAGTACAGAGGGAAAGAGTGAATGAGGAAGGGGAGAAGAGGTGACCTGCCTTGTATGGCCCTTAGAGAGGCAGCAGCCTCATCCACATCTACCTGCTTTAGCCACGGTAGTCTGCCTGATATCTACACTCCTCACACGTTGCCCAGTGGAGGCTGAGTGAAAGAGAGCAAAGGCGCAGGTCAGTCTGAGGGAACTGAGTCCATTGGTCTTCTCTCAATGATAATCATGCATTAATGCCCAGTAACGCTCAGTGACCAGCAAGCTTCCCACTCACAGAGGTGCATTTTTAATTCCTGACCTCCACTCTATTATTCAGTTTCTCATCGGAAAGCTCTTTCCTCAGCAACTACTCAGGCAATAATGATGCACAGGTTAATCAATGATTAGCGTTAATTGTAATCACCCTTCCCCCAAAGGTATTCTGGGCCTCAGCAGGTCTCAACATAAGTATTTTTCTACTTCACTGCTGATACTAGGGTTGCGTGCCAGGACTGTACGACACCAGACTGTGGTTTTCACAAGGAGTCCAGTAACACAAAACAGAGCTTCCGTAAATGTTATTCACACACACCATTTTAGGGTTGTGTGTCTCTTGCAGGAGGATAAGCAGTGCAAAAAATAACGAGAGGCAATTCAATGCTCAGGATAACAGTCATAACACTCAAAGCCAACAGAAAGTGTGGTAATATTAAAGGAAGAACTCCCCAGCCTTTGGTCCAAGTAAGACATCCCTCCGTATAGGATTGAAATGCTGGAGGGAGACCAGTTTAATGTTATTGATAAACAAAACAAGATTTGGAAACACAAATGAAGCAAACTTTCTTCTCTGCAGCCAGCTGTAGGCATTTTTTTTAAATCTTCTGCAGACCTGAAATCCCTCAATGGAAAGCCTTTCATAGATGAGGATGTCAGATGATTTCAGCTTTTAATGTGACTAGCTCCACAAGAAAAAAAAAATCCTCTATGCTCCACAGCAGCAATAACGAGAGCTGCTTGTTGGCATGAGTAATATCAGAAAGTGGGTGTCACCTACAATAACCTTTTGCATATTTCCAAAGTCATAATTGGGGAAGTGTGAAAGAGACTCGATTGTGGAGGATGACATCTTAATTGATGACTTGACATGTTTGAGTGGCAAGAGATGATTTGCATTTTTCTGTGGGAAGAGCCAGAGTGGCACTTGTTAATTACTATAATGTGGGATTTCAGAATGATCTATATTCATTCTTCAGGTTGGAAATACAATAGCACATGATGCTGTTGTACAATCTGATGGGCAAATAACCAGAGGAAGAACGAGCAAACTCTTCTGGATCCAATGGCCAGCTCGTTGATGATTATTCTCCAGAGCTGAATGCAATCTTCCGGCCAGTCAAAATTTTATTAGACGTTTATCTTAAGACACTATCTGGATAAAACCAAATTAAAGCTCATGCTTCAGCCACCATCTGCTTCAGGACCTACCATCTGCAAATTTACAGCGTGCATGCTAATGAATGCCTGGTTTCTGGAAAGCTGCAGGATGTAGTTCTTCACAAAAGCAACACCACAGAATACACACACTAACTTCCTGTTCAGTAGCCTGGCGACTCACCATTGGAAGACAGGCCATTTAGCCCATGGGGTAAAGTAAGGTTCACGTACATAGACTACCAACATGCTGATTTTTAGAATGTCGTTACTCTGGTAAAATCACTATGCCATATAATGATGACTAAAGACTAGTCTCACACTTTGGTTCACAATGACAATTCCCCAATTCCAACAAAACTTTAATACATGCCTTTTAATATTTTTTCCAGGAATATTAAAATGTTAGCAGAAGTTAAAATTATTTTCTTCCTAAAATACAGTATACTGTACAACAAAAATCAGTACACCCCTACCCAAAATCAGTAAAAGTTTAAATTATTCAAATTATTATCATATGAAAAGAATGACATTAATTTGAACTATTATATTGTGTTGTTACATATTATTTTGTACAAAAATCTGGCTGTGATGATTATATTGAAATTACTGGGTCACATTCAGAAAGTAAACGAACAAAGATGAGTACACCTTTATGCAGCTTTCACTGAAGTCTAATTGCACACAGTTTTGTTATCTGTGTTAATGAAATGGTCTGGCTGCTTGATTGACTGTTTGTTTCGGTAGACTGGTTGTTAAGTAGATATCCAAAACACCAGGGGTCCCATTTATAAAATTTTACATGAACTTCAATGTAAGAAATGCGAATGTCAAAGAAGAAACACAAAAACATGCAAAAAAGTCCAATTATATAAAACACGGTGCACAGATATTCCTATGCCATTTCCCCCTTAACAATCAGAATCATCTTGTAAACAAGCACATGTGAAGAAGCCCGAGAGCCTCTCCACCAGTCAGAAGAACGGTCATTGTAGAAACAACTGTACGTTTTGCTTACAGGCATACAAAAACGCAAGAGAGTTGACTTCTTCTCATGGTAATTACATTCTGATTTGGAAAAGAATCACCTGGGAAGAAAGGAAAAATATTTCTCCACAAACTAATGCTACCTTTTATATCATTCATGCTAAGGAGGCTTAAACCTGTCAAGAAGAAGAATCTTGGATATACAAAATATTAGAAAAACAAACAGTAGTGAAGGATGTACTGAATCGTTTTGAAGTTGCTTTCAATGAAGTGACCCTTCATCACGGTTACACACTGAAATATTTCTGCTTTTTTTATATTTAATTGGTGCGTGGGAGTACGCCCAACCAGTCTACATGTGTTTTGTGGACTTGGAAAAGGCGTACGACCGGATCCCTCGCGGGATCCTGTGGGGGTTACTATGGGAGTATGGGGTGCCGAGCTCGTCTTTACGGGCCATTAGGTCCTTGTACAACCGGAGTGAGAGCTTGGTCTGTATTAACAACGCTCTGTTGGGCCTGTTTCCGGTGTACGTTGGACTCCGCCAGGGCTGCCCTTTGTCACCGATTTTGTTCGTAATTTTTATGGACAGAATTTCTAGGTGCAGCCAAGAGGTGGAGGGGGTCCGGTTTGGTGACCTCAGGATCACGTCTTTGTTATTTGCAGATTTTGTGGTCCTGTTGGCTTCATCGAGCAGGGACCTACAGCGAGCACTGCAGAGCTTTGTGATAGTTGTGATGTTCCCTTCGGATAGGAGATGAGTTACTACCTCAAGCGGGGGAGTTCAAGTATCTCGGGATCTTGTTCACGAGTGATGGTAGAGTGGATCAGGAGATTGACTGATGGATCGGGGCAGCATCCGCACTGATGTGGACGTTGTACCGGTCAGTCGTGGTGAAAAGAGAGCTGAGCCGACAGGCAAAGCTAGTGATCTACCGTGCAATCTAAATCCCAACCCTCACCTATGGTCACAAGCTCTTGGTAGTGACGGAAAGGATAAGGTCGAGGATACAAGCGGCAGAAATGAGATTCCTTCGCAGGGTGGCTGGGCTCAGCCTTAGAGATAGGGATAGAAGCTCGGACATTCGGGAGGATCTCAAAGTAGAGCCGCTGCTCCTCCACTTCGAAAGGAGTCAGCTGAGGTGGTTCAGGCATCTGCTTAGGATGCCTCCTGGACGCCTCCCTATAAAGGTGTTTCGGGCATGTCCAATGGGGAGAAGACCTCTGGGCAGACCCAGGACCAGACGGAGAGACTATATCTCTAGGCTGGCCTGGGAGCGCCTGGGCATCCCCGTGGAGGAGCCGGAGGAGGTGGCTGGGGAGAGGGAGGTCTGGAAGTTCCTGCTAAGACTGCTGCCCCCGCGACCCGATCTCGGATAAGCGGTGGATTATGGATGGACGGATATATTTATTTGCTACAATCTTTTTTTTTTTTCCTTAAAAAAACATAATGAAAGTTGTGTCACTCAAAAGGATCGTGATTTTCCAACATTTCAGTGGAATTGGACAGGGGCATGGTTTTAGTCAGAGCAGAACAGGTCCCTAGGAATGATTAGCTTCCATCTACTCAAAACTAGCGTTCAGGAAGCAAACAGGTCCTGTTTCTGGATGACCAGCTGTCATTGTCATTGTCATCAACCATTACGAGACACAAAAGGCCACATTGAGACGCTTTCACAGTGGAGTTGCTCCCACGAGTCAGTGAGAGCGATTAGTGACCGGGGTCTTGAAATGACAGATTTTGGGTTTGGGAACAACTTACATGAAACAACTGGCAGAAAGTGATCTGAGTCACAGGTATGGTGGTGAGATCGAGGCTGGATAAAGTCTGCAGACTAAAGATTTGCATCTCCTAAGTACAAAGACTGGTTCACAGTGTCAAACACGCAAAGAGTGGGATTGTAATTAAACCTTACTCGCTGTAACATTAATGATTTCATTGTGCAGAGTATGACCTTGGGGCAAAACCAAAACACATTTGGCTCCAGTAAGCAGTCATGGAAGTAAGAAGATGTAACTAGTGCAGTAGAAACCTTTTTATTAATTTTCAAAAGGCGACATTACGAAAAGGAGAAGGTGGGTGTTTGCCCACAGGGCGAACTTGAAAGAGATTAGCCTAATTTCAAGCAAATAGCAAAGAGAGTTTTATCTTGTGCATGAAAGGGAACTTAAACACGCCTAGATATGAGACAGAATTAAGGAGTTATTAATTGCACAAGCATATTAAAAAGACCCCCGAAAGTGACCTCCTCTAATATGGGTAACTCATGAGAAAAAAACCACGTCTTAATCTTCTCTGGGCCACTCAGATAAATGTCAAGAGTATCAATCACCTCAATTAACCAGGCAGAGGAAGCTGTCAGTGTCTAATTCTTTGATGGGGTAACTGTCAGCTGCCGCATCTGCGATCAAGAGATAACACCTGTTCTGTCCTCCTCATGCCAGCTGAAGATTAGCATCGCCACATTCGCTACCGATGCAGCCCTTGGAAAGCAGCCGCTTAACCAGCGTCGCTAATGGAGTGACCAGAATGGACTGCTTTTTCGATAGGGTTATACTTCTTGGTACGCATTCTCCTAAAACACAAATAGTTTTTCTTCAAATGCCTGTTACAATGGAAGCATTACTAAAGTGAACAATTGCTATTTGATCCCAAACTAAACGCTGAAGAGACCGATTTGTAAAAATTTAATCTGGCCAATTATTATGAACAAAATGTATCCGTGCTGCATTAAAATGCACAGTACTTTTATTTAATCTTTCAAGTTAAACATTTTTAAACATGTTAATCACCTTTTAATCTAGCATTTATGAAAGCTCTCAGAACTGAATAAAAATACCTGTACCTACTTATAGAAATTTTCCTGCTGCTTGAGACATCTTTTCAAGTTAGATATGTGGTTAATTTAATTTTTGATGATGTTCCTTAATGCAGCAATTATTTGACTAGTCTCCACCAATCTTTTTTTGTGTTAGGAGACTTCTTCCCATTGGATATACCAAATGGAATATTAAATTGTCTTATATACAAAACTTTTCAGTGGCTTGCGGGTGATGTTCTATCACATTTCCCTGTTGGTGAAATGGAAATCTGCATATTCGTTAGTGGGTGACACATAAATTCCTCCTCTTGTCCTATCCACCAGCTTCCTGTAGCTAACCATTTCCTATCTTTCCGTGTTGCCTTAAGGTCCCAAACCCTTACAGTCTGGCACATCAAGAAGTGACAACGGCTTAGTTCTGAGTCGTCCAGCCCACCCCAGCATTGCTGCACTTTCATTATGCTGCTAACAAATTCTATATTCCAGCTATTGTACAACATGGCCATTGTTTGTCTTTGTAACCACATGCAAAATCTATCTGCTGATGTTTTTGTTTCACACCCTGTATGCCTAAATGGTCCTGTTTTGAGATGCAAACCCTAGAAGCCAGCCATACAATACAAGGATTGAAATGAACGACAGTTGTAAGTTATGCATCTAATATTTTTTTCTGATACACGCATTCACACAAAATACCAAGGCTGAATGCTTGAAAACTTTGTTCAGTTAAAGCTCTAGTAAATGGGCAAATGATCGTAGTGTTTTAAGGGTTAAGCGTGTAATTTTAGAAAATCAACCTTTCCAGCAACACCACCGCCAACATGTGTCACACACATGTTTCCAATTTCTGTCACTTAAGGTGTACAGAGACACATGATAACCGCAGTGTTCCTAGCCATTGTCGCTTTGTGTGGCCACCGGTCTAGACAGAGTTCGCTTGTTACTCGCATTTGTAAGAGAAACCACTGCAGGGCACGGCTGGCAGGATGAAAGCCCTCACCAGCTGCCGCATAGTGTGGATTAAAGCTCCCAGTCCCCCACCAGTTATTGAGGGTTATAACTGGAAAACATACATAATGTGAACCACCTACGCCGGGGCACTGAGATGTAGAGAGCAGAGATGCTTTTTAAAAGAGGGTCTTAAAACAAATCGAACAGATTTGCAGTTATCTGTAGTACTAAACGGCCTACTTTAGCTACTTCAGACAATGATAAAACCCGGATCACCATTGATTCTGTTTCCTCAGTGGCAGCTGAAACGTCGGAACTGAATGTCTGAACACTGCAGTGACTTGGCTAGGTTAGATTTTGACACAAGTGCTTCAGGGCATGTGAAAGACTCAATTGTTGCCATGGTGGCTACCTAGCATGGAATGTATCAATGATGTGCAGGGTCTAAGTTCTGTAATCAGATGACATCATCATCATCATCATCATTCTCTCGGCGGCTCCAGTCGGGAGTCACCACAACGGACCAACCTTCTCCATCTCCTCCTGTCCTCCGCATCTCGCTCACACCAACCACCTGAATGTCCTCGCTCATCTGTAATAAGATGACAAGAAATACATCATTTTACTCCTGAGGACTGATGAAAATAATGTTCATCAAAGGAGCACAGCACAACCTTTACAGGAGAACATGCTCTCTGCGTTCATTTCACCAGCATATTCTGTCACTACAGATATCAAAAATGCTTTGTATCAGTAGGGAAATGCTGAATTAAATTCCATCAACACTTGTAAATCTCAGTGGTCGTATAAAAAGCCAGTCAATGTGCCTGTGTGTTTGCCTTAGCTTCTGATATGTTGCTTTGACTCACTTGAGTCAGTCAACATTCTTTGATTTTCATTTTACATAATCAACCTTAGACCAGCAGCGTGAATTCAAGAAATGACAAAGTCACCGGCACGGGTGAGAGAAGTGTCTCTTTTGGGACATTGATCAGGGTCTGCATAAATCTTTAACCCATTTCAGTCTTTCAAAGTCCTTCCTCTGAGAATCTTCACTGTTATTCTGCAGCATGTCTGCCCATGCCTTGTTGAACAAGGAGCAGCCATGAAATGATCACATGCCATGTTTCTGAGCTGGGGAAACGTTAAAGAGAGATTAAGGCACAGCCTGGTGATGGTTTGAGGGTCACACACAGAGTCACTGAACATCTTCACTCCCAGGTACAATGCTTCAGTGTTCACTTCAGGGCTAACTCCCCTGGTCTCAGAACCCATGGTCTTTAAAGCTGCTATACACAGAGAGATCCTCTGCATAAGGCAGGATGGAAGCTGATGCCCTGATTCTTTCATATTTATGATTCTTGCATTTAAAGCTAGCTAGTGGTCTTTGCTTTTGTTGGGTTGAAATCGTCTCTAATCTCTGCTGCTTTTGACTTGGAACCGCTGTAATCCTGCTTCCTGTACCTCTCTACTCTCAATTAACCATTTATGTCCTCTGACGATCCTATTTTCTGGAGCTCGAACAATCAGCTTAATCAAAATTGTCTCTGTACTGGTCAGTATTACCTCAGAAAAAAACGCAATGCACTACATCCAGAGCTGCTGTCCCACAGCTCACTTTAACCTGGAAAACCATATACCAGACAACGTCAAGAAGGCAACTCAAGGAAAGACTTTTCAATGACTTTACACCGCGATCTCTATCATGAAGTCTGTTCCTATTCTTGACATACATGAGGAAGTTGACTTCCTCACTTTACTAATTAACATTGCTCTGCATTTTTTTTTTCTTGACAGAAGTGTGGCGATCATGTTTGCCCTGCAGCACTCCTTGGGCTGGATCACGAAAACATGGAAACCTCAAACCCTACTGGTAGCATTTGATTGACAGACAGCTTTCTATAATTATGCAGGAGCAGCCAGTTAACCAAACACCGCCAGTTACTTAAGTTGATAAAACGGGAAAAAAGTCAAAAAGATTATAGATGAAGGTGACCTTCTCTTTGATGAAAACATGACAGCGAACGCTGTGTCTTTATTTGAGTGACAGAAAAGGTTACAGTTGCATGGAGATGCGTTAAACAGGCTTCTTTTTCAGTGTAAGCATGGCATATTTGCTTATGGATGCGTAAATCAATAAAGTCACCGAAACGAAAGACTTGTCATTTCCACCAGGTAGTATAAATGTATCTAATATTGTTACAACAGTCATATGCTGTTAATGACTTCTCAGAAATACACCCGACATGTTTGTCATAATGTTATGTATTCTGAGAAATCATCCATTGTGTAACTCTTACCGTGACATGGAAAAATTATGTTTTGTATATGGAACTTTACGTAAAAACTTCGTAGAGCAACTTCTCTCTGTCAGTTTTCCTTTCATAATGCAGCACTGTACAAGAAACTGATGACATTTAGTTTGTTATACCATCAGAATATTCAGTGTGGTTAAAATGTTCAATTCAATGCAATTCAATTTTATTTACATAAGTGGTTTTATTAAGAAAAAGCCACCCTTTTGTAACATTGGTAGGGAAAGCAAAAAAGGGCTTCACAAAATTCCTGAATTCCATTTAATAGCTACATTAAATTTTTTTTCTGTAACACTGGTAACACTACTGCTAAAATTTATACTGGTCTTTTTATACTGGTCTTTTCATACTGGTCTTTTCATACTGGTCTTGTACTCGTTGCTCCTATTGGCAGGTTGACTGAATTTCATGATAGATTACATTGATTATATAATATTGAGACAAAAATTTAGCTAAAGAGCTACTTATGGTATTATATAAATATATTTATGCATGTTCTACCTGTGTACACATTTGTACTGTTTTAAAAAATCAAAACCCTTTTTATTTTTGCAATAACATTTGACAATTTTGGCTGAAATGCATCTTAAGAAAATTGTAATAAAACACGTATTTTTTCCCACCACTCCTACCGTACCTTGTAGCAAAAGCAACAAATCTGACTGGTGTTCACCATGATAAACATCAAAATCAGACCGCAGAGTCGGGTAACAGTCAAGTCAAAAACAATGACAAAACAAGTCATACAGTTAGAGCAAATGTTCAAAGTGTCACCCACAGCCATTTAGCCAAAAAAGATCAAAATATGTGTTTTAAGACATAGATGGTGTGATTTGTTTTATTTCTCTAAAAAAGAAGCAATGCGTAGAGAATGTAGACCTTCTTGCAGAGGTGGCACTTTAGACATGCTGTCAAGCCTGCGATGATCAGCTTAATTAAGCCAGCTCTTTCCCACAACGACATACTGACTTTCGTCTAACACACGAAACAAACCGTGGGGACCAGAGGAATAAAACTGAGTCCAGTGAAGGGACACTTCAGCAATCCAAATCTCTGCTCGCCTCTCTCTCTTTCAGATAGAGTATAAGGCAGCTGGAGGATTTTTTAACACAATTTCACTACCTTCACTGCATATTAAGTGTGACAGTAATACTGATCAGAAACAATACCTTCAATAATTATAATTTTATAGGCGAATGTCTATGACGAGGGGTCCTAGAGCACAAGGCTGGTGTACACCTGAACGGGATTCCCGTCCACCACAGGGCAGATACACACACGCAATCTCACACACACCCTCTCACTCAACAGGCCTATTATAGTTACTTGTTGGTGTAACTGCACATCTTTAGACTGCAGAGAGAAACTGGAGCACCCAGGAGAAAGCGACACAACACAGGAAGAATGTGCAAACTCGACAGACACAGATGGGAGGTGGGACTCAAACCCCCTAACCTTGGAGGTGAAATTCACTGAGCCACGATACCACTCAAAGTAACATTGCGCTTTGTGTAAATACCATGTAATAGCTTTCTCTATATCGCCATCTAGAGGCCAGTAGGTTTGATTCTGTCTATCATTATCCCCACAGCATCGTTTCCAAAAAAGTTGCTACTAACCATTTCATTAATAAAAAAACGTTAATTTAAAGCAGTCACATCTTATATAATTATTTAGAAACTGTTAATGCAATGGACCCTGGAAGAAAATTCACTTTCACTTATGTGGCTCCTTCATGCTACATCACAGAAAAACAAACTACATTAAAAGCTCTAAAGCTCATTGAAAATGGATAGGAAATCAAGGTTTGGCTTTGGCTGGGATGGTGTCCAGTATGGGGTCTGGCACGAACATTGCTGTTATTTACAGATGTGCTTTTGCATTCGTCTGACCAGAACCTCCAGCATGCACATGAGCAATTCAATGTCAAGTGTGAAATGGCAGGGATGAGAAACTGCACCCTGACTCTCTGTGACAGGGTGAGCAGTTCAAAGACAGAGCTGCTGCTCTCTTGGACTGAGTGGAACCAGCTGAGGAAGTTCAGGCGTCTAAAAAGGATCAAAGTCAAGTCAAGTTTTATTGTCACATGTTCTGGAGAGCACAGTGAAGATCTTGTGCCAGCTGGTGTTGAGAGACCAGGAGAGGGAGTCGGTGATCTGTGTGCCCAGGACAGTCTTGACAGGAGAACCATTGATGGTTGGTGGACAGTTGGGCCCTCTGGTCCTCCTGAAGTCAGCGATGATTTCTTTGGTCTTGACGTTCAGGGAGAGGTTGTTGTTGTGGCCCTATAGAGTCAGGTCTTTTACTTCCCTCCTGTAGGATGCCACCTGGATGGCTCCCAAGATAGCGGCTCCAAGCATGTCCCTCTGTATGGAAGCCCCAGGAAAGAATCAGGACATGTTGGAGATATTATACCTCCCAGCTGGCATGGTAATGTCTGGGAATCCCCCAGAGTGAACTAGAGTTTGTGGCCTTGCAATGACTCGTCTGATCTGACCGCCACCATGACTCTAACCGGGAAAAGCTGTGGGAAGGTAATGAGGATGATGATGAGAATTGCATTTTCTGACATCCCTCTCACACGGATTCTGATTCTGGTTAATTGGTTATTTAATCATTCTACTTTCTATCGCTGGTGTCTTTAAAAACCTAGCCGAACCTCTCACTCTGGAGGCAGGCATGTAACAAGCCAGATGAAAGAGGCTGTCCAGTAGAGAATGGCCAAACTGTGATGTTTCTGCAGCATGTCAGAGTAGCAGGGAAAAGTTTGGTTCTGAGGGAATGGGAATTAATGACCAAAATCATCTGCAAACAGCAAACAAGGCAGCAAGCAATTATTTAAAGCAGCCTAGCATCTGTCTGTGGGTGTCCCTGAACGCTGCACCGATGCAGTCCCATAACAAATGTATTTGCAGAGGATAGCGTCTGTCCGGCGCTTCCGTGGGATGCTGATGCATACAGCCAGCCTAACAAAACCTGACAGCCCCCAGCAGCCAGCATAACAAAACCTGACAGCCACCAGTAGCCACTAGCTGAGACATTTCCCTAATTTAAAGCCGTGCTGATGCCTCATTATCACCTACAGGAAGACGCTGGTGGGTTGGCTGCATTCAGCTTGGTCACACTTCATTGGAAGAACTCAAGTGTACTGTTAAACAGGGCAAAAGGACAAAACCGTGGATCGCTATCAAGTATTGTCAGTCTCATAGTGGAAGACTAAGAAAAGTGGAGTAAAATTTCCATTATGACTGTTATTCTTACCACAACTGTACCAGGTGGGTTATTAATTCATAACAGCAAATGCTATTTTTACTTAATTATTTACGTTTATGTCATGCTTAATTAGTCCACAGTTATGTATTCATGTTTCTTGGCAGGTCTGAAATTTCTACACACTCCGTGGTTACTGACGTTAATCCACATTAATGGGTCATTGTGCATTTGCGTATACATTTGGTTGCAGTCTTGGGCAAAAGCTATGGAAACCCCACAAAAACCCCTATCAGTGCATTTGTTTCTGAAACCTTTCACAGCTGTCTGGATTTTCACTTTCTGTCAAATAATTACAAGCATGGAAGACCACACCCATGACCACAGATGATCATTTCACTTGGGGTGCCATGTCAGGATCTGTTTGTGCCAAAACAGTTAAATTACATCACCATCATATCCATTCCTACAAATGCATGCAAACAGCTACGTAAAATCTACCATTGTGACTGACAGCGAAAACTTTAAAAGTTATTGAAAAGCATCTTGGGAGTCAAAACTATGGTAGTTCAAATTCGTCCAAAGATTTCTGGTTTTCCCTCTGCTTACCAGACAGAGCCAGATATCGTTTCCGGCTCTTGCTTAAGATGAATAAGCTTTTGTTTCTATGGCCCTCTGTATACATGAATGGGCTCTGATTAGAAAAGGCTTCATCTGTAAAATACCTTTTGAGATCCTACAGATACCTTGCAATCTCAAATTTCATATAAATGCCAAGTTTATTTAATAGCAATAGTCTTTCGTTATTAATTATAGAAAGCATAAATGTTACTGTATATTCTCTGTATTGTGGGGAAATTTGCAGTTTCAAGCCAACAAATTTGATCTGAAATTGAAGATTTTCCCCACGTAGTTTTAAAGGCTTATTATTGTGATCAAGAGCAAGGCTTACAATGTATAATGCAACTCTTGCACCTCCTTGTGGAAATTGTCTGCTATTACACTAACAGATAAAGGCGAGAAGAGGGAAAAACTGGTCTATAACAACAAATGTCTTTGACATACAGTCATAGATATTACCAAATTGAATTGTTTATTAATACATACAGTAATGTGCAAAGGTCTTGAGCCTCCTGTCATCTCTTCATATTTTGCTAGGAAAATGGGACAATAGGAACAGTGAGTTATTTCAACATCATCTGATCATCTGTAATCACCTGTTTCTTCACTGGTTCATGCCTTACGTTAGATGGCTTTGTTAAGCTTGAATGATTTATACGTGGGTCAGTGTGTGGCTTAACAAACAAACAACGTTCCTCTGAAACCGGTCAGGTGCAGAGACTGGACTGAAAATGAGAGCCAGAAACTCTGAACATCCTTCAGGAAACCTGGAGACGTATTCCTCAAGATTACGTTAAAAAAAAATACAAGCCTGGCTCTTTGGAAGTGAAATGCAGAGAAATGAGGAGGGGCTCACTGTACTTATATAACAAATGTGAGGAGCGCAAGTTTTTCACCTGACTGCATCCTTCAACGCACGGTTGTCTTCTTAACTGTTCTAAAACGTTGTTTCATACGTTTCACATTTGTATTAATGAACTCGTCCTGCCCGGTGCTGACCAAAGGATGATGTCCTTCCCCTTTGAGTCTGGTTCCTCCCAAGGTTTCTTTCTCTTGAGGGAGTTTTTCCTTGCCACTGTCGCCACTGGCTTACTCTCTGGGGACTGTGGGCCCGGGACTCTGTAAAGCGCTTTGTGACCGTGCTTCTTGTTAAAGGCGTTATATAAATAAAATTTAAAATTTAATATAATATAATAATATAAAATAATATAATAAAATTTAATTCGATTCAGCTTAAAAGGATAATGTCTAAAAACTGTTGTTCCAAGAATATACTGAAAAACAACAGCTGTGCAACAAAAACAACAACAAAAAGAAACTCAGTGAGCTTAACTAGGTGTTTAGGTAATATTAGGCTACTCAAGAGTTAATTTTAAAACCAAACCCTTTATGAGAAACATACTGCTTCATAAAAATAAAAAAAAAAGTCTCTAAGATCAGCAGACGCCAGCCAACAGTATTTTTGAAGCAGTGTGTCACAGTCAGAACCGCTGCCAAACCGCTCTCGGGAAAGAGCGAAGCCAAACACTGTAAAGACAGAGTCTGGTAGCTTGTTATTTTTCTTTCTGTGAAGTGAACAGGAAAAGATCAATGGATGGGCTGGTTTCATTTGCCACATTATGGCTCACAGGCATGGATGACCAGCCAGTAGGAAAAAGAGACATGAAGAACTAGGAGCTTTGAACAACATGCCAAGAATAATTTCCCACATGTAACGTGTCCCATCAAAACCACAAGGGCAACACATTATTCTTTCCACTAAACCCCACCATTTCTATATCCTTTTATGGAGTCAGAGTCTTACTGCTTCAATTCACTGTCAAAAGGCACAGGGGAGGTGTTTTAATTAAAATCTGAATCTAAGGCCTTCAACACGTTTCTGGCATAAATTAGTTACAAATGATTAAGCATCAAAACTCGGTGTTGGGCACCTCTCTCTCTGATAACATTTGTACCTTAGTTTCCCGGTGTTACACTCCCTCCCCCACATGAGAAATTTAAAATTATTGCTTTTATCTCTTCTCATTATTTGACTTGTTCTCTACTCACGGATAACAGTACATAGCAGTTGGAGTGGCAGAGGACAACAACAGAAGCTCAGTCTGGATCTCCATTCTTGAGAATCTTTTTCCTGCAGACTGGAGAAAAACAAATGGACATGAGTAATTTGGAATCGAACCTGGTAAAACTATATACAGTACATGTCTACAGAGCCAACGCAAACCTTATAAAAGATAAAACAGAAATCTGTGAAGTAATACTGTGGTTCACCATCACCATCAGTTTTCAACAATCATTTCCCTTTGTGATACATCAGTGCTTTCTAATCATTAAAGTTATAGTTAATTTTCCTATTCCATGGTTTTCAGAAAGGTTCAATTTAGCTATCCTAAAATAAAAGTAATCAGTTTCTCTTTGTAGGGGTGGAAAACTACACAAATGCAGACACTGCATAAAAAGCAATTTGAAACTTTGATGTTCTGCCCAGTCTTTAATAATGAAGTGCCATTTTTCGCAGAATCACCAAAGCTGTGCTTGAAATTCACGTCTCACAAAAAAATATAGATACATCTCACAATTAATTTCAGTACTGATGAAGCAAATAGCTCAGTGTATGCTAAGTACGTGTTCAACCCATAAAACCAACCTTGGTGAAAAATTTGATCTGCTTGGCCAGGTCTCAGCTCAGATGTAAATTTCTTCTGCGGTTATTTCTAACCTTTGGTGCAAAAGATCGATTCTTCCAGGTGTTGCGTAGCTTCAAATGAGCTCTTAACTCCACAAATTCAACACCTTCTTAGAAATGTATTTTGATTAAACCAATTTATTCACGTCACGTGTAGACAGTGTCACTGCCAATATGAAGCAGTTGTTTGTGTCTTAGTGAGCCGCTTTCTAACAAACGTCCCTTAAATGAAAGACGCTTGAAAACAACATTTGCATGCTTCCATGGGGATTATGAAACAGTACGTACAATGAGAGCAAAGGTGTTTTTCTAGCAGAATTCTTAATGTGCTCAGTGGGGAAACATTACACACTGAATTCAATGCAGCACTCAAAAACAAGTCCAGTCCAGCCTAGAATACAGTTCTGCCGTTCGTCTCACAGTTTCTCCAAAGACTCTGCATACTGTAACCAAAATGTGATCGCCCACCTCATAATGCTGTTTAAAACCTGTGGTGCATCATCAAACCAGGCTTTATAAATCGAGATTGTTGCAGCAGTAAATTCAGATTTTATTTCAGCTTGGCAGCAAAACCAGCCAAAGAGTATATCAGATGGTGTTATGTGTCGTTTGTTTTAATATACATGTCTAATTGAATGTAATTTTTTCCAAATGTTTTTTAATGCTATAAGTTCAGCAGTTTAATGCCTGAAGTACTGCACATTGCACATATAAGACTATCATTGGAAGCTTTTTCTCAACAGATCGATCAGGCCTAAGGTTTTAATAATAGAAGAAATAACACAAAGGTTGATAAGTTCAAGTAATCCTGGAAACGGCACACAATTCTGCTTCTATCAGAGAAAAAACCAAATACTTCAAATAAAAATGGTCTAAATGAAGAAGTGGAGTTTTCATTAGCGTAGATGAGTCGCTCAGTCAGTATCCTCTTTTATCCATGTCAGCATATTAAAAAGCTAGTCATCGACTGGGAAAGCCATTTGTAGTCACAGGAACTTCAAATATTTAAAACTATATTCTGAATTTTTTTTAAGTTTGTATGAATGAGTGAAGTGTAACTTTTAAAGATTGCTATCCTTCTGAAACTTTCTAAAAAATTGTCGTCTTATCTAGCTTTAGATTTTAACCAGGTCATGATCCCATCACACCCACACCCAGACAGCCAAGCTAGCCAAACCAAGACAGCCAAACCGGTTCAACCATCCACGACCAACATACCAATGTTGCTCGTCACCTGAGTACTGACTTCAGCTGTTCTTGGTCAAGCCTTTCCTTGTATCGTCCTCGGTGCCCTTGCCTCTTTGTGAGGTATTGAGTGTATCACCCTGTTTAGTGGTTTCACTGTGATTCCATTTTGTGTACATGGCCATTTTTCATTGTTCTGACATTGTTTTCTTCTCTGTCTTGTGTTTTGGACTTGGTTGCCTTCCAGATCAATTGTCCTGAATTTCGAACCTTTTTTCTCTCTGTCTGTGATTATTGGATTGTGTTCTGACCTTTAATCCAGTGTATTGGATTTCCCAGTTTTTATCATTCCCCTGTTTCCCTCCATTCTTGCTGTTTTTGCTCTCATTTAAGCCTCCTCTCTGAACTTGGATCCTACCTGTGCCTAAGCATTACAGTTCCACTTTCCTAAATTAACAAGGGGCAAATTACACCAGTAAAATGAGGTATAAAGATTTTGTAATTTTTTACTTACAGATTTAATAAATTTCTGGACAATGAAACCACTTTTAGCAAACAAAGCATTTTGTTCATTTGGTGAATGCTCAGTACCTATACAGTAGTGGTCAAAATTATTGACAACCTTTGACTTTCAGTTATCACTACAATCCAACTTTTTATCTTAACTTCTAAGGAGTCCTAATAATTTTGTTCATGCCATTATTCATTTATTTAAAATATGTTCATTCTTAAATGAAAAACAAAGTGTCTCCTCTATGGAATTTGGAGTAAAGAATGATGGATGCTAATTACTTTTGTCAGTTTCAAATTATTTCGCAAAAAAATTGATTATTTTTTTAAAAAGTGAAAGGTCCCAGTACTTTTGGTTGAGTCTGCAGCTGTGTTCTCTGACAAGAGAAAAGTGTTTCGATAACCTACGTGTACTAATGTTAGACACTACCTCCAAGGGCTGTAAAAGTAATTGACTGCCGAAATTAACCTACAGCTCATCAAAGTGGACTGGTCACATAACGCTGATATTACTCACCTGTGATTATCCACGAACTTACTGAGTGATGTGTCACACCAACATGAAGGAAGTTTTGAAGAGTGCATTGTCAGGGAGAGAGAGGGGACGGACGATTTATATCTGGATCCAAACTAAGAGATGGGCGAACTCTGAAAATGCATCTCTGACTGTCTTCACTAACGTTGGGACTAGCAGCTAACTAGCAGCTTTTCATTCTGTAAATCAAGGTTACTTTATACAAATTCTGTGCATTTTTATTTTTTTTCACTCAAAGCAAACTCTCTCTGATGTTCTACACTCCCAAGAAGTATTCCTAAACATCGGAAAATCTGGCCAAATATACACTTCAAATGACCTAAAGAATTTGCCAATTGAGATCACTGGAGCTCAACCTGGAACCCCATGGATCGCCAGTTGGCTTATAAAGCATTGACGGTGGAATAGAGAGAGGAAGGAGAATTGGGACGAGCATGCAGGAGTGGAGGTCAGGCTAAGGAACTCCCTGCATAAACCCTCATTGCTGAGCATCTTCCTTGCCAATGACAGGTCTCTTTCCAACAAGATGGATGACCTGAGGTTACGAAACTTCATTGGAATGAAGAGTTAAAGTTGACGTTTGTGTCTTTGTTGTCTTCGGGCTGAGCCAGAGACATACACTCACTGGCCACTTCATTAGGTACACCCAATCAGCTGCTTGTTAAAGCCAATCACTTTGCAGAAACTCAATGCATTTAGGAATGTAGACATACATAGTCAGGAGGATCTGCTGAAGTTAAAGCCAAGCATTAGAATGGGGAATCAAAGGTGATTTAAGTGACTTTGAATGTAGCACGATTGTTGGAGACAAACGGGTATTTCAGAAACTGCTGATCTACTGGAATTTTCATACAGCAGAAATCAAAACTCATCAAACCTGGCAATGTTTTTCTAATTTTCCATTGTCCGATTTTGGTGAGCTTGTGTCCACTGTAGCCTGTTCAGAGATGCTCTTCTGCATACCTTGGTTGTATCGAGTGGTTACTTGAATTACTGTTGCCTTTCTATCAGCTCAAAGTTATTTGGCCATTCTTCTCTGCCCTCTGCCATCAATAAGGCATTTTTGCCCAGAGAACCGCCATTTTTTCTTTTTTGGACAATTTTCTGTGAACCCTCAAGATGGATGTGTAACATTCAGATGGTATGGTCAAGATTTGGCATAAACATCATGAAAGCATGGATCCATCCTGCCTTGTATCAAAAATTCAAGCTGGTAGTGATGGTGAAGGCACATCATGAAGGTGCTATGGGCCAAAATCTGAGGAATGTTTCAAGCACTTTGTTGAATTTATACCCTGAAGAATTAAGGCAGTTCTGAAGGCCAAAGGGAGTTCAAGGTGTACCTAATGAAGTGGCTATTGAGTACATACACAGGTCTGAGCCCTGCTGACAAGACTGGTTATGGTAAATTAATAGTAGCCATGGGAAAAATACTTAGAGCCATGTGATGAGGAGTGACACACAGTGAGTTTTTTATTCGAGAAAAGGTTACCCATGGAAACTGCCAAGTAATTTGGGAATGCATTAAGACGACTTGTGTTTAAAGTTTACTCATATGTAGATCCCATGACACAAGATTTATTAGCATGTAGCCACTTTTTGGAAATGTGGGGAGATGAGAATTCACCTTCAAAGTGCTAAGCCATGAACTACAGAAGAAGCTAATGTTGCAACAGAACTGGAACTAATTTGGTATTTTGAGCAAACTGACTACACTATGACTCCCTAATGGAGGTTTGTTGGGGGTGGTAGAAAGCTTGAGGCAGGAGGTAAAATCTTTACGAGCTATAGTAGAGAAAATGCTGGGTGCCCATAGCTTTCAATATCAGGATTCCACTCAAAGGAACCATGCAACATTCTGACAATCAGGCTCTGCACCCGAAAAGCATTTTAGAGATGGAAGTGAGGTGTATTGGGAATGGGGCTGTAATAGGCACTTTACAAAGAATCGCCCCTGTGTAAACTAGAAGGGGCTGGTAAAGAGGGCCAAATGCTCATGCATCCCTCTTAATTACTACTTTGGCCTAAGAACGGAACATGTAGAGGATGTATGTGGGGCAGGGTTGTATTTATTAGCCAAATCGAGTGGGGTGCTCCCTTCTCGTAGGTATAGGTAAGTTTCTATTATATCTCAAATTTTGGCAGAAAAATAATCAGGGGGACATTCAGTTAGTAGACCAGCGAATGTTCAAAAATATCTTGTTAATCCCCATTGGGGTGATCATTCTGGGAACAGCCAGTGAGAACAGAAAAAAAACTGCAAGGCTATAAACAATCACAGGCCAGAAGGCACAAATCAAGGAAAATAAGGTGCTCCCCCTGCAAGTGGGTGGTCGGGTTGTTCACCAGAAGTTTCACCTGGTGGAGATTGTCGATAAATGCATCCTGGATTTTGACACACTCACTGCCTTGGATGCCGTGAGCTCACCCAGAATTCTGAAAATCGCTGAAGACGGGGCCACCCTACCCCTATTGACATGGTGGGATCGCTCCAAAAAGGCTGCATGCCCATATGGCCCAGGAACTTCAAGCAGAAGCTGAAGCCAAAAATCCAGGAGATGGATGGCTGAATTATTCCCATTTCAGCCAACAGTCCCTGAGCTGCTCCAGTGGTCCTTGTAAAGAAAAAGGATGGTTCACTCTGTAGACTACCACTGGCTGAATGAGGTAATGAGGAAGGACTCTTACCCCCTGCCCCGTATCAATGTTGCCTTGGACTGGCTGTCTGGTACACACTGGTTCACCTCCCTGGACCTCAGAAGTGGGTACTAGCAGATAGCCATCTTGGCAGATGCATGGACTAAATCTGCTTTTACAAAAGGACCAAGTCTCTGTGAGTTCAACTACATGCCATTTGGTCTTTGCAATTCACCAGCCACCTTCAAACAGCTTATGGAGCGTGTGCTGGAGGGGGTGCCACAGTCAGCCAGTGTAGCTTACCTTGATGACCTGATAATCCATGGTGCAGAGTTCCAGGTGGCCCTACAAATTGTTCGACTGGTGTTTCAGTGAATTACAGTGGCTAACCTCTCCCTCAACACCCAAGAAATGCCAGTTCCTGCAACAAGAGACAACCTTCCTAGAGCATATTGTTAGTGAGAAAGCTAAAACTGCTGCTGTCAATAACTGGCCAGTCCCAGCAAACATTAGACAGGTGCACAGTTTTCTAGGACTCCCTACTACTGTGAATTTGTGCAAGGGTTTGTTACCATCGCACACCCCCTGCATAACCATGCCTGGAAGCATCGCTGTTTCCAGTGGACCCATGCTTGCCAAAGCAATTTTTATGCCCTGAAAGATGCACTGACAGCTATCCCAACCCTCACCATCCCAGAAAGAGGCAAGCCCTTCATACTGCATATGAATGCCAGTGATGTGGGAATTGGGGCTGTCTGGTCACAATTGCAGAATAACAGCAAGTGGTAGCATACTTTAAACGGGCCCTGTCCAAAGCTGAACTCAACTACTACGTGACTTGCTGGGAGCTGCTGACTATGGTAAAGGTGCATTAAACAATTACACCCAAACCTCTATGGTGTCCCATTCTGCCCGAGGACCAATCACAGCTCTCTGTGGTGGCTACTCCAGTTCAAAGTACAAGAAGGGCAATTAGCAAAGTGGATGGAAGTTCTTCAGACATACCGCTTCTCTGTGGAACACTGGACCGGATTGGTGTACAGTAACACTGATGGGCTTTCCTGGCACCCATGCGAAGGATGCCAAATATGATAGTGAGCAGAGGGACAGGAGGCCACAACCCCAAAGATGAGAACCATTTGGAGAGGCAAAGCTCCTCTACAACAGCGACTCTCGGGAGCACCAATGGAAAGTATTGGAGTGGACATCTTCAGCGCTTTCCCACGTATCATGACATTACATAGTGGCAATGGACTTCTTTACACAGTGGCACGTCTCATACCTGGTAGCTAACCAAGAAGCTGCTACAGTGTTGGATTGCCTGCTCATTGCCCTGGTCCTCTTCACATACCGCACTGTAGTGCAGGACTCCACTGGAGCGGCAAAAGCAACAAACAGTTTGTAAGCAATATTGGATACTGGAATAAGAGGTTTTATCTCACCTCCACCTCCCAGCATTCTGGATGTACTGCTCCACATATCAGTGTCTGCCTGAATTATCACTGGCTAAACTGCACAATGTTATAAGTGGACTGCAGAACGCTCCTCTGGTTGGTGTGTTTGTGATAGCGGGGGATTTTAATCACACTAACTTTAAGGCCGTGCTCCACAAATTTTATCAGTTTGTTGATTTTCCAACCAGAGAAAATCATACATTGGACCTTGTCTATTGCAATGTAGCAAATGCTAACAAATCATCGTCCTCCCCCCACCTGGAATGTTCTGATCCTGGCATACAAACCCCTGATTGCCAGAACAAAGCCCACTGTTACCACTGTTAAGGGCATTCATGCATTCTCCAACCAGAAACCTTGGATGAACAGAGATGTTCAAAACCTGTTGAAGGCACGTGACAATTCTTTTCGTATAGGAGATCCAGAGAGTTTGCACAGTTCGATAGAGCTAACCAACTCATCACCAAGCTGATGTCACAAGAGGCTCTGTCAAGTGCACTGATGTTGAATTTGCATGAGCTAAGATGATCCCTATGGCGTACCAACCCTAACAAAAATGCTGGACTGGATGAGGTTTCAGGTTGGGTTGCACAAGAAAGTTGACAGCAGTATTCACAAGCCTGTTCAGCATCTCTGAAGCAGGCCACCTGTCTCAAGTCTGCCACAATCATCTCTGTTCCAAACAGACAGCAGTCAGGTCTCTGAATGACTGTCTCTCCGTAGCCTTGACCCCGATTTTATGAAGTGCTTTGACCAACTTGTACTAACACACATCAAAAGTAATATCCCATCTGCCTTAGACCAACACCGGTTTGCTTACAGGGCAAACAGATCAACGGCGGATGCTGTCTTGCTGGCCCTTCACACTGCCCATTTACATTTGGAACGGTGAGACAGAAATGTCCACATGTTGTTTGTTGATTATAGCGCCACTTTTAATACCATCTCGACCAATAATCCATCCGTCAAATTAAACAACTTTGGCCTCCACATACATCTGGGCAACTGGATTCTGGACCACAAAGAGTGTGCATGGTTAAGTGGTCCAACACCAGAACACCACAGGGCTGTGTGCTGTGCCCACTCTTATACTCTCTCCATGTATGACTGCAAACCCACCCATGATTCCAGTATCATAATCAAATTTGCAGACGACACCACCGTGATAGGTCTGATGTCTAATAACAACAAGTCAGCCTACAGAGAAAAGGTGGAGAACTTGTAGAGTTGGAACCGGGATAAGAACCTTGCTCTCAACCCAGAGAAAACAGAGAAACTGATTTTGGACTAAAGGAGACTAAAACACAATGGTCACCATCCCATCAGCATCAATGGTGAGAAGGTAGAGGTAGTTCAGAACTTCAGATTCCTCAGAGTCAATTTTAGCCAGGATTTGTCATGGTCCACCAACACGAGAGTAATGAACATGAGTTTGGGCAGGCTTCGAGAGGCAGTGGAGGACAGGGCGGCCTGGCGTGCTGTGGTCCACGGAGTCGCGAAGAGTCGGACACGACTGCGTGACTAAACAACAACAACACCAACATGAGAGCAATGGCCAAAAAGGTCTTCAGTGCTTTAATTTCCTGAGGAGTATGAAAAAAGCACAACATTCACAAAAGCTGCTGGTCAACTTCTACAGGTGGACCGAAGAGTCCATACATACTGAATCACAGCACGGTACCACCTCTGAGAAGTGCATTATCAAAACAGTACAGAAGGTCATTGGCTCACAACTTCTGTCACCGTATCCCACATGTATTTATAGTCAATGTTACTCTTTTAAATAGTTTATTCTATTTTTAACTTGGCATGTACAGGCTTGTTCCAAACAACATTTCCTTGTATTTGTACCGTGAAAATAAATGTCTTTTCTGTCTTAAGTCTCTTGTCTGTGTACCGTGTGTGGTGTTCATAGAGAGGTATTGTTAAATCATTTGCAATGATTTGATTGATTTTAATTGTGGTATTCTGAGTATTTTGTTTCATTGTAATTGATCAAATCTCCATTGTGTTCTGTTCTGAAAGTTGCTGTGCGAATGAAGTAAATATTGCACACGCCTAGTAAGTTGTAGACACGTATATGTTGTACAAGTCAGTAGCTCTCTTGGCGGTCCAGTATTCCACGTTATTTCCAGAACCGGACCAGCGGCGAACTGATGAATTTGCGGCTTTTTAAGCTGCCTGTTCCGGCGAGATCACAGCACCGTCGGCTTTAGGTTTTTATTGCCTGTCTGCACGAAACTGATGCTGATCGTGGGATTTTACCGTAGTGCGTCTCGTCCACCGCCTCGGCATCATGCGGACATTAAGGATGCAGGTAAAGATATTTAAGATGACATGCAGTATTTGAATAGTGAAGGGAAGGCGGTATAGAGGACTGGGAGTACTGGGAAGCTACACGAAAGAGTCTGCTGACATTAAGATAGACGGTTTTCCCAAAACGGTGTTTTATTTTCAGGTTTCAAGGTCATACAGAAATAGCCGCAGTTTAGCTTGTCTCAGCCTCGAATGTCGTCCAGATGGACAGTCGTAAAAAGGAGGCTTAAAGAGAACTGTGATCACTCCAGAAAAGCGCGTTACGGCGAATAATATCGATGTTAAGATATTAAATCGTGCTGAAAATGGCCAGAAATCGAGATGTGGGCAGTGTGGACCTTAAAGCAGGACAGCTGACATTGTGACATTGACGTCTGCCGGCTTTATTGGCAGTACATTATTTGTTATTTATTTGTTTGTACATTATTTACACTATTTATTTACAATACAGGAATAGTTACACTGCTACACTTCCTGGTGTGTCTAATTCTTTTTTCCGCTGACATTTGATACAGATGCGCTTAACAAGCCGCTCTGTGTGTCTCGCATGAATATTGCATTTATAAAACAGCACAATATGTTTAGTGAACCTTTTCACTGTGCCGTGCTGCTACGCTGCTGGTCAAACCATGGTCAATAAAATTCATTATACTGTTAATGCAGCTGAATTGCAGATAATAATCATGAGCAGCATTTGTGAGATATTTAATTAGTGTTCATAATACCAAAAACTAGAGTATATCTGAAAAAATCCTTAGTTTTTAAAAATATCCTCGTGTGTGTGTGTGTGTGTGTGTGTGTGTGTGTGTGTGTGTGTGTGTGTTGCTCTTCTTATTGCTGTTGTACCCTAAGGTCCTCTTGTTCTTGGGATACGCTGTAATTCATGTTTACCTTACATGGATAAGCAAATATTTACAATGAATAGATGAATTCTTAATAAAACACAAGGCAATGCTAGCTCAAATATACTGCTGCTACTTCAGACGATGAATATATGCGAATAAAATACATAGCTCAAAAAGAACAAGTAGTTTTAAATAAGTAGCATTTAGCTTTACCTTACTAATTGTGACTATCAATTATAGCTTAAACATTCCATTATCTCTATAATTCTGATTTTCTTCCCTCCACAATTTTAGCCAAGGTAATGATTGCAAATAAAACACCTTACATTTCACAGGTTTTCTGATGGATACAGCAGAATGAAGTCGGTTGCGGCACGTGAGGCTGTACTGTGTGGAGGGTGACCCACACTGTATACAGGCAAGAGCTTGTCTCATTAAACTGGGATTGGCAGTGCAAGAGATAGACTTGAAGCAGCATTCAGAACTGAGGGGCCAACTGAAGACACTGGCTGAGTGCCACACCTTGCCACAGATCTTCTTCAGCAGAGTCCATGTCAGTGGTAAAGATGAGCTGGACAAACTAGTGAGTGTGGCTGAGATTAGCAGATAGCATTTAATTGGATTCTACAGGCTCCCAGCGTCTGGTTCCACCTGTGAAAAGCTTGTTTTTACAGTAACATATGACAGCACAGCTTAATATGACAGTGGTCTTATTGTGCAGAAGCAATCTCTTGAGTATATGTATTATTTCGTTTACCAGTCTTCAACTGAGATGGAGCGTGTAGTGCAGCTGGTGTGGGAGGAGCCCCTGAACTCAGATGACCCCCAGCTGACGGGAGGCTCTTATATCAAAGAAATGGAGAACCGTGGAGGAGGTTAGAATCAGTCAGGCCAGTAAAGCGATTGTCTTTTTTTAGAGAGCATTTTGATACCATTTCCATGCGGGTATTTTGTCAAGTGGGTTATGTTCGCAGATGTGTTGACGATGGATATTGTTTTTTCATTGTTAGACCTCCTGCCAATGAATACTAAATGGAGTGTAATGCAGCTTTGTGAAATACCCAGCAGTGCCGTATTTTCATGTTTTTGTGTTACATTCTGTCAAGTAATAAAGAAAGTAATAGAAATAGTTTGTTGTATTAGCCAACATTTATCTGAAGTTTATAATCGAAAGACTGTATGACTGGTCACGTGTTAGTCGCCTACGAATTTCTGCAAATGTCTGCTTTGTCAGTGCTGTTGTATTTGAAGAGAGCTTAGAGGAATTCATCAAAGGGCTGCATACGTTTAGTGGACAAATCTTGCACTTCTCTGAGTCGCCTGCCAAGACAATCAGCTCGCGTTATGTTGTGTTAAATGCAGGCTATCCTGCTGTTCTTCTACTTCCATCTCTAATTTCTATCATTGAGCCAATGTATGTTATGGAAAGTTGTCTACATGGAATCGACAAGTCGTAGTGGCCAATAAATCCAAGTACTTAATTAAGAAACTGGGAATTGAATCGGTACAACCAAAAGTAACATAAACGCATCCTGAGCCAAGTCACCATCTGCAAAGGCAGCCAGTTTTTTCATAGATCAAAGACACGGCTACTTAGACAAGAACGCAGTTCTGGTTACGTGCAAGCAGGGATGTCCTAGCAGAGCCAAACCGTACTAGACCGAGTTGCCAATGGAATGACATCAAACAGGAACGTAACACTGTAAAAAACAGCCAGACCAAGTTGAGGATCACTTAATTAGTCAAGCCAACTAACGAGAAAAGCTAAGCAATACCTGTATAGGAAGAGACAAGTTGTGAGGGACCAAGCAGCAAGACATGAGGACACCGGCTCCAGTAACAAAATTATGGATTTTTCAAATTTTAAATAAATAAAATACTGAAAAAAGTACAACAAATTCAAAACACTTTAAACCAAAGCTGACACTTTCAAGGCCCAAAAACAAGAAAGAAATGAGCAGAGTTTAAAACCAATCCCAAATTGCAATAATAATAAAAAAAAAAACACTTCCTTAACCACACAAGGGTACGCACTTAAGACAAGCGGCCGGCCCATTCACAAACATAAAGGGGGAAAAGGAGAAGACATCTCCCAATAGTTAGCTAACAAACACATCGTGGAAGGTCAAAATAACATAATGCAAACAAACCGAATCCTACGAACCCATCAATAAATAAATAACTTATTAAATCCAAACAAACAAACAAAAACAGCTCCTCCCACACCCCTGACATCTGCCACGTGATGACTCACGATGGCCTTGCCCAGATCGCGCTTCTTTACCATCAGCAGCCCAAATCCCGCTCTCCCCACAATAACTAAAAAAACTCAACTCACAGTAACAAATTACTAACTTAAAGTAAATAAAGTATTGATAAATCTGAATCCAAATATTAATGCGCACAACATAAACCAGAACTGAAACTCAGTAAAGCAAACTAAATGCTGGTTGCAAATTGACATTATAATGATGGAAATTGGGCATGGGAGTTATCTGTCCCGCTGTGTTTCCAAAGCTCAAAGCCTTGGACAGCGACCCAAACGAGACTAACAAGCAAAATCTACTGGCAGGCTATTTCTGTAGACAATGGAACATCTAACCCCAGCAGTGAGTTCCACCCTGTTTTTTCAAAGTGGTTCTGCAATGTGATTCTGCATTTTTTATCATAAAAATATATAGTTTAGAAAACTGTATGTAGAACAGAAGATTTTGGCATTACAAAAGCAACAAATTTAGCTGTATAGGATGCAAAATTAAATCTTTAACTGATCTTAAATGAGAAAATGTCTTTGACGTGTTCAACCCTGCAGTTATCATAAAATATTGCTGATTATTTTCACATGCTTTCGAGTGTTGGAATCCTAAAAAATTTAAATATGTCTAATAAAATAATCAAGAACAGAAAAAAAACTGTTTCGTTTCAACAAGGGAAGAAAGTCCTCAGTTGAGCCAGTAAAACTGGTCGGCAGTAATATTAATGTGTTTGACATTATTCTATTGAACATATCGTGTCAATGAAAGCAACTACTGAATAAGAAAGATGTGTAATCTAGGGACCGTGCTACCGTTGTGTGATTTCAAGTGGCCCACTGTCCACTGTTAGTACAGTTCCTTTACCGTGCTTAAGAGAGACACTGACAGCTGGCACAGTGTATCTCAGCTCTTGATTTTGCAAACCATGCATAATTCAGATTTCAAATGAAAAGTTTTACCTCTAATGATTTCATTTTATTTAAAAACCTTTAAGCAGCTCAAGCCAGGGGGGAAGGCTCTCTCCTATGCTTACCTATCTGAAAAGGAACCCTTAAAAACATAAGCATGAACGTGACCTGTGAATGAACTGTATGAAATGTTCTGATAACTGTTTCTGTCCAACACACAGCTAATCAGCCAACAGAGATCCTGCAGAATGTGATTTTGAGATTGTACTCAGGCCACCTTTCTGCTGACGGCAAGGTATCACAGCATAGACCACACATACGCTCAAACAGCTCATATACAGTAGTCATAACCTGTGCTCCACTCCAGCTGTTCTATTTCAGTTTTGTCCTCAGGGGAGTAAAGACTACCCTCTTTATTTTGGGATCTGAGTTCTGCAAAGTTAACTCTCTCTCCTTTTCGATATTGGTTCTCAAGGCATTTGCAAAAAAATTTAGTCATCCTTGTGTTTAGTCCTGTGTATAACAATGTATGCAAAATGCTTATGGACTGTACAGTACATATAAAATTATAACTAATAAGCTGTTTTGTTTAAGAGCAAATTGTTTTTTTTAGAAAAAAAATCACAGAGCATCTAAATCAGTTGAGGAACTTTGTTCTATCAAGGACAGCTGTGTTTTGAGATTTTTAAGTTATCTGTTAATTATAAATTAGGAATAATCTGGTTATACTAGTCATTATCCAAATAAGGAAATGAATTAGACAGTTAAGATTAGCTAGAACAAAAAGACAGTCATAGGCCTTGATGGAGCACAGTTCCACATCCCTGGTGTAAATAATCTATAGTGAATGGACAGCACTTACTGTCTGCCATTGGCTTCAGTGGGTGGACTACAGAGCCATGTCCCGCAGTCCAGCATTTGAGCACTACTGTGAACTGACCGTGCAGCTGCAATGTGTCAAGCTGCAGCAGCTGAGTCGTGAGGAAAAGCTGGCCTTCTTCATCAACATCTACAATGCCCTGGTCATTCATGGCAACTTGCGGCTGGGCTCTCCCAAGAACGTATGGCAGAGATACCGGGTAAGATCGCAGGTCGAGAAAGCAGTAGGGCACCTCAGGGCTCTGTTTAGTGGCTACTGGGTTCCAACTCAAATGCAGTGAGACAAAAAGAGTCAGAATGATGGCTAGGATTTTTTGAAGGCTTTGTTACGTAGAATGCCAAAAAACAAGACCTAAGAAGATACTGAAACACAACTTAAATAATCTAGAAAAGGCTCAGGAACTGTGGAATGGAGACACAGGTCATCAGTTGACCACCCACAGGTTTGGACAGTCATAACATAATTCTTTAACAGTGCTGCACTCATAGGTCCTCAATTGTTACTCAGTGCTCCTCATACTACATGGTCATGACAGCTTCCAATGACCCCATGACCCAGTCTGAATGCTGACTGTGGAACTTCAAACCAGATCCGTGATGCCCCAAGCTGGAACCTAGAAACACTCCTTTGTATTGTACCCCTCCCAGTCGAGGAGCCCCCATACCTATGGGAACCTAGTAGGTTCTTGTTAATCATATAGGTTGGAGCAGCATCAGTGATGTGGGAGGTGCAGTGGATGGGTGAGCCAGATGCAATGGGCTGAAGGAAAGCAGCTTGAGGAGGGATGTTTGGAAAACAAGGTGTATCCTTAGAGTGCTTGGGAAGCCTTTTTTTCTTCATCATACACAGAACACCTTCCTAAGCACCTTCCTTGGTTATGTTCCTCAGATCAAAGAATGCTGTTCTAGCACATTTCAAATATGAGCATCAATGACAGGTCTGATTCAACTATGAACTATGAAATTTTTTAACCAATGTGCTATTTTTGACAAAAAAAAAAATGATCAAGTTATGATCATCAAATACACCTCATGTTGACATAAAGCCAAGCAAAAATTCTTCTGATTTATCTGGGTTTAGTAAGAGGTTCTTATCAGCCATCCAGCTCTTCACATCTAATCAACAATCTCTTCAATCTTTGACAGTTATGACAGCTTACCTGGTTTGACTAATATGTATAGCATTGTACCATCAGCATAACATTGGAATGTAAAACCGTGTTTCTAATAACATCAATAATATACAAAGTAAACCATAACGGCCTCCATACAGATTCATGTGAAACACCATCCTTCACTGAATTAACAGTATTCGTTATTCACATGAATGGGAAGTTGTAGTAGAAATCACCAAAGTTCATCAAACTGTTATGGAAAATCAAGGTTGAGAAAGTAAGGCTTTTGGAGCAATCAAAGAATCACTTAATGAACAAGTACTATAAATATTCATTAGTCCAACAATACACTACTTGTAAATACACATTGGTGTGCAACACGGGCAACCAAGTCTGCATCATGAGGTGCCAAAGACAACATTCCAGTTGCTTGTCTAACATGTAAGAAAGAAGTGATCAATAAGTGATCAATAAGGGATCAATAAGGGATCAATAAGTGATCAATAAGGGATCAATAAGCAGGAAGTCCACTGTGAGAGAAAATTAAAAGAAGCTGCCAGACATTTACGTTTCCTGAAAGAGTACGTTGTGTGAAGTGCTTCTAGCTTTAGTATCCTAGCTGTTAATCTAAGGGAAAAAAAGAGTTTACCTCAGCTAACTGCCATTACTGCATGCATGTGAGGGAGATACTGTATATAATTTTCTCCCTTGTAGTGATCAGTAAAATTAGCTCAAAGACAGAGCAGAGCTTGTCCTTTAATACCATCTAAGGATTCTAAGTCAATTCATTAATGTTATTTCTCTGTAGGAAGACAGATGATTATCTGGACCCAGGGACATAGTTTCTTACTGAAGTCCCCCTGGTGATCAATTTATCTCACTGTTTTTTTAATAACACTGAAAAAAATCCAAGGTCTGGTCAGATTGTGCTCTCTGGACAGATTGTCCTCTCTGGTCAGATTGTGCTCTCTGGACAGGTTGTCCTCTCTGGTCAGATTGTGCTCTCTGGACAGGTTGTGCTCCCTGTCAGATTGTGCTCTCTGGTCAGATTGTGCTCTCTGGTCAGATTGTGCTCTCTGGTCAGATTGTGCTCTCTGGTCAGATTGTGCAGTAGTACTCTCTGATGTCCACTGGCAGACTGGCTGACAGAAGGGTTTCTAAGCCACCAACTCTCCATTCATATTTTAACTGCTTACCTTGGTCAGGGTTGTGGAGAAAAGGAGAAATAAGGGGTCTCCTGATGGGCTTAAACCTACTGGAACACCCAAACTAGCCAGATACTGCCAACCTGGAACCACTAAAAATCCCAAGAAACTGACTCCAAAACCATTATCCCGATGCGATCCTTATAAGTATTATCCCTGCTAAGGGTAGCCTTACAAGGGCTGTCCTGAACAAGCCCCCAATTCTGGAAAGACTCATCTTGGGGTAAAAGGCCTTAACAATGATGGTAAAGGTAGGGGAAGGGAAAGGGAGTGAATGAAGGGGATGGGACGTCAATGAAAGACACTCAGGGGATGTGCAAAAACCACATTGCATTGTTTAGTTTCAGTGAAACAATGTGAATGCACAACTATGAGTCGGTGTATCAATATTAATGAAACTGGTTAAAAATCGAGAATCTGGTAACCAGTAATGCACAAGAACAAACGCAAATCCAAGGCAGAATCACAGAATCACACATCAGCAAGAGATCAATGAGGTGAGCAACAAGGCTGCTGGAATCCTTTTCCATCCCACTTTTATTGAACATGGAAGACCAGTAACAATGTTACATTGGATTATGGAAATGAGGAGAGATGGAAAACCAGAAATGAGGACTGAGAACTAGATGGCCAATGGAGCACACCTAGAATAGAACACTGAAGCACAAAGAGTGACACACACGTCCACAAACTACAATAACATTCCATACAGAACCCAGAGAATGGGGGAACTTAAGAATCCTGGCTTCTGTAGACTCCCATATTCACTGTTGGGCCTCCAGTCCCATAGACACAAGTGTCCTGGGTCTACACAATACAGATATTTCCCCACACATTGTCTCTGGTGGTATTCATCATGAAGTACGTGTGTATCCCTTATTTTGCAGCCCTCTCCACAGTGGACAAGTCTTCCTGGCCCTTGTGTTGAGCCATGTTGGGTATAGGGGAAAGACTGACGATTGTACCGTTCAGCATTTCACTTCCATAGCCAGTGTCAACCTGTAATGGCAGATTTTTTTAGCCCTTGCAAATTGCTGAGTTCCTCTTTGGAAACCAGATCATATTTTATCTCTTCTGAGACCCCCTGTTGTACCAATGGTGAGGGGGTTGTTGGGCAGATTTGGAGTGGGTGCCAAGCTGTTCCCTAAGAAAAATTGTTGACATTCTGGGAGAAGCTGTTCAAATATCTCTCATATACCTCTCAGCTGATTTGTGAGCTGTCCTATGTGCTGTAAGATGGAATTAAGTTATTCTTCTGCTTTTTATCATAATTGCTGATTCGAGACTAGTGTAGAGAGGAAAAACAGCCAGAGTGAGGTTTAGCATTATTCCAATGGCTTATTATATACAACCCAACAAAACATGAACTGGAAGGTTTTAGCCACAAGGATTAGCAAACACCTTTACCACTAAAGATCACTGAACCACAGGTTGAACGACCAGCAAGTCTGCACACCAGCATTTAGTTTGGTAGCATGGAAATCATAGTTGATGTGTTTTTTGTGCCCTTTATTAATTTTTTTTTACATTTCCCAACTATTTCCAAAGTTTTTTCTGTGTAGTCCAAAAGCTGCACTGCTCAAGCAGTTAACTTTCAAAATATAAAAGGTCATCATGACACTTGTTTTATTTCGTTTTTTCAGTTCTTCAACTATGTGAGCTACTTAATCGGAGGAGAGCTGTTCACATTGCAGGATATTGCACATGGAGTGCTACGGGGGAACAGAAAGGGCACAGCACAGTTATGGAAGCCGTTTTCTGAGAATGACCCACGACTCCAGGTCACTTGTGTCACGTCCTGGTCTACAATTCAGGCATATATTATGATCATAATGAAAAGGCTGTCTAAGGTTTCTTGTGGTACGTAAAGGACTTTCGTCTTGGTTTGGTTGCTTCTGCTCCCCAGGTGGCTCTTCCTGATCCAGAACCACTTGTTCACTTTGCCTTGAACTGTGGTACCAAGGGAGGCCCACCAATTAAAGTCTATAGAGCCAAGGTAGAACACATTCGCGAATTGGGTGTGGCTTTTAACATAGTTAGACCTTTGGTTTTTTTTCTATTCCACTGGTGTTACCATCTTATATATGTTTCCAGTAGGCAGGTGTCAGCACCTTCTGTGTTCAAGCATACAATATAGAGGTTTCAAACTTAAATTTAACGCCCTAACACTAACCCTAGTGATCTGCCATCCAGGTGATCTCTTTAATAAAATATCTGAGACTGGAAGTATACATTGAAAACCATCATTCCAGTCCTTAGGATTTACCAATATCTGTCATGTGTGGTGAATCAGTTTTGCAGTTTCTGATTTGGGCATCAACTTTTTCTTGAAATTTGGATGTAGAATTTGTTCATTGAAGTAAAATGCAGTGCCACAGACTAGTGGGATTGTAATCAATGGCTTCTGTTAAGGCCATGAAAATTGACATGAGCATTTGCCCAACACAGGATATCGACAGTCAGCTCCATGCTTCTGCTGAAGCCTTCTTGGAAAAAGACGATGGGTGCAAAGTAGATGCTGTGAAAGGAGAGGTGAAGCTCAACCAGATCTTCAAATCGTACAAAATGGACTTTGGGGACACTGATGGGAAGGTAATGTCTGCTTTTCCAGCAAGGCCCAAAATTAAACATTTACCTCTAGTTCTCACTTTTCATTTCAAAAAATATATTGAAATCTTTATTTGTCATTTGCAAAAATACAGGTACTTTGGAATTGGGTTTCTTTGCATATATCCAAAATTTGCTCTTCATGAGTTGCACACACATCAGGGGAAAAGCTTGGGGTAAGACCACAGGGTCAGTCGTTTATCCAAGACTTCCAGGGCAGCCTTTTGGGTGTAAGGTATTGCTCAATGGCCCAGGAATGGTATGGGCACCACACACAAAGCCACACAGCACCCATATATCATGTGCACTGGGTCTGTCATTTCTATGTAAATATCAATGTCTTTACCACAAGCATATCCAATATAACAAGATGAGCAATTAATGTGTGGATCATATGATGATTTTTTTACACAGTTGCTGAACTGGATTTTAAATCATATGGCGGACTCGGCCAAGAAGTCCAGTCTCCAGGTCGTATTGGCAGCGGGCAAATACAAAATAAGCTACATGTCGTACGACTGGTCCTCCAACAGCACTGAATGAAGCTGCAGTACTGACACTACATGTCGTACGACTGGTCCTCCAACAGCACTGACTGAAGCTGCAGTACTGACGCTACATGTCGTACGACTGGTC